>CAUJRU010000136.1:0-1200000 GCA_963277665.1 Viscum album | reverse complement strand
ATTGTTTATTAATGTTTATTTAGGTATAAATATGTTAATTATTTCATAATTATATATATATATATCTATTTAAATAAATAATTTTTTCATCATAGTCAGTCAACCAAAGTCATTTTTAACAAAAGATGAATATGGTCAAAACGTATGGATTAAACATTATTAATTAATTAAATGAATATGAATAGTTAATAAGTGAAATAAAAACATTTATAAATAAGAAAAATATTCTCAATAAAATAAATAATTAACATAAGTATAAAATTTCATGAAAATAAAGGCACACATAATAAATAGAACTCAATGTAAGAGACTTTGACTCAATATCATTCAGTTGAGGCATATCCTGATGTTATGCACCATTATTATTTTATAAGGTGTATATAAAGACCCTTTGACAAGTTATATCATGAATATATATATTTTTATGATATTTAATGTTTTTTATTGTTATTATTTAATGGGTTATATGATTCATGTGTTTCCCAAGTGATAAGGGACCTATCCTTTATTAATTTTTTGTAATATTTTCCCTAAAACTAGCTTCCTTTTATATATATATGTTTTTTGAATTATTTTATTGAAAAAAATATTTGTAAAGTATATTTTTTTCTTAAAGGAATTATAAATTAATATTTATATGTGACGTGCAAGGAAATTTTTGACAAATGAAAAAATGAATGCTCTTTTATTCAAGTACCTATAGACAATGAAATTTTCTCTATTATACAAATTATTTTATTTCTAGATTCCATTGATAGATTAAATGTTTTCTAAAATGGAAAACCCTATTTCCATTTTTATGTGTTTTGGTATTGAAAATGGGGTTTCAAATGAAATTATATTTCCATGTGGAAAATGGGTTTTTAAATTAAAACAGTGTTTTATTTTCCCAATGTGTTTTTATATTGGTTTGAAAGAGTTATTAAAAAGGTTATATGATTAATGTGTTTTATTAATTATACGGAACATGAGAATTATATGAAATGGGTTAGCCTGATATAACTTTTAGGAAGGGTTAATCCTCATTATAGATCACGGGTGGGCATAATATAGCTTATAAGAAGGGTTGATCTCCATTATAGCTCATGGTAAATTGGTGAGCCCGATATAGATTATACAATCAGTTGGGCCCCATTATAGATCATGGGTGAGCCCAATAAACCATAAATTAAGTGTAATCCCCATTATAGTTCTCCAATTCATTAGGTAATGATTATATCAGAATTCAACCGTATAGTTATTCCAAATAAATGTATTTTTAAATAGATTAAATAATATGATGTTTTAAGTCACTAAGAGAGGGGTTAATATATTTTTAAGGGTTTTAATGATTTTTCTTTAAGATAAACTTTTGTGTTTTTCCCATGTGAAACTTTATATTTCCTATTCTTAATGAAATTTGAATATGTAGGTAAATATTATATGAGTCTTCATGTTTTCA
This sequence comes from Viscum album, assembly GCA_963277665.1. Classification (NCBI taxonomy): domain Eukaryota; kingdom Viridiplantae; phylum Streptophyta; class Magnoliopsida; order Santalales; family Viscaceae; genus Viscum; species Viscum album. The sequence continues at coordinate 1,198,559 of CAUJRU010000136.1, read as the reverse complement.
TATAAGTAAATAATTTCCTTCTTTATTTATCCAATAAAGAGCATTTTTTTCTCATCCAACATTTTTAAATGTTTTCATAGGATTGGTAATTGAAAGGATTATGTCATGTTAAAAGTCATGAATTGTTTTTATAAAATTAATAATGTTTTGTTTTATAGAGTTTAATATTGTGGAAGAAAATGGATATTGATCAAAAGTATACACTTTGTATTATTTAATTTATAACTTCTGTGTCGTGGTGTAATTATCAAATATTATAATCCTATAAAGACCATCAAATTGAAAGAAAATAAATTCATGAATAAATGTAAATATTATTTAATGTTTAAGTCCAGGTCTATAGAGTTGGATTAAAAGGTTAGTTAGGTTAACATTAGTGGTTAGGATAATGATAATAATATGTTGTGGAATAATTTTACATTATTTTAAAGATTAAGTGTTATAGGATTTGAAGATGAAATTGTTTATTTATCTAAAATATGTCTGTTAAGAATGGGTTTCAATAGAGGAAACAAGAAAGCTATAGTGGAAAGGAATTGAGAGGAATATATCATTTTTAATTATCATCCTAATATGGTTAGAATTAGAATAAAATAGTTTTTTGTAGTGTGTGATCAGTTGAATCAGATAATAAAAGGATGTGGTATCCATTATAGAGAGGAAAATAATCTTCTATTAAAGAATATATGTTTTTTGGATCATTTCATGTCATAAAATCCCCCATCATTTTTTGGATTATCTAAACCCACGGTAGTTGAAAGATATATCAATTTTTTAGAAAATATATTTGATATCATGGGATGTTCAAGACTTCAAAAGATAACCATTGAAGTTTATCATTAGGAAGGTAATACTACTCGATTATGGTATTTGGAAAAGAATAATAGCGGTAAAAATAATAATTATTCCATGGAATGCGAAACATTCATGTATCATTTCTATAATAATTAATTCCCTAAGGTTTCTTTAATCAAGATGGAAAACAATTCATGGAATTGTGGGGAAAAGATGAAGATTCAGTGGATGAATATGATGAAAACAGTAGAATATTTACCTGGCATGTGCAAGATTTTATTCAAGACTATGATAATAAAATTATAAGATTTTACTCATGCTTAAAACCTACCATACAAACATATTTGGTGATATAATATTTTATGATTTATGATAAAGTTGTTTTTTGTAATGAGAAAGTTGAGATTGATATTTGGACACTTTTTCTCCATGAGATGAAAAGAGTATGAAATTAACCTGGTGATGTGAAATGGAGAATAAAAAATTAATAATTATTTTTAAGACCAATAATTGTTCCAAGTGTGGTAAAATACATTTTTTAGAATGTATTCCTATAACTAAAAAGTGTTACTGATGTGGTAAGTTTGATCACAAGGTTTGTGATAGTATGAAAAAGTGCCCTGAATAATAAAAGAATGAGATAACAGATATCTAGTCAACAAATAAGATTTTTTATCTATAATTAATTGGTAAAGTATTATTATGTGTGTATAAAGTTACTTATTTTGGGTGGAAATCATCGTGATCTGAAGTAAAAAGATGTGAAATTTTTTTTTCTACTTCTATAGTTTATGATGGTCCATTTGGAGATGTAGTGATAAATCTAGGTAGATCAATATTTTTCAATGTATGATCATAATCTCATTGTCCAACGAACCCCAATTTTGATGTTTTATGTAATGGAAGTACTTTTTGAGACATTAATTTATTTTTTCTTAGATATCTGAATTATATGTTTTTGTGGAAATTAATTTGAGGAATAATTTATTTTATAGATATAACTTTAAAGGTATTGATAACTGTTAGTGTTAATATGAAATTTTATTAGTTAAATATTTTGAAAATAAATAAATATTAATGATAAACTAGTCATGTTACTTTTGAATTTTTGTTATTAATTTATTATATTAAATAACATGTGTTAACAATATTTATTTTAGAAAATGGTTATAGACACATGAAATTAATTTCAACTATTTTATGGTTCTTATTATCTCTAAAAAGTTATTTTTAGTGTTTGAGGTAAGAAAATTCATTTTTGGATATTAATTTATTTGTGTAAGGAATGAATTGGAAATCAATTGAAGTGCAATTAAAGGATGAAATCATTCTTATGAAATAGAAACATATCAAGTAAGCATATTTCCATATATTCTTATAAAATAAATTAGTTCCTTAAATTTTGGAAAAGGATCTTGAAAAAAATCTTATCTTATTAAATTAAAATCAAATGAATCATATGGTATTTTTAATCATCACATATTTATAGTTTTGAGGCCATACCATTCCATTTATCATTCACATTCTTATGATCTATGAACTCAACCACTCTCTATAATTATTTACACATGTCAACAATTTATCTAATGTTATTCTATTTGGAAACCTAGTTATATGTAATTCTAGATGAACTTTATAAATTCTTTTATCACTTATTATTATGGTTTCTTATTAACCATTTTTATGATATGGGTTTACCATATAATTACTTTCATATGTCCATCCTTTAATTATCAAAATAAATACCAAATTGCAATGATTTAATATATTAAGGGGGGGGGGATATAACACCTCAAGATTTTTAAAGAAGATATTTATGTTTGATAACATAATGAACCAATAATAATATATTTTTCTTGCATTACACACAACACTCAATTTATCACATATTACACATAACCCTGATATTTATATGTTTAGTGGCATATTTAACACACAACACAGAACCTAAAGGAACTATGATATATATTACCATTATAAAAAATCCATTGGAGTGGTGGGTACAAAAATGATTTAATAAATTCTGAAAATATTTTTTACATATTTTATTTTGTGAGTAATTAATTATAAATAAAAATAAAACCCTTTTGAAAATAAAACGAAATCATTTTCTAAAAAAAATTAAATGTGAATAAGTCTGATTTATAAGAATAAATTAAAAAATAACCCTTTTAGATTATATTAACTAAATTTATATATAATATACTAAATCAAATGTTTAAAATTTATCCAATGTGTTTTATAAACAAGATATAAATATAAACCCAATTTTATGCTTAAAATTTTATATTTTTCAAGAATTTATTTTTGACACCTTTTAATGGAGGGAAAACTTTAAAAACAATTTGTTACAATTTTAAGAAATTTATTTTAAGAAAAATTAATTTTTGTAATCATAATATCAAAATTTACAATAGTTGAATTTTTTGGATTATTTTGGAAAATATAGAATATTTATTAAATAGTGAAAAATCTGATTTTATAGTCTTTAGTTTTAAATAAATTAATGAATTTAAGATTAAAAATATATTTTAAATATTTTTTCAAGTAGTATATGAATTATTTATTTATATTTAATCTAATTAATTAAATTTTAATCAAATTTATATTCTTTTTTTACATGAGTTTGTTTTGGGGTTTGAAGACAAGTTTTTTCTAAAAAACGGTTTTAATGTTCAAAATGTTTATCAAATTCTATAATATAAAATAATCCATAATATAGATTTTTTAAATGAAATATATAGACAATGTATCAATTTATATTAAATGAGTTTCAGAAAATTATTATTGTTAGTCATAGAGTTAATATGGAAGCATCTTTTTTTTCTAAAAAATACACTCTTTTTAAAAAACCTTTGTCTTTCCATATCTGTGGGATTAGTATTAAATTAAATTTTGAATGTTTTGTGAATTGAATTTGGAAAAATTTATTTTATATTTTAAATCAGAATTTTTTTATTTTTATAGTAGTGTAAACTTAGTGTTTGACCAAAAATATTAGTGAATGTACTTAAAATTAATCACAAAGATTAAAGTACAAATGAGTTTACGAAGTGACTAAACTTAAAACTCAAGGGACAAAATAACCTAGAAAACTGTAAATAAACCATTTAGTGGCCATATTTTGTCCTTATAACTTCTATTATATTGTTTTTTTCATTATTTTATTCCCTTGACAAGGAAAAAACAAGGGTGGATTTCCCTCTTTTAACAATTTACAAGTTTTCCACTAACCCCACTATAAAAGTCCACCACTATCCTCTAATATTAATACATATCAATACATTTTTCATCCAATACCTAACCAAAAAACTTATAAACTTACCTAAATTCATAATATAACCCTAAATTTGGGTATAAATCCATTCATGTAAGGTATTTGGTTCAAACCAAATTGAGTTACCTGAAGAAAAGGTAACATTCATCAATGAATGTATTTGTTTTATTTCTTCCTCAAAACCATTTATTTCTATTTATGTAATTATTATATAATAAAATAAATATAATAAATATAATGAGAAATTTTTATATTAAGGGGACTACCTAAACCTACACACACTTACATCAAATTGGGTATGAAATCATCATTGAAGTGTACGACGGACTACCGCCTCATGAACCAATGTTGTCCATTTTTCAATTACCACCTCTCATGGTTTGGAATATTGAGGGAAATACTATTTTATATGAAATTTATGATATTTTAAAATAATTATACCTATTTAGTCAATATATCATAAAAAACCTTTTTAAATTAGATATTGTAGGGGACACGATAATGTTGCTTATGTGTATGATGAACTATCACATCACAGTGCATTGTGAATCATTTTTCACTAACGTGTTAAATGGGAGGTAATAAAAGTAAATATAATGAATATATATTATATAAATGAAATAATTAAGATATTAATAATATAATTAACTTCATGTAAATGTAATTTTTTATTTTATTCTTACTATTTCACACACTAAAAAAGCGATAACGTCGTTAGTGGACGTGTGTACTACAAACTCCATGAAGTGATGTGATTCCTATTTTTTCATCACCACACAAAATAATGATATATATAAGCATATATAATTAAATAATATGGTATTTAAGAAATAATTATTATTCTAGAATCATAAAACATTAGATACATTTCTTCAATAATTATTATTAAAAAATGGAAACGTTACTTATGCGTATATACGAATTACGGTCTCCATGATCTTAATGTTAATTCACTTTTCATAACCCTATTTTGTTATTGGTTTTAAAAGTATAATTGATATATACATATTATAATTATTTCATTATTTTTATTCAGGATATTTTCATATAATTAAACTGTTGACCATAGTAATCTTAATAAAGTCATTTTGGACACATTAGCTAAATATGGCCAAAACATCTGACTAACTATTAAATGATAAATTAATTATATATAAAATTTTAATAAGTGAAATAAAATTTATTATAAAAATTAAAATGGTTTTTATGAATTTAAATAATTAACAAAATTTTATTATAGACAAGGATAAATACACAGATGACAAATGATACTCATGGTAAGGGACTTCGTCTCAATCTCCTTTATTTGAGCCATATCTTATTGTTATAAAACTTTATTATTTTATAAGGTTTATATACAATCCCTTGACATGTTATATCATTATTTTCTCTATTATGATGATATTTAATGTTTTTTTATTTTTATTATTTAATGGGGTTTATGATTCAAGTGTTTCCGAAGTGATAAGGGACCAGTCCTTTAAAAATACCCTTTTAATGTTTTCCCTCAAAATCTATTCATTTTCCATGTCTATGTTTTTAAAATGAGATTGTGTAAATAAAAACTTTATAATGTATAATATATGTATCTAAAATGTTTTAAAAAGTAATATTTTTTGGGTTGTTCATGAAACATTTTGATGAATGACAAATGAGATGTTCTATTATTAACATACACAACAACAATGACATTTCCTCCACCATGAATCCTATTTTAGTTATAGAATATTTTAAAATATCACATGTTTTATTAAATGAAAAACCTTATTTCCCTTTTTTGGGTATTTTTTAATTGTAAATACTTTCTCAAATAAAACAGTGTTTCAGTATTGAAAATTCGTTTTTAAAATAAAACGGTATTTTTTCCGAATGTGTTTTCCATTTTGGGTTTAAAGAAATTTTAAAAGGATCTTATGATGAATTTATTTTATACATGATATGGTACATGAGAATTTTAACAAAAGGGGAGATTGATACATCTTATACAAAGGGGTGAGCCCCATTATAGAATATAGGTCAGCCCGATATAGCTTATATAAAGTGTTGATCCGCATTAGAGATCACGAGAAATGCGTGAGAAAAATATACGTTATACAAAGGGTTAAACCCCATGATAACTCATAGGTGAGCCTGCTATAGCTTATATGAAGGTTTATCCCTACTATAGATATCAAATTCAGTGTGTAATGATTATATTTTTGTCATCGAAATGGTTATTCTAATTAAATGGTTTTTGAAAGGGTTTTATGAATATGATTCTCTAAGTCACCAAAGGATGTTTTAATTACTTGATTTAGGTTTTAATTACATTAATTGAGAAAAATGTGCATGTGTTATTCAAGTGATTTTTTATTTCAAATTTTCAAATAACATTGAGGTTAAAGGTTAATTTTTGATGAGTTTTTATGTTTTCATAGGACTAAAAAATATATTCTATTTTGTATCCCTTATTGGGATTTTTTTTCATCCCATGTTTTTAAATGTTTTTCAAATTATGGGTAAGGGAAATGATATATTCATACAAAAATTCATGAAGATTTTTCATGAAATAAATAATTTTTTTATAAATAGGTTTATATGATATAAAAAATGAACACGGATCATAATTTTCCACATTGTATTATATAGTTTTTAATATATGAGTTATGGAATACTTAGGAAAAAAACTATGTATGAAAAAATCATAAAAGTGAAATAATGTAAATTATTTACTAAAACTAGAGGTTATGTAATTTCTAAAGTTGGAGCCTTATAATTATTAGTGATAAATGAACTAAAAAACAAATTTATAGGATGATATGTGTTGGGAACAAAACTCTATTATCTCAAATAAATCTATAATAATTTTATAAATCTAAAAAATATGATTCATGAGTTATGTAAATGAATAAAGAATCATATCAAATAGAGAAGAATAAAAATTGGGATCTCATGAAGATAAAAACATATACAAAATCATAAAAAATAATCTCTATAAAAATAAGCTAGATGAACATGGGAACTGGATTTGAAATACGGAATAATATGTGTGATAATGATATAAAAACATGAAGAATTTATGTAGAATATAAAATCACAATAATGGAATCAATTTAATAAAAAAGAATATTCTTAACTATTTCAATTCAATGAATGTTTATATTCTATAAAATAAATGGTAAGATTGTGTTTCTAAATAGAGTGCTTGAGAATGAAGTATATATAAGACAACCTGTGGGTTTCTTATTGGTGACGATGAATTAGAGGATTGAAAGATAATAAATAATTATATTAGAATAATAATGTTCTCAGATTTTAGTATAATTGATTTTATACCTTATTAATGATTATAATATTAAAAATAAATATTTTATACTATAATTAGTAAGTGAAAAAAATCATGGAAGAGTTATTCATAATGCTTTTCTAAATTAACGACAACATATTTGGTAGTAATAAGATAAAATTATTCTAATATTTATAATTATTAATGTCCTTATAGTTTAATATTTCATTGACCAAAGAGATAACATATTTTCAATGCCTAAAGAGAATCAATGGAGGGATACACTTTTCATTAATAAGAAAAATGTGAAAGTGAATTATAGATTTTGTTTGAAATTCACCATTGAAATATAGTTTCCACACCGATTTGAGTTCGAACCATGAAGTGGAACAATGAGGATGAGAAATCTATTGATATTAACCTTTACTAAAGAATTATTATATATATTTTGTGTGTCTTCAAAATATGTCCAACATCATTTATACATGTATCTAGGGTACTCAATTTTAGATATTTTGAATTGTGGTCCTTCATTCCATTTTTATAATAAACAAAAGGTATATTAAAGGTACACTCAATTATGGTTTGGTGTATTCTACAAGAAATGATAACTTCTTATAATCCTATTTTATTTTTTACTAGGCCAAAGATATAGTATATAAAAAATAAAAAAACAGAGGATCATTCTATGTTGAAAGAATGTTAATTGGTTGTGTTATCAAAATACATACAAAAATATCATTAATAATAGTGGTTGAAAATTATATTTCATATATAGAGGCATGTTCCAAAATGTTGTGGATTAATAAACAACTGGAGGTTCTTGTAAAATAAGTGACGGTTTCTATGATTTTCTATTGTGACAAAAGTGTAAAATTTAACAAATGAATGATATAGTCAAAAAGACATTCCAGAAGAATATATAGATTTTATAACACTTTATAAATGAAAAGGTAGAAAGTAAATCGTCATGATAGATCATGTTTGAATGAATCAATAAGTGGAAGTTATATTACCCAAGCCATTGGAAACACCAATATTTGAATGGAATCGATTAAAACATAGTGTTTATCCACCTCCATTTTCATGAGGAGTTCTAAAGGATTCTCCTCTCAATATTTTCGTCTAATATCTATGTAATATATCTGTTCTTTAACTAAAAATAAACATCAATTTTAATCTATATGGAGTATAATAATTGATAAAATGGAAGGTAAGAATTGAATTATACTCTCAAGGAGTAGTTTGACCTTTAAAGTGGAGTATTTTAGCTTGATGTACTGGGAGTTGTTTAAGAAATTTCTGTTTTTATCAACAAGATTTTTTCATAAAAGATTGATTATTCACAAAGAATTGTATCTTGATCTACTAATTTCTATATTGATCATTGATCATATAAACATAGAGTAAAAAATTGGTTATTCTATATTTATTTTTGTATTAGTTTTGAATTGCTTCTGAAAGAACAATGGGTTCCAATAAACCAATAGGGGGAGAATATTAGATTCATGGATAGAGATTTATTGTTTATTTTAGATCATAATTTTTTTTGTTACCCATGGTGTTTATATTACTGGAAGAATTATTATGGAAATTTATAATTACATGAATTTTGATATTCTTAGAGAAGTCTTTCAAAATTGTTGGGGATGTTAAAAGTGGGTTCTTTCAATAGGAGGACAATTACAATGAAATATTGGCATTAACTCCATAGAGGGAAGTTGCGTGAGATTAGGTTTCCCATATGTAAGAGTAACATGGGGTGTAAATGGATAAATCATAATATATCAAGGATATGTATTATTAGGGAATTATTTTATAATATAATACATGATGCTATGGAGCTATAGATGATGAAATGAGTTTTGAGATAAAATATTATTTCACTATGGAGATGGAGATAATTCCAAAACTGATTCTAAATAAGAATAAATAAATTTTAAATTATATCAAGTTATTGAAAATATTCTACATGTGTATTTGGGTATAGAAAAAATAACATTACAATGGAATATATCAGGATACAAAAATAATGTTCACTCCATTGTGAAGAGACTGTGAGTAGTTAATGAAACACTAAAAATGTATGGTAGTTTGATCCCACCAAGATAAAGTTGGATGTTACCAAGATAAGTTATTTCTCTAGAATATCCTCTTTAGATATATAATTAAGGATTATAAAACCACACCATGACTAGAAGACTACAACATAACATGTCATATTATAAAACGAATATGAGAAGATCATTTTTTGGAGATTTTTTGATTTTTAATATATTCTATCCATGTTTTGTGGATCTGGATATTGACTAATGTTCAAAAAATATTTGAGTTAACCATTCCATAATTTGAATTCTTTTGATGATTATATTTATTCAATAAATGATTATATGCCAATAAGTATGTAATTCTAAATGAACTTTGGAAATATAATTATTCTTTGATGTCATGTGATTTATCTTGAATTGGGAAAATAGAATAAACTATTATTCAACAGTTAATAACCATTATTAAGGTATAGAACGTGGGAAATTCATAGAAAACATTTTTTGAAGTTTGAACCCTTGATATTAGGGTGATTATGGAAGGAATTAATGATTTTCTTTTTGATTGAGTGAATTTACACATTAAGAGATTAGGAAGAGATGCTACTATTGATAATTTTACTGAAGATATAGATTTTATGAGATGGAATGAATCACAAAAAACAAAATTATAGTTTTGGAATTAATTATTGTAAAGATCTCTTGTGGTAAACCATTGAATTTCATATTCTTTTATAACAATTTATTTATATAAAGATTTGAAAGGGATAAGGGGTGGGTAACTATAGGATCGATAGTGTATATTTCCTAAAAACATTATTTATCTTTAATGAGTATTGATTTTCCCTGGTATATTAAAAAAACATCAGTATATTCAAATGGGAGTATCTCTATGTGTTCATGCATTTAAATCCCTTAGAATGATATATTTATTTTTATATATTAACATTATTTTTTCATGAGATTAATAGGTTCAATGAGTTTTTGATAACATTAGATCATGATTTGATTAAAAATGTTTCACACCCTGATCATGCAATTTTTTTTTGTTTTCTTGTTTTCATGGATTTTGTTATTTTATGGAGTTTTTATTATGTACTAAGTTAGTTTTTTGATTTTTGTAAGTATTAGGTGAGTTTTTGGCATTTTCACGGTTGCATGCATGGTTTGGGGGTTGAATATGTGGCTTGTTAATGAAGAGGATGTTTCTACGACATTATATTATTTCATGGTTTGGCCTCCATGGTTTCAACCTAGGTTGGGATAAACTGTGAGAGGTTAGGGGTAAAACCTACAACCTGCTTCAGGTTCCTGTTCCTTGGTACACGACATGCACATAGTTTGATAAAGCCAAGTAGCTAGAATGGGGGAAGGGTCTACATTTTAAAAATAGTGTTTATTAAGGATGAAACATAATTTGGGAGACTATGAGGATATCCCATGTAGTGTTCTCCTTTTCTCTTGTAGGGTGTACACTATTGGCGCATGATTTTTCAAATAATGAGGCTTAACCATGCATGTTTCCTAGGTTATTAAAAGTTGAAATTTACCCTTTTCCCTAACAATGTTTAAACCATATTTTGGGGTTCCCCTCTGTTTTTTACATAGGTGTACCATGGGAATTTTAGAGACCCACCTCCCTTGATCCCCTTCCTCTATTTAAGCTTCTTTAAGGTTCCTAGGTATGTTTCATTGAGTTTTTGGTCATTTTACTCTTCTAACCTTCCTTATCTCTTGGTTTCTTATTGCTTTATTTGTGGGTTATCCCTTATATGAACCATAGGATGAGTGTTAGATTATTTGGTTTGATTTATTTGATTCTAGGGAGTGCAGATTATCCCTTGGGGTGTATTCATCCTTCTCATGAAGTTTTGTTGTAATTATGCATCATTGAGGTAGGTCTTTCTGTCCATTTCCTTTACAAAAAACTTCGTTGATGCATGATATTTCCTTAATTCTTTAAAAATTATATAACATAGGTTTCAATGTGTTAGTATAAATTGTTATGGAGTTTTAATGAGAGAAAATTAGAGAAAAATGGTTTCCAATTGGATTATTTAATTATTCCATTATTTTGATTCATTTAAGGTATTTGATAAAATTTCAAGTGAACTCTTAAATTGAAATTGGGAGTTCTGTGTGGTGGTTTTCCTTGTTTATGTTTTGGTAATATTGTTGGATTTTGATTTGGCTATTGTGTGTGTAAATTTGTGACTTTAATATTGTGACCCTTATGTGTGTATTTTTGTGTCGATTTAAAAGAACGTATTGTTTCATAAAAAAGGTTTTTGGGTGATTTCATGGATACATGAATAGTTTCATTTAATGTTGGATTGGGATTTACTAAATGGATTTTAAGTGTGTTTTTATTAGTAATAAATTTATTGGATTATTTTAGAAATATGTGGGTTCTTATGGGTTTTTGACACCCGTTTGGCACCTTGATAAAATTATTTCTTCCTTGAACCATGGTTTTCAGAGCCCTCTCATCCCTATTCTCTTTCATAATCGAAAACAGATCATTTATTAATAAATGGTGTGTTAATGCTTCAAATGACATTAATGTTGGTCTCAAATGTGTTTCCAAAAGCTTGGACTATTTGAAATTTTGGGACTTGGTTTGGTGAATAATTGGTATAAATGCTATGTTTTCATTTTAAGACGTTCTTGGTAACTAAGCAGTGAAAAAATCCCTTTGGGCTATTTTAGTATTATCTCATGATTTTAAATTTTTTTGGAAATTTTTTTGGATCTAAAATATAAATTCCCATTTGGTATTGTGCTTTTGAAATTGGTGTTTTATATTGAATTTGTAAATGGTGTAGAAATTTAGTTGTAAATCAACTTGGATTGGAAATGTTATTGGCCCCATTGGTACCTTGTGATGATATGAAAAATGATTTTGAAAATCATTTGGTGAATGATCCCGATTGGAATCATTTCATGTTATAGAAAATGGATTGAAAGATTGGGTAGCATAAAGGCCCGATTGGTAATTTGTAATTTTTGTGAAAATGGTTTTGTTTATGGAAGATAGTGGTTTCTATGTTTTCTTTAATTGTTGTATGAATGTTCTTGTAAAATAAATGGCTTTTCATATGTGTTCTTGATGAACTAGATTATGTTTGAAGACAAATAGACCTTAAGATGGGTTCTTCTCTAGTGTCTTATACATGGGAAAACTTTTGGTGTTGGATTATGTTTGTGGAAAACTAGACATTTGGATGCATTCCCCTCTGGTTGATCATTCATTAGGGAGCTATGAGTTATTGTTTCTATACCTTATTTAATATATTACTTTTATCATGGGATTCGTTTGAGTTATCCAGAGGGTTGACTGATAGTTTCTTTTCGACCACTATTAGATGGGTTGGTACCAATTGGATTTTCAAAGAGGCTAGGTGGGATATTCATTTGGATTGGATATTTTAGAGTAGTAGTTGGCTATTTACCATAGAGATACACAATATTCCAGAAGGTGAGTCTGAACTGAGTAAATCCAAGGATTTCTTCCTGAGATGTTTATGAAAATCCCATGATTAACTATTTTAATGGTCTATTTATTTCTTCTACATGTGAATATAAGTCATGCTAATTTATATCTTATTATTTTTTCCCATTATTTCTTACGTGGTCTCTTTTTGGTCTTTAGGTTTGGATTTTTATTGGGGTTTTGGTTCCAAAATCGGATTTGGAGTGTGAAACCATTTTAGAAAAAGAACATTTCATTTGTTGAATTAAAAAGGGAACTCATAAAAATATGTGTTTGGTTGTTTAAAATTATTAATATCCAATTTCATGAATGTATTTTAAACTTGAGTTTGTGGACTATTTTTGGAAATAAAATTCATGGAATTAGTGGTGTTTAACAACTGAGCTATTTAATGTCACACCATTTTTATGCCACTCAACAATAGTAGACCCGAGCAATTTTATTGATTTATGTTTTGGGTTTTGATTTTCTTTTAGAGAATATAGGTTTTATTGTTTTTGTTGACCAATAGGTCACATGAAGATTGTGATGCATGGTTCAATTTTAGTCTGAAATTCAGTTTCGTTTTCGTTAATCTGTTGTCTCTTGATTGGATGGTATATCTATTGATGATAAGGTGTTAGTTGTATGGTGTTATCTATTTTTTTATTTGATCATGGATTTTATTTGGCTAAATCATTTGGATCTAAATTATTTTGATTCTCGACACTTATTTCAAGCCCGTGGGGATTGGGAACACCCTTTGAGCATTGTCTCAGATTGGTTCAAATGCCGAGTTGGACAGAAGCTTGAATTATTTCGTGAAAAGATCAGAAAAAATAACCAACTAATTCAGAAAACAGTTAGGTTGTTATTAGGCATGTGGTTGCAAAAATTATATATATACATATAAAGACACATCTTGATTAATAAATTTTGGGATATGATTATCACCTAGTTGAGAGTGAGTAGTGGGATATTTGTGTATCATTTTATCACAAAGGGATATGATATATGTTTATGTTAATTTTTTTGGGATTTATTGATTTATTAAATTCTAGATATATTATTTAATTATTAATAGACTTATTAGTGTTTTACTAAATAACTCTATTAATAATTAATTTATTTTGTGAAATGTTTTGGATAAGCAATAGCAATGTAATGTGTTTTTTTATTATGACTAATTAACATTTAGTATTTTTTAAAATTATTATATGATTATATCTATTTTTGGTCATGTTGAATTATTTTCATCGTTTTTTATGTATTTTGGTAGAATTGTGTTACCTAATAAGACAATTGAAGATTCTCATAGTAATTAGATTTAGAAGGATAACTCTAATTAAGGACATTTGGAAGGGGAAGATAAAAATATTCCCTTCGTGGTTGAGATAGAGTCTTTGAAAGTAAGGATGATTGTTGAGATTTTGATAAAATTGACCTACAATATGGAGGAAATACCACCTCATGAGGACATAGTGATTTTTAAAGTTGGTTCAAATTTTTGGTCACAACAACTTATTAATATTAGTAGAGATTAAAGTCGTCATGAATTTAAGGAATGTATAGGGTAATGGATTCTATTGTTTATATTATCATTGTTTTTTAGGGAATGTAGGTGAAGATTTGTGTTTTTATACTCGAGGGACCCACACAATGATAATGAGATATATTTGTCTAAGTGAAGATGATTGAAGGGTCATCATGGGAAGGTTTTTAATACACTCATCAAACAATCCTATCAATATAAATTGAAGATATATAAAGGCCTATAATTTATATATAATAAGTAAGGTAATATTTCATTTTATGGTTATTCCACTAGGTTTATCTAATTTCCCTATTTTTTTAAACATTTAATAGGAAGAGGGTTTTAAAGCCCATTTTTTAGTATGGGATAAAGTTGTAGATACAATAAAAGGATAATCCATTTTGTTTAACAACATTTATGAAATCAGTAAATATGTATCTAGTGGGGGAGATGATAATGAGGTAGATAATATGAAATTCATTTTGTAGGTTTGATCTTGTTATTGAAAGAAGAGGGAAGGATATGATTATCATAGGGATAATGTGTGGTCAAGTAGTTAGGTGAAGACCTTTTATTCTCATTATTCTAATAGTGGGGTTCAACTGAAATGTTTTTAGGGTAGTCAAATGTTCTACAGCATACTTGTTTATCCTAATGAGCCTAATTTTTTTCATACATATATTAATTTGGTACATATTGAAAAGTCAATTGGAAGGGTATCCAAATGACTAAAGGTCTGAATTTAACATCTATATATGTGGGTCTTTCATGATCTTGTGCACTACAAGAATGTGAAATTCAAATATTTTCTAGGAGATTTATTCAAGGAGGTTTGATGGGTTTTAGAGAAAAATTTAGTGAGTGGATTCTAAATACGTGATTCAGGATACCCATGATAATGTTTTTATTATATGTTTTGGTCAATTTTCCATAGTTGAGTAGGTTCCATTGTATCTTTGAGAGGGTTATCCCAAGTTCCAAGGAAAAATGATGGTTCCCTATAATGTGGATAGATTATTGTTCGATTTTGGTTCTTATTGTAACGACCCAGACTTTTTGAATATTATATTAACTTACTCTTAACGATTTAATAGAGATGTTAATGGTTAATGTAGAAAGAGGAGTCGATGGCTTCATCTAGTACACTCGAACATTATGAAGCCCACTTATCAGAGCTTGTGAAGGAGGTGGCATCTTTGGGCTTCTCTTTGGACCAAGCCCATGCTGAGCTCCAGCGTGTCAATCTTGAACAGAAACGCCTGCGGGAGAAGTTCAAGTTAGTAGAGATTACTACTAGCGCAATGTTATCTGAGCCTCCCTCAGATTCTCTCACCATAGCACACCTTACACTAAGGTCATATGCTGGTGTTATAAGTGGCTATGTGATGAGACCATAGCTTCTTTGTGTAATCCTTTGGGATGAATAAATTGAGATTTCTTCTTTTAGTGAAGTTTGTGAAATTTCAAATGTCTAGATAATTTTACGAGGTATTTTATTGATGAATTTTGAAAAAAAGGATATTTTAAAATATTTATGTAAACATTAAATAATTAATGATGTGTAATTATTTTCAAAAAATGGTCTTCTGCAAAGGTGTTCAGTAAAGAATTTGTAGTCTAATAAGATCAACTTAATTTTTGATGAATAGTAAATTATGAATAGTGATTTTACGCTTAGGATTAGTAATGTGACCAAATGGATTAGTAATCTCACTTAAAGAAAGTATGAATATAATTTAGACACCTTTATTAAGTAATGTGATTTAATAAAATGGGTAAATAACGGTTTCATAAATTATTAGACAAGTATTAGTTTTTTCGGGTGAATAGTGTTTTTTTAATTAAAAATTAAATTAAAAATATTTAGAAAATTATTTTTATAAAATGGATTTTATATTTTTAATCATAGCATTGATATTTGGTTAAGGTGAAATTTTGGGATTTTTCTGAGAAAGATGAATTTTCAGTGAATAGTAAAAATGGAGTTTTAGGGTTTTGGTATGTTTAGTGACATCATAACTGTGTCATGATGATGTCATGATATATTTTAAGGGTTGTAAGACCAAATGTGATGAATTATTGTATTTTGGGCCCCATGTGTCCTAACTCCATGGGAAATACCATGGGAGAGCCCATGGTTTTGAGAAAACCACTTGTGAGGTGTCCCATGAAATTATTAAAGTATCACCTCACTTTCCCTATAAATAACAAGCAATTATCTCTTTCTTTAGACTCCAAAATCATTCTTAACAGAGTTCCGGTCCCCTTACCTCCCAAGGTGTCCTCCCAAGGTTCCCTCAAGCCTCTCAAGGTCCCAACCTTTGAGTTTTAAGAGTTACGTTTAAGGTAAGAGATCCTACCTCTCTCTTTCTTTTCAAGTAATCTCTTTTATGTCATTTCTTTCATGATCCATGCTCTTATGTTGGAGTATGTTATTTTATATTACTATTACTTACCTTTTCATTTTCATATTATGAGAGGCCCCCTATTACTCTCAACAATTTGTTTTAAGAATGTTTATGTGGCGCCGTTAGGCTGCCGAATTTTTAAGGGATTCTTTCACCTTTCTCATTTTTCAAAGTTCTACTTTCATGACATGTCTTTCAAGTTACTTTTTATTATGTTGTTGTATGATCTCTATATCTATAATACATAACTTTTATTTCCATATTATGAGATACCCTATTTGATCTCATCAATTCAATTTTGTTGAAGTTTAAGTTATGTCGTTAGGCTGCTGAATTTTCATAAGAGAAATCTAATTTTTTTCTTCCTTCCATGCTTTTAATTTCAAATGGTATGTCCTTAAAATGTCCTTACCATGTTCATATATCCTTCATATTCTGTCCATATACTGTTTTATGGGTCATTTATGAATGTTTGACCCAAGTCCCCTCTCTTTTCAATGTTTTCTAAAACCCTGAAACGTAGCCATTATGCTGCAGAATTTCCGTCTCAAAATGTCTCTCTGTTGTTCTAAAGTTATTTTATTTTATTAACGGAATACTCAAGGCTATCTATTCTATAGGGGTATTCACATATATACCAAGTTGTTCTATTTTAAATTCTGGGATTTACATACATGAGACCCACTCTCTGTTTCCGTGGGTTTAAAGTGATATTAAGATCATGTCTTTAAAGAAGTTCTTAAAATGTTATGATTATGAAATGAAACCCATTTATTTTTTGCTATATGGGTTGTTTATGAAATTATTTATGATGATATATGTGGCTCACATGATGATAAAGGAAAATTTAAGGGCGCACCCTGATAGCGCTCTAATGCATTGGGTAAAGAATTAATCTCTAGAGATGACCATTTTTAACGACGCCTTGGTGAATAACCATTGTAATTTTAATGACACCTTGGGGATGGACCTTGGTGAAACAGAAATGATTGTCTATGTTAAATGTTATAGCCACATCTTCAAGTTATAAAAAACATTATTTTTATTATGATATGCCTCATGATTTCTTTCTCATGCCTTAAAGTTCTTTTCATGACCTTATTGAAGTACCTCAAGTTCACATGTAAAATGTTTCTCTTGTTTCCCTTACTAGGCCTTCTGCTCAACCTTTTCATTGATGTATATCCCCAGTTTATGAGATGCAGTAATGAACCTAGGATGAAATTAATGAGAAGCCTTTCAAGTGTTTAAGAAGAATGTTTTATGTTGTTTTCATGTATTATGTTCTTGGTTTCAAAGACACTACACCTTAAAGATTCTCAGTTTTGTGTAATGTAATAAGAGTTTATGTTATAAAAAGGCAGGATTCCACAGTTGGTATCAAAAAATGCTTTAGTTATTTGTGGAAATTAGGATATAAAAACATTAGGAATAACCCTATAGAAAATTTTAAATATAGGAAAAATTCCGGGTATTTTGGTATGTATTGAGTAAGTGGTTTATCAAACATATACATGCCGGTCTGGATTAGAGCAGGTAGAGGTGGCTCTGGAACAGATGTACATAGCTATAAAATCTGAAAACACAACTTTGAGCTAGACTCAAACGGTAATTGGTGCACGATAACGGGCCTTCCTGCACTCTTGGTTATGACACTCTCGGGGGATATGTTTGGTTAATCACAAGCTTTTTGTGAATCATTATAAAGAAATTATAGAGAAATGTAATTGTCTAAGCATGATGAATAGTTAAAAGATACATAAATGAAATAAGTTTATCACTAAGGTTTTATTCTTTTAGAAAATGGCGGGCAATAGGAGGAACCGTGCAGATAGTGACTGCAATGCACCATGTGCTGATGGCCCTCCGATGGAAGCTGGAATTGAAACATTCATGCGAATGATGAACCAAATAACTCAAGTTATGAGTAATAACTTGAATCAAGCTGAGAGGCTGATCTCACCACGAAGGGAACAACACTCTGTTGAGTCCTTCATGCATCAACGACCACCAACATTCGGTGGATCTACTGACCCATTGGTTGCAGAACAATGGATAAGCTCCATTGAAAAGATCTTTTATGTACTCCTTTGTTTGGAACAAGAAAATGTCACCTTTGCTGTTTACTGCCTAGAGGGGGATGCTGATCAGTGGTGGTTACTGGTAAAAAAACATGAAGCCTAGATGAGAGATGGAAGCTATGGAGTGGGAAGAGTTCTGGGGAAAATTCTTTAATAAGTATTTCCCTCGTTCCTTGAGAAAGAGAATGGAGAAAGAGTTTCTCGAGCTGAAGCAGAAGGAGAACGAATCTGTCAGAAGCTATGAGATGAACTTCACCCGACTTTCACGATATACCTCTAGCTTTGTCATAGATCCATGTGGGAAGGTTGATAGTTTTTTTGGTGGACTGAGACCTCTTCTACGGAAGAATCTAGCCATCCGGGACTACGGCAGCTACGAGGAGATCGTGCAGAGTGTAATGAATGTCGAGTTAGAGTTTGGTGAGACATAGTGGTTTCATAAATCAAATGACAAGAAGAGATAATTGGAGCCCAGTTTAGGGAATACTTTTGATCAGGGAAGAGGTGTAAAGCAAATTCAACTTACCTCATGCAATAAATGTGGGAAGAAGAATTCGGGGCACTGCTTGATCGGAAGTGGAAAGTGCTACAATTGTGGAAGAGGAGACCATATTGTTCGGAATTTTCGTAGTGAGGTAAAGCCTCAACTCCCCAACACTAATGACAGAGGAAAGATGGTTCTGGACCTACCCAAAGTCCATTGCACTAAGTGTGGACAGCTTGGGCACTTTGCTAATCACTGTCCAAATCCAAGGGCAGTGGAGGGGAATCACCATCAACCTCAGCAAAGGCCAGGGGAGCAAGGTCGTGCTTTTTCTATCACAACAACTGAAGTTGAAGCTCTGAATGATGTGGTAGCAGGTACTCTTGTGGTCCACTAAAAACTAGCAACTACTTTGTTTGATTCTGGTTCTACGAATTCCTTTATTTCCTCCAAGTTTGCAAAGAATATAGAATCAATCCCCGAACTACTTGAGGTAGAGTTGTCAGTCAAGACTCCAAGTGGGATTATCCATGCATCAACTGTGTTTAGAGACTCTAGTGTTTAGTTTACTGATCAAAATATTATCTCAAATCTAGTAGTCATTATCATGTTGGAATTCGACATTATACTAGGGATGGACTGACTCTCAAAGTATAATGCTAAGATCAAATGCAGAAGTAAGGAAATCTCAGTAGTGTTGAATGAACGACCTACAATTATCTTCCAAGGTGTGATATCCCAAATTGATCCCAATCTAGAAGCACCTCCTATAGCTTTCTTTATGGAGTTAATCGGTGATGATGAAGAAGGAAAAGGGAGTACACAAATAGAATATGTTCCAATTGTTCAGGAATACATGGATGTATTTCTTGAGGAATTACCTGGACCTCCCCCAGAAAGAGATGTAGAGTTCTCCATTGAACACATACTTGGATCTCAACCGATATCAAAGACCCCATATAGAATGGAAAATTTGGAGCTAGAAGAGTTAAAGAAAAAACTCCAAGACTTGTTGGAGAAGGGGTTTATCTGACCGAGTGTGTCTCCTTGAGGAGCACCAGTTCTCTTTGGGAGGAAGAAGGATGGATCAATGCGGCTATGCATTGATTATAGAGAACTGAACGGGATCACAGTGAAGAACAGATATCCTCTTCCAAGAATTGATGATTTATTTGACCAAATTCACGGGGCTCAATTATTATCTAAGATTGACCTTCGATCTGGTTATCATCAACTGAGGGTGAAGAAGGAAGATATTCCAAAGACTGCATTCCGATCAAGATATGGGAATTATGAGTTTACTGTTATGTCGTTCGGCTTGACTAACGATCCAGCTATTTTCATGTATTTGATGAATAGAGTCTTTAATGACAACCTTGATAACTTTGTGGTAGTTTGTATTGATGATATTTTGATATATTAAAAAAGTCGAGAGGAACATGAAGATCATCTGAGAGTTATTTTGAAAACTCTACGGAAGGAGATGCTCTTTGGAAAGTTCATCAAGTGTGAGTTTTGGTTACAAAAAGTGGCTTTCTTGGGGCACATCATAACCAATGAAGGAATCTCGGTTGACCCTACAAAGACAATGGTTTTGGAGGAGTGGCCTCAACCCACAACAGTAACTAAAATTCGTAGTTTCCTTAGTTTAGTAGGATATTATCGGAGGTTTGTGAAAAACTTTTCACGGATTTCTAATCCACTAACCAAGTTGACTTGAAAAGGGGTTAAGTTCATTTGGACAAAGGAATGCGAGGAATGTTTCCAAGAGCTGAAGAAGAGATTGGTTACTTCACCTGTGTTAACACTACCCTCTATCAGAGAAGGATTCGTTATTTTTAGCGATGCATCTCTTGAAGGGATTGGGTGCGTCCTCATGAAAAATGACATGGTAATTGCTTATGCATCTCGACAGTTGAAGATTCATGAGCAGAATTATCCTTTGCATGACCTATAGCTAGCGGCAGTTGTTTTTCCTATAATGATATGGGGGCACTATCTTTATGGGTAGAAATGTGATATATACATTGACCGTCAAAGTTTAAAGTATATTTTCACACAGAAATAACTTAACATGAGACAAAGGAGATGGTTGGAGATTATTAAATACTATTATTGTTCAATTCATTATCACCCTAGAAGAGCAAACAATGTAACGGATGTGTTAAGTAGGAAATATCCTATTGTTCTGGAAACAATGAGCATCATAGGAGATCCCTTGATTAAATATCTAGTAAAACTGGACATGGGAATTGTAAGGGAAGAGACATCATCAACCCTATCCCAAATGATTTATCAACCTTCATTACTAGAGAAGATCAAGAAGGCTCAAAAATAATATCCTTTGCTACAGGAGAAGTTTGAGGCTGTAAAGGATGGGAATATCCCTGATTTCAATATTGATCAAGAAGGTGTATTGAAATTTCTTACAAGAATATGTGTTCCATCTATTCCGGAGATAAATAAAGAACTGATGGATGAAGCTCATAGCTCTACTTTCTCTATACATCTGGGAAGCACTAAAATTTATAGAGACCTTCATGATCATTATTGGTGGGTTAACATGAAGAGGGAGATTGCTGATTACACTATAAGGTGCCTGGTGTGTCAACAAGTAAAGGCATAACGACAACTTCTTAAGGGGGTATTACAATCGCTACCCATACCATTATGGATGTGGGATAATATCACTATGGACATTGTAACTGGTCTCCTGAAAACATCCAAAGGAAACAATGTGATATGGTTTATTGTGGACCGTCTCACCAAGACCACCCATTTTATCTCTATTCGGGAAGATTTATCTCTGGATCAACTTTCCAAGATATACGTAAAGTGGTAAGGCTGCATGGGGTACCACTATCCATGCTGTCTGATCGTGATCCAAGATTCACATCAAAATTCTGGAGAAGCCTTCAACATGCTCTGAATACTGAATTGAATTTTAGTATGACCTATCATCCTCAAACTGATGGCCAATCTGAAAGGGATATTCAGACACTTGAAGACATGCTAAGATTATACTCAATTGAATTTAAAGGTGGATGGGATCAACACCTCCCATTAGTTGAGTTCTCCTATATCAATAGCTTCCTTTCGAGTGTTCAGATGGCACCCTATGAAGATCTGTATGGAAAGCGATGCTGAACTTTTACTTGTTGGGATGAAACTGGTGAGATAAATCTTCTTGGGCCTGATCTTGTGCAAGAGATGACAGAACAGATTCATGCCATCCAACAACACATAAAGGCTGATAAGAGTCGGAAGAAGAGCTATGCTGACAACCATCGAAGGGACTTGGAGTTTGGTGTTGGCGATAAAGTCTTCCTTCGAATTTCTCCATGGAAGAGAGTCATGCGGGTTGGGAAGAAAGGGAAGCTCAGCCCTAGGTACATTGGCCCCTATGAAATACTTGATCGCATAGGAGCAGTGGCCTATCGTCTAGAACTTCCACCAAACCTAGCTCAAGTTCATGATGTCTTCCATGTATCTCTCTTGAGAAAGTAAATACCCGACCCTTCGCATGTACTGAACCCAGAGGTGGTACAAATAGAACATGACCTCTCTTATGAGAAGCAGCCAGTGGAGATCTTAGAACGTAGAGACAAGGTTCTATGAAACAAGACTACCCACCTTATGAATTTATTGTGGAGGAATCATAAATATGAAGAACCGAATTGGGAGCCTGACGAAACAATGAAGCAAAAGTACCCCCACTTTTTTGACTAGGCCTCTTGTATAAAATTTCGGGGATGAAATTTCTTAAGGGGGGAAGAATGTAACAACCCAAACTTTTTTGAATAGTATATTAACTTACTCTTAACGATTTAATAGAGATGTTAATGGTTAATGAAAAAAGTGGAGTCGATGGCTTCATCCAGTAGACTCGAACCTTATGATTCCCACTTATGAGAGCTTGGGAAGGAGGTGGCATCTTTGGGCTTTGCTTTGGACCATTCCCAAGACGAACTCCAGTGTGTCAAGCTTAAACAGAAACGCATGTGGGAGAAGTTCAAGTTAGTAAAGATTTCTACTAGGGAAATGTTATCTGAGCCTCCCTCAAATTCTCTCACCATAGCACACCTTACACTTAGGTCATACGCTGGTGTTATAAGAGGCTATGTGACGAGACCATATCTTCTTTGTGTAATCCTTTGGGATGAATAAATTGAGATTTCTTCCTTTAGTGAAGTTTGTGAAATTTCAAATGTCTGGATAATTTTAGGATGTCTTTTATTGATGAATTTTGAAAAAAATGATATTTTAAAATATTTTTGTAATCCCTAAATAATTAATTATGTGTATTGATTTTCAAAAAATGGTCTTCGGCAAAAGTGTTCAGTACGAAATTTGGAGTCTAATAAGATCAACTTAATTTTTGATGAATAGTAAATTATGAATAGTGATTTTACGCTTAGGATTAGTAATGTGACCAAATGGATTAGTAATTTGACATAAATAAATATTTAATATAATTTATACACCTTGATTAAGTAATGTGATTCAATAAAATGGGTAAATAACGGTTTCCTAAATTATTAGAAAAGTATAAGTTTTTTCTGGTGAGTAGTGTTTTTTAATTAAAAATTAAATTAAAAATATTTAGAAAATTATTTTTATAAAATGGATTTCTTATTTTTAATCAGAGCATCGATATTTGGTTAAGGGTAAATTTCGGGATTTTTCTGAGAAAGATGAATTTTCAGTGAATAGTAAAAATGCAGTTATAGGGTTTCAGTATGTTTAGCGACATCATAACTGTGTCATGATGATGTCATGAGATATTTTAAGGGCTGGCCGACCAAAGGAGATGAAGTATTGTATTGGTGGCCCCATGTGGCCTAACTCCATGGGAAATACCATGGGAGAGCCCACGGATTTGATAAAACCACTTGTGAGGTGTCCCTTGAAATTATTAAAGTATCACCTCAATTTGCCTATAAATACCAAGACATTCTCTCTTACTTTCGACTAAAAAATCATTCTCAACAAATTTATAGTCCCCTTACCTCCCAAGTAGTCCTCCCAAGGTTCCCTCAAGCCTCTCAAGTTCCCAACCTTTGAGTTTTAAGAGTTATGTTTATGTTAAAGGATCCTACCTCTCTCTTTCTTTTCAAGTAATATCTTTAATGTCATTTATTTTAAGCTACATGATCTTATGTTGGAGTATTTTCTTTTATATTCCTCTTACATAACATTTCATGTTCATATGATGAGATACCCCCTCTTACTCTCATCAATTTGTTTTAATAATGTTTAAGTGGTGCCGTTAGGCTGCCGAATTTTTAAGGGATTCTTTCACCTTTCTCATTTTTCAAAGTTCTACTTTCATGTCAATTCTTTAAAGTTACTTTTTATTATGTTGGGGGTATGATATCTATATATATCATACTGAACTTTTATTTTCATATGATGATATACCCTATTTGATCTCTTCAATTCATTTTTGTTGAAATTTAAGTGACGACGTTAGGCTGCCAGATTTTCATAAGAGAAATCTAATTTTTGTCTTCCTTCCATGATTTTAATTTAAAATGGTATGTCCTTCAAATTTTATTAACAGGTTCATATATTCTTCATATTCTGTCCCTATACTATTTATGGGTCATTTATGAATGTTTGACCCATGTCCCCTCTCTTTTCAGTGTTTTCTAAAACCCCGAAACATAGCCGTTATGCTACAGAATTTCCATCTCAAAATGTCTCTCTATTTTTCTAAAGTTATTTTATTTTATTAAGTGAATACTCATGGCTATCTCTTCTATATGGGTATTCACATATATACCAGGTTTTTCTAATTTAAATTATAGGATTTACATACATGAGACCCACTCTCTCTTTCCATGGGTTTAAAGTGACATTTAGATCATGTCTTTAAAGCAGTTTTTAAAACGTTATGATTATGAAATGAAACCCATATCTTTTATAATATATGGGTTTTTTATGAAATGATTTATGATGATATATGTGTCTCACATGATGATAAAGACAAATTTAAGTGTGCGCCCTGATAGCTCTTAAATGCATTTGGTAAAGACTTAATCTATAGAGATGACCATTTTTAACGACGCCTTGGTGAATAACCTTGGTAATTTTAATGACACCTTGGGGATGGACCTTGGTAAAATGGAAATGATTTTCTATGTTAAATTTTGTATCCACATGTTCAAGTTATGTAAAACATTATTTTTATTATGATATGCCTCATTATTTCTTTCTCATGCCTTAAAGTTCCTTTCATGACTTAATTGAAGTATCTCAAGTTCACATGTAAAATGTTTCTCTTGTTTCCATTACTGGGCCTTATACTCACCCTTTTCTTTGATGTATGTCCCCAGGTTATGAGATGCAGTAATGATACTAGGATGAACATAATGAAAAGCCTTTCAAGTGTTTAAGAATAATGTTTTATGTTGTTTTTTTGTATTATGTTCTTGGATTCCAAGACACTAAACCTTAAAGATCCTCAGTTTTGTGTAATGTAATAAGAGTTTATGTTATAAAAAGGCGGGATTCCATGATTATCATATTTTTTTTCTTTTTTTTGAGATCTAACCTAGGATTGGATGATGAGTTTCTATCAAGGGGTTTTTATATGAAATTTTCATATGGAATAATGAAATACTCTATTGGGTGTTGAATATATTTTTCTATTGACATATATTGTTTTGAAAATATTTTGTATATCTTCATCAAAGAGATGAATGTATTCAATGGGGTCAACATAATGGTACAATTATCATTGTTTGAGTGCATATTTAATGATGCCAAATATCCATGCCATTATTTCCATCTCTCGATGAATCATATACTTTTCATGGGGAATGTGACTATCATTCTAATATATAAAGTTAAAAACATTTTGCACTCAAGGTTGATTATAACCCTAATACCATGAATTTATCATGGATTGGTTGAGTAAGATTCATGTGTTTCATTTCCTCATGTTTTTAATAAGTATCATGATGTTTTTTGAAGTTTTTTAGTGTTTTGTCTAGAAAGTTAGGAGGTATTTGTGATTTTATAGGTACTAGTTACTAAGAATATACAAATATCTACTTATCATATAGGTGGTAATAAGGTCAATGAGTTAAATTATATGTTAAATGATCTTGAATCTAAATTATACATTAGGTATAGTGTGTCCCTTTATGGTTGTCCTATGATTTTTAAATACAGTGAATGATATTTTTTGGTTGTGTAATGTCAATCATTGTTCAAAATAAATTTTTATTGAGAAACAAAATATCTTATAATAGTTTAATGAATTATTAATTTAGTTGAGAATATCTTGATGGTTTAGAAATATCTACCTCGAATATATGCCTAATTCAACTTTTTATAAATTTTATGACCGTTCTGAAATATGGGGGATTCTATTCAGGGTGAAAAATGAACCAATTGTGTTTATTGCCTTGAAAAATATGGTATTTAAGCCTACTATTTTTTATGGATTGTTTATAGAAATGATATATTAATATATTCACGGTGGTGCAAGGACCAAGGAGAGAACTATTATATAGTTTTAGACACATTAATAGCTCGCCACTCTAGGCTATGATTTCACAAAAACCATTTTGGATAAAAGAGGTGAATATTTTTGGGAATTTTGGTTTAGAATATGGGATATTGTTAGATCTTAAGAATTTGGCTGTTGGGTTGTCTTGGTTGATCCACAAGAAGGTATTTGAGATTAAAATTATCATAATCAATGTAG
The DNA here is from genome assembly GCA_963277665.1 of Viscum album. Classification (NCBI taxonomy): domain Eukaryota; kingdom Viridiplantae; phylum Streptophyta; class Magnoliopsida; order Santalales; family Viscaceae; genus Viscum; species Viscum album. The sequence goes on along the minus strand of CAUJRU010000136.1, from coordinate 1,171,481 downwards.
GGTATTATCACTGGTTCACATAGAATTTAAATTACCAAGTTACACTAATTATTATGATTACTAGGAAGAGTGAAATTTTTAGTGGGATAGTGAATACAAACCCATATTTACGGTGTTTTCGAAGTAGACATAAGAACAATTTTTTACCTTTATTGATCTTGTAACATATTATAGGGAATATTATGATGACTATGGTGTTTGATTCAGATATATGCTATCACAAGAGGGGGTATTAGTAACATATATTGGTTGAAAAGTTATGTCACTTTTGAATAATTATACCTCCCACGCTCTTGTGTTGGTTTCATCTTTGAATTACCTTAAAAGTTGGAATACTTATAGATTTTGGGATAGCGTTATGGAATTTACCAATCATAAGATCTTGATGTTTATATTTTCTTAAGGTGATTTGAACCTACCTATGAAGATATGAGTTTAATATAATTAGTCATTTTATTAGTGATTATATATAAAACTATGAAAATAAATATACTAAAAATAATTTTTGTATGAATCCTTATATTGATATAGTGCATGACTAAAAAAATATTTGCATACATATATATATATACTCTCTAAGTATCATCTAGATGTATTGAAATATGAGGTATGTATTGTATTTGCTATTTTAACAATCAATTAATCCTTAATAGAGTTGGAGATGAAATTCCAGGGTTTAGATTTTGAGAGATGTGTTTATAAAGGAAAATTATATGATAATGTAGAGATTCGTAAATGGATGGTTGATTTAAATTGTCCCAGATGATATTTTAAGGGACAATTAATAGAAACATATCTAATTATGATTCAAGATTCAAAAATTATATTTTCATGTATTTCAGAAAGAATTGGGTTCTAAATTTATGATAATTATAAGTTATTATCTATAGAAGAATTTCAAGTTTAATCATACTATTGATATCATTGAGGATATTATCTACTAAGGTATTACTATTTTTTGGCTCATAAAAGGATAATATTATTTAAATATAGTTTTTTATAACAATATTTCAAAATTTAACTTTTTATATCTCTATATTTGAATCATTGTTTGGAAGAACTTGTTTGTCACCTTTTGGGTTTGGTAAATATAGGTAAGCAACATTTCTTTGGCAATAGCTTGTAATAGGAGTATCTATAAAATGATTCAATGTTCCTGGAGAGATTATGTACATTTTAGAGAATGAATTAGTCTTATGAATATCATATAAATAATCCAATTGAGTTAGATGTTGATGAAACTATATTTTATCATGTATTTCCAAATATTAAACATCGTAGAATTTACAATAATGGAAGATAACATCACCATTTTTCATTACATTTGAGTTTTTAGAGAGGTTCATAGAGGTTTATTATAACAAGTTATCTCCATAAAACTATACCATTATGAATTATGTATCTCATAAATATCATTTGAGTATATATAAATTATATTTTTCATATATATTTCAGTTTGATGATATTGAACATGATTTGGATACTTCTTTTATGGAATTGTAGGTGAGTGATTTTGATCAAAGATATAATTAGATAATAGGAAAGGTTGTGATTTGTTTTTATGTTCATTATTTTTATAAAATAATGAATGGGGAAACCTATAAAAGAGAAGATAAACTATGGTTTGATGTTCAGTGTTCTTTATTGGTGATGCTTCTCAAGTATATGAAAACATATGGTGGTGAGTTTTTAACAAACTTGGTCATTCAGTTATGTGGTTGATATAATTTTAATGTTATTACTATTTTTGATTTTATTTGGATTATAGGTTTTAAGATTTTGAAGAGATTTAGGTGAAGGGAAGGTAAATCTAAGGATAAAGTTTAATGGGTAAATAATCTATAAAGTATTGGTCCAATTTATTGAATGGTGTTATGTAATATTGAAACTAATTATATCCTTTCCTGTACTTATTATTATTTTTGTGTTAATTTTTTCTATAATATGAGATGAAAATCTATAGGGTAAATTTATTAGAATGTGATTTATATAAAACCTTAATACTAGTCACCAGCCTTTGAGGATTAGATAGTGCACTTGAGGACATGTTTAGTTTCCTCCCAACGACACTATCATTCAATGTTAGGATTTTATAATGGAATATATAAACACATAATTAATGAATAATTTTGAGTTATTCTTTTATAACTTAGGTAAAGAAGTGGGTAGGGAATTTCGACATGTAATATATTAATCTCTCAAGTCCCATTGATAAAATATACTGACATTTTCGATAATTTTAAAGTATAGGGAGCAAAAATTTGAATTGAGATGATCCATCACATCATCTAATTTTTACATTAATATTATGAAGTGAATGGGAGTTTTTTGATGTTATAATAGAAGGTAAAACCTCAATGAGGTGGGATATGACTATTTTATCTATAGCTACTATATAATTCACATTGAACATAGTTGAATAGATTACCATTAAATAATTTTACACAGAGTTTCTCAATAAAGAAAAGGATTTACATTATTTGAAGCTTCAATGGGGATGGTTTTGCCGAAAAAAATAAATTTTTTTTATATAACCTGCCTACCTTATTATGGAAAAGGTAATAAATGAACTAATAAATGGAAACATATTGTATATGGCATTTCAAATGCAGATTTACTCAAATCTGGTTATTTATTGTCATTTAAAAGTATTTATAGGAAATTAATATAGCTTTTTTGATTCCTATATTGGAATGAATAGTGGATCTATATGATTTATAGTATTTAGTAATGTTGGGAATAACTTTTTAAATTTTTATATGTGGTAGAAAAATGAGACTCATTTTAGTAGTGATAGGACACAAAGAGATAGAGTTTAAACATGTTATTTTATCGTTTATAGGGGAGATGTATGTTATAGTCATAAAAATGTGAAAATATTATCCACACAAAAAATATGCATATATTTAAGGATATTTGTTGTCATTGGTTTAGAATATGGGTCCATATGAGGTGGTACTTGGATAACATTCCCAATTAATATAGTAAAATTGGGTCCAATTGCACCCATATATCCCAAAGTTATTTAGAATAGATCTTATATGAGAATGTTTCTCTTTTTATAATCACGTTGAAAAAGGGTATTATTTAGTTCTTAATGAATGAAAAAATTGGGTCACCCTAACCACTCCAATAATCATAGAAGTAGAGAGAGACCATTATAAGAAACAAAAATTTATTTAGGGAGGATTATATTTGGTAAATTGATAATAATAGAATATCAATTATACCTGATAAAATTATATATATGTTTACCCTTTTAGGAAAATTACTTAATATGATGGAATTATATTAATTTATCTATAGTTTCATGATAACAAAACAATTATTGGGCTTAGATATTATTAATTTAAATATGATAATGGAAACTTCCTTAGAAGAATTTTTTAGATCGATTAGTAATTATATTGTTATTTTTATTATTAATAGATGTTACAAACTCTTATAACATCAATTCAACCCTGATATATTGAATTTTCATACGATTTGAGAATAAAATAGAAGTGTTGACATAGATCATGAATAAATTTTTAATATAGATGAATGTTTTTTCTTGTCTTTATATTTATTTATGAGTTAATGATAATTGAAGGAAGAGTGTATGGGGATATTGGAAAAGAAATTTAGAGCCATTTATTTACGATTAAAATTTTTTATAGTGTATGTTCCTTGTAAAATGGACAAGTTACTATTATTATGATTATGGATTGATTTAGATCTATTTTAAAAATGTTTTTTTGGTATCGAACTGATTAGATGGTATTACTTTATAATTAACCTAATTTTGAGGACATGACTAATATCAATGGTCCCTTAATATATATAACGAATAGATTTATAGTTTTTTAATTCTTAATTAAAGGTTATACAAGAAAATGGATTTTGTTACCAAATACATCATTGTGTGGTAATTTGGAATTATGCCGGAGATGGATGATCTCATACTTTAGCTATGTATATATTATGAAAATATGAATCAAGTGTTGGAAAAGAAACATAAATGTATTATGACTAATTAATAGTTATTTGATTATATCAAGAGAGATAAATGATTTACAAACACTCTTAAATTATTGGGTTACCTTACATATCTGGGTCTAAAATGAATATATTTTTAAACAAAAATTATTATAGTTGTAAAATCACTATAAATTTATTGTTATTATACTCAGTTCAATAGACATACCAGAAAACAACATTGAATAATGAAATATCACATTTCACTTGTTTCCCTATTCATTTTATATGATGTTATTTTATTATTGAATAATATTTTATGTTCATGGAATGAGTAAAATACTTATTTAAATATTTTATAGGGGATACTATGAGATAATTTAATAAAAACAAAATTGTAAAGGTACTAATTATATATCCATATTGTGAGATATATAGGATACATTCTACCAGTAACAATGTGAAAGTGATGCCCAACTTGTAAACTGGAGTGCCACTAATCTAAAGCAAATTTCCTTGCATGAAATTTACCAGCCACTTACCTTCTGGGTATAAAACATCAATAAGGAAAACATTAACCTCTAATACATACCAACCAAACACATAAAAACCAGTTATAAATGACCTATATACTCTACATGCCAAAAGCAAGTGTACAAAAGATAATGATCCTAAAATTTGATCTATAGTCTCAATATAATTAAATAATTAAGCTGAAAAAAACTATATGAAATGTTACATAATTCTTAATCTTGAAATCTGGTAACAAAAGATTATAAATTAATAATTAAAAAATTATTTTTATACAATATTAAAATATAATAAATATGAAAATTTATAGATAATGATCTATACAAATATAATATGGTTTTCCTATAATGCTTCACCTGTAAGAACTATTATACAAATTTAGTTTCTGAACTACTAATATTAAATATGATAGATATGAATTTCAGTTAAAGAACATCATATGGAAGGGATTTCTAGTATTTGGATTTCATCCCTCTCACTTATCGAGGATCATGGGATTGCATATTTAATTTATAAATTCCCAATTATAAATAAATAAATATGTATAAGAACATAATATTTTGAGGATTCCCAAAAAAAATAAGCAATCAATTGAGTGCAGACTAATTGACATTGAATAGAAAATTAACTATGAATCCAACTCAATTAATGAATATTAATGGAAAATATAATCCAATATAATTACATAAATTTTACCCTTTTAATATTTTAAATGAATAAAAAATTATCTAATAAAGTGAAAAATATAGAATCAAAAACTCACATACTGTTATTTATAAAAATACAATTTCATAATAAATACTTTATCTGAGAATGAAAAAATAATTTTAATGTTAAAAAAAACTGGCATTTCATTTATTTTTGTGGTAGATTATTAATTTTAACTGTATCCCAAATGTAATGTCATATATAGAAAACCAACGACACATGAAAAATAAATGGTGTTAAAATCAATACATTCAATAACATTAATATTCAGTATGATATTATTAATCCCTCATTTAAATTAAAATATACCCCATATTTGTTTATTTTATAATAATTGAATTTTATATTTGTAACTTAGAGCCTTTCTTATGATAAATAGTCTTCAAACTAAAATTTTTAATTATTATCACCTGGACAACCCAATTAATTTAATTTTCATTTATTTGTTTGAAGTTTAAGATTTTTATTATTTAATTTTAAATAATTTATTATTTTTTAAATAAATCATACTTATTTTCTAAAATTATCCTGAAATATTTAAAATATTATCTTGAAAAATTTTCCCTTTAATTTATTTCTAATATTTATATAGTTCCATATTGAATGAAACTATGTCAATATTTAAGAACACCCATTATAATTTCTACAAATATATATATATATATATATATATATATTTTAAAATGATGCATGATAAAACATAGTGGGTCCTAAAATATGATGTAACTCTGAAATTATACTTTTTTCATTTATTATGTATATTTACACCTAAAAATACATTTTTTAAAAATTTATATTAAATCATTTTGAAAAATCTATATTAAATAATTTTGAAATTATAGAAGTTAGTTCTAAAACATATAAAAAACAAGAAAATGAAACTAAAAAAACTATATAAATTACATTATCAAAAATTATAAATGAAACCATATATGAATAATACCCATAACCTATATAATTGTTTCACTCTATCAGTGGATATTACATGGAAATAAATCATCTCAAGGACTAAATTGAATAGGTATAAATGCTATATCCATGACCCCATGACTCTATTACGCTCTGGAAACCCATATCACCTTCCCAGTATTATCCTCTTCTATTTAGAAATAAAAAATAATTTATTAATTAATTTATGAGAACTGTACTTCTTTATGTGTATAGGAAAATAAAGAATTCATCGTAGAATATTTTTAATAAAGTTTACGATGACTAGTGAGTGTGATAATTGTGAAAACATATAAAAGATCCCTAGAATTTTGATATAAACACATGAATATGATATATATATATATATAATGAAACATTATTTATATATAGTTATCGAAATTGGATAATAAAAAAACAAAGGATTATATTTAAAATCAACTTTGTAATACCATGAGATTTTGTGAATTTTTATTTTTTGAATTGATTTTAATCTTCTGGTATTTTTTGTTTCACACAACACTAAATATAGATTTTATTATATGGAAGAACTAAGACTAGAATTTGTTATACACATCACCATGTTATTATGATGGTACATGATACAATTTCATTATCTTATGATATAAAAAACAATATTTCTATCTTGTGTTAAACATAATACTATGTCCCTTTGAAATCATGCATTATATGCAAGGTTGAGTATTAACAAACTACAATATACTATTAATATTAATATTAAAATATTATTATAGAAACAATGTAGTAGTTCGAAAGAATGTTAAGAATAATATAAAACTAATAATGAAAATATTATTTTCATAGGTATATAAAATTAATCCATTGGATATTAATTAGTTTGAAATGAAAGTATGAACTATTTGAAGATAATGAAATTACATATCTAATAAAACTATTTTTCAATGTACAAACACAATTATATCCAAATATGTTAAAAAAAATGTTTTGATGAATGTCTTGAATACAATTTGTACATTATATATTTAATCAATATTTTTTATACCAATCCATTAGATTTTGTCGGCATAATATAAGAATAAATCCAGTTTTATGTATAAAAAGATGTATTTTTCAAGAAGGTAATTTTTCGTCTTTTAATAGAGAAGCCATTTTAAATAATATTTTGACACATTTATATTTTTTATTTCGAATTTAAAAGTCATTTTTGGAGGATTAATATCAAAATTTACATTGGGTGATTTTTTTGTATTTTTTTCTAAGAAGTTTCATGTTTTGAAGAATAGTGAGAAATAATGAATTTTAATTCAAAAATACATTTTCTTATAATTTATTTATATAGTTATATGTATATATTTTAATTATTTTTTAAGTAAAATTAGAAAAATTTTATATTAGTTAAATAAATTTAGTTCGTTAAAAAAATTTCACATTAAATTTAATTATAAAAGCTTAGCCATCTATTTACAATTTTTACTTTGAAAATCCACTTTGTCGTCCCATTAATTGGATTAAAATTAAATTAATTTATGGAACATAAGTTATTATAATTTAAACAAATGGGTTAAATATTTGGAATCATCATAATTTATAATTTAAAATAAGTTCATCATATTTGTTTACCAAAAATATTAGTGAAAGTAATAAAATAAATTACAATTATTAAGGTAAAAAAACTACTTAACGGTTAAACATTAATATTAAGAGGTAAAATGACATAGAAACAAGTAAAAAGTCAATATATGGACATATTTCTACCAATCACCCTATTGGATAAAAATTGAATAATTATAGTCGAAACAAGATGTAAGGCAGGACTCTCAGCACTATTTAACTTTTTTTATTTACAAGAATGACACTCCTCCGCTATAAAAGGAAACTCACCCATAACATACTTACACATATCAAGGAATTTGTATAATAAAACACATAACATAATAATCTCTAAAAATTCATCCTCCAATCTCATATGGCCTACTTTAGAAAGAAATCCAACCCAGGAAGGAGTTACTCAAAGAAGACGTAAGATCCTTCCATAAGCTCTTTCGATTTATTTTCCATCTCCACCCCTAAAATCATATTATTCCATGCTTATATAATAAAAACAGTATCCCAAATATGATGATATTTTGTTATTATAGGGGTCCAACCAATAATAACCCACACTTCCATGTAATGGGTAACAAATTTAATGTTCTTGTGGAAAATGAACTACCGCCCGACAGAACGATGTTGTTCATTTTTTTCTTTACAACCTCTCATGGAAGGGAATTATGATGGAATTTCTGTTTTTTATTATATATATGATATTTTTGGTATATTTATTTCCTATCTAATTATTATATAACAATTGATTTTATGATTTATATTTTTTGTTAATATGATAACTTCGTTTGTGGATGTGTGGACTGCCACCTACTAAAAGCGATGTGATTCATTCACACGTTACCTGGAATGTATTAAGGATGGTTTAAATGGAAATGTATGATATATATTACACAATAATTTTCATTTGACAATATAATATATAGATGTAGACACCTATATATCATTTAATTAATTTTCATTTCCATAAGAAAATGGAAACAACATTCATGCATCTGTACGTGCAATCATCTACATGTATGGTGTATTCTATTTCATATATCTATATTTTATAGATTATTATAAATATTTATATAATGAAAATATATTATACATATATATAATTTTTTAAAATATTTAAATAGTTAAACCATAATCTATGCAAGAGGATCAATAACAACAAGTCAAAACACATACGATAATGAAAGCGATTATTATCTGAAACATTGAATTAACATGAAACTATTAATAAATGGGTAACATAAATTCATTAGTAAATCATATATTTCATGATATATAGTAATCTATTTCCTTGTTATATGTATAATTAACTTATATTTATTATAATTTAGGGTTTAACATGTACAATGTATGTCGAGACTTAAGGTAAGGGAATCTCATCTCACATTAGATTTCTTTGTGATTCAATCCATATTCACCACTCACATATTTAGGGTGGTGTATATACTGACCTATGAAAGGTTATGTCATCAATTTAAATTTAGAATGATATAATAATATATAATTTATGTTATTATTTCATGGGTATGATGATTTTATGATTACTTAAGTAGTAAGGGATTTCTTATTTCAATTTTATTTTCCACGATACACAGGCCAGGCTAACATCCTATTTACTATATGTGGTGTGTATGATTCCCATGGATGTATTATATTAATATTAAAATTAAATATATTTTTATTTACACATTAATTTTATAATAATTATTTTATTAGGATTATGTTTTAAAAGTTACCAAATCAAAAAAGTAAATTTTTCTCAATTTTCCTTCTTTGTGACAGACAACATGTTATGCTTTTATATTCATCTATGAGGTGTATACACATCCATTAGGAATATTATATAATGAATATCATTAGTTTCATGATATTATATGAATCTTGTATTTTTATTATCACATGCAGATTATAATTTAATGTTACAAATGTTGTAAGAGTTTATTGCTATAATATCATCGTTTACCGTAGTTTTTTTAATGGTTGGGGCTGAAGCCTCATTTATTATTAATTAAAAGTAAATAACTCTTTAACTAGGTAGAGGGAGACCCATTACATAGCCCAAAGGCCTAGTGGGCATTTATCCCATTACATGGCCCGTAGGCCCATTTTTATGGCCCAAACGCCATTCTGTGAATAATACTACTACAATACACGCGCTGCTATAGTACTGCACAGTACCCACCGCTGTTGCAGTACTCTGCCACCACTTCAATGACTTTCCACCACCACAGTGCCAGCCATTTCTATAGTGCTGCCACTACTATAGTACGCTGTAGTACTGCTACAGTACCTGCACCCAATGGGTTTTGAACCCCCATTGATGGAATATTCTTATCCATATCTCATAATATATAATGAATTTAATTCATAGATGGGTATTCATGTTATATAAAACTAATGGGACCATTTCAAAACTACTTGGTACTTGAGATAATAAAGAAAATGTTTTTTGAAAATTCAATTATATTTATCGTTTCAGCAGAAAATTTAGGTTATTTCAAAACTGTGTTTTTTAAAAATGTTTTAAAAAAATGATTTCATGAATCAGTTTTAAAGAAATTATATTTAGATAAATTTTCAATACTATTTTATTTTAATTCAAGGAAAATAGATTTCAAATTTTTTGAAGATTCTTTTATAAATTTACGAGGAAAATTTTATTTAAATTTTTTTCATGGTTCTCTTATATGTTTTCAAGGAAAAGTGTTTTAAAAAATGATTCCATGATTTTTTAAATAAATTATTTTCAAAAATATATTGAAGATTACTTTTTATGTAAAATTTTCTTCAAAAGGAATTCAAAATTCCTTTATAAATTTTCAATTTTATTTTCAATGAAAATAAATTACAAATTTTTTTATGTTTTAAAAGGTATTTTTTAAAATAATAAATGATATTTTCCTTAAGAAATGATTTGAAAATATTTTTAAAAATTAATTTACATCTAAGATGAAATCATTTAGTGTTACGCATACCTTTCTCAGGATATGATCCAATGTTTTTTTATATTATTTCACTGAATGATTTATTTATTGGTGACATAATGCTTATGAGACACATTTTTCATTAACAGGTTATATTTTTAAGAAAACCTTTTCTCTTTCATGGGTTATATGTTTATGAACCCCATTTAAATTTAATGGGTTATATTATTATGAAACCTAATTATTTTCATGGGTTATTATTGGATAAAATTATTATAAAACCTGTCAGTTTTCAATAGGATATAATTTGATTATTTATTATGATACCCATTTAATTTAATGGGTTATAATATGATTGTTTATGATATTATGGAACAAGTATGTATGACATCTTTATGAGATGTTTGGGACCTATATCCACCTCTAATTAAATGGGTAAAGTTTTATATCTCTTGAGATAATGATGGGAAACAAGTCTACAGACTTGATCCACAATGGGAAATTGGTGTGTCCGGATCCAAAATGGAAAATAGGTGTGTCTTGATCCACTATGAAAAACATATGTTTCCGGATCCTCTATGGAAAATTGTTGTATCCTTAACCAAAAAGGAGAAAAATTTGCATATATATCCACTATGTTTATAGTCTCTATAGTTAAATTTGACAGATAAACATGTTTTCAATAGTTATAATGGTTCCACACAATTATGACATGAGCCTATTATTCAAAATTCATTTATATTAATTAATAACCCTTATGATTCATGTCTTATAAACTGATAATATTTATTCCATGACTCATGATTATGATTTTTGATATGAAGGGTATAATCTTATAATTTTAAGATCATGTTCTCATTCCCTTATGATCATGTTATACAAACATACTTCCCTTTTTACCGTTAATGATCATATGATTCACCCCTTTCTTGTGATTCCTTTCCCCAGGTTATGATTAAAGGTTTTAAGTAGAAGTACTAAAGGGGAATATGCTTGTGGGAAACATTCATGAACTTTCTCCGAGTTAAATGATGTTGTTCCATGTTTCCAATGAAATTAAACTATTATGGTCCTAGGGAATAATTTTTTATAATGGGATGAATATTCATATAAAATTATGCAATATCCATATATGTTAAGACATGGTCTCTATATTTGGTATCAAAGGAAAGGTTTATTTAACCTTTGGAAACATTGATGAGAAAACCATAATGAGTTATTTAGGGATATTTATAAGTACATTTCTATAAATGTATCTATGGATAAGACTAATGTTTTATAGATTATAGGATTATATGTACTAAATTAGTGTTCATATATGTAATTTTATGATTATTTGGTTTTATTATATAATAATTCATTATCATCTTATGTTTGGATGTTTTAGTCAACGTCTAGGACCAAATGGAATCATGTCAATGCTCAATGCAATGGAAAATATAATGATTTTCCATTAGAGAAACCTAATTATATGGGACCTGAAATAAAAAGTATTATTGATATTCTCTAACAACATTCCTAGGATATGAATCATGTTAAACATGAAAATGAGAAAAATAGGAAAAAATGTTCAATTGAGTCCTTCGTGAGGCAACAACCACGATATTTTAGAGATTCCACTAATCCACATGTTTATAAGAAATAGATCAGTACCATTGAAAATATATTTTCCATTATTTAGTTCTTAGAGTATGAAAAATTAATTTTTCCTACATACCATTTAGATGGTGAAACATATTAGTGGTGGGCTCTTATTAAAAACACGAGGGAACAAGAAGAAATTGAATCTATGGAATTGGGAGATTTTAAGGGGATATTTGTCATTAAGTATTTCATTAATTTTTGATGAATAAATTTGGAGAAGGAATTACATGAGTTAAATCAAAAGGATGATAAATCTATTGGTACCAATGAAGCTTATTTTACAAGACATGCATGGTATAATTCTGGTTTAATCATCAACCATGAATGAAAAATTAATTGATTCTTTGGTGGTTGGGAACCATGTCTTAAAAAGGACTTGGAAATATGAGATATTAGTAGTTATGAATAACTATTTTGATGTAAACTGATAGTAGAAACAGAAATTTGATATTGCCTCTATTTTTTTAGTTTTTATAAGTGAAGGAAGGTTAAGTATCATGAAAACTCAATTGGTGGAAAGAAAGTCCAAACATCTATGGGACAATAATGTGGGATAAAGCATCAAGGGAATTTCTAGAATGGTCCTGGTTAGTGATTTAAATGTGTAAGTTCATGTATTAAAATAATTCAATATCTAAAAAAAATAATTTAATGGTTAATGTTATAGAATAGAATAGTATTCCATGTAATGAACCACCCTCACTCTACTGTTTGAAATTCAAGGTTTCTGGGAATTATGATAATAAATTCCCTAATAAAATGGATAATATGGACGTTAAGACACAAAAACATCAGAGGGAAAAGAATAAATGGAAATATTATGCAACCAAAATGGATGATGTGAATCATGATAATTAGGGAAAACTTATCCTTCCCTGATTAGTTGGAATGTTCTTGTTTGATTTTGTTTGAATAAGTCCAATGAAAATTTTATTGGTCATTATTTAGTGAAGTTTCATGTATGTATCTCCCTACACATTTATTTTGGAATAATAAGATAACATTTAATATTATATTGGTTCAAGTATGAACCCAATTTTATAATAAAAATATTTTTGATATAATATAAGATATTATTTTAGGAATAAAAAAACATATATTTTGGAAGTGTTATAAGGATAACCATTTATGGAATATTTCAAGTTAAAAATAGGATGAGGTTTTTGAAATTAATGTATTATATTTTTATATGACGTATTATGAGTATTGGATAACCTTTGATAGCCTTTTTATTGTGATAAATATAGATGGAATGACCTCTCATCCAATTTATGGATCTCATGATTTGTTAACTCTTCAGGAATAAAAAATTCTCCTTCATTTCATAGAATAAGAGATGAAGTGGAAATTGATCATGGAATAAGGTTATGGTTGTCCTAAAATCATGTATGTATATCTTATCATATAAATTATTCATCTTTAGGAATAGGGTCCGGAAATAAAATTTTCTAATGTTATCAAATTTTTTTATGATGTCAATGACATTTTTCCAACCTCATAGGGTTATGGATTTGGGATTGTAAACATTCTTCTATCCATGTTATCTATAAATCCCGATCAATAATTAATAGTTAGATTTGTCGTTTAGGTACATGTTTCACCTTTTACCTATGTTATCATTTTTGGAAACCCAGTTATGAGTTACTTTGGTTAACCATTATATTTTCAACTTACCCTTTATAAAGGATTTTGTTTGCGTTTTTTATGTGGGTTTTTATGAAAGAAACTTTCATGTATTAAAACTTTGACAATAATAGTGAATTTTTAATGTAAAATTCATTATGTGGGGGGTATAATGTAACACCTTGAGATTTTTTGAGTTAATTTTTTGAATTAATTTAATAATTTCATATTTTTCATTTTACGCAACAATGAATTTGGATTTTGTTATACTAAATCATAATGTTTGGCTTGTGTTATTTGTAACACCTAGTTAATATTGAGCTATACAAAATTGTTTAATTTTATTGTGGTACAGAAAACAATATTTTTGTATTATGTTACACACAATACCAAGCCTATTCCATATCTTTCACTATACGCAAGATCGAGTTTTACTAAACTACAATATACAATTAATGATATTATTAAAATATTATTATAACTATCACTTAGCCATTGGAATGGAATTTATGAATACGATTAACTAAGTTATGAAAAAATTATTTAAAAATTTATATAAAATTAATCTTTTTGTTGTCAATTAGAAATAATTGAAATAAAAACTATTTGAAGATAAAAATTATTTTTCTATGTAAAAACACAATTTTATCCAGATAAATTAAATAAATAATTATTTATGAATATATTAAATTAAATTTATACATTATATATTCAATAAATACATTTGATACTCAACTGACAAATTTTTCATGCATAAGATAAGAATAAATCTAAATTTATGAATAAAAGATCTAAAATTCTAAAAAGGAAATTTTATCACTATTTAATAGAGAAACTAGTTTGAATATAATTTTTTATACTTTTATAACTTTAATTTGAAAAAAATATATTTCATTTATAGAATTGGAATATCAAAATTTACTTTGGTTTAATTTTCGGTATTTTTCTTAGAAGTTTCCTTTTTTGATGAATATATGGAAAACACTAAATTTTAATTCAAAACTGCATTTTCATTTCATTTATTTATGAGGTTAAATTATGGTAGTAATTAGTTATTAATTATAATTAGATAAATTTTATATCAATTAATTCAATTTTGGTTATTTTATAGAATTTCCCAAAAAAATTTAATATAAAAACATTGCAATCTTTTGACCATTTTTTAAATTAAAAACCCGCTTCGTCATCCCGTGTCTGGTATTAACATTAAATTAATTTCTCCCATTTATTTAGTAGTATTTTTTAAAATGGATTATATATTTGGAATAATCATAATTTATTATTTCAAAATTGTTTAACGTAGATTTTTGACAAAAATATTAGTGAATGTAATTAAAATTAATTATAGTGATTAAGGTAAAACAAGACTAATTAATTGTTAAACATCAATATTAAGAGGCCAAATGATCGAGACCCATGTAAAAATCAGTTTATGGAAATATTTTGACAATGTACAAAATTTTATATAATTTTACCAATTATTGGAGGCATATTATGTAAGATATACATCTCAATAATGTTTACCTATTTATATTTACAAGAATACCACTCCCCATCTACAAAAAGAAAATCACCCCTCACTTCCACACACCTATCAAGACCATTATATCATCCAACTATCTCCAATATTATCTTGAAAAATAGATCATATCTACTTATGATACTCAAATTTGGAAACAATCCAACCATGGAAGCCCTTTGGTGAAAACTAAAAGGGCTTACTCAAAGAAGAGGCAACATCTTCCACAAGCTGTTTCTTTGATTTTTATTCTCCCCCCCTCAAATATTCTTATTAAATTATTTTATAATATCCTATTTTTATTTAATATACTTATATTTATTAATTATAAGGGTTTTAACAACACTTAATTCTAATGGGTAATAAACTTACTGTTCTTGGGTATGGAGAACTACTCCTTCAAGAAAAATGCTATTCATTTTTCTTTAAAACCTATCATGGTTGGGAATTATGATGGAAAATATATTTTTATATTATATAAATTATTTTAAGATATATTAATTTCTTATGAAATTTTTATATAACCCATAACTTCATGGTTTTCATTTTTTGTAAACACAAAAAATTCGCCTTTTGAAGTGTGGGCCACCGCCTCCACAATGTGATGTGGTTCATTATCACTTTACATAATATATATTAAGGATCAGTTCAGTGAACATATATGATATATTTGAAATAATAATTATAATTTATACGTATTATATATAAATATATTTATATATATATAAACTTATATTCAATTTACCTTTATTTTAATATTATATGAAAACAAAAATAATGTTCATGCATACTTACGACTTAGAGTCTCTATGAACGATTTATTCCATTTCATATATCTATATATATTTTATTTTTTATAAATATTTATATACTGAATATATATTATATGTAAATATTTTTTTAAATTTTGAAAATAATAAAATTATGACCAAATTAAGAGGATGAATAATAACAATTCAAAACACATATGATAAACAAAGCATTCATTACCTGACACATTTATATAACGAGGAACTGTTAATAAACATGTAATATAAATTCATAAGTAAATAATATATAATATTAAATATATGAAATTTTTTCATTGGTATATCTATAATAATCTTATATTTATTACATAGAAGTTTTTAATGTGTAAAAATAAATCCAGGACAGAAGGTAAGAGAATTTCATCTCACTTTTTATTTCTATGAGATACATGTCAGATTCAATGTACTCTTATTTTGTGTAGCATATATACTAATCAATTAAAAATTATACAATTAATTTAATTAATTTAATTATATTAATATATGAAATATGTGCTATAATTTTAGGTGGATTCCTATTATAATGTTACTCACATAGTAATGGTTTTTTGTTTTACTTTTATTTTCTATGAGACACAATCTACATTCACCTATTCTTTCTGATATGTTGTATGTATACTTCACATGGATGTATTCTATGATTATTATACTCAATTATATATTTATATAAATATTTATTTTATGATCTTTCTTTTATGAGGTGAATGTTTCAAAAATTGCCAAATCAGTAAAGTAATTTTGTCTCAATTTTCATTCTTTGAGACACATGCCATGTTTTGTACCTATATTCTTATAAGAGAAGTATGAACATTCATTTGACATATTATATCATGAATATTATCCTTTTAATGATATTATAAGCTTCATTTAATTATTTTTTATCATTGGTATTGTAATTTTATGTTACCAAATTTCTTATTGTTTAATGTTACAATCTCATCATTTATCGAAACTTTTTACAATTATTCTTCTATTGAAGGAATACTTGGATCCTTATCCCAATATCTCTCATTAATTTTATTCTATTCTAGTTATTCATGTTATATCAAATTAATAGTACCATTTTACATTCTTTATTACTTAGTACAATTTAGAAAATGTTTTTCTGAAAATATTACATTATTTATCCTTTCGTTTAGAAATCCGTGTTATTTTGAAACCATGTTTTTTGAAAATGATTTCAAGATTATTTTTAAAGTAAATGGTTTTCAAAAAAAATTTCAAAATTTTTTCATATATTTTCAAGTAGATTATTTGTTCAAATTTTCTCTATATTTTTTATAAGTTATCATGGAAAAATTTTTTCCAAAACTTTTATGATTATCTTATATGTTTTCAAGGAAAAGTATTTTCAAAAATCTTTCCAAACATCCTATTTAAAAAAATAGTTTTAAAATATATTTTTAGGATTCAATTTTTGCAATAATTATTTATATAATATTTTCAATAATTGGTCATATTTTTTATGGTTATATTCAAATAAAATGATTTTACAAATGTTTTATGTATTATAATGTTTTTTTTCAAAGAAGAAAGTATTGTTTCCTCATAAAATTATTTGAAGAGACATTTCAAAATTATTTTCCATCTAGGATGAAATTAGTTGCTGTTAGTCATGCCTTTATATGGTAATTATCCAAATGTTACATTCATATTTTTTTCTCAAAAATGGTTTCTATTTTTATGGAATGATATTTATAAAACCCATTTCTCTTTTATCGGTAATATATTTATGAATCCCATTTCACTCTCATGGGTTATATGTTTATGAAACACATTTTAATTTCATGGGTTATATTATTATAAAACCCTCTTTCTTACATGTGTCATCCTTGATGAAATGATTATGAAACCTGACTCTTTTTTACACGTTATGCTATTATTACTTGTTTATGATAACCATTTCATTTCATGGGTTATGATATGGTTATTTGTGATATTTTGAAATATGTATGTATAATTTCATTACAATATGGGAGGGAACTATATATCCCTCCAATGTATTGAATAAAGATTTATATCTCAAGAGATAATAGTGGGAAATAAGTCAATGAACCTAATCTATAATGGGAAACATATGTGTCTTGACCTAAAATGGAAAAATATTGTGTCCTGATCCACTATGGGAAACACGTGTGTCCTGTTCCAATATTAGAAAAAAGTGTGCTCTGATCCAAAAAGGGAATCATGTGTGTCCTAGTCCACTATATTGATGGTATTGGTATTTAAACTAGACACAAGTAATGGGTTAATATAGTTGTAATGGTTCCACAGTTACCTGACATGAGATTATATTTCCCGATTGATTTATAAATATTGACCACCATTATGATTATGGTCTTAATAGCTACCAATCATTATTACACGACTCTTGATTATGATATTTGATATATAAGATATGTTATTCTAATTTTAAGATCATGTTCTCATAGAATAAATCTCACGTTATGCATACATATATCCCATTTCTACCCTTACGAAGCATTTAGGCTCTCTCATTTCTTATGATTCTATTCCACAGGTTACAAAAAATTATTTTATGTAGAAGTACAAGAGGAGAAGATATTTTTGGGAAACATTGAATATCATTCACAGAGTTAGATTATTTTGTTCCAAGATTCCAAAGTCACTAATCTCTTATTATCCTTAGTCATGTATTTTTGTAATGTGTGGAATATTAATCTAAAATGACGTAATATCCTTGTATACTAAGAATGAGTCCATATATACTATACAAACCACATATATAAAACCTAATCTACAACTAAAATTTCATTCCTCAAATGAAACACACCTTAAAATATATTCATCTCGTAATTACCAAGGAACAAAATCCATTTTATATATTAAAATATTCTTAACATAAGTCAGAACAATGATAATAATCCAAAAAAAATAATTATTATTAGATTATTAGTCAAATACCATTGAGATATCATAATCTCGAAACTCACAAGAATATTTTCATAACTTCACTAGTATAATCACAATACATTAATGGGGACCACTACTATTGAACATGAGTTTGGATTAAAGAATGAAATTATATATGATTTAAATTGTATCCATCTATATGGACTTAGGTGGTGAAATTTTAATGGAAATATATAAATTCATATCCCACCATAGTTAAAATTGAGTCATGATGACTGATGGGGCCTCTAAGAAAGTTTCAACCATTATTAATAAATAAAAAACATCACATACAATTTATTTAAATACTTTGTCTTATTGTGGGATATTCCATTCATGTGAGAAAAAAATGGATACAGACCCCATAAATTAATCACTTACCATATAGTAAATAATAAATGTAGTTTAATAATCCGCCACAAAACAATAGAACAAAAACTGAACAATATATTTATCATTAACCATGTGAAAAATGTCTATTATTTTGTTATAAGATACTCCCTCTTATCTTACGTTTCTCATAAGAATAAATTTCTGTTCTCATGAGAAGGTGGTGTAGAAATATCAATGTAACAACATAATATAGATATCAAATTTAATTATTTAGAATAATAATTCTTGATGTAATGTCTTGACCTGGGTAGTGCACACCATTTCCCTGAGATAGTCAGTCACATGACCGTAAGTGAGCCTCCCCATACGCCAGAGGCTGCCGACTAGTAGAAAGTGTCTAACAAGTCATTCATGGGGAGACAATACCATATTTAATCAGAGTAATACACCAAAAATAATAAAAAAAAATAGCAGAATAAATATATATATATAAAAATAAACAACACTAATATCTCATGATAATCAATGAAAGAAAATAAAATAATCATCTAAAGAAGACACATTCCAGTATAATTCATGTGTCAAGTGTCTAAAATGAAAAATAAAAATAAAGAAACTAAAAACTCCCATATGGGTCCCGAACCAAATTCAGTTCTGACATCCATGATCCATCCCCAATTATCCATCTAACATAGGGCCTTTTCTCTTAAACTATCATCCAATAACAAAGTCATTTCATTTACCAATTAGGCCAACTAAATAGGATGTGAGTGAATCATAGTAGGCCATCCCCAATGGATTCTAAAACAATATCGAATCAGATAATAGTGCATATAGTACTATAAAGAAATAAAATACAATACATAAGAAAATAGTTATCATGTTATCATTTATTATTTATTAAACAACATTAACTCTTCGATTCCCAAGGAAACCCATACCTAATTCCATATTCATTTCAGTGTAGATCCCATGGTTTTATATGTAATATGATATCTTAACACATGATTGGGCTGAAGATAGAGCCCGATATATTCAAAGTTGATATCATATCTCAATACCTGTTTTGAATCATGCTAGAGGTCGAAGTATTCTCCTGTGAATCCATTTCTCGGAGTTACTTTTTTTACCATTCTTTATTTCATATATGTCTTCCCGTGTTAAAAATATTAAATCCATGCTTAAAAGACCATGTTACCATTAAAACATCACACAAAAGAATGATCATGTTCTCATTATTATATTCATACGTATAATGACTATGTTACCATGCAATCTTCTCAACTGAATAATCATATTACCGTACAACTACTCATAATTATAATGTCCATGTTTCCACGTGTAATTCTCAATTGAGTGACCATGTTCCCATTCCATTACTCATAAGTATAATGACCATGTTACAATGTTTTCTTCTCAACTGAATGACAATGTCACCATTCTAATAACACATAATTAATTCAAATATTTATTATCAACATAAATTCCATTACTATCCCAAAAATTATTTCCTCACATAATAACTCATAATTAATTCACCAATTAATTAAGTTATAAAATTCATTTATTAGTTTATCAAATGATTAATTTATGCTCACAACCCGAACCCCATAATTTATTTCCTTAAAAAATTATGTCATTCTCACTCTCAATTCATCATAAAAAATTATCTATATCACAATTTCAAAAGAACATAATTAAATCAAAAATTAACTATCTCAATATATATAGTTTAATATCTCATAATTAATTTCCTAATTAATTATCTAATTTATAATCATTAAACATGGAAACCTACTTTCCAATAATTATTGATTAAAAAATCTCAAAAATTAAATTGACCATGTTAATTAACTCAATCTAGGAATCCAAATTGCTAAAGAATACTAGAAATTCTACAAAATTCATAAATTTATCACATTTACAACTATGAGAATGGAATATTAGACCACCTACCTTGACCCAAAGATCCTTCAATATATAAAATGGACAACATCCACATGGAAAGATATAGACAGTTCCCAAGGGGTTCCTAGATCAAGATTGATCAAGATCAAAACCAATAATCCAATTCCTTTGGAATTCTACTAAAATGGGTTGGAGAAGAAGGAAGTGGAAGATAGAATCCAACCATGAATATTTTCCATGGATTTATCGCATAAATAGGACATCCAAAATGGTTTTTGGAACTCCAAAATCACCCAGAGAGTCTTCTTAGGTCTTGAGGAGAATGGATGAAATGGGTTCCAAAAAAATCTATTGCACATCCAATTTAAAACTAGAAGTAAAAAAATATACATGGAATGTAATTAAATTACAAATTTTGTAATTATTTTTAATGATTTTCACCAAAAAATAATTCTCCTTGGATAATTCTTATTAAAACCAATGAAAAATTACCTGACATGTAATGTTGTTACATGAAAAGTAATTGTTCAACAGTTGTGTTTCATCCTATTTTCCCATTAAAGTCTTTAACCTCGCCATAAACCCATTTTTAACACATAAAACATTTATACCCAGACTCTATTAATTAGAATAAAAATACATCCCCAAACATTAGGTGATTTTCTCTAATAATGAATCTCCATCTCAGAAAAAGACTGGGTCACTAAGGCTCAAATTAAAAAAACGTTGAGAGAGAATAACCTAAAAAAGATGGGATCTTAAAATCACCACAACATATAACAACTCATCCTCAAGATACACTCCCAAGGATCACTCAGATTAAGAGTCCAAAGATTAGTCCACTGATCCCACATATCCTTTTCCCTTTCCCATGGTTCCACTTGAAACCACCCATGTTTCCACAATAAAAAAACAATCAGCACAGTCTTTCCCCACAACACTTTGTCACTATGATCCAACACACACATCAGATGCTCTTAAAAGGAAATATATGTCTCAAGATAATAATCCTCCAACTTTTTAACATGAGAAGGGTCAGGATGATACTGTCGATGTATTGATATAAAGAAATCATCATTCATAGTGCAATATTTCTATATAATAGCCTATCTGTTTGCCACCGGCCTGACTCTATCCACTTCCTCAGATGATCCAATGAACCCAGACACTAATCTTCCCTACTTTTGTATCCTGCGGTGACCCAACCAAGGTGACACCTGAAGTAATAATTGATCACCCTCTGTAAACTCTAGGGTCATATCTGTATGTGAACATATGAATTCTGCCTATTCTGAGTCGTAGCAACATGTTTTTGAATTAGATAAACTTTCTCTAATGTCTCCTACACGAGACTCAGTCCTAAACACTCTGACTCAACAACCTCTATCTAGTATAGTGATGATATGCATGTCCTAACATAAAGATCTTTATTTGGTCACGTATTTATAGTTTCAGGATAATATTTATTATAGGAAAACTCCACTTAAGAGAAGTGTTTCTCCAAAGTTCCTCCAAAGTCAGGATCATAAGCCCATAACATATCCTCAAGAACCTGTATAGTATGCTCTAACTGCCCATCTTTTTGTGGGTATAAAAACATTCTAAATTATACCGGTGTACCACAGACTTTCTATATGGCTCACAAAAACCATGATGTAAATTGTGATTTACGATAAAAAACTATAGTATGTATAACCCCAAGCAGACTGATTATCTCCTGCATATAAAAATATCACATTTTCTCCATAGAGAAAGTATCCTGTATAAGTATGAAATGTGCTAATTTTTTCAGTTGATCCAATAAACCCAAGACACCATCACTCTTTCTTATTATCAATAGGAGATGAACCGCCAGGTCTATTTTCACATCCTCCCACTTCAACTCCATAATGGGTAATTATTGATGAAAACCTCTAGGTCATTAATGCAATACTTTAACCATATGATAGGTGTAGCATCGTGTCATGAAACCTAATATCTCCATTTTATGAACAACCACCAAATTTGTATTCATAGGTCATCGTACATTTTGGTCACACGTGGATATAATACCCAATTCATGGCATGAAATTACACATGATATCTTCTTATATTCTCATACTTACAACAAACCGATTCCAGATGTAGATGATCTCATCCTCATTTAGGCACCAATTAGAAGGTGACTCCCCACCATCAATGTTTCTCTCATGGTTAAACACTCTGTATCCAAATTCTACATGTCTCAGATTCATCTCCAAAGTGTAAACTCCACTAAAACATACACTAGATTAATATATTTCTACCTCTTATAAAACACCACATGCATATATTCTAGTAAATCCATCATCTTCCACTAAGAACTATACCCCGGAACTATTTGCGTCCAAGTTTTCCTACTTAAAGCATCAATGAAACTATTTTTATTACAAAGCATATATTCCATATTAAAATAAAATTACCATATATATTAATCCCATATCCACTCCGGAATATTAAAATATATATGGTAGAATATGTACCTTAACCTCTTATGGCCTGTATAAATAGTAAATTTTTCACCCAACATATAATTTCACCAAAAAAATTAAAGAATAAACTATTGATTCTAGATCAAGGTCATTGAATTGTTATTACATTCATTTTTCCTTATCTACCTATACCTATACACCACAACTCAATCTGATAGCATCAACACAGCTCTGAGTCTAATCCTATAAGCATCACAATACACCATATATTCCTCACCAGGATTGAGTAGGATCAAGATTAGTGAGAATTTCATGTGATTATTCAAATCCTAGATGGTTTTTAACATTCTTATGACCAATAAAAAAATTATCCCATTTTGGTGGAGCCTAAGGGTGGTTCTTTCAAACACGAATAGTTTTTTATGAACCTAAAATAATATCCAGCGAACCCAAAAAAGATACAGATATCGAACACACTCCTGGGATTCTCCTAAGAAACCACTACCAATAAATTCTCTTGGTCCATCGACACAGCTTCCTTTGAGATGATGTTTCCAAATAATTGTACGAGATCAAATCAAAATTGATACTTTGATAGATTTGAATATAAGTGATTCTCTATTAGTATACTTAAGAATATTTCATGATGTTGGTCCTGAATGTCAGGATTTATGGAGTACACCAAGATTTCATCAACGAATACCATAAAAAACCCATTTATATATGGAAGATTCTATTCATCAAGGCCATAAACACTTTTGGTGTGTTTTTAACCCAAATGGAATTTTGAAAATCATAATGGTCATACCTGCTTCTGAAAGTAGTCCTTGGTGTATGCCAAGTCTGAATTATTTTCTGATGATACCCTAATCTTACATTAATATTTGAGAATTCACATGGTCTTCTAAACAATTCAAAAATATCATTAATACGTGGAAGATGATATTTTTTATCCCATTCATCTTGTTGAACTTCTAGTAATCAATACACAAGTGAAAACACTCATCATCATTTTTTGAAAACAATATAGGTTGTCCCCAAGGTGGAATAATCAAATGGATATATCCATTATCATCTAACCCCTCCAACTGGGTCTTGATCCCATGAAGCTCTATTGACACCATTCTAAATGGGGTAATATATACCAAATTGGCCCTTAACATGTGTTCAATATTGAATTCTACATATCTCTCAAGTGGAAATCCTTAGAAGTGTTCAAAAAACTCATCTTGAAACTATTCCACTCCTAGTGGAAGATATCATTCTATACTCCTCCATCATCTAATAATAAACTAGAAACATGGGCCAAGGGATCTCTATGTTACTGAGTAATTTCACCTTCCTGGCATGCTTGGATATCCCACTCACCATGATGAATACAATGATCACCCTTGGGATACATAAAATTTACATCCCTTTGGTAACAATCAATGTGGAATAAGTATGTGACTATCCAGTCCTTACCTATTATTAAGTCAAATCTCAATATGTCAATAATATAGATATACCATAGAAAATAATATTTACCGATTTCAAGAGAATATCCCTTTCACATACATATGTCCCTTGACCATATACCCAACAATGTATCAATCATCATTACCCCTCTCACAAACTCTAATTCCCTAATGAAACCACTAATGATGTTTGTAGATTTAACGGAATGAGAGGCACCAGTATAAAATAAAGAACTAGATAATGTAGAAGCTACAAGAATAGTAACACTCACTGTCGATGTCCCAACCTTGCTATCAAAAATTGTAGGCTGTAACACAAGAAACTATCTTTCCCCTATAACTTGTGATGTTTTCTAACTCCCCTAAGTCGCACCACACTACTGATTTGAGAGATCATTCCAAGAAGAACCATATCCGCCAAATCTACATCCACGAACAGTGGAACTTCAACTGCCAGAATGATAAGGTTTTGAATACCCCCTTCCCACAACCTGACTCTATCTACCTCGTCTATCTTAAAATACATGTCTCGGGTTCCAAAAGAACCTCTATAGATGTACCATATTTCTTCAAGAATGGAACTGTACTAGTGGATAGGGATAATGTCGAAGATAGTGGACCAACCTACCACACTAATGAAATATTGATAAATCAAATTCCCCCAAAACTGATCCTCTTGTATAACCAACTAGCTTTATACTACCATGGATAATGTTCTCATAGGAGGAATTCCTAATCTCAGAAGTTTGACCTCTTGGTCGTCGAGTAGAAACTATTTTTCTCGCACTAGAAGCCTCCTTTTGGCCCCCATAAGCTATGAGAGCCTTATCCACCACCTTTGAAAACTTCTTTAACTGAAGGAGGTTAATTTGGGACTTAATCTTTCAATTAATTAATTCGTGAAACAATATCTCCATAGATATTTCATCTATTTCCAACATTGGAGCAAAGTGATACTGGTAAATAAAGTGTACAACAAAATCCATTCTATACATGATCCCTAGAGTTAGTCACTTGGATTATTCTACATTATTTTTGATTTGTGTATCTATATATAAGTGCTCTAATAATGTCTTTAAGAAGTCATCCATTAACATACCATTAGTTTGTCTAGTTTGCACTTAAAAATCCCATCAGCTCTTCCCTGATTTATGTAGCATATAATTAGCCAACTTGAACCTCCACTTTTTAGGTGTCTCAAATGGTCAATTCAGAGGGTGTTGGAATTTAAACTCTTTCTTCAGTTTAAAAAAGCTTTCCAAAACCAAACCTGGCTATCTTTCGACGAACTGCATGAAGCCAGAAAGGTTCTTTCGGAACATCTCCCCTTCTTCCTCACTTGACACTATTGGTGCCTATGGTTCCACTCTTGAAATGGCATTACAAGACATAACCTTATGTCATACTATCAACAAGCATCATTGTGGTGTAATATCTATACAATTATAAACACACATTATAGGACTCATAAAACTACTTCATCTCATTAACCTAAGTGGGATAACCTTAACAAGTTACAATAATTATCTTTGAAAATACTAGCCACACAATTAAAATAGATGTTCTATTACAACCCTTAACGACCCTATACCTAGGTCTTGGTTCCCAATGGTATTATTAATAACCATGTTTCTCATTTAGTGTCCCAATTATAATAATTATTAAATTATTTTAACGCTACCTCTTTCTTATTAAAACCATTTTCAAATAAATTTCACAAGTAAAAATAGATGAAGTTCAAAAACATAACCCAAAACCCATTTTCCCATATATTCCTAGAATGATTCATGTCCAAAAAATAATCCAAAGTGCCTAGAATGATGAATGTAGACTCAACTCTCATTCCATTATGGGCTATGAGACAACTCCAAAAAATTCGCAAATTCAATTTTTACATCACACAACAAGTACATCACCCATGTTGAAATAGTTTCCAACTATAACAACAAACATTAATTTAAAAAATACCACCCTGAGTACTTAGGTTTTCCACCATACATGGGTTTGTAACTCCCATGCACAATCCCATTACCAAGTCATGACTCTTTCTAGTCTCATGTATACAATTCCAAAACATTATGATAAAACAAATAGAAAATAAAAATGGTATCTCATATAACTTTTTAACGTCTCGACCCTGGTTCCACACACCAGTGCCTTGTGTGGTCGGTCACATGGACTAAACAGTGCCTCCCTATACACCAAAATCATCTAACTAGTAGTGAGTGTCTGATTACTAAATCAATGTAAAACTACACCCTCTTTGATTAAATTAATACCCTAGAAAAAATAAAAAACAATAGAAGAAGAAATATATATAAAAAAACAACAATAATATCTCATTGTAATCAAAGTAGGATAATACAATATTCATCTAAAGTATAAGCATTCCATGCTAATGTATATGTTAAGCATCTAAAATGAAATCTGAAAATAAAGTCATCGACAAATCCAATGTGGGTTCCATACCATGTCTGATTCCCTCATCCAATCTCCATCCCCAATTTTCCTTCTAGCATAGGTCCTTTACCCATAACCTATCCTAAAACAATAATGTCTATTTGTGTACTAACCTGTAATCCCGAATAGGGTTTTACTATAACTCAATAGGCCACCACAAATGATGGAAGAAATAATATCCAGTAAGATAATACTACATGTAGTTCAATAAATAATGAAAATACAATGGAAAAGTAAACAATTACTACATTATAATTTATTCTTTATTTAGAAACATTAACTGTAGGGTTTCTGAGGACACAAGTACCAAAAGCTATATTAGGATCATGCTATAGATCGAAGTGTTCTAGGTTATATGACATCTTAATACCTACATAGGCTCATGCCGGAGCCCAAAATATTCTAAGGTGATATAATATCTCAATACTTATTTAGACTCATACTGGAACTCTATGTATTCCCAAGTGTGGATATATCTAAGATTACATTTCATACCACTCATTTGATCATAAGCCACTTCCCAGTTTACCGATATCAAATCCATTCTTGAATAGACATGTTACCATTTAAACATCTCCCAAAAGAATGGCCATGTTCCCATTTTCTATAAAATAGTACAATGACCATGTTACGATGTATACATCTCAACTGAATAACCATGTTACCATTCCTTTATTCATATGTATAATTTCCATGTTATCATTTATATTTCTCAATTGATTGACCATCTTCTCATTCCTTTTCTCATATATATAATGACCATGTTACCATGTATACTTTTAACATAAATGACCATGTGACCATTACTATCACACACAATTATCACAAAAATTTATTATCAGCATAAATTCAATTACTAACTCAAAAATTAGTTTATCACATAAATAATCTTTAATAATTTACCAATTAATTAAGTTATAAAATTCACTGCATAATTTTACAAATTTTCAATCAATACTCACAAATCAAATCACATAATTAATTTTCATAATTAATTATCTCATTATTAATCTCAAATATTCAATTAATTATCTATATCATAGTATCAAAAGAATATAATTAAATCCCTAGTTAATTATCTCAATACGATGTTCAATATATCATAATTATTCACATGATTAATTATCCAATTCACAATCCCTAAACCTTGTAACACACGTTAAAATTAATTATCTATTTCAAATATCCCAATAAATTAATTATTCACATTAATTAACCCAATTTTAGAATGAAAATTTTAAATAATATAAGAAATTCCACAAATTCCATACACACAACAAATTTACAACTATAGGAATTGAAAATTAAACCCAATAACTTTAACTAAAGCCCTAAAAATGTTTCCAACGACTCACACCCATGAAGAAATTAGAGAATGGATTCTGACAGGTCCCTAGATCAATATTGTGAAAGATCAAAACCAAAAACATAATTCTCCAATGGATTTTTCCACAACGGGTTAGAGAAAAAGGAAGGGAAAGAAGAAATACTACCATGAAGACTTATAGTTGATTGATCGCAGAAATGAGACACCTAAAATGGGGTTTATCACTCCAAAATTACATAGAGAGTCACCCAATATTGATAAAAAAGGAGGTACAATGGTTTCCAACCAAAACTATCCATTAAAACACTTTAAAACTATAGGTCAAGCATTTATGGGGCTTATAATTTAGTTACACATCATTTAATTATTTTTAATGTTTTCTCTGAAAAATCTGTCATCATAAATTATTATTATTAAAAGACATGAAAAATTACATGATGTGTAACACACTTTCACAACATGTATATGTTATGAAGTTGAGTTTCATAGAATTTTCCCTTTAAACCCTCCCAACTTACAATGGACCCATTTTTATGGCTTAACCCATTTATAAATAGACTCCATTAATTCAAACAAGAATACATCCTTAATCTCAAGTTCATTTTCATTAATTAAGGATCACTATCTATGAACAATACTAGGTCACATAGGCTGAAATGAAAAAACATAGAGAGATAATTACCTGAAAAAGACATGATGTTACACTCAAAGACCTTAATGATTTCTACAAAAACAAATATCTATAAATTAGTGTTGAGTGATAAATAAAAATAATTATAAGTAATTTAAATCAAATAAAAACCAATATATTTAAATAATATAACAATAAAATTAAACTATAACGATATTAATGAGGTATATCATCCTAAATTTTAAATATAATATAATGAAAGGTTGATTAAGAGTTTTGTAATAGGCCTATGTGTTTATACATGAAAAACAAAATCCAAAGAAAGATGTAAAAAATTACCATCCATTAACACCAAATCCATAACTATAACAATGTCAATATTGTGCTCTAATAATGAATCAATAAGTAATAATATTAAAAAATATCACAATATTTTATATTTAAAAATAAATTGGGCATTTTCATATAGGAGTGACTAAAATAATACATAATATTTTTTTAAATATATCCACAATTAAAAATAAAAATGAATGATGGCATAAGTATTTGTAGTTTATAAAACATGAATTATAAGGGCATAAATAAAATAATACAAGAAAAAATTAAATAGGATTAAGACATTTAATTTTGTATAGAACATAACCATATAAAATAATTATTTATATGTCAGGGTTCACTTCCAAAATTGATTGGGGCACTTTATGGGTGCTAAACCTATAGGTGGGACAGAACACCATATTCAATCACAAACCATTATTTATAATGAAATATGTTCACTCTTAAAAACATATTAGTAATCAAAGTTCACTCGAAAAAAACATAATAGTAATAAAGGAATACTCCTAGGACTATCTTAGTAGTGAAGGTTTACTCCAAAGACCATCATAGTGGAGAAAGTCCTTTACTAAATCGAGTTCACTACCTATTCCAACCTTGTCAATTTCAGGGTATATGAATCTTTACACAATGAATTTAATGGAGATATAGATCCCACAAATCTCATAATTAAAGAATACATACATGTCCTACAAGATAATAAAACATTAATCATATCATAACCCATAAAAAGAGATGGGTTTTATAAAGATCATATCATAACCTATGGAAATGTGACAGGTTTCATAGTCATCTCCTAATCAAATAACCTATTAAAGGAAGAATGTTTCATAAGTGTTTTATCATGGAATAAACATTGGAGGAGAAACAATTTTCCCAAATAAAATGTCACAAAAATTACAACAACTCATAGAAATAACAATAATGGTTTCCATAGTTCACATCCCTCATAAAGCATAAAGTATATCAACCGATTTCATCTTAGATAGAGAATAATTTTGATAGATCACTTGGATCATTTATTAATGAAAATAAGAATTCTTTTAAAATAATTACTTTATTTATAAAAAAAATTAAAACCCATTTATTTTAAAAACACTTTGAAAACATATGAAGTATGATTAAAAAATCATGTAAATCATTTCTTATTAAAAATAACATTTTCTATTTAAAAACATGTTTTAGTGCGTGAAAATGTTTCAAGAAAATTTCTTTGAAAATATATTTGAAAAAATATAATTGAATATTTGAAATCATTGAAACCATTTTATTTTAAAATAACCTTTTAAATGTATATAATGAATCATTGAAAGTTATCTGAAACATTTGTTGAACATAAAATAATTTTGGAAAACTATTTTATTTATAAATAACTTTAAAAACAATTAATTTCTTGAACATTAGGAAAAATAATTTTCATAAAAATATTATTCATGTAAACTAGTAAAGGAAGCATCAAATAAATTATGTTAATGAATATTTATAAATCCATCCATTCTAATCATTATTTTTGTGTTGTAAAATATTTTGAAGAGTTCTTTGATCGAAAAATGAAAAGAAAATTCCATTTTTAAAACCCATTATGTTAAAAATTAAAAACATGGGTAAAAATTACTCCTAAAGATCATATGAAAATATTATATTTTTTTAAATAAATTATTTATAAAAAAATGTTTTGGAAGAACACAAATTTATAAATTAAAATAGAAATAATGTGATATTTTTTTAAAAACATTTCATTATTGATCCCAAGTACCAAAGATTAGAAAAATGGAACCATTAAATGAATATAACATGAATAACCAAAGAAGGATACATTTTATGATAATTATTGCGAGATTTATCCAAATATTTAATCAATGGAATCATAATTATAAACACTCCTAATATACTCTAGGTTTGTAGAAATAAATTAGTTCCACTTTGGTAACATTGAATTAAAATACTCATGAAAGAATAAAATTAAATTAATAATAAAATATAAGTTAAATTAATATATTAATGATAAAACAAGTTAAATGGAATATATAAAAATTAAAAAATAATGTAAGTGTATAATATAACATGTCTTTCTATGAAGGAAATTGAGACAAAATAACATTACAAATTTCATCACTTTTTAACTCTAAAATACATGAATGATATATTATTAAATCTATATGTTAATATACAAAAATTTAAATATAGGAAAAATATAATAAATTCAAATGAATAATATTCACCACAAAAAAGAAAAGAAACGAGTGCTGTATAAATCATACATGTCACAGAAATACAAGTGAGAAAAGAAATTCCCTTACTAATTTAGTATCTTTAGAATCATAATATCAATGAAAAAATAACATCAATTGAGACTTCAAATATCATTAAATAAATTTAATTCATGATATAACATGTCATAGATAATTATATACACCACACAATAAGAATGAGTTGTTAATATAACATATATCTTATAGAAATAAATGTGAGATGAGAAAACCATTACCTTAAGTAATTAATTTCTTCATACATGTTCAAAAATACTGTAAAATAAATATAAATTTAGAATTAATCAAAAATATAATTATATTATTATATATCATACCATATATTATTTTATTATGACATTATATTTCATGTTAAAGTTTGGCTTCAGGTTTATTTTTCATATATGTCTTGACTGGTTGTTCTTGATCATTTTAATTAGATAATTATTTACTTATTTGATTAATTTAAATCATTATATAAATATAATATATAATATTTATTTATTTATTATAATATATTAATGACCTAAATATGAAATTAGATACACAGTTCATGGAGATGGTAAGTCGTATGTACGCAAGAACTTTATTTCCATTTTCATGTCGTATTTTAATACAAAGAAAAGAAAAGTATATATATATATATATATATTATCATAATAATAGAATTATTATAATATATATAATAAATATTTTTATTAAACACATCCTTAATACATTCTATGTAAAGCATGGGAGAATCACACAGCTTTGAGGAGGCAGTTTTCCACACGTCCACAAACAATGTTATAATATTCCCATAAATTGGAAATCATGAAGGCATGTGTTATATAAAAAATTAAAAATATTAATATATCATAAATATCACATATATAATATAATAACAATAATACTATCATTATTAAAAAAATGAGATGTGGTAATGCAAAAACGAACAACATCAATTCATGAGGCAGTAGTCCGACGTAGACATGAATTATGATTGCATATCACAATTGAAAAAATTAAACCTCAGTGTCAGTAATAACATAAAAATTAAAAAATATAATTATATTAATTATAATTAGGTCATTATATAAAAATAAATTCAGAATAATTGAGGGGTTTTAGAATCCAATAAACCAAAATTTCTTATTAAAGGATGTTACCTCTTCTTTGGGTAACTCTTTTTAGTTTTCACCAAGGGGATTCCTTGGTTAGATTTGTGTCCAAAGTGAGTATTATAGGTCGATAATAGAGACTTATAGACATTACTTGGTCATTTTATTGATGATCCAAAAACCATGTTTGGTTTTAACATGTGATAGGGGTGAGTTCCCTTTTATTGTGGATGAAGAGCGACTTTCTTGTAAATATAAAAGGATAACACTATTCGAAGGTCTTCCTTACATCATGTGACTTCCATAGGGAACTATTTTCTAGATAATTTAGGATTAAATAAAAACATGGCCATAAAATGATCTATTAACACTTTTTTAGGTTAGTAGGCCCTTTATGTTAAAGTGTAAATACAAAGTAAACTCATTTTAACCTTAATCGATGTAATTAGTTTTAATTACATTCAATAATCAATGGGGTTAAATATTATGGTTAACTTAAAATATTTTAAAAATTCTTATTTTAAATATTGAATCCACTTTTCAAATTTTTAATCACATATATTTTAGAAATCAATTTAAATTTAGTCCCGCAGGTGGGATAATATAATGACTTTTTTGAGTTGAAAATGTTCAAATGTTTGAAATGTTTTATATCAAGGTTCAAAGTAAAATTGTTTAAAAATAACTAAATTGAATTATTTTATGTATAATTTAACAAAATATATTTTTAACCCAAATCTAAATTTAATTTAACTGTATATATAAAGTAGAATAATTTTCAGTTTTAAATTATAATTTAGTATTTTTCACAACTCATCAAAATATGAATCTTCTCATAAAAACAAAAAAAAATCACCCATATTAAAATTTGATATTTAAATTTCAAAAATGAATTTTATTTTTTGAAATAAAATTTCGAAATGTTTCTAAATTTTGTTTTAAAATAAGTGTGTCATTAAAAGGTGGTAAAATTACATTGTATAAAAATATATATCTTTTGCATAATATTGGATTTATTCTTATCTCATTTCAAGAAGAATCATAAGATGAACGATAAATAATTGACTGAATATAATAAATAAATATTTCATTAAAATAATATAATAAAATTTTCTTAATTTATTTATTTATCTACAACAGATTTTGTTGCATAAATATAGATTTCCAAAAAAATATTTCATATATTTTAAAAAGTATTTATTTAATTTATATTTAGTTTTTCACCAAATAATTATTCCTATATACAGGTGCAAACAATAATTTCATAATTTAATTAATATTATTCATAACCTCCATTCCAACAACACTTTGACTAAAATAATAATATTATGATCATAATATTAATAGAACATTGTAGTTTGGTAAAACTAGGTCTTGCGTTTCAAACAAGTTGTAAAAGGAAATCAAATTTCTATGTAAGACAAGCTAAAAATTGTGCTTCACATACCACAAGGTAATATAAGTGTCATGTTTTACGCAATCTCGATGTGGTGTTATGAAAAATAAATAATAACTTGGTACATTAATATAACAGAATCTATGTTCAGTGATGCATGAAATGAAAAATATCGAAAAGATTAAATTAATCATAATAGTAATAAAATCATAAAAATCTGGGATGTTATATTATACCCTCCCTGAAATGAATTTCTCCTGAAAAAATATTTTAGTTTATCCAAGGTTTAATACATGAAAGTTACTTTCATAGAAACCCATATCATAAAAATGAATACAAAAACTTCCTTTATAAGGGAATGCTGGAAACATAACAATTACCCAAGGTAACTCATAACTTGGTTTTCACATGGGAGAACATAGGTAGAAAGTGAAAACATAGAAAAGGAAGGGAAATATAAATATCATGCTTTAATTAAAAGTGATAGAGAACATTATTAGTAAAAAGTTAATGATCATAAATACGTAACCCAAATAGGCTTGAAAAATGACAATGTTATCACAAATAATGATGATAATGGGAAAAGTGTTTTTTTCAAAACCATTTTCATAAATATTATGAATTTTCATGAGATGATATACTTAATTGATTTTAGTATAATATAACCCTTCATCTGACCTTGGTCAAGTTACACTTATTCTATTATTCAATGAAATGAAGGTGCATTCTTCATTCCTAAATCACATATAGATCATGAGATCCATAAATAGAATGATATATCAATCTATTTACCTTTAATAAAAAATGGCTAGAATAAGTTATCCAATATGAATAAATCCTCATATGGAAACACAATATATTAATCTCTAAAACATCATCTGATGTTTAACATAACTAATTCCATAAATGGTTAACCTTATAACCCTTCTGAATAATGAATTTTCGAGACATTAGATAGAAGCCCAATTAATTTCTCAAAATAATATTAACATTGATCCCCAAAATATCAAAATGTACATATTATAAGTCATATAACAAATATGTGAATACAATTATCATTTATTCTTTTTAATATATAAGTAAACTAAAATTCGAAAAAACATTATTGAAAACATTATTGAAAACATGAATGTATTACTTTTAAAATGATTGTTGAATATGTTCATAAAATCCAAAAATGTTGTAAACTTCATTAATAATAGTATAAAATTATTGGTAAAAAAATAATTAATTAGATCCAAGTGTACTATCCAATTTACTTTATCCAAACATAATTATCTTAACATTAGGAACTTATAAAGGGTTACCATTCCCTTGATATTTTTCTGTGCAAATCACATTTCTATTATAAAAAGTTTATATTCCATTAAAAACAATCAAAATATTCTATTAAATCCTTAGTGAAAAAATATAAAATGAACTACCCTAAATATTTCAAAATTCATATAACAAAATTCGTGAATCCAAATATATAAAAACGTTTATTATTACACTTGATCCTAAATCCATTAGCAAGGATACCTTATTCTATAACTTAATACATATTTCATTTCACATTTTACCTGTAGTATCATCATCACTAATGATATAACCTTTACCCATACAACCTTACTGATTCTCTTCATTAGAATTTTAGGGAATCAATTTTCATTGGGTCCATTCCTTCCACATTTAAATAATTCAAACATTCATGTTGTATTATGGAGTCCATTATTCTCATTAATTTCATTATCTAAACTTTTCATTCTTCATATATGATTATTACTTTATGTCCTAATTTTTCATAGTCAAAACAAATTCTTGTTACTCAAAGGAATTTCCTTAGGTGCTACTTCCCACATTATTGACATGTAGGAAACTGAGTATTATTTTATATGTGTATCCATTACTCAAAAAATTAGTGAAATATTTCCTATTCTTATTTACGAGATTGAAATTTGATTAAAAAACATTTCTAATCATGTTCAATGAAAAATGATTAGGAATGATCAAAACATTCTTCAATCTAGTGACCATCCCATTTTACTGCTCATTATAATAATGTTTTTCACATTCAATGTCAACCTATTTACTTCTCATTCCCACCATTGACTAAAATGAGAAACCATAGTGTGATAAACACCTATCATAGTGGAAAAAACATAATCATGAAAAATTACTTATATGATGCCTAAATTATAACACCATATATAAAATATGATACTTTAGGTTCATTCTAGGTAATTTATTGTCATATATTATTTAAATCCTTCATGATTGTTTATGAAGTGGTTTTGAATTTCTAAAGAATATCCCCCAAGAGTGTCCAAATAGGTGTCTAGGAAGGCCTATTTTGTCCACCAATTGTGAATAATGTCTATCTCAATAAGGGTTTTCATGGTCGTTACCCTTATGTACATCTGTGCCGTAGCCACATCAAGTTTGAGTATCCAGATAGAGATGTATTGACAGGAAATCACATTTTTTATACTTTAACAAAATTAAATGAAATTTTTCTAAACATTGACTCATCCTTAGAATTATTTTTTGATACATCCATAAATAAATTCTTAAAAATATCCCTACATATCTCACTAATGTTTTCTCATCCTAGTTTCTAAGGGTTGACCAAATATTGGCTTTTATATTAACTATAGCGAACCCAGCTTAACATGCATGGATATTACATCTATTTAGTTGAATATTAATGACATTAAAAATGTACATTCCCACTGATAGTAATATATTAGGGTCATTTGTATCATGGAAAAAATATTCTTTTTTGGTGAAAGATCATCAATTATTTCCAAAAAGATCTTCCCATTTATTAATCCTACTTAAAAACATTCATCATAACCTATAGAAAAGAAACATAAGAAAGGGTTTACTCAATTTTCCAGTAACCGAAATTAATGGAGATACATATGAAAAATGTAAGCACAATGGTATGAGAGCAAGAGAATAACATTGGAAAAATCATACCGTACATATCAAAGAACAAAAAAAATGAACCACGACATAAAAAATGGCAGTTAATTATACATGAATCATCAGAAAATCAAGAGAATAATCCATTAAATCATAGTAAATGAATAAGTGATAGAATAATGGAAGGAACATAAGCATATATAATCAATCCCTATATGTCATTTCTCACTACCAAATCATATAAGGGCACTTCATGGGGGACACACCTACTCGGCGGGACACACCACCACCCTATTCACAACCCAATCCATATAGTGTAATCGGTATACTCTCCATACCATATTATTCATGGAGGTTCACTCCCAAGACCATCTTAATAGTCAAGGTTCACTCCTAGCATAATATATGTAGTCATGGTTCACTCCTAAGAACATATTAGCAGACAAAGTCATTCACTGAACTGAGTACACTCCCTGTACTATCGATTTATACATTCTGATATATATATCGTTACCCAATACATTTATGGGAGGTATAGGCCCAAACTGTCTCATAATGAAATCATATATACATTTCCCACAAGATAATTAAACAGTCATCATATCATGACCCATAAAATGATACTGGTTTCAAAACCATTACACCATAACCTATAGAAAAGAGACTTGTTTCATAGCCATATCATAATAGAATAACCCATGAAAGGAAATAGGATTCATAAGCCTTTTATCATGGTATAAATCATGGAATATAAATGTTTATCATAAAAAATATGTCATCAAAATAATAACAATTTAGAAAAATAAAAATAATGGTGTCCTTAGATCTTATCCCAAGTAAACTATAAACAAAATTAATAGATTTCATCTTATAAAGATAGTATTTAGAATGATCACCTAGATCATTTCATAATGAAAATAAAAATTATTTGAAAAACAATTCTATCATATTAATCATTTTCAAAATCCACTTCTCTGAAAACAACTTTGAAAACATATGAAGTACGTATTAAAAATCATTTAAAACATATATTGAAGAAACTACATTTTTCTCTTTAAAAAAATCCTTATAGAATGAATTTTTAAAAAAATTCATTTGAAAATAGATTTGAAAATATATAAAATAATTTTTCAAATAATTGAATTCATTTTAACTGAAAAAACCTTTTGAAAAAACATAATGGGATCCTTGAAAATAATTTAAAACACTTCCTAAAAGTAAAATATTTTTGAGAACTATTTTTTTGAAAAAAAATTTAAATGAAATGAATGTATATAATATTAGTAAAAACATTTTTGATTAAAAAATTAATCTTTTAAACTTGCAAAGGATAATTGAATGAAAATTTTATAATGACAACAGATAAATCCATATATTCTAAACATTCATTTCACATCGTAAAAAATTAGAAAAGTGCCTTGATCAGAAAAAGGAAAGAAAATTCATTTTGTAAATAAAATTTATAAAAAGGTAAAAAATGGGTAATAATTTATTTTAATGATCATATGAGAATATTTGAAAATATTTGAAAATATTTTTAGAAAACATAGTTTTTTAGGAACACACCTTTCAGACCAAAAAGAGAAATAAATTCATAAATTCATATTTTTTTCTCAATTATAAATACCCAAAGAGTGGAGAAAAAGGTATCATTACATGATTATATCATGAGTCACCATTGGAGGAAAAAATTCAAGATAATTATAAAGATATGGATCATATGATCCCATCAATAAAAGCTTAATTATAATCAACATTGATATATGATGAGATTGCTGTAATAAACTCTTACCACATTGTAAAATTTGAATAAAATTCCCCATGAATGAACTAAATTATATATACCATAAAATATAATTAAAACAATTATATTCCTGATAAAACATTTTAAGAGGAATTATATGTACATTGTAAAATAATATAGGTGAAAAACATGACATTTTTCTCAAAGAAGGTAATTTGAGAAAAAAATTAATGTTTCGAAATGGTGAATTTTGAATTGTATAATCCTTGAAAGAAAGATATTTAAATTGATATGTGAATAAACATGAATTTAAGGATAATAATCACATAATATATTCATGGGTACTGTATATTCCACATAAATTAAATGAGTGGTGAATAAGGCATAAGTCTCGCATAAATAAAAGTGAGACTAGAAATCCCATTACTACCTAAGTAAGTCATGGATCGAGAGATCCATGAAATAATAAAATCATTTGAGACTTTATGTATCATTAAATAAAGGAAAACAATGATATAAAATTTCATAGGAAATTACATATTGTTAATATTGTATGGTTTAATAATTTTGTTAATTTGTTTTTGGTTATGATGCTCACAAATGCCCACATTTATATCTCAAATAAAGATAATTTTAGTTTAATTTTAGGAAGTTAATATTTGTTAGTATATTTAATATAGAAATATATTTATGTACTTGATCCAGGATAAATATTTGTTCAATTATCTTGGACAATTTATTTTTGTAACACTGTTCATACCCTATATTTCTCTGAATTACATTAGGTTTGGAAACCCTATGTTTAGATGAAATGGTATTGATCGTATACCATACATTTGTAAGAAAACTTTTTTTTTTGAGGAAATAGAAGTGTTGTTTTTAAACCTTGTTGTTGTAAAAAACCATTCATTATCAACCATACATCTATAAACAAATGTATGTTACCAATCCTACATTTTTATTTTTTCTATTAGTTGAAGGAACCCTACTTCTAACTATTCAAAATTGGTGTTTTAAATTCTATATATTATACATGAATTTAATATGGTTTCCCCAAAAGTATTTATTTTTGTAAAATAATTTTGATGACCGATGAAAATTCTCTAATTCAACAGAATAATTCATTTCTATTCTAATGTGAAGTTACAAATCTCTTCAATAATTTTGAATTCAAATATTCATGATTTATTGTGAGATATTTTTGGAGCTGGTTTGACCAAAATATTTTGAAATATAGTATAAAATTTAGAAAATATTCATGGAAAAAATATATTTGATATACACAACAGATATATACAGATGAAAACAACTATTTTTGGAAACAAAAAGTGTGTTGTTTACTTTAGAGCTAGACTTCAGAGACATACTTTTGTCGGTTTATCTAATCAACTCACTGATTTTACTAGAACTACTAGTACATATTGTTGTGAAATATTATTTTTAATGATCTATAATTTATTTTTCATTTATACTATTTGGATATATACATGTTTACAAATTATTCTAGTGTTTTCTCTATCACTGTTTGAAGAAACCTTATAGAACATTGAAGATGTAT
This sequence comes from Viscum album, assembly GCA_963277665.1. Taxonomy (NCBI): domain Eukaryota; kingdom Viridiplantae; phylum Streptophyta; class Magnoliopsida; order Santalales; family Viscaceae; genus Viscum; species Viscum album. Next base: position 1,130,486 of record CAUJRU010000136.1, on the reverse strand, counting down.
TTGCTACTATGTATTATGGAAGATCTAATGGAATCAAAATGATGGTGTTGAAAATTTTATGTAAAAACGGTTTTATGAATCAGACCAATAAATATTTATTTATTAGAGTTTTGGATTCCCAGAACTAGTCATGCAAAAGTGCCAGCGTCTTATGGTAACCTTTTTATTTTCAGTTCTCTATTAAAGAAACTGAAGGCCTAGAGAAAACCTTGTATGGTTTCAATAGTTTGTTCTGAGTTTTTTTGGTTAATAGGTATCCCGATAATAGTACCAAATAGTGAATATTTACAACCATATGGAGTAATGAATTTTTGAGTGGACTAGGAAATCATTTTCCCTAAAGCACTATACATCAATATTTTATTTTCTTTATTTATTTCCGCTACTCCCTCATCTTTTAGAGAGAAGGAAATATTCACAACATAAAAAAAGAGGTGTTATGAATCATTTAATGTTTTTAAAACAAATCCACCCGTGATGTATTTTTCTTCTTCACAGTCATTTGATCATAACATATAAACCACACAATAGGAATAAGTGGTGAATATATCATATATCTCACAGAAATTAAAGTGATATGAGAAAACCCTTACCTTAAGTTTTGATTTTCTTCATACACATTGAAACCTCATTTATGATAAATATATGAATATTATAAATCTATTGAAGAACCATATTCTTCTATATCATTCCACATATGATTCTATTATGACATTATATTACCTGTTTGTTAATAATTTAATATCAAAGTTATGTTTTTAGTAATAACCAATTTGATTTTCATAAATGTTTTAACTTGTTATTATTGTTACTCTTACATAGGTAATGATTTACATATTTACAAAATGTAAACCATGATATAAAAATAATTTATATTCATTATATAATTTTTGAATAATAATATATAAAATACATAAATATGAAATGAAATACATCATTCATGGAGATGGTAAGCGATATGTATGCATGAGTGTTGTTTCCTTTTTCTTGATGTATTTTTATAGAAATAGAAAAAATGATATATATATATATATATATATTATCTGTATCGACCCAAATTTTTAAATGGAAATTCCCTTCTTATAGTTATGTCATAAAATCACATGAAAACACAATATAATGAACTACTAAGTTCTAGGTGACCTTCAAACATAATTTTGTCACTTCTGTGTTTTGAATTTCGAAAATCCGACATACACGGTTGTGTTCAAGATGATTTTTGGAGTCTAATAAATGAAAAATAAATTTTAGTTAATTGTAATCTACCCTTATGAATCGTAACATACCCTTATGAATAGTAATATGACCCTTATGAATAGAAAATCATCCCATATAAGAGTAACCTTACCCATGAATAATTAAATAAAATTTAGACATCTTATAAAGTGACTGTTTGACCTTAGTAAATGTTTTGGTATTTTGTAAGTAATAAATAATTAATTTTAATTAATTAATAAATTTAAAAGAAAAAGTATTTTCTTATAATGTGTTTATTAATTATCAAATCAATGTATTATAGTTTTTAGATAATTTTATAAGACCCGACGTAATTTTTGAAAGAACAATAAAATTAGTTTTAATTATTAAAATATGTCTTTAGTAAATTATGTTTTTAATTAAATATTAAATTAATAATATTTATAATATTATTTTTAAAAAATGGACACCATTTTTTTATTCTACACATCAAAAAATGGTCAGGGTAAATTGTAACGCCCCGACCCTAGTTTCCTAGAGTCGGTGCATTATTACATAACATTGGCATGATCACAAGAAAGATCAAATCTCGAAAGACCGATTGGTTTAGTAGCCTTGGAAACACTAGATATATTCATAAGTTTTACATTACATTTTAAAGTGAAAAACTACTACAACAACAAAGTCTTCATATCCACACTATTAACCCCTCATAATATCCCTGCAAGTCATTCATAATTTACTTCTTCACTACCTGGGAAAAATAAAACATAGAAAAGGGGTGAGCTCAAATGCCCAGTAAGGATAACAATATAGCGGAACATTCATAATAAGCATAAACATTTAAGGCAATGAATTACTAAAACAAAAGCCTTTTAAAATTGAACTTCAACATAGTATGGCAAAAATAAAAATGAAATAATGCCATTTACTTATTCACATGGATATTCTACTAATCGAATAATCACATGCAATATCAATAACCACTTTCATAATGTTGGAAATGCATAATGCCAGACTATCATAACCACATAGCCAAGGCCTCGTGCCAAGACTACAAATAAGATTTTGTCAAGGCCTTGTGCCAAGACACTAGTTTGTCTCATGAGACCTACCGATGCATCGAGGAGCTATAGCGGGCTCCACCCGTCACTTATTAAGTCCAATGCATTCCCATATGAAAAGGTTTAAACATAACATAAACATTCGTATTAAAACTAGCATACGAAATGTCAATAATTTCACCATAAACTATGAATGGTATAAAAATAGCACATCCACAGTCAAACATATCACAAAAACTTCAATACAATATAGAAGTTTTGTATTATAATAAATCAACTTCAAATAATCTTAAAATCCATCAAAGGATGTTGACATAGATGAAATCAAAATTCTTTTTAAAGAAGTATCTCCTTTTATTTTGAAATCATTTAAGATCCATATAAAATAAAACATTTTCTTTGAAAATATTCTTATAAGCTTGTATGGAAAGCTTCGAAGATTTTATAACGGCGGAAAATAACCGCACCCACCGTATAAGTTAAAAAGAACATTCTTACCTCAATTCAGTCGAAAAGGTTAAAAAGGACCTTGTTTTGAAAACGACGGAAAGATTCCTTTATAAACCTCTTATAAAAAGTCAAACAAGGGTATAAATGACTTTAACCCATAAAAAATGTTTTGAAATACATTTTTAAGAAACATGGATGTGGATGATAAAGATATCCCAGTAGATTATTACGTATAAACAACCTCGGATAATGAAGAGATTGTGAAATAACCCTTACCTTGTACTTTTCCTTGGTTGGGGTAGGTTAACCTCCTGTATAATGGTGAAATAGTTGTTATTAAATTATACAAGAATCATATATATTAATATGATATCATATATGATCTTTTAACATTGATTTGTTAATAATATCTTAGAATTATCGTCGTTTCGGGAGTTAACTTACTCATTTTCTTTTATATGTTTTGTTACATAAGCCATGGTTGTTGTATCTTATTCATATCCAGAATGATATACAGTCCTTAAACATCATTTTTAAATCATCAAATGATAATTATACTTGAATGGATACGATGGAGAATGAATCTCATCGCGTTCGTGGAGACGGTAGTCCGTACGTACGCACGAGCGACAATATCATTCTTTTGATATTAAAATAATATATAAATGGATGGTATATCATATATACAGAATCATTAACATGTTATATTTATTATTTACATGAGTTACACATCATTATTATACCCATCCAAATAATATTATATTGAATAACAATTACACCACGACGTGGAGACGGTAAGCCGTACGTACGCACGTATGGTGACATGTTATTCAAAGGGTGGATAGAATACTGAATATGATTGTACCATATTTATAATAACATCACAGTATATGTGAGATACTGGAGTTATTATTTCAGAATGGTAAGAACAAAGGAAGAAGAAGTGGAAGAAGAAATGAACTTAGAAAAGGGTGGTGAAATCATTACCTCTTCTTCGGGTTCTTCCTTTTGATTTGATCAAAAGGGCTCCTTAGGTTGGCTTTCTGATCAAACTAAGGCCTCTAGGTTGTATTGAGGGATGTTGGGAGAGTATTTGGGCAGAGTTTGGCCGAACCAAAAGGCTTTTAAGGTGTGAAGAAATGAGAAGGAGGAGTGCCCTTTTATAAGAGGGGTGAGGGGCACCTTTGGAAAAGTTAGAAATATTAATTTATAATAAATTCATATTCGGTTTACAAAGGCTCCAAAGTTGACTATTCAAAGTATGAGGTGTGGATAGGTCTAAAACAACTCATCCAATAGAATTTAGACAGGTTTGGGTACTTATATTAACCTTATCTTTAAGTATTAACTCTAAGTTAATTAGTTTCACTTTTACAATGTCTCTTTGTATTTTTATATAATATGGTTAATAAACTTACTATATACATCCAAGCGACCCTCAAGTGGTCCATTAATGAGGAACCTATCATAATATAAGTCTCTTGGCCGAACCTTAGATTTTTAGGAATTTAATATCAATTAATAATATAGTATTTGTTTTAAGAACTCTTTTATGTCAATTTTGACACTATTCAATAGTTGATTTTTGTGAAACTCCTAACAGATTGATTACTTCGAACAAAGTCCATTAAATCAATCCTAATATATAATATTATCATAGAAAATTATTTTAATTCATTAAAAGTTTCATATTATAATTATTTGGGTATTTATAAGATCAATTATTTTTATTTTTCACTATTTTAGTAATTACTACATCATCATTGTGTCATAAATAAAATAAATTATATAATGTCTAAAAATTATAAATAAAATATCATTATGTAGGAAATCTTTTTATCTTTCTAATGAATATTTATAATCGAAAATCCAACATGTATAACCCTATGTAAAAAATTGTTGTTCTAAAAGATATATGCTTGTGCCATTTTTATTTTTATTTTAACTTTATTAATATAAAGTGTCCCTACCATATACAAGTGGCTCCAAGGGGTCCCCAAATTGACCCAAGGATGCCCATGGTCGGGTATGTGTCCACCAATAAGGTTAGGACACGTTTTAGGGTAATTTTGTATTATTATAATATTATTTTTTAACCCTTATTTACCGGATTTACCCTTTAACCATGGTAAATAAAATATTTACCACAGTAACTATTCAAAATGTCTAAAAATAAAAGTTACCTATTTACACAATTTGAACATCCTGATTCCAAATATGGAATCCATTTTCCTAAATTCATAACACAGAAGTGGCAGAAATTAATTTAAAATTAATTCCCGCTGTTAAAACAAAAAGCGTGTTTTTAAGAGATAATAACTATCAAAAGATTGACACTTGTTTATGTTCGGTTTAATTGTAAAATTATGTCCAATGACCAAGATTATATTAAATGGTAAAAATATATTCTAAATATACTTTAAAACCACTCAAATTCACAATTTATCACTATTAATTATTTTGATTAAAAAAGTTGTTTTTAATTAAAATTTAGTAATTTTCACTATTCATCAAAATATGAAAGTTATCCGAAATGTACCAAAATTTCACCCTAGGCTAATTTTGATATTCCGAATCCAAAAATGAAGTCCATTTTGAAATATAGAATATATATGATTTCAAAAAGTAGGTATTACTATTCACAACAGCTAGTTTAATTAGTTGTGGTGTGTGTTAGAACTCGAGGTTGCGTACAACACACGCTATCGCATTATTCGAAGGGAAACGTACCATAGAAGCTTGGGGTGTTACATTCTCCCCTCCTTCAAATAATTGCGTCCTCGCAATTTCTAGGGTATTACTGCATAAAAAGACTCGGGTGGTTCTTCATCATAAGTTCCTCGGGTTCCCACGTTGCCTCTTCCATCTTATGATTTCTCCACAAAACTTTTACCAGACGCGTCGTCCGGTTTCTCAGTACTTGTTCTCTTGTATCAAGAATCCTGACGGGCTCTTCACAATAAGACAGATCGGGTTCAAGTTCTAATTCCTCATAGGTGTGTACATGCGTTGGGTCAGGCAAGTATTTTCTCAACAGAGATACGTGGAACACATCGTGAACTTTGGAGAGACTTGGCGGCATTGCCAATCGGTAAGCTACAGCCCCAATTCGTTCTAGAATTTCGAAAGGTCCGATGTACCTGGGACTCAATTTACCTTTCTTACCAAAACGTATGACTCCCTTCCACGGAGATACCTTTAGGAAAACATGATCACCGACTTGAAATTCCAAATCCTTCCTTCGATTATCGGCATAGCTCTTCTGCCTACTTTGAGCTGCTTTGATGTGATTTTGGATTACCTTTACCTTTTCCATCGTTTCCTCCACCAGTTCTAGACCTACAAGTTTTCTTTCACCGACGTCATCCCAACAGGTTGGTGTACGACATCTCTTTCCGTATAACGCTTCATATGGTGCCATCTGAATACTCGAATGGAAGCTATTGTTATAGGAAAATTCTACCAGAGGTAAATATTGATCCCACATACCCTGAAAGTCAAGTGAGCAAGATCTCAACATGTCTTCTAAGGTTTGAATAGTCCGTTCTGATTGTCCGTCTGTCTGAGGGTGGTAAGCAGTGGTCAAATGAAGTTCAGTATCCAGGGATTTCTGAAGACTTTTCCAAAACCTTGAAGTAAAACGGGGATCACGATCCGAAACAATTGATAGGGGTACTCCATGAAGTCTCACAACTTCATTAATGTATAGTCTTGCTAGACGTTCCAGGGGTAGATCTTCTCTTATAGCAAGAAAATGTGCTGACTTGGTAAGACGATCAACAATAACCCATATTGCATCGTTCCTTCTAGGAGTCTTTGGTAGCCCCATGACAAAGTCCATTGTAATATTGTCCCATTTCCACTCCGGTATGGGAAGCGGTTGCATGACTCCTCCAGGCTGTTGCCTTCCAGCTTTCACTTGTTGACAAACCATACATCTTGACACAAAATCAGCAATCTCCCTCTTCATGTTGTCCCACCAAAAATGTTCCTTCAAATCTCTATACATTTTGGTGCTCCCAGGGTGTATAGAGAAATTGGAACTATGAGCATCATCCAGCAATTCCCTTTTTAGATCAGGTATATTGGGAACACAAAGTCTCTTCCCGAATTTCAAAATTCCATCTTCATACACAAAGTCTCTCAATCTCCCATCATTCACAGCTTTAATCTTCTTTTGGTATTCGTCATCATCGGTCTGAGAACTCTTAATCCTTTCTAGTAAAGATGGTTTGGCAACCATTTGAAAAAGCATTGATGTTTCACCTTCCCTGGTTATTCCCATGTCCATTTTCACTAGATCCATGAAAATTGGATCCCTTTCAATTCTCATATTGTTCAAAACTCCATGGTCTTTTCTACTCAAAGCATCTGCCACCTTGTTTGCCTTCCCCGGGTGGTAGTGTATCGTGCAATCATAATCCTTGAGTAATTCAAGCCATCTCCTTTGCCTCATGTTGAGTTCTTTTTGTGAGAAAATATACTTCAAACTCTTGTGATCAGTATAAATCTCACATTTTTCACCATAGAGGTAGTGCCTCCATATCTTCAAAGCAAAGATCACAGCTGCTAACTCAAGATCATGAGTAGGATAGTTTTGTTCATGAATTTTCAACTGTCGTGATGCATAGGCAATAACTCTATCATTCTGCATAAGGACACAGCCAAGTCCTTTCTTTGATGCATCACTATAAATAACGAACCCATCATTCCCCGATGGTAGAGTCAATATAGGAGCATTGACTAATCTTCTCTTCAGTTCTTCGAAACATTCTTCACACTCTTTTGTCCAAACAAATTTAACCCCTTTACGTGTGAGCTTCGTTAATGGGTTAGCCAATCGGGCAAAATTCTGGATGAAACGTCGATAATAACCTGCCAAGCCAATAAAACTACGTACCTAAGTTATACTCGTAGGTGCTGGCCATTCTTGGATTGCCTTGGTCTTAGAAGGATCAACAGAGATTCCATCTTTAGAGACAATATGGCCAAGAAAAGAAATCTCCTGAAGCCAGAATTCACACTTGCTAAACTTTCCATATAATTCATGCCTCCTCAGAGTCTTCAAGATAATGCGCAAGTGATTTTCATGATCTTCGTAGGTTTTGGAGTATACCAAGATATCATCAATAAATACCACCACAAATTCATCGAGATACTCCTTGAAAACTCTATTCATCAGATCCATGAATACAGAGGGTGCATTAGTCAATCCAAACGGCATTACAGTAAACTCGTAATGCCCGTACCTGGTTCGAAATGCTGTCTTCGGAATGTCTTCCTTCTTTACACACAACTGATGGTATCCAGATCGAAGGTCAATCTTTGAAAAGTATTGAGCTCCATGCAGTTGGTCAAATAAATCATCAATACGAGGTAGGGGATACTTGTTCTTTATCGTTATAGCATTGATCTCCCTGTAGTCGATACATAACCTCATAGATCCATCTTTCTTTTTAACAAAAAGAACAGGGGCTCCCCATGGAGAAACACTAGGGCGAATAAATCCCTTATTACTCAATTCCTCTAGTTGTTTCTTTAGTTCGACTAACTCTACAGTGGCCATTCTATAAGGGGTCTTCGATATAGGCCTTGATCCAGGAATCAAATCAATAGAAAACTCAACTTCTCGTTCTGGAGGATGTCTAGGTAAATCTTCTGGAAATACATCTACAAATTCTTTCACAACAGGTACATCCTCTATTTGAACATTCCTTTCCTCACCGACAGTTATTTCATTCTATTCCTCCCCAATAATTGAATTAAGTTGAGCTACTGGGGGTGGGTCTAAATAAGAATTAGGTGGTGACGATTCTGCTCTAAAAATAAGGTGTTCCTTATCATTATCATCAAGAATCGTAACCTCTTTCTTCTTACAATAAATCTTCGCATCATAGTCCGAAAGCCAGTCCATACCGAGGATTATATCAAACTCAATCATAGGTATGACGATGAAATCAGCAGATAAAGAAAATTTATGTGCTCTAATGGGGACTGATTCACAAAACTTTGTTGCAACGATACTTCCCTTAGGAGTTTTAACTGACAACTCCCTTATTAAATCAAATTGGAAATATCTAATTTTCTTAGCAAACTGGGAAGATATGAAACAATGCGATGATCCAGAATCAAATAATGCATTTGATAAACTTGAGGAAACCATTAAATTACCTGCCACCACGTCTTTCGGAGTTTCTACCTCAGCAGTAGTGATAGCATAAGCCTGGCCTTGATCCCTTGGCCTTTTCTGAGGTAAGTTCTCCTGACGCTTAGGACATGCATTTGCATAATGCCCCATCTCCCTGCAATTGTAGCACTGAACGTTGGTAGCTTCCTTCTTCCCCTTGCAATCATGAGCTTGGTGGCCTTTTTCACCACACTTGTAACAGACTACCATTCCCTTCAGGCAAGCACCGGGGTGTTTCTTCCCGCACTTACCACAAGATGGATATTCAACCTTTCCCTTCTTCCCCTTATTTCCATTCCCAGATTGATCAGCAGGTCTCTTCTTCTCTTGCTTTGCTTTAAAGTCATAAGACTTAGAGAATTCCTTTTCGGTCTTGATAGCACATGAGACAATGTCTTCGTACGATGAAAAGGATTGTGAGACTAATGCTCGACGGAGAAATGGTTTTAACCCATCAAAGAAACGATCAATCTTACTTCTTGGGTTGCGAATATAATCACCAGCGTACCTCGCTAACCTTGTAAAGTTAGCCTCATACTTTGTGACATTCTCATCCTCCTTTTGTCTCAGACTCAGAAATTGCCTTTCCATATCTGCTCGATGGTCGCGAGGAAAGTATTTTTCTAAAAACAGATCTTTGAACTCCCTCCATTCCATGTTTGATACTTCATCATCTTCCTTCATGTTTTGAATCAATGACCACCATTGATCAGCATCTCCAGTGAGGCGGTAAACTGCCATGGTAACTTTTTCCCTTTCACTACTCCCCAAAGCCTGAAATATTTTCTCTAGGGAAAATATCCATTGCTCATCTACTAAGGGATTTGTACTTCCATTGAACGTTGGTGGTTGTTGTCTCATGAATCGATCTAACATTGATCCTCCACGCTGCGGATCAGGGTGCTCCATACGGGTAAGGTTATTATTCATAACCTGAGTAAGTTGTCCCAGTACGGTGATTAGCTGATCAGCACCAGTTGCATCACCAGCCCCACTATAATTATCTTGAGCAGGAGGGCAATCCCTACATGGAGTGCGTGCATTGATACGGTTTCCATTTCTTCCACTAGGCGCCATTTCTAAACAATGGCATAAACTAGATCAGTTTATGAATCAAAATACATAATCCCATACTTATAAAACACTTAACATAAATTGAACTATCTATGGATATAATCCATAATCATAAATATGTTTTCTTTGAGGAACTATATACTCATAAACCCTTCATAATGATTTGTAAAGAAAGTGAGAGTTATCCTAAGCATATCCCCCGGGAGTGTCGTAACCAAGAGTGCAGCAAGGCCCGTTGTCGTGCACCAGTTCCCGTTCGAGTCTAGCTCAAAGCGGTGTTTTCGGGTTTTACCCCTAGGTACATCTGTGCCAGAGCCGCCTCTACCTGCTCGTATCCAGACAGGGATGTATTGCTCGGAAAACTCACAAAGTCTCTACAATACCAAAATTCTAGGAAGTTCTTCTATACTAATCCTCAAAGTTCATCTTAGGTCTATGTGCTCTAATCAGAGTTTATCTAAATCTAGCTTCCAAGGTTTGTACTAAACTTCCTCTGATACCAACTGTAACGCCCCGACCCTAGTTTCCTAGAGTCGGTGCATTATTACATAACATTGGCATGATCACAAGAAAGATCAAATCTCGAAAGACCGATTGGTTTAGTAGCCTTGGAAACAATAGATATATTCATAAGTTTTACATTACATTTTAAAGTGAAAAACTACTACAACAACAAAATCTTCATATCCACACTATTAACCCCTCATAATATCCCTGCAAGTCATTCATAATTTACTTCTTCACTACCTGGGAAAAATAAAACATAGAAAAGGGGTGAGCTCAAATGCCCAGTAAGGATAACAATATAGCGGAACATTCATAATAAGCATAAACATTTAAGGCAATGAATTACTAAAACAAAATCCTTTTAAAATTGAACTTCAACATAGTATGGCAAAAATAAAAATGAAATAATGCCATTTACTTATTCACATGGATATTCTACTAATCGAATAATCACATGCAATATCAATAACCACTTTCATAATGTTGGAAATGCATAATGCCAGACTATCATAACCACATAGCCAAGGCCTCGTGCCAAGACTACAAATAAGATTTTGTCAAGGCCTTGTTCCAAGACACTAGTTTGTCTCATGAGACCTACCGATGCATCTAGGAGCTATAGCGGGCTCCACCCGTCACTTATTAAGTCCAATGCATTCCCATATGAAAAGGTTTAAACATAACATAAACATTCGTATTAAAACTAGCATACGAAATGTCAATAATTTCACCATAAACTATGAATGGTATAAAAATAGCACATCCACAGTCAAACATATCACAAAAACTTCAATACAATATAGAAGTTTTGTATTATAATAAATCAACTTCAAATAATCTTAAAATCCATCAAAGGATGTTGACATAGATGAAATCAAAATTCTTTTTAAAGAAGTATCTCCTTTTATTTTGAAATCATTTAAGATCCATATAAAATAAAACATTTTCTTTGAAAATATTCTTATAAGCTTGTATGGAAAGCTTCGAAGATTTTATAACGGCGGAAAATAACCGCACCCGCCGTATAAGTTAAAAAGAACATTCTTACCTCAATTCAGTCGAAAAGGTTAAAAAGGACCTTGTTTTGAAAACGACGGAAAGATTCCTTTATAAACCTCTTATAAAAAGTCAAACAAGGGTATAAATGACTTTAACCCATAAAAAATGTTTTGAAATACATTTTTAAGAAACATGGATGTGGATGATAAAGATATCCCAGTAGATTATTACGTATAAACAACCTCGGATAATGAAGAGATTGTGAAATAACCCTTACCTTGTACTTTTCCTTGGTTGGGGTAGGTTAACCTCCTGTATAATGGTGAAATAGTTGTTATTAAATTATACAAGAATCATATATATTAATATGATATCATATATGATCTTTTAACATTGATTTGTTAATAATATCTTAGAATTATCGTCGTTTCGGGAGTTAACTTACTCATTTTCTTTTATATGTTTTGTTACATAAGCCATGGTTGTTGTATCTTATTCATATCCAGAATGATATACAGTCCTTAAACATCATTTTTAAATCATCAAATGATAATTATACTTGAATGGATACGATGGAGAATGAATCTCATCGCGTTCGTGGAGACGGTAGTCCGTACGTACGCACGAGCGACAATATCATTCTTTTGATATTAAAATAATATATAAATGGATGGTATATCATATATACAGAATCATTAACATGTTATATTTATTATTTACATGAGTTACACATCATTATTATACCCATCCAAATAATATTATATTGAATAACAATTACACCACGACGTGGAGACGGTAAGCCGTACGTACGCACGTATGGTGACATGTTATTCAAAGGGTGGATAGAATACTGAATATGATTGTACCATATTTATAATAACATCACAGTATATGTGAGATACTGGAGTTATTATTTCAGAATGGTAAGAACAAAGGAAGAAGAAGTGGAAGAAGAAATGAACTTAGAAAAGGGTGGTGAAATCATTACCTCTTCTTCGGGTTCTTCCTTTTGATTTGATCAAAAGGGCTCCTTAGGTTGGCTTTCTGATCAAACTAAGGCCTCTAGGTTGTATTGAGGGATGTTGGGAGAGTATTTGGGCAGAGTTTGGCCGAACCAAAAGGCTTTGAAGGTGTGAAGAAATGAGAAGGAGGAGTGCCCTTTTATAAGAGGGGTGAGGGGCACCTTTGGAAAAGTTAGAAATATTAATTTATAATAAATTCATATTCGGTTTACAAAGGCTCCAAAGTTGACTATTCAAAGGATGAGGTGTGGATAGGTCGAAAACAACTCATCCAATAGAATTTAGACAGGTTTGGGTACTTATATTAACCTTATCTTTAAGTATTAACTCTAAGTTAATTAGTTTCACTTTTACAATGTCTCTTTGTATTTTTATATAATATGGTTAATAAACTTACTATATACATCCAAGCGACCCCCAAGTGGTCCATTAATGAGGAACCTATCATAATATAAGTCTCTTGGCCGAACCTTAGATTTTTAGGAATTTAATATCAATTAATAATATAATATTTGTTTTAAGAACTCTTTTATGTCAATTTTGACACTATTCAATAGTTGATTTTTGTGAAACTCCTAACAGATTGATTACTTCGAAAAAAGTCAATTAAATCAATCCTAATATATCATATTATCATAGAAAATTAGTTTAATTCATTAAAAGTTTCATATTATAATTATTTGGGTATTTATAAGATCAATTATTTTTATTTTTCACTATTTTAGTAATTACTGCATCATCATTGTGTCATAAATAAAATAAATTATATAATGTCTAAAAATTATAAATAAAATATCATTATGTAGGAAATATTTTTATCTTTCTAATTAATATTTATAATCGAAAATCCAACATGTATAACCCTATGTAAAAAATTGTTGTTCTAAAAGATATATGCTTGTGCCATTTTTATTTTTATTTTAACTTTATTAATATAAAGTGTCCCTACCATATACAAGTGGCTCCAAGGGGTCCCCAAATTGACCCAAGGATGCCCATGGTCGGGTATGTGTCCACCAATAAGGTTAGGACACGTTTTAGGGTAATTTTTTATTATTATAATATTATTTTTTAACCCTTATTTACCGGATTTACCCTTTAACCATGGTAAATAAAATATTTACCACAGTAACTATTCAAAATGTCTAAAAATAAAAGTTACCTATTTACACAATTTGAACATCCTGATTCCAAATATGGAATCCATTTTCCTAAATTCAAAACACAGAAGTGGCAGAAATTAATTTAAAATTAATTCCCGCTGTTAAAACAAAAAGCGTGTTTTTAAGAGATAATAACTATCAAAAGATTGACACTTGTTTATGTTCGGTTTAATTGTAAAATTATGTCCAATGACCAAGATTATATTAAATGGTAAAAATATATTCTAAATATACTTTAAAACCACTCAAATTCACAATTTATCACTATTAATTATTTTGATTAAAAAAGTTGTTTTTAATTAAAATTTAGTAATTTTCACTATTCATCAAAATATGAAAGTTATCCGAAATGTACCAAAATTTCACCCTAGGCTAATTTTGATATTCCGAATCCAAAAATGAAGTCCATTTTGAAATATAGAATATATATGATTTCAAAAAGTAGGTATTACTATTCACAACAGCTAGTTTAATTAGTTGTGGTGTGTGTTAGAACTCGAGGTTGCGTACAACACACGCTATCGCATTATTCGAAGGGAAACGTACCATAGAAGCTTGGGGTGTTACATAAATTTTTTATTTTTCTGAAATACTTGAATTTTTGATAAATAGTGAAATACCGTAATTTACAAAAATAAGCTAAATAAGCTAATTATAGAGTCATGTGTGATGTTCTGCTGATTTAAGACCACTTGGTTCGGGATCACATGATAAAATTACTATTCTTGGTCATGTAATACTCACTATTCCATGTCTTGTGAATAAATAATAAACTAATGAATTTTATATTAAGGAAACCCCTCTCCCCTCCATTATAAAATCCACCCTTCACACCCTCATTTCCTCACACCACTCAAGCTCCAGGATTTATCAAAACTCTTCCCAAAAATCCTCCCTAGCCCCTCTCCCAGGTTCCAGAGCAGCTGGTCTCATCAAAAGTCCAATCCTAGCTTCCCTAAGGAGTATCTCAAGAGGAGGATTTAAGAGGTAATTTCTCTCCCTCTTCTCCTTTAATTTCCTTTCAAGTTCAAGTTCATTTCTTGATCTCTCCCCAACTATCTTCATCTGAATTGTATTTTAACTCTTTTATTATAAATATACTGAAATTTTATGATTCCAATGGGATATTATATCATCCAACCCCCTTTCCCTCTTCCTTTTATTTTATTAAAGAGAACATTGTTCGTGAGGTGTTAATTTATCACCTTGAAGAATGAAATGATTTCTTCTTCCATTTCTACCTTCAGATCTGGTCATGAAACCATTTTAATGGTTTAAAAAGAATATTTTATATGTATTATGTCCTATTTAATGTTCTGGAAATATCTTATGTCCATATTACTAAGTGATAAATTAAAAAAATTTCGTTGTGATCGAAAAACCGCCAAAATTAACCCAAACTATCATCATTTAATTCGAATATAATGATTCATCCACATGGATATAATATGATTAATTATAAGATAATTCATACTCTTTTAATATCATTAATAACATGTAATATCTTTTCTGGATGTTTACTCATGTTCTACCCAAACATCAATTTAAGAATGCCAGTGAACCACTCAAGAAAACCATGAAAAGAAGCATTCTCGAACAATGTTTTAAAACAATATAACTCAAACAAAGGCACATAAAATCACTTAATGAAACCATAATTAACCAAAATAATGTACAAAAGGTTATGTAATTCTAATTAATGAATATAATTTCATTATACAGGACATTAAAGAGAAGGAACCACTCAGATACAAGGTAAGGGGAAATCTCGAACCCAATTTTCTTCCTTCGGGTTCTCCCTATTTCGCTCCATTTTTTATATGGTTACTCCTTAAAGATCATTTTTTATCATTTTCTTTACTTTTATAGGATATTCATTTTTTTCACTGGTTTTTATGTCAAAAAAATGTTTTCCAAAAGAACTCCTCTTTTAAGAACACCCCTTTTACTTCTCACTCAATGTGGACGGTTCTTGTAACATGTATGCAATTCCCTCTTTCTTTTGGGAACCCAAATCTTATGAGTGTGTTATTATGCGATGAAAACCATTCCCTTCCATTGGTTAGTTATATAAATTTATTATATTTGTTCTACATGGCAAGCATGATGATGATAATGTTATGATGTGACGGGTGCGCCCAGAATTATATAGCGCAATATGAATGTTTCAATGTGACAAGGGCACCTAGAATTATAAAGCACTCCAATGAATTTGGAAAAGTGATTAATCTCATGAGTAATTGTTAACTGATGTGTGAACAATATGCTAGCTTGTTTCACAAGTATTTGTGGTAGTTTACCACTAAGACATGATGTTTCATTTTTTTGCATTGCCACATTTCAAGTCTTATATTTATGTTTCCTCTCATGTTCATGATCATTTTCCCATGTTATGATTATGCTCGCCCCATGCTATATTGTTCTTATATATCCTCTTACTAGGCTTATAGATCACCCCTTTTGATGTATATCCTTAGGTGGATACTTGTACTAAGGAGAGGACAAGTGCCAATAAGAAGCTAAAGAAGAAGAAATTAAATAAATGTTTATGCTTGATGTCGTAATTGTTATGTATCGTCCTCGTTTTCCTAAGACACTAAACCTATTTTTCCTCTATGTGTAATGCTATTATGTTGTTTATCTTTAAAATGATGTAATAGTAATGTAAAAAAAGGTTGGGTGGCTATAGTTGATATCAAAGTAAAGGTTTTGTTAATTTGGGTTTTAGGATTAGTGAACCCTAGAGAAAACCTATAGCATGAGACTAAGTAAAAATATGCACACAATAATATTTACATAGGGATACCATATTTTATGTTTTTGTTATAAATTGTTTCAATGAATAATTTATTCATGACTTGTTTACTTATGTTTTATAAACTGGTGGGAAATAGGAGAAATCAGGCCAACAAATCGTGCGAGGGCCAATGCAACGTTTACCCGAATGATATCCCCAATGATTTGGGAGGTGGAGTTCAGAACTTCATGGCGATGCTTACCCAATTATCAGAGGTCATGAAAAATAACCATAATAATGGGGAACGTCCTCCTTCACCAAAGAGGGAGAAACTGGCTATCAAATGTTTTATACGGCAACGACCACTGACGTTTAGTGGGTCTTCCGAACCACTAGTTGTGGAACAGTGGGTCAACTCCATAGATAAGATCTTTTTTATTCTTCACTGTTCTGAGAAGGAGAAGGTGACCGTAGCCGTTTATCATCTAGATGGAGAAGCCAATCAATGGTGGGAATTAATTAAGAACACCAATACAAGGGAGGAAATTGAAGAGATGGAATCAGAAGACATTAAGATAATGTTTCTTAAAAAGTACTTACCATGAACTCTTCACACGAAGAGGCAGATATAATTCATAGAGCTCAACCAAAAAGAAGGATAATCTGTCACAACTTATGAAGAGAATTTTACAAGGCTTGCATGGTATGCTTCGGGATTTGTTTTCAACAATGATAGAAAAATTGATAGATTCTTTAGTGGATTAAAACCACACCTTCAAAAGGATCTTACAATTAGAGACTTTGGGAGTTATGAAGAAGTTTTTCGGTGTGCTCTCAAAGTAGAGATAGAGTTTGGAGAATGGTTCCATGGCTATGATGATATGAAAATAAAGATAGAGTTTCAAGCTGGTGGATCTAATGACAAAGGTGGGAAGAAAAGTCAAGGACCCACATGCCAAAAATGTGGGAAGTTGCACCATGTGAACTAACTCAATGGGATGGGAAAATGCTTCATGTGTGGGAATGAAGGGAACCATGCTCAAGAGTGTCGAAAATACACGAAAAGGAAGGAGAATGTACCTGATGAAAGGAGAGAACCACTCATGGTTCAATGCTACAACTGTAGGGAGCAAGGGCACTATGCAAACCATTGCACTAAACCTCTATTTCTCGAGGGTAATCAGTGTCAGCAGCCACCAAAGCCAAGGGAACAAGGGAAGACTTATCCCATCACTACTGCGGAGGTATAGCTTGATAATGAAGTCGTAAAAGGTACACTTCTTATTCAATCAAGAATGGAAAAAGTCTTATTTGATTCTGGTTCTACACATTCCTTTATATATTTCAAGTTTTCTATAATTCTAGAATCGAAACCCTGAAACCTTGAAGTAGAGATATCTGTAAAAACACCAAGTGGTGTAATGATTCCAACCTAAGTGTCTGAAACTTCTCATATTGGTGTATGTGGGAAGATACTTTCAGAAAATCTCGTAATACTTCCTTTGGTGGAATTTTATGCTATAATGGGAATGGATTGGATCTCGTTATATAGAGCACATATCAACTATTGGGAAAGGGATGTATCTTTTCATATTCCGAACCATCCCATGCTCCTCTACAAATTCAAGGATGATCATGAATCTCCTTTGAGAAATCCTTCAATGATGTGATTGTTGATTCCCTATGAAGAAGCATACCTCACCCAAATGGTTGAGTCGAAGGAAAGTGCCAACCTTGAAAAAATGCCCATCATGAGGGAATGCAACAATGTATTTCCTGAAGAGTTACCCAGAATTCCCCCACATCATGAAGTAGAGTTCTCAATTGAACTCATGCCAAAATCTACTCCAATATCGAAGTGTCCCTATATGATGGCTCCTATTGAACTGGAGGAGTTAAACTAGAAGCTACAAGATAATCTAGACAAAGGGTTTGTACGCCCTAGTGCATCACCTTGGGGTGCACCGGTGCTATTTGTAAAGAATAAGGATGGTACAATGTGGCTGTGTATTGATTATTGGGAACTCAACAAGATCACCATAATGAAAATGTATACTCTCCCAAGGATTGATGACTTGTTAGACCAGTTAAGAGGAGGTCAATACCTCTCAAATGAGGATCTTCATTCTATATATCAGCAAGTAAAGGTGAAGAAGGAAGATATTCAGAAAACGTCTTTCCGTATAGGGTATTGGAACTATGAGTTTTTGGTGATTCCCTTTGGACTCACTAATGCCCCAGCAATCTTCATAGATTTCATGAATAGAGTCTTTAGACATTACCTCTACAAATTTTTTGTAGTTTTTATCAATGATATTCTCATATACTCCAAGAGGAAGGAGGAACATGAAGTACATCTAAGACTTGTGTTGGTGACATTGAGAAAGGAAAAGTTGTATGCCATGTTCAGCATGTGTGACTTTTGGATGAAACAAATCACGGACATGTGATCACATGTGAGGGAATTTCTGTGGATCCTTCAAAAACAAAGGTGATCGGGGAATGGACCAGGCCCTCTAGTGTCACAGAAATTTGTAGTTTTCTTGGATTAGCTGGGTACTATCGATGTATTGTGAGAAACTTCTCACGATTTTCAAGCCCGCTAACTAAGATAACAAGGAAAGGGGTAATGTATGTCTGGATAGGATAATGTGAGGGAAGATTCAAGGAGCTAAAGAGATGGCTGATCACTGCACATGTACTCATACTACCGAAAAGTGGAGAATGTTTTGTGATATATAGTGATTCTTCAAAGAAATTCTTGGGTTGTGTACTCATGCAAAATTACAATGTGATAGCCTACGCCTCACGACAGTTGAAGATCCATGAGCAGAACTACCTGATGCATGATCTAGAGCCAGTAGCTGTGATTTTTGCCTTGAAAATATGACAGCACTGCCTTTATGGAGAGAATTGTGACATATACATCGACCACAAGATCCAAAAGTAGATATTCACAGAAAAGGAGCTCAAAATGTGTCAAAGGGTATGGTTAGAGCTAATCAAGGATTACAATTCCTCTATTCACTATCATCCTGGAAAGGAGAACAAGGTAGCTGATGCTCTAACCAGAAAAAAACATGCTACTCTTATAAGGCCCCAGCCTTAAACCTTACTTAATCTTGAGTTATTACAAGATTACACATTGAGGATCTTTTCGGGTTTAGAGTTTTAGAGAATTAGATCATAAAACTTGCATTACATTCCACATATAAACAAAGTGGTTACATAAAGATAGTATTCTTCATTCCCATCAATGGAAACACATTTAAAATAAAACATGGATTATTTCTTGACACATCCTTGACTCTATCATCTTATCATGTACCTTTCCCTTGACCTGTGAAAAACATTTCAAAAACTTGGGATGAGCATAAAAACTCAGTATGGGTTATAAAAAAAACATGGAAAGGAAACATGAGTTCATATATACATAAGAATGAAATCATACTTTACCCGTAAAACATAGGCACTTTAACATACCACATAAAATCATGTATAAATCATAGAAATCATAAGACATAAAGGTAACTTGAGGCATTCATAACATTCTTACGTAGGGAGTAACCCTCTTGGTTACGTTTGGAATACCCATCACAGTATATTCCCTAAAATCTCTTCGGAGAAACCTTAATGTTTCACTCCTTCGCCTTACCCAATGCATTGGAGAGCTATATCGGGCTCACCCGCCCTTAGTTTATCACGGAACCACCCGTCTTCATAATAATGCCCAAGAACCATAACATAATCGTATCACATAAAACATGCATAAAGGAAACATAACATTTCCACATTTCAATCACAAGATATCAATACAACACAAAAAACATTGTGAAAACCATTTTCAATACCAAAATAAAATAAAAGTAAAACATGGTATTTATTTTTCTTTTAAAAAGAAGGTATGGCTTGTAGAGGAAGCCGAAACTCAAATAACGGTCACGATGGCGGAGAAGTCGTTGTCGCCGCATACGTACGACAAAAACATTCCCTTTTTTCGTTTAGTAAATGCTTCGTATAAAAAAGATTCCTTTTGAATAAACGTAAAAGTCAAAGGGGTTTATACACCGTATAAAAGAAAGTTGTGTATAAAATAAAATATGCCTCAATGAAAGGAGATTGAGATGAAGTCCCATACCTCGTATTCGACTTGACCCGACCGTTATTTAATCTCATGAATAATAAACTTGAGTTAATCTCTACTTGCTTATGAATCTTTTTCAAGTTCATTATTCCTTTTATACCATGTTATGAACATCATGTAATCAGTTAAGTTAATAATGTTCATTTTGTCGGTATTTGGTTCTTAAGTCAAAAATAGACTTCTTACACTTACATGTTGTTAATTTGGTCAAAGGTTCATTATATCCAGAATGGTATTCATGATGTATATATCATATATGTCAAATATATCCAGTACATACATGCATTTATAATATTACATAATCATTTAGAGGTAAGAAATGAAATGCACCGTTCATGGAGACGGTAAGCCGTACGTACACATGAACGCTACTTTCATTTCTATTTCGTATTTTATAGAATGGAATCATAATGATATAAAGTTATATTATAATTCCAGTATAATATCATATATAATATCATAGTTCCATCCTTTATATGTCCCACATATGGTATTAATGAATCAAATCACTTTTAGGGGGTGGTAGTCCGCACTTCCTAAAATGAAGATATCGTGTTTACCCATAATGGAAACCATAAAGGTATGCCCAAAATGAAAAAAACAGAAGCTTAAGGAAAACATAAACATATTATATATCATATATAAAAATAGTGACATCATAATGGCCACCTTTGAAGGTGTTAAATGAGTATTGAACAATCATCATTTCGGGAGGCAGAATTTCGCCATCCACGGAAACCGTATGTTCTTTAACCATTTGATGTAGTTGTGTGAGAGTGTATCTCAAATATATCTTATAACAACATCCTAGTATATTGAAGATACTGGTGTTGTTACAAAATAAGTAAATAAAAAGAGTTTAGGGGGTTGGAGAATCAAAATAAAACAAATGAACATGAGAGAATGAATTACCTTAAAAAGTGTAACTCCTTTTGATTTGAGCCTAAAGGCATCCTTTGAAAGGATTCTGACCAAAGGGAATCCTCTAGGATGAGTAGAGGGATGTGGAGAGAGTAAATGTGCAGGGGTTGGCCGAGCCAAAGGCTTGTGGAGTGTGTGAAATGAGGTAGAGGTGGGGGCCTTTTATAAGAGGAGAGGAGGGGCACTTTTGGAAAGTAAAGAAATATTACTTTATTTGAAAATGTGTTTCGGTTTTAAAAGGTCCCACATTGATATAATTCGTGTATAAGGTGATAAGGTTTTGAAATCCACTCATCCAATTGGTTTTGTCCATGTGTAGTTCATAGATTTTACATTATCTTTCCATTTTATTTAAATCGTCAAATAATGATGTCATCGCTGCATCGTGATTATGTCATAAATAATTTAATTTATTTAATGTCTAAAAATCATAAAAAAAATACTATGATGTAGGAAATCTTTTTATCTTTCCAATGACTAGTTATAATCAAAAATATGATCTTTATAACCCCATGTAAAAATGGTTTTCGTAAAACATCTCTTGTTTGTGTCATTTTTACTTTAACATTTAATAAAAAGTTATTTATGTCATTTCCAAACCAAAGTGTCTCCATGGGGTCCCCAAGTTGACCCATGGCTTTTTTTGTTCGGCAATGACACAACCAATAATATTGGGACATGTGTCTAGGTCATTTCCTATTATTAAATCATTATTTATAACTTAAACTACCCTAATTACCACTAATCGCGATTAAGAACTTAATAAGTTACTATTCACCAAAAAATTATTTTAATCTCATTGAACCACATTTTACTTTTTAATGACAACCATGTATGTCGGATTTTAAAAATTCAATACACATTAGTGGTAAACTTTCATTTAACTGAAAAATCAGTTTGCTTGATTACCACTTAGTGGTTTCCCTATTCATCAAAAATTGAAGTTTTTCAGAAAATTACCAAAAATTCACCCTAAGCTATATTTGATATTCCGAATTCAAAAATGAAGTCTATTTTTCAAAATTCAAATCATATAAGTCACATTAATTAATTTAATAATTAATTCCCGATGCCAGACCAAATAGCGTGTTTTTACAAAACAATAAGTATCAAAAGATTGACACCAGTTTAAGTCTACTTTCAAAGTGAAATTGATTCCAATGACCACCATTGGATAAAATGGTAAAAATATATTCTAATTTCACTTCAAAATTTATTCAAAACATAATCTAATCATATAAATAAATTAGATTAAAAAGCAGTTTTGATGTAAAATGCAGTATTTTTCACTATTCATTAAAAAATGAACATTGTCAGAAAAATACCAAAAATTCACACAAGGTAAATTTTAATGTCCCAATCATAAAGGATAAGTTTATTTTGACAAACATAGTTTATAAAATTTTCAAAATATAGATTCAAAAATGGTTTGCCATCAAAAGGCAGTAAAACAATCTTTTAAGAATATTAGTGTATTCCATGCATAAGATTGTATTTATTTTCATTTTAAGCCTCTATAACACTATCTTAATCATTAATAGACATAGATAAAAATATCTATTATTAATTACTTACTTGGGATGTTACATCCTTCCCCCCTTTAGAAAATTGCATCCCCGCAATTTATTTACTTATCAAATAAATGGGGGTACTTATCCCTCATTGCATTTTCAGATTCCCATGTTTCCTCTTCAATCATGTGGTTTTTCCAAAAAACCTTTACCTGGTGAATCACCTTATTTCTTAACACTTGATCCCTGTGGTCAAGAATCTGGACCAGTTGTTCCTCATAAGATAGGTTCTCTTCCAACTGAACTACCTCTGGACTCAAAACATGAGATGGATCTGGCATATACTTTCTCAACATCGAAACGTGAAAAACATTGTGTACCTGAGATAAACTCGGTGGTAAAGACACTCGGTATGCAACTGATCCAACTCTCTCCAGAATTTCGTATGGTCCAACAAACCTTGGACTCAACTTTCCTTTCTTACCAAATCTCATCACACTTTTCCAAGGAGAAACCTTGAGAAAAACATGATCACCTACCTCGAAAGATAGATCCTTCCTCCGGTTATCCGCATAACTCTTCTGCCTGCTCTGAGCTGTTCTCATGTGTTTCTGAATCAGCTGAACTTTTTCTACCATCTCTTCTACCAATTCTGGTCCCATCAACTTCCTTTCACCCACTTCATCCCAGAAAGCTGGAGTTCGACACCACTTCCCATATAATGCCTGAAATGGTGCCATCTGTATACTGGAATGAAAACTGTTATTATATGAAAACTCAACCAAAGAAAGATGTTGGTCCCAACTTCCCTGATAATCCATAGAACAAGCTCGTAGCATATCCTCCAAGGTCTGAATTGTTCGTTCTGACTGCCCATCTGATTGAGGATGAAAAGCTGTACTAAAATTTAATTCAGTACCCAACGACTTCTGAAGGCCTTTCCAAAAGTTAGAAGTAAACCTGGGATCACGATCCGATACAATGGAGAGAGGAACTCCATGTAACCTGACTATCTCTTTAAGATACAAACGGGAAAGGTGATCAAGAGATAAAGTATCTCGTATAACAAGGAAATGAGTAGATTTGGTCAAGCGATCAACAATAACCCAGATTGCATTATTACCTCAAGATGTCTTCAGTAATCCAACAACAAAGTCCATGGATATATTCTCCCATTTCCACTCTGGCACTGGTAAAGGCTGAAGCATCCCTTTCGGTAACTGTCGCTCGGCTTTAACCTGATGACAAGTCAAACCCTTCACAGTAAAATCAGCAATATCGCTTTTCATTCCATCCCACCAGTAATACTCCCGCAGATCTCTATACATCTTAGTACTGCCCGGATGAACTGAAAACGGAGATCTATGAGCTTCACATAACAACTCTCTCTTCAACTGTGAATCACAAGGCACACACAATCTCTTCCCAAATCTCAAAATACAATCATTATCAATGTTGAATTCAGGCAACTTACCTTTCTGAACCAGCTCTACCTTTTTCTACAACTCACTGTCTTGCTTCTGTGCTTGCTTGATTCTATCTGAGAGAGAAGATCTCACTGATACCTGAAACAAAATAGAAGGACTTCCTACACCAACAACTTCTATGCCAAAGTTCATCAAATCGTTAACCAAAGGATCACGTTCCAAACGCAACATTGTTAATGAAGCATTACTTTTTCGACTCAAAGCATCAACCACTTTATTTTCTTTTCCCGGATGGTAATGAATTGTACAATCATAATCCTTGATTAATTCCATCCATCTCCTTTGTCTCATGTTTAACTCTTTCTGAGTGAATATATACTTTAAACTTTTGTGATCGGTATATATTTCACACTTTAGTCCATACAAATGATGCCTCCAAATTTTTAAAGCAAAAACAATAGCAGCTAATTCCAAATCATGTGTAGGGTAATTTACCTCATGAGTTTTCAACTGTCATGAAGCATAAGCAATTACCTGATCATTCTGAATTAGGACGCAACCAAGTCCTTTCAATGAAGCATCACTGTATATAACAAACTCACCATTCCTGGAAGGTAGTGCCAAAACTGGAGCATTCACCAATCTTCTTTTCAATTCCTGAAAACAATCATCACAATCTTTTGTCCAGATAAACTTAACACCCTTCCGAGTTAGCTTAGTCATTGGACTAGATAACCGTGAAAAATTTCTAACAAACCTTCGGTAATAGCCCGCCAAACCAAGGAAGCTACGAATCTCGGTTACATTTGTGGGTCTTGGCCATTCTTCCACAACTTTTGTTTTTGTAGGATCAACAGTTATTCCATCTTTAGAAACAATGTGACCAAGGAAAAAAATTTGTTGCAACCAAAACTCACACTTTCTGAATTTCCCATACAGTTTCTTTTCTTTTAAGGTTTGCAAGATAACCCTTAAATGTCTTTCATTCTCCTCTTTACTTTTATAAAATACCAAAATATCATCAATGAAAACCACCACAAACTTATCCAAGAACTCATGGAAAATTCTATTCATTAAGTCCATGAATACAGCAGGTGCATTGGTTAGCCCAAAAGGCATTACTACAAATTCATAATGGCCATATCTTGTTCGAAACGCGGTCTTCGGATAAAATTT
Organism: Viscum album; assembly: GCA_963277665.1. NCBI lineage: Eukaryota > Viridiplantae > Streptophyta > Magnoliopsida > Santalales > Viscaceae > Viscum > Viscum album. The sequence goes on along the minus strand of CAUJRU010000136.1, from coordinate 1,104,907 downwards.
GCAGCATACCTTGCCAATCGAGTGAACCTTTCTTCATAGCCAGCCATTGAGTCTTCCTCTTGCCTCAATTCCAAGAATTGCTTTTCCATCCTAAGTCGAACAGCCTTAGGAAAATACTTCTCAAGAAACATACCTTTGAATTCATCCCAGTCAAGAGCATCAATCTCATCGGCGTCCCTGATATTTTTAACCATAGACCACCACTGATCTACTTCACCCTCCAAACGTTAAATAGCACGACTAACCTTTTGATTGTCTGAACACCCCATGACATCAAAAATCTTCTCCAGTGCTTTAATCCACCCTTCAGGTAGCACAGGGTCAGATGATCCTCTGAATGATGGTGGATGTTGCCTCATGAAATGTTCCACCACTGACATGTTCCTAGCTGATCTCGTGTATGGATACCACCGCCATTTATCGCTTGAGTCAACTGTGCCATTACTGCAAGAAACTGTTCAGTTCCAATTTTGACCATCTCAGGATGCTGATTCGGAAGGTTATTTCCTTCTGCATGCCTTCCTAGCACTTCTTCCCTGCTTCCTCTCCGGAAAACCGTTCTGAACAAACATGTCTTAGATGAAGCAACATGGTAATCTTCAAATGCTATATCATTTCAGAAAAAATATTTTTGGATAATCATTTAATAGAATTCTAACTCCAAAAGTTATCCAAACCGACCTCTGATACCAACTGTAAGGCCCCAGCCTTAAACCTTACTTAATCTTGAGTTATTACAAGATTACACATTGAGGATCTTTTCGGGTTTAGAGTTTTAGAGAATTAGATCATAAAACTTGCATTACATTCCACATATAAACAAAGTGGTTACATAAAGATAGTATTCTTCATTCCCATAAATGGAAACACATTTAAAATAAAACATGGATTATTTCTTGACACATCCTTAACTCTATCATCTTATCATGTACCTTTCCCTTGACCTGTGAAAAACATTTCAAAAACATGGGATGAGCATAAAAACTCAGTATGGGTTATAAAAAAACATGGAAAGGAAACATGAGTTCATATATACATAAGAATGAAATCATACTTTACCCATAAAACATAGGCACTTTAACATACCTCATAAAATCATGAATAAATCATAGAAATCATAAGACATAAAGGTAACTTGAGGCATTCATAACATTCTTACGCAGGGAGTAACCCTCTTGGTTACGTTTGGAATACCCATCACAGTATATTCCCTAAAATCTCTTCGGAGAAACCTTAACGTTTCACTCCTTCGCGTTACCCAATGAATTGGAGAGCTATATTGGGCTCACCCGCCCTTAGTTTATCACGGAACCACCCGTCTTCATAATAATGCCCAAGAACCATAACATAATCATATCACATAAAACATGCATAAAGGAAACATAACATTTCCACATTTCAATCACAAGATATAAATACAACACAAAAAATATTGTGAAAACCATTTTCAATACAAAAATAAAATAAAAGTAAAACATGGTATTTATTTTTCTTTTAAAAAGAAGGTATGGCTTGTAGAGGAAGCCGAAACTCAAATAACGGTCACGACGGCGGAGAAGTCGTTGTCGCCGCATACGTACGACAAAAACATTCCCTTTTGTCGTTTAGTAAACGCTTCGTATAAAAAATATTCCTTTTGAATAAACGTAAAAGTAAAAGGGGTTTATACACCGTATAAATGAAAGATGTGTATAAAATAAAATATGCCTCAATGAAAGGAGATTGAGAGGAAGTCCCATACCTCGTATTCGACTTGACCCGACCGTTCTTTAATCTCCTGAATAATAAACTTGAGTTAATCTATAATTTCTTATGAATCTTTTTCAAGTTAATTATTCCTTTTATACCATGTTATGAACATCATGTAATCAGTTAAGTTAATAATGTTCATTTTGTCGGTATTTGGTTCTTAAGTCAAAAATAGACTTCTTACACTTACATGTTGTTAATTTGGTCAAAGGTTCATTATATCCAGAATGGTATTCATGATGTATATATCATATATGTCATATATATCCAGTATATACATGCATTTATAATATTACATAATCATTTAGAGGTAAGAAATGAAATGCACCGTTCATGGAGACGGTAAGCCGTACGTACACATGAACGCTACTTTCATTTCTATTTCGTATTTTATAGAATGGAATCATAATGATATAAAGGTATATTATAATTCCAGTATAATATCATATATAATATCATAGTTCCATCCTTTATATGTCCCACATATGGTATTAACGAATCAAATCACTTTTAGGGGGCGGTAGTCCGCACTTCCTAAAATGAAGATATCGTGTTTACCCATAATGGAAACCATAAAGGTATGCCCAAAATGAAAAAAACAGAAGCTTAAGGAAAACATAAACATATTATATATCATATATAAAAATAGTTACATCATAATGTCCACCTTTGAAGGGGTTAAATGAGTATTGAACAATCATCGTTTCGGGAGGCAGAATTTCGCCATCCACCGAAACCGTATGTTCTTTAACCATTTTATGTAGTTGTGTGAGAGTGTAGCTCAAATATATCTTATAACAACATCCTAGTATATTGAAGATACTGGTGTTGTTACAAAATAAGTAAATAAAAAGAGTTTAGGGGGTTGGAGAAGCAAAATAAAACAAATGAACATGAGAGAATGAATTACCTTAAAAAGTGTAACTCCTTTTGATTTGAGCCTAAAGGCTTCCTTTGAAAGGATTATTCCCAAAGGTAATCCTCTGGGATGAGTAGAGGTATGTGGAGAGAGTAAAAGGGCAGGGGTTGGCCGAGACAAAGGCTTGTGGAGTGTGTGAAATGAGGTAGAGGTGGGAGCCTTTTATAAGAGGAGACGAGGGGCACTTTTGGAAAGTAAAGAAATATTACTTTATTTGAAACAAATTTTCGGTTTTAAAAGGTCCCACATTGATATAATTCGTGGATAAGGTGATAAGGGTTCGAAATACACTCATCCAATTGGTTTTGGACATGTGTAGTTCATAGATTTTACATTATCTTTCCATTTTATTTAAATCATCAAATAATGATGTCATCGCTGCATCGTGATTATGTCATAAATAATTTAATTTATTTAATGTCTAAAAATCATAAAAAAAATACTATGATGTATGAAATCTTTTTATCTTTCCAATGACTATTTATAATCAAAAATCTGATCTTTATAACCCCATGTAAAAATTGTTTTCGTAAAACATCTCTTGTTTGTGTCATTTTTTACTTTAACATTTAATAAAAAGTTATTTATGTCATTTCCAAACCAAAGTGTCTCCATGGGGTCCCCAAGTTGACCCATGGCTTTTCGTGGTCGGCCATGACACAACCAATAAGGTTGGGACATGTTTCTAGGTCATTTTCTATTATTAAAGCATTATTTATACCTTAAACTACCCTAATTACCACTAATCGCGATTAAGAACTTAATAAGTTACTATTCACCAAAAAATTATTTTAATCACATTGAACCACATTTTACTTCGTAATGACAACCATGTATGTCGGATTTTCAAAATTCAATAAAAATTAGTGGTAAACTTTCATTTAACTGAAAAATTAGTTTGTTTGATTACCACTTAGTGGTTTCACTATTCATCAAAAATTGAAGTTTTTCAGAAAATTACCAAAAATTCACCCTAAGATATATTTGATATTCAGAATTCAAAAATGAAGTCTATTTTACAAAATTCAAATCATATAATTCACATTAATTAATTTAATAATTAATTCCCGCTGCCAGAGCAAATAGCGTGTTTTTACAAAACAATAAGTATCAAAAGATTGACACCAGTTTAAGTCTAATTTCAAAGTGAAATTGATTCGAATGACCACCATTGGATAAAATGGTAAAAATATATTCTAATTTCACTTCAAAACCAATTCAAAACATAATCTAATCATATAAATAAATTAGATTAAAAAGCAGTTTTGATGTAAAATGCAGTATTTTTCACTATTCATTAAAAAATGAACATTGTCAGAAAAATACCAAAAATTCACACAAGGTAAATTTTGATGTCCCAATCATAAAGGATAAGTTTATTTTGACAAACATAGTTTATAAAATTGTCAAAATATAGATTCAAAAATGGTTTGCCATCAAAAGGCAGTAAAACAATCTTTTAAGAATATTAGTGTATTCCATGCATAAGATTGTATTTATTTTCATTTTAAGCCTCTATAACACTATCTTAATCATTAATAGACATAGATAAAAATATCTATTATTCATTACTTACTTGGGATGTTACAACTCTATCCATGTGGCAGATTGAGAAAGACCCTATCTTCTTGGATATGAAAATAATGGATTTGGAAACTATAAGGGTAGGGGATACATCCTACCTTGACCAAATCATTGTGAAGCCATCCATCCAGGAAAAGATTAAGGAAGCACAAAGGTATGATATGGAGATCCAAAAGAAGGTGAATGCAGTAAAGGAAGGGAAGCTGAAAGAGTTCCATATCGACGATGATGGTGTGATTCGGTTTGGAACGCGGATTGGTGTACCTTCATCACCTGGGATAAAGAAGGATCTATTGGACAATGGAAATAGCTCAAATTTCTCTATCCATCTGGGGAGTACCAAGATGTAACGTGATCTCCAGGAACACTTATGGTGGGAAAACATGAAGAAGGAGATTGTGTAATATATATCAAGGTGCTTGGTATGTGATCAGGTTATGATAAGAGAAAAAATTACAATGGTATGATGCAACCATTGCCTATAACCATGTGGAAATGAGAAAATGTTACTATGGAATTTCTCACGGGTCTCCTAAAGACATCAAATGAAAATAATGTGATATGGTTTGTGGTAGACCGACTCACCAAGAGTTCCAATTTTATCGCTATTCAAGAAGATAAACCACTTGAAAAACATTCAACGATATATGTGAAGGATGTGGTGAGACTGCATGGTGTTCCACTATCAATTGTCTTTGATTGTGATCCAAGGTTCACATCTAAATTCTGGAGGATCCTTCAATATGCTTTGAGTACTGATTTAAATTTCAGCATGACCTATCACCCCCAAACTGATGGCCAATCTGAATGGACTATTCAGACACTTGAAGATATGTTAAGAGCCTTCTCTCTTCAATTCAAATGTGGTTGGGATCAACATCTCCAATTGGTTGAGTTCTCATACAAAAATATCTTCTACTCAGGTATTTAGATTGCTCCATATAAAGCTCTATATGGAAAGCGATGTATAACTCCAACCTGTTGGGATGAAGTTGAAGAAAGAAAGCTACTTGGACCTGATCTTGTTCAAGAGATGACAGAGAAGATTCAAGTCATCCAGAAACACATCAAAGCTACTCAAAGTCGGAAAAAGAGCTATGTGGACAACCATCAAAGGAACTTGGAGTTCGACGTTGGAGATAAAGTCTTCCTTTGAAAATATCCATGGAAGAGTGTCATGCGATTCAAGAAGAAAGGGAAGCTAATCCAAAGGTATATTAGCCCCTTTAAGATCCTTGACCGGATAGGTGTTGTGGTCTATTGTCTTGAACTTCCACTGAAGATGGCTCAAGTTCATGATGTGTTTTATGTATCACTACTGAGAAAGTACATACCAGACCCCTCACATGTACTAAACTCAGAGGTGGTGCAGCTGGAAGATGATCTCTCCTATGAGGAGCAGCTAGTAAAGATTATGGATCAGAGAGATAAGGTTCTACGCAACAAGAAAACCCATCTTGTCAAAGTGTTTTGGAGGAACCATAAGTTTGAGGAAGAAAATTGGGAAGTAGAAGAGGCAATGAAGGAGAAACACCCTCACCTGTTTGTGTAAAGTGAAATTTCGGGGGCGAAATTTCTTAAGGGGGGAAGAATGTTAGGACCCAAAGTTTTCAATGGAAATTCCCTTTTTATAATTATGTCATAAAATCACATAAAAACACAACATAATGAACTAATAATTGCTAATTGAACTTTAAACATAATTTTTTCACTTCTATGTTTTGAATTTCGAAAATCTGACATACACGGTTGTTTTCAAGATGATTTTTGGAGTCTAATAAAACAAAAATAATTTTTGGTGAATAGTAATATACCCTTATGAATAGTAACACAGCCTTATAAATAGTAATATGACCCTTATTAATAGTAAATCATCCAACATAAGAGTAACTTTACCCATCAATAATTAAATAAAATTTAGACATCTTAGAAAGTGACAATTTGACCTTAGTAAACGTGTTGTTATTTAGTAAGTCATAAATAAATAATTTTAATTAATTAGTTAATTTAAAAGAAAAATTATTTTCTTAAAATGTGTTCATTAATTATCAAATCAATGTCTTATAGTTTTTTGGTAAATTTATATGACCCTACATAATTTTTGAAAGCACTATAAAATCAGTTTAAATTTTTAAAAACTGTTTTTTAAGTAAATTATGATTTTAATTAAATTTTAAATTAAGAATATTTAGAAAATTATTTTTGAAAAATGGATTTCATTTTTGGATTCTACATGTCAAAAAATGTTTTGGGTAAATTTTTGGGACTTTTCTGATATACTCGAATTTTTGATGAATAGAGAAATACCGTAATTTACAAAAATAAACTAAATAAGCTAATTACAGAGTCATGTGTGATGTTCTGCTGATGTAAGACCACATGGTTCGGGATCACATGATAAAATTACTCTTCTTTGTCATAGAATACTCACTATTCCTTGACTTGTGAAGAAATAATAAACTAATGAATTTTTTATCAAGGAATCCCCTCTCCCCTGCACTATAAAATCCACCCTTCACACCCTCATTTCCTCACACCTATCATGCTACAATATTTATCTAAACTCTACCAAAACATCCTCCCTAGCCCCTCTCCCACGTTCAAGGGCTTCTGGTCTCATCAAAAGACCAATCCTAGATTTCTTATGGAGGATCTCAAGAGGAGGATTTAAGAGGCAATTTCTCTCCATCTTCTCCTTTAATTTCCTTTCATGTTCAAGTTCATTTCTTGATCACTCTCCACATATCTTCATCCAAATGGTATTTTAAATCCATTATTATAAATATAATATAATTTTATAATTATAATGGGATCACTACTGGAAAACAGAGTTTTCCCAACACTTATATCCCAACGGTTTACTAAACCGTTGGAAATAGCCATCTATACCAACGGTTTCTGATAACCGTTGGTATAGATGGGTTTTTGGAAGCTCTTACCAACGGTTCATCACAAATGTTGGAATAGGGGTGTTTTTACCAACGGTTCAATGAGAACCGTTGGAAAAAGTGGTATTTCGGTGACCTTTTACCAACAGTTCTCATTGAACCGTTGGTATAGGTTTGGGATAGAGTTATATACCAACGGTTTTTAAAAACCGTTGGGAAAACTTTCCCCCAAATTGGCAGTAGCCGATCCTATCCCCCATTCACGATCCAGAGCCCTAAACGGGAGTGCTTGGGCGATTTTGGAGGTGATTTTGGAGGTGCTTCGGGTTCTCTTCCTCCATCCAATCCAAGGCTGAGGTATTTTCTTAGTTTTTAGTTTCGATTTTGATGTGGGATGAGACCAATTTCTATTCTCATATTCCAGCCGAATTTCTATTCCAGCCCAATTTATGTTTCCGTTCTTTATTGACATTCCATGCATATTCCAGCCCATATATATTGCATTAGACAGTTGTCTAATTTTTTGATGTGCCTTTCATGTTTCATTACTAAGAAATTTTTAGTATATGTTATAAAATTCAATCACATGTTTAGTTTTAACATTCATTGTTACTTTATTATCTTGTTTTAATAATTTATATTAATATTCTTTTCATATATTCCATCGTTGAGTGTTTTTACTTGTGCAATAGAATTCCAAGCTCATTTTACTTCATAGTGATTATTTAGATTTCAAAGTGTTTTATTTTTCATGTTAAATTTATTAAAAAGTTTTGGGGACTAATTAAAGTTATTAGATTCTAATTTCCATGCTTCTATGCTTGTTATGAATTAAATGAAATATGATGGTTGTAATTAAATGAAAGTCAATGTTCAATTTTTATCATGTATGGGTGATTAATAAATTGGAATGTGATGAACCATATAATTAAACCATTGTTGATGCACATTATATACAAAAAGGTTATTGAATAAAAGTTATTCTTGTGAATTTCGTTACATCATAGATAAAAATGGTTTTGGTTATATGAGAGATACCTCTGATGGTTCTTTGATTATTTTTTATGGAGAATGAATGGTTTAGGTCCGGTATTAATAGTAGCTTCCAGTGAGACCATTTTAGTATAAGGGGAAACGATATTATGATCTACAAGGGGTGATTGAGTTGGTAGAGACCAAACATTGTTTGTTCCTTGTGTTCAAGAACCATAAATAGAGTGTTCCAATTAGGTGGTCATCAGTAAAGACGTAGGTAAGATTTCCATGTCCTGTTTCTTGATGTTGAATATGTGGTGCTACAGTGGTTTGGATTGTTTGAGGTACTCTTAGTGTATTATAAACCCTCATTTGTTCCATATTCATTTAAATTGATTTAATATCATTTTTTTCACACACACAATTATATCCTCTCAAACTATATTTAGAGTGTATTTCCATTCGTATGGTGTTAAATATTTTAGTAAATGTCCATACTAGCTTCTTTTATGTGTTCTAGGGGTTTAGACTAATGACAAGGCTGCATGATTATTGTGGGGGTATTCTTTTCATATAAATATACCTATACACCCCGACCCCCTTGGAAAACCTGACCACCCCCATGGACAGCCCGCCCACCTGGACACCCCGACCCCCCTAGACAGCCCCCACCCCCTGGACACCTCCGACCCCCCAGACGGCCCCACCACCCCTAGACACCCCGCACCCCCTGGACACACCACACCCCCTTGGACAGTCCCTCCACTCCCATGATCCTCATCCTACTCCTCATCCTGATCTACTTGAAGAAGTTAAAGTATAAAACTCATATACTCCCAACAAGACCCTTAAGGATTATGTATTCCTTGATCCACTTCCAATATCTTACTGGTCAATCCTTGAATATAGGCATTAGAAATTTTGTATCTTATTTTCTTATATACACTGTATTTTTTTTTATTTTTTAATATGATTCTCATATAGAGTAATGTGTCAGTTATGCTTTTATATAGAGTAAACAATTGTCATTTGCGTAAATATTTTTTTGATTAAACTTTAATATTATTTAATTGCTTTGAAATGACTTATTGCCATTTTTTATAGAATGGATAGAAGTTGGATGTACGAAACTGATCGGATTTCAACTGATTTTCAAAATAATTTGAAAAGCATTATAGATTTTGCATTTGACAAGGCTTCAGATAGTGGTTGCTTACACTGCCCATGTTTTAATTGTGTTGGAAGACCTTGGTTGGGCCATGAAGCAGTTAGCTATCATATAACCAAATATTGTTTCCAAACGAACTATTATGTGTGGTATCACAATGGAGAGAAAATGGAATCTCAAAATGTTGATGATCCAAATGAGAGGACTGAATTGGAGAGTTTGAAATATGATTGGTTTCCATTTATTCGACATCATGAGAAGGAAAGGATGTCCAGCCAACAAGATTTCGATATAAGCATACATGATGCGTCCAATGAAAATGATGATGTTGATAGGGTGAAAAAATTGAATGATGTTGCGACGACTTCAGTATATCGGCAATGTGATAAAATGAAAAAGTTGGAATTTTTAATCCGATTGTTTCATGGGAAAACTATGTATGGGATTTCAAATACTGCAATTGATTACATTCTTACCTTATTGGAGGACTTACTTCCAGATGATGCAGATATTCCCTCAAACCACTATATGGCATGGAAGTTGGTTGATGAAGATGGATTCTCAAAAAAAAATCATGCTTGCCCGAATGATTGCAGCTTATTTTGGGAGGAAAATGCTGAAAGAAATGATTGTATACAATGCAGAACCTCCCGATGGAAGCCAAAAGATGATGGAACACCATCTCGTGTGCCACAAAAAGTAATGTGGCACTTTCCATTGATCCCCAGATTACAGAACCTTTTCATGTCTGATGAAATATCTGTAAAAATGCAATGGCATGACACCGAGAGAAAAAAGAATAATGAAGAGTTGGTTCACCCTGCAGATGGATTTGCATGGAAGAGATTTGATGCTCAATATCCTGAATTTGCAGCCGACGTGCATAATGTGAGACTGGGTATTTCATGTGACGATTTTAATCCATTTGGGCAGATGCTTACTTCGCACAGCACATGGCCAATTTTCATACACATTTTTAACCTTCCCCCTTGGTTGTGTATGAAAAAGCCTTACACTTTCTTGAGTATACTAATATCTGGCCCTTTTGATCCCGGCAATGATATAGATGTATACATGCAACCTTTAATAAAAGAGTTGAAACTTCTTTGGGATGTGGGTGTGCCCACATACGATGCATGTTCGAAAGACATATTTCAGATGCGTGCTGCACTTATGTGGACTATCATTGATTTTCCTGCTTATGCAATGATGTCTGGATGGAGCACAAAAGGAAAATTGTCATGTCCTGTTTGTATGAAGAATACTCGATCGAGAAGACTGAAATATCTTCATAGTTTTAGTTTTATGGGACATCGACAATTCTTGCCAATGAACCATCCATATAGAAACAATCATCGAAGATTTGATAATACCATGGAGAATGACGATCCAACTCAGCATATGTCTGGAACTGATGTTCTTAATGAATTGAAAGATTTCAATTATTCATTTGGGAAGAGTGTAATGAAATCTAGAAAGAGGAAAAATGTTTCCAATGATACCTGTTACAATTGGAATAAGAAGTTTATATTCTTTGAGTTGTCATATTGGTCAACCAACTTGTTACGTCATTGCTTAGACGTAATGCACATTGAATAGAATATATGTTAAATGTTTCTTTCGATTCTTCTAAATGTCAAGGGGAAGACAAAAGATGATTTACGATCTGGGCGCGACTTGGTAGATTGGGGGATCAGACCAGAATTGCATCCTGTCTGTATCAGTGAAAATAAATGGCAAGTTCCATGTGCTTCTTATGTGATGAATCATGCTGAAAAAATCAATTTCTGGATGTGCTAGAGACTATTAAAGTTCCAGATGGCTATTCAAGCAATATATCAAAACGGGTCAACAAAAAGGAGTTGAAGTTGAAATCTTTGAAGACTCGTGATTATCACGTGCTTTTGCATGAGTTGATTCCAATAGCAATCTGTCATCTCTTGTCCAATAATGTTAGAGTCTCAGTTATTCGGTTGTGCTATTTGTTTAGAGATCTTTGTGCTAAGAGGTTATCTAAACCCCTCATGTAAAAACTGTTGGCAGAGAAACCATTAATTTTGTGTGAGTTAGAGAAAATATTCCCTCCATCATTTTTTACATGCATGTTGCATCTGACTGTCCATCTTCCGACCGAAATACTTCTTGGAGGACCCGTTGCTTTCCGTGGGATTCATCCAACTGAAAGAAACATGTGCACATTGAAATCATATGTTCGGAACAAGAATTATCTCGAAGGTTCTATTGTGAATGGTTACTTGGCTCAAGAATGTATGGATTTCTGCCCAATGTATTTCTCTGATCATACTACGAGAATAAACGGACCAATGAGAAATGAAGAAGAACAGTATGGGCAAATTGAACCCAGTTTTCCATCACTTCCTCAGACAGGAGGAATTTCGGGATCATATACATTGACAACATTAAGCCTTGAAGAGAGAGAGATGGCACATCGCACAGTGTTGTTCAAGTGTGATTTGTTCGATGAGTATATCAAGTAAGTTAATTGTACATGTATCTCTTATCTTATCTCTTGTAATTTTAAATATTTGTTAAACTATTATTATTTTTATCTACAGGGAACATAAATAATTGATATATAGAAAGCATCGTTCTTTATCTTTGAGAAAGAAGGAGACTTTGCATTGCAAAGGGTTTTCTGCTTGGTTGAAATTGAAGGTAAAAATATTTCTGTAATAACTAAATAAAAATAATATTTAATTAAGTTTACTATTTGTTTATATTTCAGGTATCGAGTTTTCCTACAGACTCTGTTTCTGAGGAAATAAGAGCTTTGGCTTTTGGTCCCAATACCATGGTTCGTTCTTGTAAATCACTTGTGATCAATGGATACAAATTTATTATCACTGAACGAGCAAGAAAATGAAAACACAGCATAATGGTGTTATGCTAACTGCCACAACAGACTATTATGCCAGTTCATCGGACACTAGACCTTGTTCTGAAAATGTTTCTTATTATGTTGTCATGGAGAAAATAATAATTTTGGATTATTACTCACATGGTCGAGTCACGATGATGAAATGTCAATGGTTTGATTCAATGATGAGGCACGACACCTTTATTGATGATTGTGGATTTCGAGTTATTGACATGACTAGCACTCTTGCCATCGATGAACCATATGTATTGGCATCAACGGTGAAACAAGTTTTTTATATCAAAGATCATCGTCATCCTAAATTCGGTGTAATTATTAAAGTAAATCCCAGACATGTTTTTGATGATGGTGATGATGAAGTTGACACTATCCCTACTGCAATTGGAAGCAATCTGTTTATTACTTATAATGACCCCAACAGCTCAATTGTCAGAGTTGATTGTGAACCTGAAGTTGTGGTGGGAAATATATAGAATCATTCGGTCGTGTTCTCACCTACATGTTTCACCTACATCATTCAGAGTGTGTATCCTAGTACTTACCTTCATAACACCATAAATCTTCTGTTTCATTATGTTCTTTTTATCATAATGTTTTTTCTATATTTTGTTTTTTGGGTTACACATTAGTTATATGTTTCTAATTACTTCCATATTTGTTTTCATTGTAGGAAATTACACCCATTGAAGAGAGGCGGCGGAAAAAGATGACAAATAATAATCATCGCATGGTATAGATGGGTGTTCCTCCACTCATCCCTGTTGTGAGTATTTTATTTCAAATATAAATATTTCAATAACTTATAATATCATGTGTTTACTTTTCTGTCAAACATTTTTTCAGGATCCACCCCCTAGGCGACAGATATCTGACGAGGTGCCTGATATTTCTCCCAGTAGAGAGGTTGGTGGTAGGAGGGGGGTGGTGTCAGATATGGACAATCATATAGTGGTCCCGGTACTGAGGCCGGTGGTACAAGGGCTCGTGGGGCAAGATTTAGACGACCCACTACCACATACGTATCTTCTACGCCCTATTTTGATCCTGGCGTGTCTTCAGGGACATATGAGATATTTACACCTCTGATGTTTAGACTACCAGCTGGCCAGACGTCTATCGCATCATCTTTTCCTTCTGGTTCATTATCTTCGGGCTATTATATTCCACCTTCTTCGACTCCTGCTGCGACACAGTATGTGGCTGAGGAGCATACACTGAGGGACACTCCACCTTTACAGGATATTCCTTCATCTTCTTCACCCATTGATCCGACTACCACAGGTATATTTATATAACTCTATCAAATTTTTATACCAAAATTTATTTTTATTATAACTTGTATTGATATTATTATTCTTTAATAACAGATTCATCTACCGATAGGAGGAGGGGGAGGGGGCGTACTCGCTTGCGTGTGTTATGGAACCACCAGACACAGTTGATGGTTGAATGCAATGTTGATGGACAAATGATTGAGAAATCTGGGCAGCAATGTTGGGGTTTTTTGGCGACGCTAGCCAAATACTTTGATATCGTTTCGGTCAGCCCTCTCTCTTGGAGACATCTGCCACCTGAAGTCAAGGATAACACGTGGGCACAAATATGGGTAAAAAATCTATTGGATTTAATATAGTATATTTTTGTATTTAAATGAACTAATCAATTTGGTTTCAGCTTCGGTTTAACTTCCCTGATGGCGAAGGTGCACGACCAGCACGTTTAAAAGAGCTAGGAGAGCTTTGGAGAGCTTATAAGCATGAGCTATATGTTGGCTGGTGTGATAGAGTGGGCACACAGTTAGAGACATTACCTATCGTGGATGACTGCCCGATAGAGCAATATCGCCAAATGATTACCTATTGGGCGACTGCCAAATTTAAGGTATTAATCTCATTTGAGTTATTTAAATGAGAGTTTTCATATTTTTCATTAATATAATCTTATTAATTATTAATCATTATTTAGGAATATTCTGAAAAAACAAAAAAAAACATTGATTCAAAGAAATAACTCCACACTTTGGGGCACACAACTATGGAAGATCATGAGAGGCAACAGGTACGATATAGTTGTTTATAATTTCTCTTTAGGACTTTCCCTTTTTAGTGGATCCTACTTAAATTATGTGATTTATTGAATAATGAATATATGATTATACTTTCACTTTATATTGTTTCAATGTCATTATAGATGCACAAAATGAATATTGAAGGACGTATCCCTCGAGAAAAATTCTTTTGCTCGAGTAAAAGAAAAAAAGATGGAACTGTGGTAAATGAACCGACCCAAGAGAAGATTGTAAGTTTTAATTTGTTTATTTCAATGTTTAATATCTAATTTGAAATTTAATAATCTATTAATATTTTTTACAGGCTACTTTAGAGGCTCTTGATGCCTAGGAGCCTGACAATTTTGGGCCACACCATCATTTATATCCGGTTTTGGGGGATGAGCACTCTAGTCGAGTACGCTGTCAACCTGGTAAGAATATAGTCCCGATGAGGTATTGGTCGTCTCCATGTATCCATTCTAGTACCACCGAGTTGGAACAGGTCAAGGAGCATGTATGACAGTCTAATAAAAGGGTCACAGAGTTGAAAGTACAAGTTCAAAAAAGAGATAGAGAATTTATGAAACTGATGAAATCATTATCTTCATCACTTCCACCAGAGGCTAGTGCGGCTTGTCAGACATTTATGTTGTCGATGGGTGCATCATGCAATGCACAAGGCGGCATCTCTAGTGGCGATCGAGATGATGACGTTCCTGGTGATGACGAGGATGCTGAAGAGGAAGAGGGCGAGGATGAGGATGTGGACGGGGGCGAGGATGGGGCCGAGGGCGAGGATGGGGCCGAGGGTGAGGATGATGCCGAGGATGAGGATGAGGCTGATGATGAGCATGGGTACGATGATAAGGACGACGACGAGGACAGAGATGGCGGCGAGGATGAGGCTGATGATGATAGCGGTGATGGTTATGGTGATCAGAGGCAGATTGATCCATTACATTTTTGAATTCTGTATAACTCTTTATTTTTGAACATGGTTTTCCACTTTGGGGTTTTCCTCTGCTTCATAGGGACGTTGCATTCAGATTCTGTTTTTTACACTTTATTCTTATTATATGATTAGTCTACTACCTAGAACATTAGTATTCCTTGGTACTGTGATACTCATTTTTTATTTTTTTTACTTAGCTTTCTTAGTTAGCCATGTATTTCATGTTTATGCATGTGGAAAATGATATGGAAAATGTGATTTGAAGTAGTGGCCGGCACCACTCAAAGTGTCTAACTTTTATTTGAAATGGACATGATTTTAAGTGAAAACAACAACTGGCATACGGAAAAAAGACCAAACGCATTCAGATTCTATTAAAAATATAGGACAATGATCCATGGGTCATATGTGATGTGTACGAGTCAACCCCGCCTCAATCCGAGGGCCGGTGTGGCCGGTACCACTCAAAGTGTATTTCTTTTTTTTTAAATGGATGCACTTTTAAGTAAAAAATCCATATACGGAAAATGGACCAAATGCATTCGGATACTGTTGATACTTTAGGACATGTATCCATGGGTCATATGTGACGTGTATGAGTCAACCCCGCCTCAATCCGAGGCGCGGTGTGGCCGGCACCACTCAAAGTGTCTAACTTTTATTTGAAATGGACAGGATTTTAAGTGAAAACAACAACTGGCATACGAAAAATAGACCAAACATATTCGGATTCTGTTTAAACAATAGGAAAACGATCCATGAGTCATATGTGACGTGTACGAGTCAACCCCACCTCAATCCGAGGGCCGGTGTTGCCGGTACCACTAAATGTGTCTTTCTTTTGTTTAAAATGGATGCGCTTTTAAGTAAAAAAAACCACATACGGAAAATAGACCAAACGCATTCGGATACTGTTGATACTTTAGGACATGTATCCATGGTTTAAATGTGACGTGTACGAGTCAACCCCGCCTCAATCCGAGGCGCGGTGTGGCCAGAACCACTCAAAGTGTCTAACTTTTATTTTAAATGGACATGATTTTAAGTGAAAACAACAACTGGAAAACAGAAAATAGACCAAACGCATTCGAATTCTATTTAAACTATAGGACAAAGATCCATGGGTAATATGTGACGTGTATGAGTCAACCCCGCCTCAATCCAAGGGCCGGTGTGGCCGGTACCACTCAAAGTGTCTTTCTTTTGTTTAAAATGGATGCGCTTTTAAGTAAAAAAACCACATACGGAAAATGGACCAAACACATTCAGATAATGTTTATACATTTGGACATGTATCCATGGGTCATATGTGATGTGTAAGAGTCAACCCCACCTCAATCCGAGGTGCGGTGTGGCAGACACCACTCAAAGTGTCAAACTTTTATTTGATATGGACATGATTTTAAGTGAAAACAACAACTCGCATACGAAAAATAGACCAATCGCATTCGGATTCTGTTTAAACTATAGGAAAATGATCCATGGGTCATATGTGACGTGTACGAGTCAACCTCGCCTCAATCCGAGGGCCGGTGTGGCTGGTACCACTCAAAGTGTCTTTGTTTTGTTTAAAATGGATGCGCTTTTAAGTAAAAAAAACCACATACGGAAAATGGACCAAACGCATTTGGATACTGTTGATACTTTAAGACATGTATCCATGGGTCATATATGACATGTAAGAGTCAACCCCGCCTCAATACGAGGCGCGGTGTGGACGGCACCACTCAATGTGTCTAACTTTTATTTGAAATGGACATGATTTTAAGTGAAAACAACAACTGACGTACGGAAAACAGACCAAATGCATTCGGATTCTGTTTAAACTATAGGACAATGATACATGGGTCATATGTGATGTGTACGAGTCAACCCCACCTCAATCCGAGGTTCGGTGTGGCCGGTACCACTCAAAGTGTCTTTCTTTTGTTTAAAATGGATGTGCTTTTAAGTAAAAATCCCACATACGGAAAATGGACCAAACGCATTCGGATACTGTTGATAATTTAGGACATGTATCCATGGGTCATATGTGACGTGTAAGAGTCAACCCCGCCTCAATCCGAGGCGCAGTGTGGTCGGCACCACTCAAAGATTCTAACTTTTATTTGAAATGGACATGACTTTAAGTGAAAACAACAACTGGGATACGGAAAACAGACCAAACACATTCTAATTCTGTTTAAACTATAGGAAAACGATCCATGGGTCATATGTGATGTGTACGAGTCAACCCCACCTCAATCCGAGGGCCTATGTGGCCGGTACCACTCAAAGTGTCTTTCTTTTGTTTAAAATGGATGCGCTTTTATGTAAAAAAAACCACATACGGAAAATGGACCAAACTCATTCAGACACTGTTGATACTTTAGGACATGTATCCATGGGTCATATGTGACGTGTAAGAGTCAACCTCGCCTCAATCCGAGGTGCGGTGTGGCCGGCACCACTCAAATTGTCTAACTTTTATTTGAAATGGACAAGATTTTAAGTGAAAACCACAACTGGCATACGGAAAACAGACCAAACGCATTCGGATTCTGTTTAAACTATAGGACAAAGACTCATGGGCCATATGTGACGTGTACGAGTCAACCCCACCTCAATCCGAGGATCGGTGTGGCCGGTACCACCCATAGTGTCTTTCTTTTGTTTAAAATGGATGCGCTTTTAAGTAAAAAAACCACATACAGAAAATAGACCAAACGCATTCAGATACTGTTGATAATTTAGGACATGTATCCATGGGTCATTTGTGTCATGTAGGAGTCAACACCGCCTCAATCCGAGGTGCGGTGTGGCCGGCACCACTCAAAGTGTCTAACTTTTATTTGAAATGGACATGATTTTAAGTGAAAACAACAACTGGCATACGGAAGACCGACCAAAGGCATTCAGATACTGTTGATACATTAGGAAATGTATCCATGGGTCATATGTGACGTGTACAAGTCAACCCTGCCTCATATCGAGGGCCGGTGTGGCTGGGACCACTCAAAGTGTCTTTCTTTTGTTTAAAATGGATGTGCTTTTAAGTAAAAAAACCACATACGGAAAACTGACCAAATGCACTCGGATACTATTGATACTTTAGGACATGTATCCATGGGTCATTTGTGACGGGTAAGAGTCAACCCTGCCTCAATCCGAGGTGCGGTGTGGCCAGCACCACTAAAAATGTCTAACTTTTCTTTGAAATGGACAACAGTTTAAGTTAAAACAACAACTGACATACAGAAAGCCGACCAAACGCATTCGGATTCTATTGAAACTGTAGGACAATGATCCATGGGTCATATGTGACGTGTAAGAGTCAACCCCGCCTCAATCCGAGGGCCTTTGTGGCCGGTACCACTCAAAGTGTCTTTGTTTTGTTTAAAATGGATGCGCTTTTAAGTAAAAAAACCACATATGGAAAACTGACCAAACGCACTCGGATACTATTGATACTTTAGGAAATGTATCCATGGGTCATTTGTGACATGTACGAGTCAACCCCGCCTCAATCCGAGGCGCGGTGTGGCCGGCACCACTCAAAGTGTCTAACTTTTCTTTGAAATGGACAACAATTTAAGTTAAAATAACAACTGACATACGGAAAACCGACCAAACGCATTCGGATTCTATTGAAACTGTAGGACAACGATCCATGGGTCATATGTGACGTGTACGAGTCAACCTCGCCTCAATCTAAGGCGCAGTGTGGCTGGTACCACTCAAAGTGTCTAACTTTTCTTTGAAATGGACAACAGTTTAAGTTAAAACAACAACTGACATACGGAAAACCGACCAAACGCATTCAGATTCTGTTTAAACTGTAGGAAAACGATCCATGGGTCATATGTGACGTGTACGAGTCAACCCCGCCTCAATCCGAGGGCCGGTGTGGCCGGTACCAATCAAAGTGTCTTTCTTTTGTTTAAAATAGATGTGCTTTTAAGTAAAAAACGACATACAGAAAATCGACCAAACACTTTCGGATTCTGTTGAAACATTAGGAAAATTATTTATGGGTCATTTTTGACGTGTACGAGTCAACCCCACCTCAATTCGAGGAGCGGTGTGGCCGACACCACTCAAAGTGTCTAACTTTTATTTGAAATGGACAGGATTTTAAGTGAAAACAACAACTGGCATACGGAAAACCGACCAAACGCATTCGGATTCTGTTGAAACATTAGTAAAACGATCCATGGGTCATATGTGACGTGTACGTGTCAACCCCACCGCAATCCGAGGGCCGGTGTGGCCGGGACCACTCAAAGTTTGTCACTTTTCTTTGAAATGGACAATGGTTTACGTTAAAACAACTGGCATACGGAAAATGGACCAAAGGTATTCAGATACTATTGATACTTTAGGACATGTATCCATGAGTCATATGTGACGTGTGAGAGTCAAACCCGCCTCAATCCAAGGGCCAGTGTGGCCGGGACCACTCAAAGTGTCTTTCTTTTGTTTAAAATGGATGCACTTTTAAGTAAAAAAAACACATACGGAAAACTGACCAAACACAGTCGGATACTGTTGATACTTTAGGACATGTATCCATTGGTCATTTCTTACGCGTACTTGTCAACCCCACCTCAATCTGAGGCACGGTGTGGACGACACCACTCAAAGTGTCTAACTTTTATTTGAAATGAACATGATTTTAAGTGAAAATAACAACTGGTATATGGAAAACCGACCCAACGCATTCGGATTATGTTGAAACTTTAGGAAAACGATCCATGGGTCATATGTGACGTGTACGAGTCAACCTTGCCTCAATCCGAGGGCCGGTGTGCCCGGGACCACTCAAAGTGTCTTTCTTTTGTTTAAAATGGATGCGCTTTTAAGTAAAAAAACGACATACAGAAAACCGACCAAACGCTTTCGGATTCTATTGAAACTTTAGGACAATGATCCATGGGTCATTTTTGACGTGTACAAGTCATCCCCGCCTCAATCCGAGGTGCGGTGTGGCCGGAACCACTCAAAGTGTGTCACTTTTCTTTGAAATGGACAACAGTTTAAGTTAAAACAACAACTGACATACGGAAAATAGACCAAAGGAATTCGGATACTGTTTATACTTTAGGACATGTATCCATGGATCATTTGTGATGTGTACGAGTCAACTCCGCATCAATCTGAGGCACGGTGCAGACGACACCACTCAAAGCCTCTCTTTTATTTCAAAAGGAAATCATTTTAAGTGAATACAACTGAAATTTACACTCATCAACGATAGTCACAAACTTTTTTTCATGATTTCGGTAGTTTCACTCATGGGGTCATAAGTGACGAGACTCCTAAGAAAATATTTTTTCACCATATATTATAAACAATACAAGTTCAATGCAAAATACCATTTTCTTCCTTCGAGTTCTCCCTCTTTCACTCCATTTTTGATATGGTTACTCCTTAAAGATCATTTGTTCATCATTGTATTTAATTTTCTGGGATATAAATTTTTGTCACTGGTTTTTATGTCAAACAAAATGTCTTCCAAAAGAACTCCTCTTTTAAGAACACCACTTTTACTTCTCACCCAAAGTGGATGGTTCTTGTAACATGTATGTTCTTCCCTCATTCTTTTGGGAAACCAAAGCTTATGAATGTGTTATTATGAGTTTAAACCCATTAAATTCCATGGGTTAGATATGTACATTTTTTATTTGTTTTCTATGTGGAAATCATGATGATGATATTGTTATGATGTGACGGGTCCACCCGAAATTATATAGCGCAATATGAATGTTTCCATGTGATGGGTACGCCTGGAATTATACAGCACTCCAGTGCATTGGGTAAAGGGATGAATCTCATTACTAAATGTAAAATGATGTGTGAAAAAGATAATATCTTAGTTCACAAGTATGTTTGGTAGTTAATCACTAAGATATGTTGTTTTATTTTTATGCATTGCCACATTTCAAGTCTTATATTTATGCTTCCTCTCATGTTCGTGATCTTTTTTACATGTTATGATTATGCTCACCCCATTCTATATTGTTATTATATATCCTCTTAATGGGATTCTATAGCACCCCTTTTGATGTATATCCTCATGTGGTTACAAGTACTACTGAGAGGAAAAGTTCCAAAAAGAATCTAGAGAAGAAGAAATTAAATAATTGTTTATGTTTGATATTGTAATTGTTATGTATGGTCCTAGTTTTCCCATGACACTAAACCTTTAGATCCTCTATGTGTAATGATATTATGTTGTTTATCTTTAAAATGATGTAATATTAAAGTAAATAAATGTTGGGTCACTATATTATCCTTTCAATATATTTATTATTCACTAAAAAATATATTTTTATTGAAACCACCCTTAATACATTCCATGAAATGCAGGGGAAAATCACATCGCATTGAGGATACTATAGTCCACAAGTGAAGTTATCATATTCCCAAAAAATGGAATTCATGATGCTACGTGTTATATAATAATTAAATAATAATGAAGAGATATTAAATATCATATATATCATATAAAAACAATAATTTTATCTTTATTACCATCATTGATAAGTGGAAATGGATGATCAAACGACAACGGTTCATGAGGCAGATGTTCTTCGTACACACGATTGATGATTATGTATTCCATTTGATAGAATTGTCTGTGATTGTATGTAATACCCCAAACATGACAACATATCAGTATATTGAGGATACTGAGGTCATTATATAACAATTAAATAATAACAATAATTGAGGGGTGGAGAAAGAAATAAACCAAAAGTGTATGTGGAAGGATGCTACCTCTTCTTTGGGTACTCATTTTGGTTTTCACGAAAGGTATTACTTGTTTTAATTTCTACCCCATGTGAGGAATATAGATTGAGAGGTGGTAATTTTTGATATCATTTGGGTGGTGTTTGGATGATGAATTTTTTTTGATAGGTATGAATAAGTGATAGGTGTGAAATCCCTTTTATAGTAGAGTAGGAGTGGCATTCTTGTAAATATAAAATGGTAAACACTATTGGGAGGTATTCTATTCATCACGTTCCTCCAATAATGGTCATCCTTTTATAAAATTGAATGTGTGGCCTCAATATTGATATCCAATGGATTTATATAGGATTCTATGTTACTTTTCCACTTACATTAATGTTTAACCACTAAGTAAACTTGTTTTTACATTTAACACTATAATTAATTTTATTTATTTTTACAAATTAATATGGTTTTCACATGTATCAAAATTCATTATTATTTACTATTCACAAAAAATGAATCTTTCTAATAAATACCAAAAAATAACCAAAAATCAATTTTGATATTATTATTTAAAAAATAAATATTATTATATAAAATAAAATTTATAAAATTTTGAAAACTTTTATTTAAAATCGGTGAACCATTAAAATGTGGTGAAATTACCTTTTAGAAAAATGTATATCTTTGGGCATAATATTTGATTTATTTTTATATCTTATTTAGGAATAAAGTAAGTTCAATGTTAAATAGTTTGTTGAATATAAAATATATATTTCATTAAGTTAATCTATCAAAAGTTATTTCATTATTTAAATGGGGTAAAAGCTGTTTGATTGCATAAATATTGTTTTCCATCGAATGGGTTCCAATATTTTAAAAAGGGTTTAATTTTATTTTCTAGAAAATTGGTCACAAATATTTATTCTTATATACATTTGAAAACTATGTTTTAATTATTTAATTAATATTATTTATAACTGTTATTTTAACTGTTATGTGATAACTATAATAATATTTTAATAATAATATTAATAGAAATTTATAGTTTGGAAAAATTGGGTCACGTGTGTGATGGAAATTATAAAAGAAAATCAAAATTTTGAGTATGTCACAACCTAAACATGGATAATACTTTATTTTATTCTTCTATTAGCTATTTAAATTTTCGATTGAGGTTCTGGATGAGCCCTATTTAAATATTGTGTTTTTTAGAAGTTTCGGGTTGCTTTTAGTCATGTGCACGGCTTCGGTGCACAGTTTGGTGAATTGTGCGGCCCAACCCAAACAACCATACAGTAGTTTTGGTATTTAAGATAAAAGGTAAGGAATGGGTTTTTTCATAACAAGTCAAGCCATATAGGATGGTTGTACAGTCGATCATTCTTGGACAGTAGCTACCCCACGGTTGGCGGATGGGTTGGTAAATAGTGAGGCCCGACAATGCAGGCTTCCAAGATTTTTAAAATCCTGAAATAAATATTCCTACCATATTATATTTTATCTCCAATTTATCCCCTCGATCATGGTCATTTTTTTCATGAATGGATCTCTTATCCCTATCCCTTTGGATTTCCTCCCTTGTGGGTATTCCTCTTTCAAATCTAAGGTGAGTTTCAAGGGATATTTTTATTACCACATATTTCCTTGTCCCAAATCCATTATCTCTCTAGTTATTGGTTGTTCTTGGTGGGGTCTAAGTCTCTTCCAAACCATATGGTCAAGGGTAGATGTTTGGTTCGATTTCTTGGATGTTAGGTTGTGAAGATCATCACATGGGCTTAGTTTTTCCCATTAACACCAAGGCTGGTGTTTCCTATAAATGGATCATGGTTTGGGTTTATTCTAAATCATCACCTATAATATTAGGGAGTTTAAAAAAAGGTATCCAATAGTTCCAAAAAACTACAATATTGAAGGTGTCATCGTTTCACTTTTTTCCCAATATTTGGGGTCAAAAAATTGCAAAATGGAGAAAAGTGTTTTTAGAAAAGGGGGTTGCACGCAAGACTGAAGGAGGTGTTGAAAATTGTGTGCAATACATGATTCAAGATCATGGAATCAAAATATGGAAATGAAAAAAATGATCATTAACGATTTAAAAAGTGTGTGCAAGATGAGGTTTTTTGAAAGATGCTTACATGTAAAATATGACTTCAAAAGTGGTTTCGCGTGATCGGAGTGAAAATTACATGCACCGACAAAGATGTGTCAAACTATTATTCATAGGGTCATCTATACCATTAAATAAGTAGATACCACATTTCAAGATTTATAACATTTTCAACAAAAATTAAGGTGCAATACCGCATGAAAGATATGTGTGTGAAAGATTTACGAGCTGTTAAACTTGTGTACAAAGTGTTTCTTTAGTCTAAAATTACCATGTTATCCTTTTGGTATAGTTTCTTGAAAGATAAGGGTTTCATAAAAAGTAAGGGTTGAAGAAAATTCGTCTTGCATGACAAACACCAAATATTGTGCAAAAGTGTTGTATTGATCTTTTTTCAGGTTTTGATTATTTCTCTTGTTTGATCAGTGCTTTTGAGTGCATGAATTCTAAACATTGATGCATGTTGGGTCTCATGATGGATTGAGACAAATAATTTAATGCTACTCGATTTAAGAGACCATTAAATTGATAAAAAGAATAAGACTTCACCAATAACAATTAGCAAGGGGGAGTCAATAGAAGTGTTCTGAGGTATGCAGTGTGTTATCCCTAAAATCCTTGTAAATACAGTGTTCCTTGACCAATGTTACTATGTATAAACTCTTGTACACCACAACTAGTGAATGTTAGTAGAATTTGATATGACCAATTTTTTTTTGGGCATACTCTCCTTGGACTAGAACTAAATGGTCAACCAAATAAAATTGTGGTGTCAAATCATTACATGTGATTTTTTTGTTTTCCTCACATAATCATCAGAAATGTTTAACAAGTTCCTAACAACATGGGAACAAGATCCATAATTTTAAAAGAAAATATTAACACCCTGATTCACCCATCTACTATTAGGGTGTTCCAGGGTCCTACAAGTGTTATCATAGGGTAATGGTTGTGGGTGTTAAATCTATTCTTCTTTTCTATCATGAAAAATACAATGAATGTTAGGGGAGTACCCCTATTTAATGGAATCAAATTTGAAATACAGAATAATAGAATGAGATATAATCTAATATCTCTTGGAATTGAAGTCCTATTTTTCTACTACACAGGAAATATAGGTCAATATTCTTAAAAGGACTTATATGACTTATTCAGATAGAAAAATTTATGATAGAGATGTTAAAGTAAAGAATCACCTCACTGCTTATCTTTCTAATCTGATCTATGTGAGTCTGATTAGTTTCACTACATAAAAGTGTTTGTGAGAAAAAATAAAAAATATTTATGAATGATATATTACAGTTAAGGTGGAAACCCCATTTTTTGAGTGATAGTTTTGATGATATTTTGATACATCCTGATGAAAATTCATATTCCTTCTTCAATCAAAATATTGATGTTGTAGGAGCCATTAAATGGCTTGGTGAAGAGATAGAATACATTGAAATTATGAAGAATATTTTTAGAAGAATTCCTCCTATATAAAATCCAAATGTTTCAAACCTAGAGGAAATAGACTTGTCTAATATTTTTTTGAATGATCTGTTAAGTAGTCTTCTCGCCTATGAAATGAGAGTCAAACCAGATGATATGACAACATGTGTTAGTAAGGAAATAGAATTCAATGCCAAGGAGAAACTCTTGACTTCATAATATAGTGTTAATTAATACAATGAAGAAGAAAAATTAATTTCCTTATTTTTAGATAAGTTCAAGATAAAAAAGGTAGGTTTGAAGGAAAGATACAATTATAATGTCTTCGTTAAGGTAGAGTTTAGAACATTTATTCTCAATAATAATGGATTTTTGATGACGATGCAGGTGAAACTGGAAGCTCATAGAAACAATTTAAAAGGAAAACATAAAATCAAGAAATATACTACAGAAAATGAGTTTTTTCTATGAATAAGAAGAATAAGATAATGAATTATTTGAGCAAGGAGAACAATTTTTTAAATATAGAAACCAAATATCTATTATTGTGACCTTTGAAAAGTCTGGACCATTAAAAGATAAAGTTAGAGATCATCATTTGAGTTCTAATATTGATATAAACATAAAAATTTAGGATGATCTAGGAAATCTTGAGAATAAAAGAAATAGATGAAAAAATTGGAGAGTAGTTGTGGAAGAATCATCAGAATATGTTGGCTAGGGGAACTAAATCATATAATTGACGTATTGGAAAAGTTCACAAGTGACCTTACCTTTAGACAAGGGGAGAAGTCCCAGGATATAGGGGAATCGAAGGGGAATTTTTTACTCTTAGGATTAAACTAAAAAGTGAGTCAAATTTAATAGAAACAAATAAAGAAATATTTTTTTTTGGAAAATTATTAGATTTTAAGATGCTAGAGAGAGCTATGATTTGTTCTGATGAAGTTGAAATTATTTTTAATGGTCAAAGACCCACATGCACGGTAAACAGTGGAATCACGTGTGATGCCAAAACATCAAATAATACAAATAAAATGGGTTAAAATAAAGGACAGATGAATGTTATACATGTTGAAATGTAACCTAATGTGATGAAAAAGAAACCCACTATTCAAACTAAAAGGAGAATAGAATGTAATCTTTAGGAATCTAGAAGTTATATTTAACAAAACTACCTACCTAAGTAATGATACATGAGGAATGGAAATGAGAAGACGTTTCGACTTTTGAAATGTCAATTATATGTGTATCTGGGCCATACCTTGTCATAGTCTGAAGATCCAACGACCTATTTTAATAGAGAAGATCTTGGACGTCAACAAAAGAGAAAAATATTCGAATCCTAATTATTATAGTAGGAAAAATTTCTAGTGATATTTGTTTTATTATTATAACTTTTTCTATAAAGCTGATTATTTCATGCAGTGGAATGACTAGAAAAAGTCATATAGATCTAAGAGATATGTCACTAATCGTCAACCAAATGGTGTTTCTCTTACAAATTGGGTTCATCCTCTGGAAAAAGATTATGTGTATTATGAACCTTCCCACATGATAGAGAGATCTGAAATGCCATATTTATCCTTCACTGATCTAATATTTCATGGAAGGAAAAGATAAAAATTTAAAATTCTGACCTTGTAGATATAGGTCTCAAAGCTACAATGAGAAAAACCAAATAAATCCTTGATATGACATGTTTATTCCACATGACTGGTAATGATGAATTATTAATAAATGTTATGAATATAGACTATGTAAGGGTATGTTTTAGTAATTATAGTTTGTTAAAGATGAAATTTAGTGGAAGTACTATACTATCTCATGGAGAGCTGAAGAAAATTTATGTTCTTTATGTGGAAGGTAGGTATCATAAACTCTGTAGTGTGAGTAAACTCTATGAATCAATACATATAGTGAATTTCAATAAAAAGTGTTCACTATAAATGGAAAGATAAGGAACTCTCTCATCAATGGGAACAGAACAGATGAAAATTTATATCAGGTCGAAAGTAAAAATATTTTTCTCTATCTGACAGTTGAAGAAGAAAACAACTTCAAGCTTCGAATGTTGGGGCACATTAATCAACAAGATATGAACAAGATATCTATGTTGAATATAGTAATGGATATACCCAATCTGAAGTGTGAGGAGGAAAATACATGTGATTCTTTCATATTAGGGATGTTATTCTGTATTACTTATCGGTCAATGATGAAAAGGGAATCAATTATTCTTGATCTCATCCAAACAGACGTATGTGGTCTGATAAATGTTGCTGGAATTTAGGGAGAAAGGTAATTAGTACTTCTCACTAATGATTATAGTATAATAGATTGTGAGATGGTTATACATAGGATACATAAAGTTATTTATTATATAAAAAGTTATCATCGAATTTCCGAGAATGATACTAAACGGAAAATAAAGGTTATGTGATATGAAAATGGAGGGGGAATACACATCCATTGAGTTTAAAAATTACCTAGATAATAATTGAATACCACATGACACAACTGCTTTGATAACCCCACAACAAAATGGATGTGTTGATCATAAGAATCGATAAGTGAAAAATATGACAAGAATTATGCAGAATGAGAGTCATATCCCTTGACATTATTGGAAAAAGGTTGTTCAAGACCTAATGTATATTCAAAATCAAACATGGGTTTATATGGGTGAAACTAAGACACTGTGTGAGTTGTGGTATTGATGGAAGCTGTTTTTGAAGTAATTTTTATGTTTTTCGAAGTTAATATTTAATCAAAAACAAAGATGGAAATCCAGAAATATATGGTGATTTTGTAGATGAAGAAATATTACTCAGATATTCAATGAATTGAAATGACTACAAGTGTTTCAATAAGAAACAGAAAACATTTATGGAAAGCTGTGATGGTAAGATCATAGAATATATGACCAAAAATACCATGAGGGGATCATATATAGATGTGATTGAACATGCAAGAAGACAATAAAAATAAAATATATTCCAATGAATGTGTAGGGGATGGATTAAAAAACATTCAAAGGTCACAACAAGATGTTAATTCAAAATAAGAATTAGAAGATGAAACTATGTATAAAGAAAATTCTCTTAAACCTCACAGGAGAAATCAAAGGGAAGAAATTAGTCAATCCAATTTCATTGGGGATTGGACAACACCCACCCAAACAAAAAGAATGAGGAATAATGCACAATCTTATTTAATATCAATTGGGGAACTATCTTCATTTTAGGAAGCTACAAATGATGAATCTTAGGATAAATCCATGAATGAAGAGTTTGATCATATCGATAATAACTAAACATGGGATCATGTTAATCTAATCGAAAGTCATAATGTGATTTTTATGAAGTAGATTTTCCAGAAAAAATTTGATGGGCATCATAATATGATTAGAAACAAGGTACAATTAGTATGTAAAGGATATTAAAAATTTGAAGGTGTTGATTTTGAAGAAACATTTGCTACAGTGGCTAGAATAGAGTCAATAATACTTTTTTATTTCCATGAAAATTCCAAGAGTTTATAGAGTGTATCCAATAGATGTCAAACATGTTTTCATAAATGTTGTTCTTGAGGAAGAACTCTACATAGAAAAACCAATGGGTTTCTTCTTGGTAATAAGGAAAAGAAGGTTTGCAGATTAAATATGGTACTTTATGGTCTGATGCAATTGACATGAGCATGGTACTCTCATCTAAATTCCTATCATAAGAAGATGGAATTTAAAAGGGGAGGTGTTGACCATAACCTTTATGGAATGAATTCAATGGAATACCAATTTTGGTTAGTTGTATAAATAGATGATATTATATTTGGTAGAAGCAAGAAGAGATTAATGGAAGAATTTGACAACCACCTGAAATCATAAATTCAAACATCTATTATTGGTGAAATCATATACATATTAGGGATATAGGTGATTCACAAGTAATATTAAACTTTATTTTCTATATAAAAGCATACAAGAGAGCTATTGAATAAATTCAATATGTATGACTTCAAAACAATGAAGACTCAGATTGAGGTTAGAACCAAACATGGAAAGCATGAGGATGTGACTTACGCAGATCCCACCATGTACATGCGAATCATTAGAAGCCTATTATATATGAATGAAAAATCACCAGATATTATCTTTGCAACATTATTAACATCCCACATTGAATGTACTTCAAATGAAGTACATATGGAAACTGTGAAACAAATCATGAGGCACATTAAACGTACTAACAATTATGGGTTATAATTTGTTGTATGAAAAGATAATGAATCATGGGATTTTTCTGATACTAACTTGGTTGGAGATGTGGTTTTTATAAATTCCACAAGTGGTGTATAAATGTTTTTTGGATTGAAATGTGTGGGCTGGTTGGGTAATAAATTTTAATGTACTTCTCTTAGTACTACAGAAGCAGTGTATTTCTTGGCTGTGAGGGCATGTAGACACCTACTTTGGATGAACCAAAAACTGTCTGATAGTGGGGATGAGGTGAAAATACCGATGATGATTCACTATGATAATAAAATCATGATAGATATTTTAAAGAATCTATTTCACCTTTCTCATAAAATACATATTAAATCAGATATCACTTCATCCAAGAAAATGTTGAACAACGCATGATTAAAATGGATAATATGGGAACTGATCATCAAGTGGCTTATATTCCGACCAAGAAACTTGTACAATCTTTGATTGAGAATCAATGATTGAACCTCGTTGTTTAACCACATCCTATTGTATTTGTAGGTAATGATATTTACCTCTACCATATTGTATTAGGTGTTTTAATCTGTTTGTGTAAGTGATGCTGGTTTATGGTGAATATACGATCCAGGGGGAGTATGATTTCAGCACTACAAGTCAAAATTAGGTTCATTGGGTATATTTCCAATGTGGTAGAATGGATAAATTTAGTGGTACAATGGATGAGAATGATGAGTTATAATGAGGAAAAATAAGAATGGGTAAATCCAATGTTGAAATTGTGTGGAAATAAAGAATAAACAGTTTTTTTGTTTTCAAAATGATAGAGAATTGAGAAATTCAAAAAGGTTACAATGAGGGAGAATGATGAGTTTCAAAGGGAGAAAATGATATTGGAGAAATCAATTAGGTGTTATGAGGAAAAAATTAGGAATTAAAAAACACAATAACCCAAGTCATGCTTCCCCTATTATTTTCTACACCGAGCATTACTCACGTATATTTAGAGTATTGGATGAATTGATACCAGTGTATCAGGTTTTAATAATGGATGATTCTCTGTTGAATTTTTTCATATATTTCCAAAAAAACCCAAAAGGTTGAGATTATTAGAACCCAAAATTTTGTTTCTATAAATGGAGTATGGTTTGTTTCTATTTTCAATCCTCAAATGAAAGATTAGAGAGTTTTAATGGAATGAGATCCTATAATTCATGAAAACAACATTATTGAAGGTGGCATCATTTCCTTGTGTATTCCAATTTTTTGGGTCCAAATATCGGAAAATGGAGAAAATTGTATTTCAAAAAGGGATATTTGTGTAAGAATGAAGGTGGTGTGTAAAATTCAGCTCAAGGTATGATTCCAGATCATTACATCAAAATATGGAAATGGGAAAAATCTCACTTAATATTTAAAATGTGTGTGAAAGACGAGGTTATGCAAAAGAGACGTGCACGTCAAATACGAAATCAAAATGTGTTTTGTGTCATTGGAGTGAAAACCATATGAACCAACAAAAACACATCATAATCTTTCATCCAGGGTCATCGAGGCCTATAAATAGGTGGATACCTCTTATATAGAGTTAAAACCTTTAAAAAATATGGTTTCTTATCCCCATAATTGATTTTTCATGTGAATGAATTAAGAGAAGTTAAACTTTCATGAAATGTGTTCCTTTAGTCTAAAAGTCCAAGGGAACACTTTTTTTTAATTCATAAAATATGAGGATTTTTAATGAAGTAAGATTCACACAATAGTCTTCTTACATGAGAACTATATATCTTGTTTGAAAGAACGTGTGTTCTATGTCAGTTCTTTAATGAGCTTGTTTCAGGTTTTGATTTTCCAACTTGTTTGATTAGTTCATTCAAGAACATCAATTTAATAAACTGATACATGGAGGTTCTAATGAAAATTTGAAAGAATAATTAAATGACATTCTATTGGAGAGACCTTCATGTCGATAAACTAAGTATGAATTCACCCCTAAAAGTGGGCAAGGGCATGTCAACGGAATTGTTCCAAGAGATGCAATGTGTTTTCCTTAGTATCCTTGTAAAGGCATTGTTCCTCACATAAAGTGACCAT
The DNA here is from genome assembly GCA_963277665.1 of Viscum album. Taxonomy (NCBI): domain Eukaryota; kingdom Viridiplantae; phylum Streptophyta; class Magnoliopsida; order Santalales; family Viscaceae; genus Viscum; species Viscum album. The sequence goes on along the minus strand of CAUJRU010000136.1, from coordinate 1,073,140 downwards.
GAATGATATCTTTTAATCAACTACAAGTGTAGATTAGCGTAATTTGATATGTCTGACAACCTATTAGTATGTGCTCTATAGACTAACCCTTAGTGGGGAACCATGTAAAATTATCATTTCATCTCCTTGTATTTGATTTTTAAACTTTTTCACATTCTCATCAAACATGTTTAAGAAGTTCCTACCAATTTGGGAAGAAAATCCATCGGTTTATAAGGAATATTTGACACGCTAATTCACCCCTCCCATCTCAAGGTGTTCCAAGGTCCTACAATCCTTATCTCATAGTATGATTGTGATCTCACATCATTAAGGTATGTGTTTTTTATTTCCTTTTGGGTTGATTCCATTTGATTCTTGGGTATTTTAAAATTATAAATAATTTTTTTCTGCAATATTATCGTATGGTTTTTGGATTACTATGTAATTTTTTTGTTGGAAAAAATTAGTGGAAGTGGTTTTAAGAAGGGTTCCTTAATTAGTTTACATTGTTATGAACACTAGGTGTTCATTAAAATGAAATTTTTATTTTAAAATGAAAATTTTCATTTTGGGTACTATTTAATTTTGATTTTGTTATGGTATCATTAGGGGATTATGAATTTGACATTTTTTTATAAATTGGTGGCTTTGATGGAATGATTCAAACATTAGCTGTTTCATTAGAAATGGATTTGGGTGGTGTCATGGATACAAGTGGTGAAGTATTGGATGTGGGAACATCCATGTGTGCTCGGGATGTACAAATGGATGGGTGCACAAATGATAATTGTATTATATAAATCTGTTTAACATAAAATCACATTTTTCAAAACACCCATCCCTCCTTATTTTTTATCATTAAAATCATAAGGCTTTACAAATGTCCCCTTGGTTATCAAATAACATGGAAAGTGTTTTAAACTATATTTGAAGTTATGTATTGTTTGGTAATTTATGAAATGTTTGTTTTCTAGATGGTACCAATTCTCATTAGGAACCTTAAAATATTTTTTTATGTTTTCAACTTGGTTTTGAAATGGTGTTGGTAGTGGAATTAGTTTTTGAATTTAATGGCCCATTTGGTAGTGTGAATATGAAAATTTTGTTTAATGTTGTATTGTAAATGGTTTGGAAATGGGATTGGGAACAGATTTAGTTTGATATGGTAAATTATCATCTTCCATTTTCTGGGTGTTTGTAAAAAAATTTGGTTTTGGAAATAAAAATTCCTTGTTGTAATTTTTACTCATTTTGAGAATTGTTTTGAAAGATCATGTGATGTGACGGCCCTATTGGCACTTGTGGATGGTCTTTTTAATGATATGAACTCCTACGAAGGATCTCCCAATGTGGGTTATGATGTGGGTGGTGTTATTGTTTGGGGTAGGCAAGTGTGGTGGCAGTAGGTTAAGTGAGTCACAAATGCAAGTTCCTCCAATTTACACATTGTACTTTTACCATGGGTTTCCTGGGAATATTTTAGAGGATTGGGTGATGATTACTTATCGACCCCAATTAGATAGGATGGTACCCCTTGTATGTCTTTGAGGACTGGTGGGTTTTTCAACTAGTGATTCCAATTAATAGTGGCTAGTTTTTTATGTACTATGGAGCTTCACCATACACAAGAAGGTGTGTCTAACTAAAGTATATTTACGGATATCTATAGGGATGTATAAGAAAATTACCATGGTTACTATCTATATTCACTTTTTTCCATTTCAATTGGTACCTTTTACGATTTATCAATTTCTATTCAACTTTTATTGGTATCACTTTGTTGGTTTTTTGTTTTTGGGATTGGTTTTAAAAATGGTAATCCATTTTGAAATGGGAAATGTGGTGTGTTTTGTTTTGAAAGAGGGAAATTTTTTCTTGTTTTTTTAAATGTGAAAGACCTATTTATATATATATATATTTAAAACTATTGTTAGTGGACTATTTTTTGTAAAGGAAATGTATAAATTCTATAGAGGTTACTAACTAATATATTAAACTCACACCATACATGTACCACTTGGTGTCGGTAGATTCGAGCTATTTTTTAGGTTCATATTTCTAGTTAATGTTCCCATCATTAGAGAAGTTTGGTCTTGTAGTTGAAGGTGACCAAGTGGTCACATGTATATCGTGTTGGTATAGTCAATTTTAGGTTTTGTATTTAGTTTTTTTGTTTTCTTATTCAGTTGTATATGTGTATAGACCAACATGTGTATTTATTTATGATCAGTTGTTGTTTAATGACCTATGCCTAGTTTTCTTAGTTTATTTTTCCAATACTTATTTTTATTTGAAAAAAATCATTCACATGGTTATTATTTTAATTTCTGACAATAGTTTCTAGCCCATGGGGATCGAGAATTTTCTTCAGACCTTGTCTCGAAATGGATATGATTTTTGGTTAGAATGAATCTCACCCTAGTTCGTGACAATGTAACACAATCAAAATTCAGTTTTTCTTGTACCATATTCTTATTTAAGTGTTTCTTATAGTAGTGGATCGACATGGTTTTACGTGAAAAGAATGAAAAACTTGGGGATTTCATATAAGACAATCTTTATTTACTATTGTGTGAAATTAAAAATATCAAATAGATTAAATTAATTGAAAAATAATAATTCATAAAAACTTGGGGTGTTACTTCACATATATTAATTTTCAACATAATAAAACATGGTCTAAAATGAATATTACAAAATCAATATCAAGAAAATTTATCTTCATGATAAAAACTGTCTAATCTATATTTTTTATAGAGGGTAGAATTTAAGAATGTGAAAAACAAACAAACAAATATTTATTTATTATTAATTGAGTATCTAATAAAAAAGAAGTATAATTAAATTAATAAATGATGAAAAAAGATCAAAATTCACTTAATAATTTCATAATTCTAGTAATGTGTAAATTAGATGTTTAACTGATGTTTATCAAGGATACTCATAGATTTTAAATGAAAATGTGTTAAATCATTTATGATCCACAATTACTCTGGACATTTTACAAAGTATTAACTTTAATAGTTTTTTTTGTTTTTTGAATAATTTTCTATTTTGATTTTAACCTCTCATAATTTCTGATTTAGAGGAATGATTTTAGGAGACAAATTACTATTAAAAAACTATATTTGAACCTAAAAATAATTATTCATATTTTCTCAAATAAATCCACAAGAGACTAAAAATATTTTAATTTCATGACGTTTTATAATTTTTGGATAAAAAATTTAATAGTCAATCACCACACTAATTTTAAAAAAATAGTTAAAAACCATTTTTGAATTTGAAATTTAATAATACAAAAAGTACAACTTAATAAAATTCAGTGGTCATATTTCCACAACAACTGGAATTTCTACTACTATAATGCCAATGTGATCTGGATTTACTGAAAATATCTGACTATTAATGTCATTTATAATATTCTTTATCAGTGAGAACCTCTTAAAAATGACCATGTATCCATAAAGAATGGACTAATGGTATATTAATTACCTTTATTATTTTATCTTACCACTCAATGATATAAATTAATTTTTCCACTAAGGTTATATCAAAAATATTTTTACTAAATCAAGATTTATAAAATTAAAGTTAAAACTTATATACTTTCTTATCATAGAAGTGTGAAAAATATCAAGATGTACATAATTTTTTTAAAAAAAAATAAAAAATTGGAATCTAATTATCTATTCAGTTCGATAACATTTGGTAGCCCTATATAATAAATAACATATATTCTAAGACTTCTGTGTATTTTATCCCCTGACTGATGGAAAACACACTACTATATTAATTATTTCATAGGAAAATAATATTTCAAGGAACCCTGAATGAAACATTAAAAATATCATTTCAAACCAAGAAAACTATGAATTTCAAAAAAAAAATCCTACTTATTTCCCATTACACAACAACCATAAAATTATAAATATCAATATAAATTCTTATTTTATTGAATAAAAGGCAAGAATACTTTAATATTTGAATAAAATATGACATTTAAAAAATTGTGAATATAACATATGTCTATATAAAATATAAAAAATGATCAATGTTGACTAAACTATCTTAGGAAATCTACAATAATAATTAATAAGATTATTATTTTTGCATCATAATTATATCCATAGGGTGTCTCTCATTGAATACAAAACAAAATAAATTAGTTTGAGTGTTGATTTTTATATTTTTTAAATTTTATAATAGGATTAATAGGGTGATTTATTATTGGAATTATAAATGGGAAAAAAATAAATATAGTTCAAATAAAAATGATTATTTGAGTGAATCATGGCATAATATTTGGGTAATAAATAGTTTTGTTACATCAATTTCTACATAATATTACCCTAATAATTTTATTCTTAAATAGATAACCTATTACAATTGTTCACCTCTGTCGTTCTTCTATAGTGTTTAATGCATTAATATCACAAGTATACTAAGACATTTTCCACAAATTCATACTACTATACACTCCTATATTATGTAATAAGACCCTAGTTCTCACCTAAATAATCATATCTTATAGTTTTTATCATGATACTGAGAGCTGTGTGTATACTATTGATTATATGGAATCATTAAAAAAAATTTGATTCCTCGAACACCTAGTTTTTTAATTATAACAAATGAAACCCATGAATGAAATTTTAAAATGATTTTAGGGAAGGAATAAAATAAATAGAAATTGAGAATGGCTAATTCAAATTTTTTTGTAATGTTGTATTTGATTTAAATAAATTCTATTCAATTGAACTATAACATGTAATATGATTTTGGGGAATGTCGACCATCAGTTATGAAATATTTTTGAGTATTTTTATAAAGAAATAAAATAAAAAACCATAGTGTTATTGGATATAAAGTGGTGGATCAAGAAATTAAAATCTTGTAGTAAAAATGAGGATTTTATAATCTATTTCAACTAGGACTTATTTCTTTTATAGACAGTAAGGGCACCCATGCCATGGTCGAAGGTGTTTCAAACGAATGGCGTATTCTTTATTTAAAAGTACTGTAAATGGATATGATAATAGATTTAAGTTGATGATTTTTTTTAATAATTATATATGGATAAATATATAAATAAATATATTTCATGTTATTGGAAAAAACAGTGGCCTAAGAATAATTAAGTAGACTCAATATATGAAAATGGAAAAGTGATTTGGTGTAAGAGTAATTGAGATTTTATATGTGATATGTATGATTCACATCAAAAATTCTGGAGCATATGAAAATGTCACTATGAGATATATAAGGGTTACTTTATAATATATAATTTTTTCACCAATGTATCTATGGATAAGTAGGATTTTTTTCATCTAATGTAGAAGTAAAAACGATGATATATAAGGGTTGATCCAATGATACACAAAAGATGATTTGATGATACATAAGGTTTATCATTATATATTAGGGCCACTCTATAACAAATAATGATATATAAATGTAACACTATAAAATATATTTACACACATGGTTTACTCACTATGTAAGGGAAAATATTAACTAAAAAACATGTGACTGTGATAAGTGTTTTGTGTAGAGACATGTTGTGAAGGACCGAAAAGAACATGTTGCACCTAGAATTGACCTATTGAATGGTTATAAATATTTTGAGGTTATGAAGAGAACATCCTTTGACTAAGTTGAGGTCAATGGTGGATATTTAATTTGAGATGACCTGATGCATGAATTTGAATCCCATGATTTTTAAGGTAGTGAATTTACAAAATTTGAATTAAAAATTTAAATCAAATAATTGAATGTAGAGGGAGATGGATGAAAAAAATGAGAAGAAACGTTTTTTGAAAACTAAGAGTGGAATATGAAAATTATATTAATTGAAATAATAGTTCAATGATTTTAGAATTAAGAATAAGGTTGGTGGTCAACGGTAATAGTTTCATTGAATATATAAATTACATAAAATTTAGTTTTTTTCTGATTAAAGATATCTATACGTTTTGATTTATAAAGTGGAATTGATACCCATCATAAAATGATCTGAAACTATAAAAAATATAGAACAGTTACATATGGATTTCATTTAATATATATAACTGAAGAGTGAGTTGTGGATTGACTAGATTCCATTGAAGATCAAGTTTTATGGTGAATAAATTATATACATATATATAATGATCAGAAAGTGAATATAAGGGCATTATAGGGAACACCCATAGCTATTTTATGTTATTTTTTCTATCATTATTTTTATGATTTTGACCAATATGTTTAACCTATTATTTCCTATAACCATCTTGGAAGGATGGGGTGAAAAAGAGGAAGAGTCTATGGTCATTGGTTGAGTAATGAGATTATCCTATCTTTTTTAATCCCAAACCATTATAATTTTGATTAATTTTTATATCAACGCGTAGTTTCTAAGTTAATGTTTGATATATCCCAATATAGGTGAACTAAGTAAAATCCATATATTTGAGAATATTTATTTTTAAGTATTCGGTTTTTCATGGGTGTGATCATTGTGACAGATTCAAGGTTTCTTTCTAAATGAAAAAATTATACAATTAATTACAATGTAAGGATGAATTTCAAGACAATATAATTCATACCTATCCTAGGATGAATATTGTTAGATATTAGTGTAAAATAAATGTAATCAGATCCAAAATTTATATTTAAGTGATGAAATGGATAGAGAAATAAGAAATACCAAATAATAAAGAGACATCATTCATTGGATTATTAAATTAATACACATTGTTAAAAATCTATGACACTATAGATATATCAAAATACATCAATGATCAAAACATTTATGATGTTATCATATTGTTGGAATTATCCTTTGGATTTTTACAATTATTCTCTCATCATTGTTTCTGAATTATAAATAAACCCCTTCTACGATAAAAACTATAACATCCCCTAATCCTCATATATAGATATTACATCTATGTAGATGAATATTCTTTACATAAATTTTTTATCTAAGTCATAATTATATTAGTCTGGTGCCTTTGAAATGTTTGACACATAGAAACATTGTTCATGAATGATCTATATCATCTCCCACAGTGTTCTTCATAACTAGCATCCTCCATATACACATTTTATTCTAGATACCTTATACATAAAATAGAGAAATTAAACACAATAAGGGGATACCTCAAATTATTAATATGTGTAAAAAGGGTTATATCAATGATCGTATAATAATAATGGATATATCAATGATCACATAAGAATAACATGACTATAAGGGTATCATAAAATTATCTTAACATTTAAAATAAAAATAGTACATCTCTTATATAATATTATTTAGTGACAAGAAAAATGATAGGAAGAATATAATAAATTAATCATATTAGAATAAAATAAAAAAATCCATGACAACATAGAATTTATAAAAAAAATTAATTATAACATAAACTCCTAAAATTGTGAACCTATATAAATTGAAAGCGGATTACTCGTTATATTAAGAACACGAAAAAGGGATCAAACATAAATTTATAGATATGAATTCATGTAAACTCATGATCATTTGAAAATGAATATTAGTTCCACACATAAATATATTTACATGAAATATAGTTCCAAAAATAATCATATTAACATGAAAACGAAATCCATGAATAAAATTGTGAACATGAAATCAGATGCATGTATAATATTTTGTTACATAATAAAACATTCATATTTACTCAATGAAAATAAAGAAGTATTAGGTACCTTATATCACATAAATAAAAATAAAAATATGTATTTAAAAAGATAATAAATCATTCATCAACTCTGAACTGATGAATATAATCAAATTTCATAAACATATCATCAATGTATATCATGTGGAAAATGAATGGGTTTCATCAAAAACATTTCACCATAAACATAAACCATCCAAAAATGGAAAAGTATGGTATCTTTAGATAATATCAGTTTTAATTTTTATGTTTCATAAATAGATTTCATCTTAAATTGAAAAGTTATTTCACAACATCACTTTGAATAATTTTTTTGTTAAATAACACCTCTATTTTAAAATAAAAAATCTATTTAAAAGGAACATAATTATAAGTTAAAATATTTTCAATGAATATAATCATAAAAAATTATAAATAAGTCTTAAATTCAATGTGTAATCATGATATAGGGAATAAAATCTCATGTTTTATATATTAAATAAACATTCCTTCAATATTTTTTTCAAAAAAGTCACATAGTACCTCATTTGGAAAATAACAAAAACAGTCATTCCAAAACATCAAATAAAAAGGAAAACATGGGTAATAAAGGTTTTAAACTATTCCAAGAAAATATTAAATATTTTTTAAAATTTTTCATAAAACAAGGAAACAGAAGAGTAAAATACCTCATCATAGACATAAAACTAAACAATCCTGAATAATTACTAGACTATGAAATAAACCCATACCACTATGGTAATTATTGAATCATAATCCCCATGAAATAATGAGCATTAATTTCTTTTTTAGTTTCAATATTATTCATTGGAGGAAACACAAAATTATTTTATGTGTACTATATTCAAAAAACTAGAAGGAACATGGAGTGTGTAATTTATACGACAAACAAGTAAATAAATTTGAGATGGAAATCCCTTACCATTAGTCAAAATATCTTCATGAATGTTGAAATCTAATTTATCATAAAAAATAGTATGAATTTAATATAAAATGATAATAAGATATACCATACCATATATTGCTTACTTATATCATTTTTACCCATTCATTTATAATTCTCTATTAAAATCACTATACTCTCTAATATCTTTTATGTTTACCACAAAAGTTTTGGTTTGGTTGTTTGGGTCCTTGTATATTGATCATGATTACATCATATCCTGAATATTAATAATAATATAAATATTATATTATATATATACAAATATTTATACTAATATGAAATATTTTTAATAAGAAAATGAGTTACAAATTTCTTAAAGACAGTAGACCATACATTCACATGAACTCTAGTTTCATTTTTTGATGGATGGAATTACAGAAATGTAAATAATAATTATAATTTAAAAAATAATTGTTATAAATTATATATATAAATAAGACCAATACTTATTACATTTAGTGATTAATTTATTTGAAAAATGAATAACATTGCTTTGTGGATTTTGTAGCCAACACGTAGACACAAGCGACGTTACCATTTCCAAAATGTTTTGAATTTATGAATATAGATATAATTTTATAATTTTGAAATTATAATTATGTTACAAATATCACATATAAATATTAATCATCTAAAAAACTGTCTATAAAATATTGAGATGAAAAATTAATTGTATGAATATGTGGAAATAATAAATTGTACGTATGCACGAGTGATACATTCAATTATTTTTTTATGAGAAAGAGGATATATATTGGGTATTTCATAATCACAAAAAAATTTCAACATATTTAGCACAGTAAATTTATTATTTTATGATAAATATCATTTATTTTAAGGAGTAAATTTATAGTATAATAATAAATAGATTTATTTAAAAGATTACATCTTCTTGGAAACAACTCATTTATAAATGATCTAATTAGATCTAGGGATGGTGTCTTGGAAAGGGAAAAACATCTATAATGACACTATAGATTTTCAAGGGAGAATATTTTAGTGTTTGGTTGATCTTGAAGCCTTAATGTGGTGTAAATATCTGAGCTAGGTAGTTCCATTTTATAATTGAGGTGAGAGGAACTTTTAGAATTTCTCAAAAGAATAAAATATAATTACACTATTATAGATTCAAATGAATCCAAGTAGATTATTAATGAAAAAATGGATTACATTATTGATGATATATTATCCTCTCTTCCCTTATATAATATTTATTTAGTTTTAAATGATTTATTAACACATTGTTTTCATAAAATAACATTATTGTTAATTTTGATACTATTAAAAACATTGACTTGAATAACATCTTGAAAAAAATTATAATTCAAATAAACTATTTTAATGTTGCTCTGACATGAATTAGTGACATTTATAATTCATTTATCACATTATATATGTAATTTTTATAACAATTTTACTATTTTTCATATCATTTATTTTTTTGTTTCCATTAATTGAATAATGTTTTTTTAAAGGTTGGGGCCGAAGCCTCATTTTTATTATTAAATCAAATCAATGTCCTCTTTTAATTGGGTAGAGGGAAACCCATTACATAGCCCGAAGGCCCAGTGGGCTTGTAGCCCATTACATAGCCCGTATGCCAAAATTCAAAGGCCAATTCACATTATGTGAATAGTAACATGCTGCTATAGTACCGCACAGTATCGCCGCCGCTACAGTGCCCTGCCGCCGCAACAGTACCCACTGATGAATAGTGCCGCCACTGCTACAGTACCGCTACAGTGCAGCTACAGTACCCTGCGCCCCATGGGATGGGAACCCCCATTTTCCATGTCGTATTAGGGGGTGCTTACCATTAATTGAATAATGTCTTTTTGAGTGTTCTATAAGAATATAATGTTGTTATTTTATCACTAGAAATTAAAAATAAATTATCAAGATCATGAGAAATCATTAATATTTTAGAATATTGTTTATATTAACACCTATGATTTTATTTACCCCACAGTATAGATATTATATTTTTGAGAAACAAGAGTGTGACATGTTAAATTTTTGATGAAATAAAATACTATAAAAGTCATAATCTCAAAAAAAAAATGATACAAAAGGACATATAATAGAATATTACATGATTATGGAAGAAACTAAATCATAGAATAAATTTCCCTCATATTTTGAGGTAATTTAATATTCTTTAAAATTTTATTTTTAATCTTACTGACAAGATATATTATTTTTATTATAATAAAATTTCTATAGTTAATATTAATATTAAATAAAAATAAATGGTACATATTTAAAATTTTTAGACATAATTATTCAAAATATATAATATATTTCTCTAAATTAAACTCAAATTAGTGTTAGAGTTTAATTTAAAATCAATCACAGGGAACACATAAGAAATGTTTATTTTTGAAAAAACTGTTTTGCACATAAAATATACTTATACAAAAGTAAGTTATAAGAATAATAAAATTGTAATTTATTATATTATATATAACTAAATAAAGGAATATCTATATTAATATCAAATTAAAAACATAAATATACAATTTATTATATCTAAAATTAATATTTTAAATATCACAATTTTAAACATTTCATTGAAAAATTAATCTTTTAAAAAAACAATTAAAAAACTCAAAGATAATATTTATAGTGTAAAATAAAGATATTTAGTGAATTTAATTTTCAAATAAATTTAAAATTTTTTATATGAAACAATGTGTTTAGGTTGTGTGACATGCAACACTGAGTTTAAATGAAAAATGACATAAAACTGAAATATTATATATGATAGTTATCATCAAGCCATTAGAAATGAATTTATGAATAACATTAATTAAATAAGTAAAATATATTTCTGACACATATATAAATATTTAATTATTTATAATGTGAACATATAATTTGAAATAAGAAAATCCATTATAATTTAATTTTTTATTTTGAGAAACTATTTTCTTGTTCAATACACATTTTAAAAAATTAATTAATTTATTTTTTCATGTTTTTAATGAAATATATATTATATATTCAATGAAAATTGTATAATTCATATTCCATGTTTTTTATATAAGAGTTAAAAATAAATAAATTATATTATTAAAATCCATATTTTTTAAAAAAATTAGTATTTTTTCTTTTTTGGGTTCTTATATTAAAAAATATTTTTGTTAATTTTGGAAAATTTAATTTAGAAAAATGTTAATTTTTTAAATCATCACATAAAAAATATTTTACTGTAATATTTTCATAATTTTCTGAAAAGAATAATTTTTTACTAAATTGTAAAAAATAATTATTTCTAATATGATACACTTGTGTTAGTTAAATTTATTTTTATTTAAATTAATTTTTAATTAATATTAGTTCAATTATATATATTATTATTATTTAGTTAATTATAATAATTATAATAATTATATTTTTAATAAATTCATAGTATACATTTGATCATTTTCTCTTTACAAATCTTGCTTTGTCACCGTCTCGAGGGGATTAATAATGATTAATTTTTTATGCTTATTAGATTGTAATATTGAAAATGTGATAAATATTTGGATTAGTAAAATTCATATTATTTAATATGAACATATTATTTTTTTTAACAAAATGAATATTGAAAAAAGGAAAAATTAATTACCATGGTAAAGGTAAAAACGGGTTTACAGGAGGTTAAACTGAAAACATATGTGTTATAATTACATGAACCATTTCTAAAATAAAGTTTCATTAAATATTTTGACCCTATAATGTCTAAGGATCTAAAATACTACATATTTTAGCCAATTTACATCATTAAAACATGGGTAATCCTTTTTTACCAATAATTACAGGTGTGCCACTCACATCACTTATAAAAGGCCACCACTAATTCTATCCTCTTTTATCCCATTCACAACATAAAACCAAATTGGATCATTTAATAACTACCCAAATGTCTTCCCAATGTCCCTCATATAATCTCATAAGCTTTATTTTGGGATTAAATCTATCCTAGTAATGATTTTTGTTAAAACATATAGAGGATACCAAAAGAAGTTATAATTTATGTCAACCTGTTTGTTATTTTATTTAATCACCCAACACCATTAATTATTATTAAATAATTATGATATAATTATTTGAATATTTTACAAAAAAATATTTTTTTATATTTTATTTTAATGACCTAATACGATATTATCTTTCTTAAAATGTATTATAAAATCATCATTTGTATGTATAATGGACTACCACCTCACGAACTGATGTCACTCGTTTCTAAATCACCACCTCCCATTGTTTTTTATGTTGATGGTTCTAAAGAATACAAATAATTTATATACATTATTAATTTTTTTGTTGCGGATATGATAATGATTCTCCTCAGTATAATGTACTACATCCTTATAAAGCAATGTGATTCATTTTTCACTAATTTTTTTCCTGGAAGCCAATTCATGTAAAAATAATGCATATATGGTAAAAATAATAATCAATGTTATATTCATGAAATATTTATGATTTTATATGATAATATTACATTTTATTTCTTAACTTTTCTTTCGTTGAAATATGATAATGTTGGTCCTGTGCTTGTGGGTTCCCACCTTCATGAAGTGATGTTACAATATATTTTTATCACCACACCACATTGATGATATTTATAATTATATGTAAAAGAAAAATACATTAATTTTTATATTATTATAAATATTTAAATATTAAATATCACTAACTTCCATTCCATGATGAACATCGAAAAATTGAAATTTTACTCATGCTTATATTGGACATATAATATCAATGATCGTATCATACATCAATTGTGAAAACCATAATTCATGAATTAAATAAAAATGTAATTAATTTATAAATATGATAATTATTTTATTATTATTACTCTATCTATCATGGAATATTTTTCAAAGTAATAGTAATAAAATTAAAAATCAAAACATACGTAATTTATTGAGTAGTTCTTTCTCAAATCGTGACATTAATAAGGAATTGTTAAAAAATATGTAAAAAGTTCATATTTAAATAATATATGGTATTATTTATATATTTATGTTACATTAATTAGTTTATGATAAATTTTTATTTATCATACATGTCTTTTGATCATGTTTGATTGAAGTAGGGATTTACAGAAAGGGATTTATTGTCTCTCTTTTATTTCTAAGATATATATGAAAATTTACCCTCTTTGATTTTTTTGGGGTTTACATACTTCCCCATTTATTTTTTCATTAATCTACTAATTTTAAGGATATTTAGTTTTTTATTAGAATTTATTATTTATCTAGGGCAATGATTTAGAATATTAGTGATTTTTTATGGGTTTTTATCCTCACATTTTTTACTTCAGTGAGACACATTCTATATTCACCAATTTTTTTATTTTATTTATATTCTTCCTATATGATATATTATACCCTTAATCTGATATATTTCATAATATTTATCAGTTCATTTTAATTTTTTTTAATTTAATGGGCCTAATATTCAATTTTACTAATGTGATAAGTATTTATGTTACAATCTCATCATTTAAGAGGATTGATCAATATTAAGCTTATAATGATAAAATATTATGATCTACCTCCCTATAAACTCATATATTTTCTTATCCAGTGGTAATTTATGGAAAATACATTTTTTCACTTAATTTTATACCTTGTCTGTACTAAAGAGATCATATTAATGTGTTTATGAAAACCAATCTCTATTACTTGATTCTATTGAAAATATTTTTTCTTCCAAACCCATGTTTTCCACAAATGTTTTTAAAAATTATTTTTCTGTCAATAAAATAATTTATCATTCTTTTTTGACCCATTTTTAATTTTTTGATTTTTTAAAAACGAATATTAATGTTGTTTTTTAATCAATGCCAATATGGAATTTTAAAAAAGTACTAATGTAATAATTGCTTTAACCAGTTTTACATGAACATTATTTTCCACCAAAGTGTCCATTATTTTCATTAATGATTCCATTACATGTTTTCATAGATATGTGGAATTAAAATTATTTTCTATATGTTTTATAAATCTTCAGTTTTTAAAAGGGATTTTCAATGAAATGTTATTTCCTATTTAAAAGTTCAAAATTATCTTCCAAAATCATTATCATTATAGGATGGCATACATTGACACATCTTATCCATAATTTAAGATATGAAAAAGGGATACCATTCTTATACATTCTCTAATTTATTTATCATGACAAGATGCTTATGAATCCCATTTCACTTTAAAGGGTTATAAAATAATAAAATTATTCTGAAACCAACAACTTTTTCCCAAGTTTATGATATGATTGAACAAAGAAATAATTTTGAAACCTATGTTCTTTTCATAGTTTTTCATTTGATTTTTTTTAAGAAACCCAATTTCATTCATGGGTTTTGATAAGATGTATCATTTGTGATCATTTAAAATACATATGGGTGTTTTTCAATTTTTAATTAGTGGTTATGTTTTAAATAGGGATAGTGGTTAAATTATAACCAATGATAGTGGGTATGTTATAACTAAAAGGGGTGGTATTTATATCTCAATCCAATTCATTGGGTATAGATTTTTATATCCTTAGGTATATAGGACTAGAATGGGGAGTGAACTGAGATTAGTAAAGGACTTTTCCCACATTGATTGTTTTGGGAGTGAACCCATTCCTCTGTGAGAGCATAAGTGGTGTTACCTTATTACTATAGAAATTATTTTTTATGATTTTGTGTATTCCAAAATTTTATTTCATAAAAAAATGTTATGTTTTCAAGTCTAATATTCCATTAATTCAATTATAATTCATGTCTTAGGAACTGCCATGATTTATTCTATGGTTCATTATTTTGATCATTGATATGTATGGTACAACTATTAAATGTTATGATCATTTTCATATAAACATATGTTCATGTAATTATTTTTTTATCCTTAATATCATACATTTATACCCTTATTTATCATTTGATATCACCGAGTAATATGATTCCTTTACATAGGTTATGATGAAAAATTTTACATAGGGTACAATTGTGAAGATCACTTATGGGGAATATCTTTATGTGGTTTGATCAAGATAATTCTTTAAATTAGAATATTTTGTATGTAGTCACTAAAGAGACTAAGCTAAAATGTTCATTACCCATATTTTTTGTTTAATGGGTTGAATATTTGTCTAAAAATATTTTAAATTTATATATGTAAATCCTTGGTCACTAGGGTTGGAATAAAATAGAATTTTAGTTAAACATGGAAAACTAGGATGATAAATATTTAGTGATCTCCATAGGTTTATTTGCAACGATATATCAATGAAAACGTATAAGGAAAAGTATATAAATGATTCAAAGAATAGGAAAATTTACTGGTATTTTAGAAATGGATATACCAAGTAGATTCAATGAAATAAAAATTATGCTAGGATAATAAAAGATAATGTAGCCATAGAATATAGGTAACATGGGTAATTACTAAAAAAAGTGCACATTGAGCGGGACCCAATTATCATCTAGTGAACAAAAATAGTTTTATTTAGACACCATGTTTGAAACTCCCTAGGGATACACTTTTGAAATTGAAAAAACTATTTATAAACCATCATAATTGATTTAAATAGATACAGACTAAGAATGACCATTCATAAAAACATAATATTTATTATATTCAAAGTAAAGTGTAATATATTTGATATCCTAATTGTAAATTTTTAATGATTATGTGGTTTCAAACTATGATTAGTGCTTGAAATTATTTTTTTTGGTTTTAGTCAATAGTGGGAACTAAAAAGAATTAAGACAGAATTTAATGGGATGGTGAATTATCTAATAAAAAAATGGGATGAATACTTGAGCGATGGATGATGTTATTATTCTTAATTAGTTATCAAGCAACAATAATAATAATGATCACCTTAAAAAACACTCGAAGTGAAAAAAATATTGGAAGGTTAAAGTTGGGTGATAGTTTAGGTTGTTGAGAACATTCAAAAAAGAATATTTATTTTTCTATAAGAAGATAATTTGGGAAGAAGCAGTCATGGGATTGTGTTAGAGGGACACAAATTTGTTTTGGGTGTTTAAAATATGTATACAACTTTAGTAAGTACAAAGTAAATTTAAAAAGATCGGTAAACACAACAGATGAGAATAATGGTCTCTCAAAGGTATCATCGAATTTTGAATGTTTTATATTTTAAAATTATTGGAATTATGAAAATCAATTTCTTAAGGGAAAATATCATGATAACAATTAACAAGGTTTTATTATTAATAGATTCAATATTGATGATAAAGAGAATATTAATGAAATATAAAAGGAATTTGGTATTACGGAAATAAGAGTGTTTGATAAGAAAGTATAATGATTGAAGTATTAATGTTTTTGAATTCATGAATATGTAATTTTAATCGTCAAATATATAAGGATTGTTTCATATAATATTTTTAGTAAGAATTTTCAAAAATATTATTAACGATACTTATTGAGAAGAAAAGATATTTAATTTAAAGGTGATATTTTGATTAATGAATGAAAACCCATAATATGTTATGGATGATAACATATTGATTTTCTTTTAAAGAAATGTTAAATATATATAACTAAACATGAGAGTTCTAAATATATGGTAACTTATTAATAATTTGTTGATATTTTGGTTTATACAATCATTGATGAAGTTTATATCATTTTTTAATCGATAGAATATATTCCATTATATTTGGATTTGTTCATGTAAGGAATAAGAATTATTATTTTCGTTGATGTTTTATGGTAAATTTGGTTATTAGGATGATTCAAGAGAATATATGACCAAAGGTATTCACATAATTAACATGTGATCTTTAGGAAATTTTTAATGATATTTGGAGGATTAGTGTAGATTGTACGAATTTTTGGAGACCATAATTATAAATTTTCAATTTTGGATTAGAGATAATGTTAAGAATTATTAGAATGGAAGAATTTTAAAATTGGATGATATATAAGTAATTAATGTATTTCATTAAAATAAGAATATTTATCTATATTGGATAAATAGTTTCAACAATTTTTTACTAGAGCTAAAATAATTTACATATCATTATTTGATGGATTTTATGTAGTTTTCCAGATATGAAATAAATTAAATTTTTTGAGTAAGGTATAAAGTGTAAATTGATCAAGGAACAACCAAAGTATGGGATTGTGGATATTGAATAAAAAGATATCCAAATGAAATTTTTCATATGTTCACAGTGTTGATGGAAGATGAATTCTCCTCATTAAAAAAAGTATAATAAAATAAAATTCAATCCCACTATAATAATTTTTTATGATATAAAAAATCTTTTTCTTTATTTTTTAGTTTATCATATTATGACTGTTAAACTTCATTGGAAGACCCACTTTATTATGATATGTGATCTCAATCACTCTCTATAATTATATGCGTATTTATTACAGGTACATATATATACACCCCAACTATGTCCTAGTCTTTGGAAACCAAGATTCTGTTAGTCCAAAATATATTTTCAAAAATCATTATCTTTTTAAAAAGAATGTTTTATATACCAATTTTATGATGTTGGGTTTTAAATAAGAATTTTCCAGTATAAATCATTTGATGGACGAGATGAATTTCGAGGGATGAATTTTTTATGGGGGTAGAATATAAAAAAATTATAATTTTTGAATTTTTTAAAATTAATATAATCTTTTAAATAATTTTTTTGATACATTAAATTTTTATTTTTGTTGGAATTAAAAAAACATTAGGTTTAAAAGAAACTTGAAATATTATCAAAATATTATATATGATTGTCATAAACTATCTATTGTAATAGAGAGTATGTTTAAGACTAATTAATTATGAATATATATTGTTTAAAATTTAACTAAAATTAATTTTTGGTGAGTAAGTAATATGAAATGAAAATACGAAACTAATTCAAAATAAAAGAAATATTCTATTTTGAAAAATTATTTTTATGCCGAAAAATGTGTTTTACCTCTATAAATTAAACAATTTATTTGGTGAATTATTATAATAAAAGTTATATATTATATATTAAATTAATATTTGTACATTAATCTAATTTTTTTCTAGATAAGAGATTTTAAAAAATAAAATTCTAGGCTTAAAAATCATTTTTTTCTATAAATTAGTTTTATCTCATTTTAGCACTTATTCAAAAAAAATTTATAAATCATTAATATTATTTTAAATATTCAATTTAAATTATTAAAATCATCATTTTAAACTGATCTTGGGGTGATTTGTTTTAAATTTTATGGTAAAATTAATTTTTTTATTAATAGGTAACAATTAAGAACATTAATTGGAAAGTAAATTTTTGTTTAAATTATTTATAGAGTAAATTAATAATTTAATTGTATTTAAATTACAACCAGTATAATTATATATCTAATAATTTTGTTTAAATCATTGGAATCATTTTTATAATATTTTTAATATACAATCAAAATATCATTTTAAACATTTTCGGTTAGAAAAAACTTCTTCATCGTCATTTATGCTGGATTAATTTTAAATTACAATTTTCTATTTAATTGAATTGAATTTGGAAATATGGAATCCATATTTGGAATCAATGAAATATATATTATATAATATATTGAACATATTTTTTTACCAAACTTAATAGTGAAAACAATAAAAATTAATTAACACGGTTAAGGTAAAAATGGGTTCACGAGGAGTTAAACTAAAAAGATAATGATTAAAATTTCCTAATAATATCTAAAATATACTTTATAGCTATATCCAGACTCAATAATGTCAAATTATTAAACATAATTCATTTTTGTTCATTTTGGCATGATAAAAATGTTGATAATGTCTCCGCAATTAAAAATCATACAAGTATGCCACTAGCCTAACTTATAAAAGGCCACCCCACTCATCTTATATCCTATCTTTATCACACCAAAAAACCATTTTTTCAGTCAATAACTACCCTTCTCACATCAAAAATTCCATAAACTCAACCTAGAATTCTTTTTTGAGAATAAATACAGTATATGAAAGCTTTTGTTTCTAAACTAAAGAGTATAAAGGAAGACGATATAATGTTCTTGAAAAGTATTTTTTTATTCATCCACCCACATCAATTCTTATTCAACCATGATAATATATTAAATTTATTATATTCAAAATAATGATAGGGTTTTTATGGTGGTGATATACAACCATTTCCACATTCATCAAATGGGTTATGAAATCATTATAGATGTTTATAGAAGACTATTTCCTCTTAAAACTAGGTCATTCTTTTTTCCATTACCACCACTCACATTTCTTTATGATGATGGATATAAAATATATATATTTTTTATTACATAACTATCCATCATGATTCATAATATCGTATATTATTTTTTTTACTTTCCATTTGATATGGGATATAATAACATCATTCAAGGTGGTGACATACAACCATTTCCATTTCATTTTTAATTATTATTTTCATTGAAGATAATAAAGATAATGTTCATTAATCAATGTGATATTAATTAAATAATTATTATATCAATTAAATATATATCATTGTTAAATTAAAATATATTATTTAGATTCTTAACATTTCAATCATTGAAAGATGATAATGTCATTTGTGTACGTGTGGACTACCACAATCAGGAAGTGATGTAACTCTCTCTTTCAATCACAAAACTGACTTGAAAATATTTATTAGTATGTTGAAATGAATTAA
This sequence comes from Viscum album, assembly GCA_963277665.1. Classification (NCBI taxonomy): domain Eukaryota; kingdom Viridiplantae; phylum Streptophyta; class Magnoliopsida; order Santalales; family Viscaceae; genus Viscum; species Viscum album. The sequence continues at coordinate 1,052,847 of CAUJRU010000136.1, read as the reverse complement.
ATGTTATTATTATTATTATTATCATTATTTAAATAAAACATATCGCATTCATCAATTCTAAAATGAACATTAAAAATTAGTGATGTCACCCGGGAATATGTATGACGTCATGTCTCCTTGATCTCAACATAATTCATTTATACGAAACATTATTAATAAATATTATTAATAGTTTAAGTGACTTATAAAAGTGATAATAATTCCAAAATCTTAATTTTTTATACTTTGGAACCATGAACAATGTAAGAGGACAAAAAATGAAAAATCGAAACATATATTAAAAACAATGCAATTATTGCCCTAAATGTGACATAAACTTGGAATAATTAATGAACATGTAATAAAAATACATACATAAATAAAATATGGTATGATATATATACACATTCATTGTTATATAATATATCTATAATAATAATTTTTTTATTATACATAATATTCAAATGTGTATGAAGTATGTTGAGACTTATGGTAAGGGATTACGAGTCTCTCTTTTATTTCTGGAAGTCATAAAAAAATTCACCACACATTTCTTTTTTTTGTGGTGTATATAATTCTCATTTGACTTGTTATATCATTAATATAATCATTTTAATTATATATAACGTTTCATTAAATTATTTTCATTATTGGGGATTATGATTCCAAATATTACTAAATAGGTAATGGATTTTTGTCTCAATATTTACATTAGGGAGATACGTTCCATATTTATAACCAATTAATTTTATATGGTGTATATAATTACCCATTAACATGAAATATCATTAATCCCCTCCTTTTAATGTTATTTAATGACTAATTTAAAAATATTTTTTCATGTTTCCTATAATTCAAATTCAACGAAGTGGAATGTTTTTTTATTTCAATCTAATCATATACAGGTATTGCACAAGATTATGCTGCAAATGAAGAAATGTTATGATATAGATCCCATGAAATGATTTTGTTTTCATATAATCCCGTTATTTTAATAGAATAAATTTTTTCACATCATTTTGAACTATTTATATACAAAGGAGTTTAAAATAAATTTTTAATGGAAAACCTTCTTTATTTCATTCATCAACCAGAAACCCTTTTCTTTCCAAAATCATTACCTCTTAAAAAAATATCATGTTTTTTTAATAAAATCTTATGAATATTTGTTGAAGAAATTTATACATATGATTTAATTTTTTAAATATGTTTTGAAAGGAATCATCATGTTGTCTTCTAAACATATCTCATTTTTCTTTTTTTTGATAATTTGTAAGGAATCATTGATTTAACATGTGTGACATTAATTGAATTTTCTGTTTTGATGAAAATTATTTTATTTGATGCTTCCTTTAAAATTTTGAATGTTATGTTTTATTCATATTTAGTTTTTTTTTTTTTGAATTTTTAGTATTACAAAGTGATTTTCAATGAAATTTCATTTTCCTCATGAAATGTTCTATGTGAGCATTAAAAATCATTGTTCATCTAAGATGACATATATTACTAAAGAATTTTATTTTCTAGGTATTTGATCAAAGGATTCTATTCACATTTTTTCTTTGAAATGCTTATCATGACATGTTTTTTATGAATCCTATTTTTCTTCTATATGTTATACCATGATAAGATTATTATGAATCCCACTTATTTTTTCACAAGATATTTTGTGTTTAAATGATTAAAAAATTATAATATCTGTCTATTTAATATATGTTCTGATATGATGAAAACATTATAAAACCCATTTCATCTCAAGGATTATGATAATATGATTATTCTGTTATTTTGAGGCACACATGGTTGTTTTTTTCTATAATTTTTGTTACATTATAACCAATGATGGTTTTCTTTTTATAACCAAGAATGGTGGTTATGTTATAACCAATGATGGGTATGACATATATCTCTCTCCAATGAATTGGGTACTAATATATATCTTATGAGATTGGTAAGAAAAATATTTTGAGTGAACCAATTTCAATAAGGGATATTGTCCACTATGAAGTTCTTGTGAATTTACTATGACTACTATGATGGATTGGGGAGTTATACCAATCCACTTTGACAACCATTGGTGTGAGCCTTTAATACTATAGAAATTATTTTATATTATAATTTGTATTATGAAATTACGTGTATTAGTCCAATTTTATGATCTCATGGTTCACAATCTATATGTTTCTTTAAGAACAATGTCTCGTAAACTTATAAAATTTATTTTATGTATCAATATTATGATCTTTGATAGGTAGTTTCTTTCATTCAAATGTTATGATAATTTTATCATACCCTTATGATCATGTTAAGAATATGTGTTCCTTTATATCTTAATTTCTCACCCTTACTAATATTTAGAGATCACCCTTTATTACTTTTCCTTTCCCCGTGATATGAATAATGGTTTTTGGTAGTTTTTGATTGTGAAGAGTACTGAGGGGTAAGATATTTATAGGTGATTTTTAATATATATCACCAAATTAAAATAGTGTGTACATAATCTTCAAAGACACTACAAAATTATAGTCGTCATTCATGTGATAATGTAATGTATTGAAAATTCATTTAAAAATATCTAATATCTATATATGAAGGGAATGAGTCTTTATAGATAATATGTACATCCAAAATGATATTTATTTTTTTCAATACATTTTAAAAAATTTACATATATCAATTTTAATATTTACTATGAATAATCAAGAATTATTCGTAATGAAAAATAATCTTTTGACAATAAAATGGATTTAATTTTTTTACCATATTTATAAAACTCCAAATAGTACAATATAAACAATTAATATGATTATATGATTTAGATGTTAGATAATACTATTAATTCCCACCAATTTAAGAGTATGTAATAAAACACATAAAAATAATATTTCACTATTCGTATTAGACATAGTCCCCTTGTATGGAAAGTTATCACAAGAATTACACGTAATGGGAAAAAATATTTCACAAAATATTAGGGTGTTATAGACATGATAAGTCTTATATGAAATTTTGTATCCAACCACATCCATTATGGATCTTTTTCATATATGTGATATTTTCTTAGTGGTTAGTCATTAATTAGGTTTTTTCCATATCTTGTGTTTCTTTCACAGTTCCTATGATGCCATAATCTTATGATTCCATGTTTTTTTGTCATTAACCCATGTGATTATTCATGAGACTTATCTTTTATTTTATCATTTCATACCCCTGACTAACATGTTATAAATCCTTATAATATTTATTCCCTAATTATGATTTTTAATTCACCCTTATTTTATATGTATTTCCTAGGATATCCCATCTATTTTTAGTATCTTGAAATGATTTAGGAGCTCATTATGGACAATAAAATAATTATGTTTTATTTTAGTATCACTTTAATATATTATGAACATAGTCTAATAAATAAAATAGGCCTCACAAGCACTGGGTTCTAATTAAAAGACTTTTATTTTAAAAAGTAATTAGTAATATCGGTAATAGTCATAGGTAACTAATGTTGGTATCAATGAATAATTTTAGTTAACCTTTTATAAATGGGATAATAAAAATATATTTAGAACCAAAAGGAAATGTCTATGGATAATTCTATGTACAGGAAAATATCATGGTATTTTTGTGAAGGATAGAGAGAGAATTTTCCATAAAATTACATCTTTTTTGTGGATAATACTAGTGGTTGTGGCTATCACATAGTTTTTCCTAAGGATAATTACCATAAAACACATTGATTAATACATCATTATCATACGGTTCATGACAATGGGCCCTTTTACACACCTGGATTGAAACACTATAGTGTTATAATTTATAGATTAGTAATACTCCTTATAATCCATTTTAATTCACCTGAAAAAAATTGGATGGAAAACCAAAAAGGAAAATTTATCCTTGGAAACATTGACTGAAAATAGGAGAATCAAAAGTCAGGATATACTTATAATTTATATTTAACTCCTTTTAAATTTATATGTTTCAATTTTTTATGTTTATTAACTCCCTTCTTGTTTCTATTTTTATTTTAATTAATGGCTATTAATAAGAGAAAGGATCCCAACAACCAATGTTATAGGATATTTAATTATTTACCAAAAGTGATTCCTAACAAAATAAGAATTGTAGTTTGACTTTTTATTATCATTCCAAATGAGCAATCTCAAATTGTTACTAACAACTAGACAAAAATTGAATTTCTAAAAACATCAATGAAGATAAATATAGAATCTAAATAATTTTTATTTGAAAAGGAAGAAAAAGAAATAAAAATGCATATTCCTATATGTCAAAAATGTTGTAATAGGAAGAATTTAAAATTGCATAATAGAATTTGAATATTATTTCTATTATGGAATGGGGGAGCAAAGCCACAGATTTTCAAAGAAAAATAAATCCTTTGGTTGAAAATACACGGGGAAATAATATTCAACATAAGGCACCATTAACAGTACAATTAAATAAGTGTGGGAATAATTTTCAATATTAGAGTCAACTATCTAGGTTAAGGATTATTTCTTAAGAGAATATATCATGAGAATCTTTGACATGGAATAATTTAATTGTTTATGTTTTGGAACACCAGAACCATATTGTTGATGTTTTTTTATGAATTTTAATATGGTTATTGAAAATATTAAACATTTAAGGACTGTTTTGTTTTAGTTTTTTGGTATGCATTTTCATGAATATGTTTAATGGAACTAATTACATTGAAATACGATTTAATGGAAATGTGATATTTTGTATAACAACAAATTATTGAGGAAAACATATTTTTTTTGGTTGTTCTTGATGTTAAATTAAATATCTTCATTAAAATTATTTGATCTTGTAAAAAATGATAATTCAGAAAGAAAACCATAGAGGAAAAAAAATGGTTTTAGAAGAATAATGTTATTGGTGGATATGATCATAATATTAATGATAACATTTTTGGATAAATGTGAATTGTGAATACTATAATAAAAAATTTTAAAATAATTTTTGGAAAAGGAAAACCACAAACTGAGTGAAAACCCATCACATCATTGTATTCTATAAAGATTTATCCCACAACTGATGGGTGATAACAGTTGCACACCTATCATTATCCTATGTGATTTATTGGTAAGTATAAAATATTTTTTCACTTAAAATTATGGGAGTAATAAAATTATGTTTATTTTGGGAAACATATTAGAAGATCAAATTCTATAATTTTTAGGATTTTTAGGAGATTAATTTCATTTTGGGAATTTAATTATTTGGTTGAGATATAAATAACCATTAGGGTGAACATAATGGATTAATTGTAAGGAATGCATTTATGTTTTCGGAGATGTAGGATGAATTCTAAGAGATATATTTTGATTTAAAACAATCATTTATTTTGAGTAAATGAGGTTTATTTGGGATATATTGTTATTTATATGAAGAATGATCTATGTTAAAACTATTTTTTTCTGTTATGTTTTGTAGATTCATATATTCTCATTTATTTTTGGAATTATATTAAATTTTTCTAAAAATTTGGGTTTTAATAATGATAGGAATAATATCATTTTAAACATTTATGGATCTTATGATCCTTTAAAAGGTAATATTAGTGATTTTGGAATAATAAAATCATATAAGATATTTATTCCTTATAAAAATAGATGAGGTGGATATTTATCATAGCATAACCGGAGGATTAAAGTTTATTTATGATTTAAAAATGATTTTAAGTAAGTATATTTTCTGCTGTTATATATCCTAATAGCAAAATAATCTCTTCTCTACAAAAATGATGTGGAAACAAAAAATTTATCCAATTAACTTCATATCTAATGTATCAATGGTCCTTTAACTCATTACATTTTTTTCTGTTTTTTGTTGTCAACTTTCTCTTTATTATTCAGTTTCTTATGAAAATTGAACTCAATCACTCTCAATAATTACTTATTTTTATATTTCATGTCTATATTTTTACATCCTAGGAATGATCCCCATATTGTAAACATAATTATGTTTTATTGTAAATGACCTTTATATATCCCTTTTTCTTATTTTTAATAAGAAATTTTATTAACTCATTTTTATGATTTTGATTTTCTACAAAGTAAATTTAGTTTTCCAAAACTATAGCGAATCTAGTTTTCCCATATAAGAAATAATATTATTATTAGGAATATTTATTTAACACGATGTTGAGTCGGCATGTAATTATGGGGCCCATAGATACTACATACAGTGATAACAAAAATATTTTCCCATGATTGTGCATTTGACACTCCACTGCCGACAAAATCCTAGTAGTGTCCATGTTTGGGAGGCCCCTCGAGTCACCTCATTACTAGTTAGAGATTTTAGAATATTTTTTTGGGGCCCTGAGTATCTGATAGTGATGTATGTTGATGGTTTATTTCTTCCAATGTTTGATGAAGAGTATATGTAATATTTGTATCCGATTTGTGTAAGTGATGTGGTGTAGTACTAGATCCATAGATTATATATGTACATGTTTCTTTGTATTTTCTACCTATCAAATATGAGAATAGATTGGAATTCTTCATTTTATAACTTAATCTTTTTTAGATATATATTAGGTTTGGTTACCTTGTGTGTGTGTTTGTAGACTGCATATGAAATATATTGAGAGATTTCATGTATGTTGGACCCTATTAAGAGTACCATTCCACAATATGGGAAAAATTTCCTTTTTGGATGTATAAAATGAAGAAGTTGGGGAGGATTTCATGACCTTTGGTTTTCATTGTGAGACTCTAAAAAATTATTAGTAGTACTTCCAGAACTATTCGCAAAGTTAGAACGGAATTCCTAGGCCCGGAGACCCTCATTGTGGTGATAATAAATAGATTTTTCACGTATATGGAAGCTATTGTTAAAAGTTTTTTTAAATCACAATCATGGTATCAGAGAAAAAAATTGACACCATAGTTAATTTAAAAACATGGTGGTTATTATAGGCATGATATTAATATTTTCTACGGCTAGTGTTTAGTTGAGGTTGAGTAGGAAGGGTGTTAAATGGGGGATTATTAAATTAATGAATTTAAATTGAGAAATCATTTACCCATTTTGGGTTCTCACATAATGAATGTGAGAGTAAAAACCCCCACCCCTTTATGTGATGAATAAAATGAGGAAAAAATAAGATGATGAGGTTCCACTGATATTATTTTTCAACGCAGATCGTCACTGGGTCGAGGTTCTGATGGTTTTAGGCATCATTTATGAACTGAAACACCCATATTTTGAAAGAGGAAAGTTCTTTTGTGATATTTAAAATCTTTATTCCCTTTTATGTGTTGTTTAATTCTATTTAGATCCATATTATGACTTTTAATGTATCCCTGGGGATATATATAATGGTTTTAATTGAAATCAAGGTGTTTTTTGTGACTCCTAGGTAATTACCATTACAAATTATTGGTCATACGACATGTATGGATGTAACATTAATTTTTAGATGAATATGCCTCTTACAGGGGGTACACACCATACTGTAATCATTGGTCATGTGGAAATGGAACATGAGTAGAAAGGTCCTGTAATTAGACATCACTATGTATAAGTACATTAACAGGTATATGGGGACGAGCTTCCTAAAATTTTCATAGATGGAGGACATAGAAAATTGGGTAGGTAGGCTAAACACACCTTGTATCAAGGTTAGAATCCATGTTGGGAAACATGTATAGTTTTCCATGTATGGGTAAGGAAATTTCCCTGGAATTAGGTGGGGTCACACACCATGTGACATACGGTACACATAGTGTTTATTACCAAATACACAATGGCTTCCGATAGAGGGATATGTCCATGTGTCAGTTTCTGGGGACATTTCCTCTAACGTGGGTTCACATCATGTACTCCACTTAGAGGTTTCTCCATTACACATATCCATCCATTGGAATCAGATATAGGCTCATGAGTATCTTATCATTAGTAGTTTTCCATGTTGGATGTGATGGTTTGCTTGGTTTTTCCTTCTAATAGGCAATACAATATTGGGATAGTGTGTTGTTCAATAGAGATGTATAGAGCAGTACCAGTTGTGATGAGTCTTGTGGTCTATCTATGTGAGGGTGTAGTGTGGCATTACATCCTCATCACATGATTTTTATTCTACTTATATAATTATTAGTGTTATTTTTTATCCCTCTAGGGTGTAATGGTATATGCCTTCTAGGACAATTAATTATCTAGTTTTGGTGGTTGGTGGAGTTTATGGTAGGTTCTTGTAGTTTTTCTATGGTGGATAGAGTTTTAGAAGATTTTATACGTGATATTTATATGGTGTAAGTAAAATTAATGACGTATAAAGATGCTTCATTGATTCTGTAGTTGGCAGGTTCACATATTTTACATGGATAAAGGGGAACCTATTACATGGATTTCACATCATGTGTTAAATAATTGTTGGGGTGGTGTTTATTCTTTAAAAAAATTATTTTTTTGAATTCCCATAGAATTCGTGATGTGAATATAGATCACATGAGATAAAAAAGGAAGAATCTAGGATTTTATGTTCTTATATTAGTTGATTATAATTCATTTGGATAAACCTTCATTCATACAATTATTCTAAAATCCCTCAGTTATTTTTCTGGATACTACAGCTCTCTTCCTCCTATTATAAACCATTGATTCTAGTTCATCCCTTATGGCAGTACATGGTTTTTTATTCTCCTTTCTTGGTGATTCTCTTTAGTCCATCATTGATAAACCCACTGTGGTTTTGAATTTTTGGTTTATGGTATTAGTTGAGCATCATTTTTATGAAAATTAGGTTGAGTGTAGGAAGATACATGGTTTACCAGGGTACAATTTCAGGGTGTAGATATTTATTTATTTTCCCTATTGTGAAAAACATGTTAGTAAACCCCCTTGAGTTATGGAATCCCTACTTTATTATTATTGGGTATTATTTGGGATTGGTTTTCTCTTATTATTCTATGAGAGTTTTTTTTCTAGCTTAATAAAATCTAATGTCTCGAAAAAATTCAATTGAATATGAAAAAGGAATGAATTGAATGGTTTACATTTTTGATATTATTATAATATGAAGGATTTTACAAGCATTACTCCCCATAAAAAATTGTGGTTGTTGGGGGAAGGGGTTATTTATGTTATATGATATGTGTTGTGATTGCTATATCTATTGTGATTATTTTGATATCACCCTAAAATAGAAATTTAGCTAAACACTTATATTCTTATTATGAAATGGCTTCCACAAGATTATGTATTTTGGGGTAACGCCCCTAAAATACTGTGAAATGTGATTAAATACCCATTTTCTAATTCTAAAAAATTGGGTTTTAATGTTTTTTTATGCGTGGACATGCTTGTGGGGTATTGATGTATGTTTTAATGGTTTTTTTGGGGATGATGGTTGTGATGTGTCGATGATGTTGGTATAGAAATGTGATTGTTTTTTGGGTTTTCTTCCTGACATGTGAGGTGGTGGTTGTTTGGTAGTTCTTTCAATGTGGAAAAGTGGCGGTTGTTTGTACATTCATTTGGTAGTGGTGAGGTGGTTTTTTGGTTGTGCATTTGGGGTAGTCAAGTGGTGGTTATTTTTCCCAGATTTTGGGATAGTGGGGAGATAGTTTGACAGGGTTAATGAGTTTATTGTGATGTGTGTTTGAGGTGCTCTATAATATTGGTTTGTAATAGAATGAATATTTAATAAATATAGAAAATATTAGTGTTTTTTTTGACACATGTGTGAAAAATGGCTAATGAACAAATAAATGATGGGTTTTGTGGTTAAATATTATTGAAACATGTTAATGAAATGACTAGCATGTATAATGAAAATTGGTTGGAAATGTGAATTTTTAGATTGTGGCTTTTATGTGATGTTATGAATTTTGTGTTTCCAGTAAAAGTGATTATGTTGTAAGATGGATAATTCATTGTTGTTGTTCAATAGGTTGGGAATGTGTGTGAAAATATGTAAATGTTTTTATATTACCAATGATTTATATAATAACCCCACCAATGTAGAGAACTATGTTATGATGTCGAAATAATCACTAAGGTGGTTCCTTTCCCAACATCCTTGTGGTGACGAGGGATGACTTGATACCCACTCTTTCCCACTGTATCAATCAAGAGAGTAGATATTAATGGGATTTGATGGTTGAAGGTATGTTAGTGCAGTTGATTATGAACCATTTGTTTTCAGGTGTGATGTGATATATCTGTGATGAGAGGGTTTTAGACCTTGTGTTTTTAGCTAATATGTGATTACTGTGTTGTGGGATAGCGAACTGGATGATTTTGGGTGAGATGTGATATGTATATACTATGATAAGGGTTATGGTGGGGTTTATGAACCGTAAGATAGAGGAACAATTTTTTGTGATTCATTCTCATTGCACCCTATAACCGTAGTTATGGTTTTGTTGTGACAACCCATCTATTTTTTGGTTATATGTGATGTTAACATGTTGTGTTGTGGTGGCCAATTATATTTATGTTCGATGTCAGGTGACCATGTTTTTTGATAATGGACTATGTGTTTTTTGCATGATGTGTTGTGACTATGAATTGGGGAGGTGGTATATTTTATTTGAATGTTATGGGAGTGCTAGAATATATTTTTTTCTAGTGTGAGAGCAGAAAATAAGTAGAAAATATTCATGGTTTACACATTATTTATATAAATAATATTATTGTTTCATAATTCTGGTAGTATATTTAGTGACTTTGAATAATTGGGTTTGGATTTGGTTAGTATACCTGTAAAGGTGTTATTGGTTCTACTATTTACACATGGGTGGATTAATATGAAACTTTCACATGTTCACGAGTGACTGCAATTTTCCTATTGAGTATAAAAAATGCTAAACCTACATATATAAATATTTTCATGCTTTGAGGAGGAATTTGTGAACTGTTTTAGACATTACTAGCTCAGAACATGGATAGTAGGGTACTACTACTTGATATTTTGTTTTGATCATTTATATTAAGATACTTTTCTCTGTACCAGTTTTATTTATACTAAAATGTGGGATTTTTCCCATTTTTTATTGTTGTGGAGTTACTTATGGGTGACTCGTTGTATCTATTCTCATATTTATTTAAAGACTATAATTCCTCCCATCACATGATATTTTATCATCCTGGGTGCTAGTAGTCAACCCCAGACCCACTTAAGGTGGGACTCATGAATCATTATCCCTCTCCTCTCATTTAAATTTCTTTGGAGGGATAGGTCTTGATATAATGTTATTTGAGGGACATTTATTGTTATTATGGAGTTTGGATGTGGGTATAATGAGTATTTCATTAGTACAAAAGAAAACAATTCTAGTTTAACTTTTTGTTGTATATATGATAGAGATACAATAAATCACATGGGATTTTAATGCCCCCACGATCCAGTTATTGGCCTCTGAGCATATTTAGTGACCATGTGAGGAGTAAATGTTTGTAGTGTATAGACCTAGGAGAGGTACATGCATTATGATTAATTTTATTCTTATTTGATTTGATTTAATTTTAAGTGGTTAAAAAGAATAAATTAAATTTAATTGATTCTGAAGAAAATTCCAAAGAACTGTGAATAGGATTTCTTTTTTCATTTCACATATGACTCCAATTCGTCATCCATATATGCCACTGGTAGTTGGGGTTCAATAGATTAATCCTTTTTATTAATATAGTGTTGTTCTATCCGAGGAGGAGAATATGTATCAGAGAATGTTGTTTTCTTTTCAACTGTGGGATTTTGGGAAATACATGGTCATTGATTCAAATGTGGACATAGATAATAGGATAGAGGATGTGGAGATATTCTTTGATTTTATATGGGATCAATGGAGTTGTGGGTCCATCTGGGAGTCAGTCAGATGCATGGAGATTCTTGTAAGTGGTGGGCACTGTATCTGGGTGAGCTAAATGTGGAAGAGGTTTCATTGGATTACAATTATAATGGTTCTATTAAAGAGTTACTCTAATCCACCATGAGTGTAATGAAGAGGAAGAAGATCCATTTCCTTTAGAATGAGATTATGTTAATGTAGGAGTTGTGTATCATTTTCAAGAACCTTCTGTACTTTTCCCAAGATAATTTTACATATAATGAGACTTTGGGAACAGAAAATTGACAAGGTGATCCATCCTTCTATATTGTATATAGTTACTCCTTCTACATTGACAATAAATTTATAGGTTAAGAAAAATATGCAGCTGATCAACTGGATTCTTTCACAAAGAGGCTTACTAATATAGGGGAACCAATAGGGTTTCTAGAGGATAAGGGTTTTCAGTAGTAGATCTCAGGAACTAGTACCTTTGATGATTAAAATGGAGGTGATTCGACCTCATTAGTTTTATTTTCATCCTTCTAGCATAGTGGTTTCAATGATTTTAATATAAATATAAGGCTAGTGTGATTTTTTGTGGCATTCAGGGATATCACAAAAACTAATGCTCACTAATCCCTAACCATAGTTTTATGGAGGTGTATAAGTTCAACACTAGCCTCACCAGTGTTTTCTAGTTAGATTATTTAAGCAGTAGGGGAAATTATATTTTCTTCTATGACGGGATATGTTGAGGGTATAGGATTATATATGAATTTTCTCATATTCAATGACCTCATATTTGAAAACTGTTGTAGAGGTGGGCATCATTCGAGAGGTAGAGAACCCTAGTGTGGTAAGTAGCACATACAAGATATAATAGCATCAGAGGGTATAAACATGGTCATATGGATGATTCATTTATTTATTAACATTGTTCGTTTACTATTTGAATTAGGATATCTGATATCCATTGTTTCACATGCTTAGTTTTTTATCATTGACTAGACATTGAGAATATTTTTGTGCATATGGAATTGGCTTTTCTAGTCAGAGTGTAGAACATATTTTTGGATGTCTGTAGAAGATGTAGACTAATGATGGTTCCACATCAATCCTATGGGGATATCATATTTCTATAAATTCATGTATACAATATTATCCTCAATATAAAATGGTTGAATTTAGTACATGTTTTTATACCCTACCTCCATTTAAAATTCATTTTTTTAAATATTGATGGATATAATGTGGGTTTCAACAGAGGGAAGAGTTTTTAGGTAGGCGGTTGTAATGTTGATACCCTTAATTCATTGATTGTTGATTTATTGATGGAATCGGATAACACTGGGACAATGGAGGTCCCCAGGGTTGTAGAGGATTCCATGGATGTTCTTTTAGATGAGGGTGTGATGATACCCCCTTGATATGATGCTGAGTTTATGATAGGCTTGTAGTCTAGTGATTCTATGATTTAAATAGATCCTGATCATATAAATCCTTTTGAGTCGTGAGAGCTAAGGATTTAGATTGATAATCATTTATAGAAGGGTTTTAATAAGAACAATGAGTCATCATGGGATTCTCCAGTTCTTTTCCCCAATAATTCCAATGATAGTTTGAGATTGGGTATAAAATACTGGCTATTGAATCTAGATGTTTTAAAGAGGTTATATACTATTGTGAGAATAAATGATCATTTCCAATAACATAGAGTGATGAATTGGTTCTATAATATTGATATATGGTGAAAATATCACATGTTGAGGGTGAAGGTGGTGAGAGATATACCGAATACCTTCATCACATGAATGTATTGGCATTTAAAGTTTTAATTTATGTCTTTTGGTGTTTGAAAAAACAATCTATGTTCATGGGGACTATAAAATCATTGTTCCATTAGTTATGGACCAATTTTTCATCTTATTAATTGATGATATCTTAATATACTCAAGGTTACATGTATTGGATTCTGACCATCTTAGAGATGTCTTGTAGGTTCTTCAATTGAACCTGTTTTATAGAGATACATCCACCTGTATTTTATGGATATAAGTGGTTCATTTAATCAGTAATGTGTTTTCTTAGAAATCTGTGGTAGTTAACCTTTTGAATATCATGAAATTTGATTTATGGGAAGCACCCAAGAACATGGAATTGGTTTATAGTATTTTAGATCATTTAAGATATTATCAGAAAATAGTTCCAGATTTATATCATGTTATTTACCCATTGAGATCATTGACCAAGAAGGGATACACTTCTCTACACATGGATCAGTACTGGAAACATTTTATTACCTAGAGGGAAAGGTAGTTATTTCCCAATTTCTTGAGTTTTTTTAGGACGAGGTGACGATTGAATTGTGTTTTATACTTTTCATATGGGCTTGGGATGATTGTTGATTCTGTTAAGGGAAACGATATTATTGGGTGTAGGTAGTTATTTACCCACAATCATAATAACTCTACCCAAAATTTTGATATATAAGTGATTATGTTTTTACTAATGTTGTGGTAGAATTACCTCATTGGTGAGCATTGTGTGTTCTTCACAGATTAAAATATATTGAATTATTTAATTTATCAATGAGATCATAATTTTTTCTTTATAGGTTAATGTTGTTTCTTCATTATTATTATTTTTAGATCATATAAACCTTTATAAGTGTAAATTTAGTTGATGAAATTTTGATTAATAATTCGGGGAAAGATGTTGTTTACAATTTATAGGATTCCAAGAGAGAAAAGGATGAGTTTTAAGCCTTCCACATTATTGGAAGGGAGGATAATGGTAGAGAATATTTTTTTTAAAAATAATGTGAAATTTTATTTTATGTAGTGATCTAAGGATTCTTGTTGGGGAGAATCAGAGGTAGTGGTGATTCTCGATCATGTTCGTTGTAGTGTTTATCCAAAGGGATGGTCGTATGATGGTTAACACAGGAAGATGTTTTAGGGGAGCCTGTTTTTTAGTTTGGATGTGTGAGGGATTATTTCATGAGATCCACAGATCACCTTTGAGGGTACAGAGAAGAGTTTCAAATATGGAACATGGTTTTAGGATAATGATTTGTTCACCCGACTTGATGTACGAAGTGGTAAAATTTGGGGAATAATATTTTATTTTCAGTAGGTATAGTGTGAGCATCATGTTCTTGCTAGTTTTTTTTGTTTCCATTTGTTATTAGAGAGTGGATATGGGATGACATATTAATGGATTTAATCACATAGTGGCCCAGATCATTGGGGGTTGTGACGTTATCCTTTATGTAATAAACCAATTATAAGGATTGGTACACTTGTTAGTGGCCAATGTTTTGTAAACCATTGATTACTTTTATTTGATTTATGTTTTTAAGGTGGTGAAATTTCATGGAGTTAAAAGGACCCTTATTTCAGATCTGGATGAATGATTTTTGTCAAGTGATTGGAGTTTTTTACTTCATGGTTTTTGAAACCAGTTACACCTTAGAACATGTTTTTACCCTTAGATGGATTGGAAGACCGAGTATACCATCCCAATAGTAAATGAAATATTATAGGCATGCATATTAGACTTTTTCGGCTATTGGGTATGATAGATTCTCCCAGTTATTTTATCTTATAATAGTATATCTCACTCTTCTAGTAAAACATCTCTATTTGATTCTTTATATGGGAGACAATGTTGTTCATCATTCTGTTTGGTGAAGGTTTGGGTGGAACCTGGTCATGGGCCTAATGTAGAGTAGAGAAAAATTGAAAAGGGTTAGTTTTATTCAGAGAGTATAGAAGTTGAAAAAGACTAGAATAATTCTTTTGTATATCACAGGAGGAGAACATAGATTTCGAGTATAGGAACCACATGTTCTTGAAGGATTCCCATTGATGTGGTAAGTGGTGTTTTTCTCTTGGGAGTAAACATTTTCCCTTTTTTCGGCCATTTGAGGTGTTTGGGTGAGATATAGAGGTGGGTTTTCATTTTTTTCATTTCACTATGGCGGGATTGGATCCATGATGTCTTCTAAATCTCTATGATTATTTGGTATCTTCATTATTACTCCCATGTCATTGACTAAGGAGTGTTGGATATTCCGTAAGATGTGAAGTTCTTGTAGTGGATATTAGAAATCCAATATCACAGTGATAAATCACTATATAAATAGACCATAAATTTGGTTTTTCATCCATAGAGGCATGATGAAAGATAGAACAGTACCTGGAAGAGAGAGAGAGACACAAATGTATTCCTAGTACCCTGAGAGATTATGATTTTTTTCATTGATTTTTTTCATTGTGATTTTATGTTTAAATATTATTATCTTATGATATGTACTGTTTAACTTGGTTTGTGATGTGTGAAAAAGTCTTATCATATGAAACTAGGAGGAACTTTTTCTTAATCTATACAGATTAACAATGAATTGATTAAACACCTGCGGGTGAATCAGTGCCACCTAGGGTGGATAGTATAAAGGCTTAGATGATGGAACTCCTTGATTCATGGATTTGGGTCATTTTGGCTTATTGGATTCATTGTTTTTTGGATTGGAATGTGTGGAAGTTTAATGGTTCGGTATATGTAAATGTTTTATTGTGTGGTTCATTGAAATGTTTTATAGTAGTTTGGTATGAAATGATTGGCTAGTGGTATCATTTGAGGTATGATGATATCCTTATGAGGTATCTCATGGGGTATTTTTTCATACCCCTTTAACTCTACCCTATTTATTGAAATATTTGTTGAATGAATCATTTTATTGGAATGTGATGTAATAGATCAAGCCTTCTTCACTAGTTAAAATTCATGTTTTGGTGGTTGGAGGTGTTCAGGGGAGGTTTCAGAAGTCTTCCATGCTGAACAGATTTGTAGCATTTCTACTGTAGGAATTTTACATCATTATATTTGTATTCACATTTTGTAATAGAGATTCATGACTTGTGTAGTCGTATTCTCCATAACATGTATCCATATAAAGGAGATCATATTAAATTGATTACATGTAATATAAATATAATTCATTGACTGTATTAAATAAAGGCCTAGGTGATACTCTTTTTAGATAAATATTATTATTATTTAACTCCCATTGAATTAATGTTATGTATATATATTACATGATGTGAAAATGGGTTGATCTAGGGTTTCATTTTTATTTCTCAGTTTAATATCATTCATTCAAACAAACCCTCCATTATTTTTTTAGCAATCCCAAAGATATGTTGGGGGATCAACTATACCTCTTCCTCCCTCTTTTATCCATAAATTATAATTTTCCATTATGGAAATCAGTGGTATGAAATTCTCACTTCTTAGTGGCTTTATCATACTCTTAACTGAATAACCCACTTTTTTGGTACAATTTTGGCTTATGGAATGAGTTTGGAACAATTTTGATGATCCTTGGGTGTAGTGTAGGTTAATCTAGGGTTTCTCATGTGGATGTTGTCTATTATGGGCATCTCATTTTCAACATGTGGTGTAGAATGAGTTGGCACTGCTTTTCTAAAGTATGTAATCCATTGCTTCATATTATTTTGTATCATGATGAATTAGTTTACACTTTTTATTATATACGGATAGTTGTTATGGATTATTCAAAGATAAATAAATTTCTAATTTCTAATTGAAGGGGGTAAAAGGGAATGATTAACATGTTTTAAATGATTTGACATTATTTTGATGTGATGGATTGTACAATTTTGATTCCTTGTTGAGAATTGTGTGTGTTGTGGGATTTGTTTGTCTTTCATGATATGTGTTTTGACTTTTATATATACCATGATTAGTTCTATAACTCCCTAAAATTAAAATTTGTATAACCAAATATATATGGATAATGAAATAATTTCCCATGGATTATGCATAATTTGGTAACACCCTGAAAATAATTATGAAATGTGATAAACGTCCCCAATTTTAAATCTAAAAAATTTATTTGATGTTTTGTGATGCATGTTTGTTCTTATGGGGTAGTGATGTGTGTTTGGGTAGTGATGTGGGGATGGTGGGAGAGATGTGTTCATGATTTTGTCTTAGTGAGGTGGGGGTTGTATGACCATGATTTTGGGGAGATGATATAGTGGTTGTTTGGCCATTTTTGGTGCATCAATGTTGTTATTGTTTGTTTTTTTTGGGTGCCAAGGTAGTCACTATTTCCAAAAATATGTTGGGGAAGCATTATTTTTGTTTTTTGGCCTTGGTTTTATGGTATCAAGTTGATTTTTATCTAGTAATGATGAAAATATTGTAATGTGTGGTTTTGTTATTATTTTACAATGGATATGAATGGTGTAATTATTTAATAACGATTGAAATGGTTGTTGTTTGGACTTACTAATGTGATGGAAGTGGTTCATGAAAAAATAAATGACAGTCTATATGTATAAATATGATCATTGTGGAAATATGAATAAAATTGGCTAGATAATGGATATTACTGAGAAATGTGAATTTTTGGCTTACAACAAATTATGTGTTGTTTTTCATTTAGAGAAGGCACCAAAAGTTACCATTTTGTGATTTGGTTACTTGGTGTGAACCCATAGGTTATTACTATGCGTGTCTATATGTATATATTTTTATATTAAATTTTATTTCTATATTCACCCCACCCATGTCAATCACTATATCAAAACACCCACATAGTCACATTAGGTGTGTTTTATATAAAATCACACTTATGATGATGGATGGATTCATACCCACTATTTCCCATTATCTCTTATACATGAGACAATATTCACAATATATGATTTTCAATGTCCAATTAGTGATCTAGATGATGGGCCATGTGTTTTTGAGTGTGATGTAATATAATAGTGTTGTATGGTGGTGTCTTAGGTGTTTTTGGTGAGATGTAATGTCTTTACTATTGGGTGGAGGCCTGTGTATTTTTGGGTAAGATGTGATACATTTAAGTAGTTGGTCATCAATTGGTTTGGTTCGTTCATGGTAGTAGGAGGAAACAAAGTATATTTCCTTCATATAAAAGATATACTACTACACTGGATATGGATTTAATGTGATGGACCATGTGGATTCATGTGAGATGTGATGTGACCTGGTTGTTGGGCGATGACCTATGTGGTTTCCTGCATGAATTGAGCTGTTCGTTTTATTTTGTACTAGTATATATTATGAAAAATATATGGTATTGATAGGAAATAGAATTTTGTAGTGTGAGTGCAACAAATGAGTGTGAAAGTTATTTGGGGAACCATTTATCAATATGCTTCTTATTATGTTCTAATAACTAGATGGTGATATATGGCTAGTTTTCCTTTGTGTGCTTGGTTTGGGTTGCATACCTATATTTGTTCTATTGGTTCAATTTTTAATCACTTTTTCAACATTATTATTCTTACTCATATGCAAGATAGAAATTAATTTTCTTAAAGTGTACACATGTATAATCACCACTTGGGTATAAACTAAATTTTTATTTTCTAGGAGGATTACATGGACTGCATAAAAAATTTCTAGCTCAAACCTAAGATAGCTGTCGTGAAACTAAATAATCCTTTCTATCCAGAATTTAATTTTTGGATAATTTTATTTTTGTCCGTTTTATTTATAAAAGAATTTGAAATGGGTTTTGTTTCTTTTTATGTTATGTCATTGAGTTTCTTGGAGTTTATTCATCTCCTCTCTAATATTATATTATCATATAGTGGATTGCCACAAATTTAATGAGAGTTTTGTAGACTCTGTGCTTTTCACCATCCTGGGGGATATATGGGTAGGTAATCTATGTTAATTACCTATTTCCCTTCATTGATGTACATTTAATAAGAGAGGGTCGTGATAAGGGTGGTCCAAGTGGGATCCCATATCATATTGACTTCCATATGTGGGGATTATCATATTTTTATAACCTTTATCTATTGGGATGAAATCCAATACCACATAGGATATCCCATAATTGTTTCTGTTTTTGTGTGTGTATATGGTCCCTTACTTATCAGGTGGTTCTAGTAGGGTTTGTTGTATCATCATTATTACAATCCATTTCAAAGTGGTTGGTTCTAATGGGGTCATGGTATCATCAAGAGTATGATACTCTAGTTGGTGGTTGGATATAGATTTAGGTTTTATGTATCTTTTAGTGGTCCTTAGTATGATCCTCCATTAATCTATCATTAAATTGATACTCAATAGGGTTTTTTGAATACCACATTGGTCCTAGGTGTGATCCCCTATCTGAGAGATATGATCTCTGTAGTTATATATTAGGTTTTAGTTGTACCCTAGGGGACCTGGGCCTGATCCTATATCTACCAAGATAAGATCATTAGTTCTTCTATCATAATTATAGTATTACCCCATTAGAAATGGGTGAGATCCAAAATTTTAGTAACATTATCCACTAGGAGAGAGCGTGAATTTTTTTCTAGACCTAATGAGCATGTTCTCTTAGATGTTTTCCACCTAGGATATTAGGGATGTTTCATTAGATTGGAGATACCTAATAGAATATGATATCAAGTATATATTACATCCTATATAGAAAAGTTATTCTCGATGAGTGATATTTCTTACAAGAGTGTCATCCATGAAGGAGAGACTTGGGGAGTGAGTTCACATAGACATGTGTGAACTCAATTCCTCAGGTTGAGTCCTATGGATAAATGTGAGATTGATACCTCATGAGACATGATGTCTGAGAAGAGTATATATAGGTTATTCTAGGATTAATTATAGTGATGTCCCATATATTGATTTACATACCACGTGGACTAAGGTGATTACTCATTTGTAGTTGAGGAGTCATCAAGATTGAGTTTTTGTTATCTCTTACCTATATTCTCTCTTCCATGGGATGAAAAAACTATTTTTTAATTACCCCATTTTATTTTGGGGGGTTTATATCACATATTGTGTATTTTTATACTTCCCCCTCCAAGGGATATGGTGGCATATATCGTGTATTGTGTAAATCATAAGAATTTCTGCAGGGTCTCAAGAGTACATTGATTAATATGAGTATAGTGAGGTAGGTACCAAAACATGTATAATGTTTCTTGACCGAGGTGTGTTCCAGTGGAATCATTTGACTACCATCCTCTCTATTTGAGAAGGATAGACACGGTTTCAGTTAATTAGGGGATTTAAATTTTTTCATTCAGTACCGTTAAGATGATATGATTTTGGGATAGATGCATTCATGTATTTTTTTGTTTTAATTATTATCATCTATTCCTAGTTTCATTGTGAATGATGTGGCTTCATGAATATAGGTTCCATAGACAATAGCCTCTCATGTGTATTATATGCATACACAATGCTCATCTCCTTCTCAAACATGAACCATGGTAAATAATTTTCCATCCTCACCCTTCAAAACATCGCATGATTATAGATTTAATTATTATATATTATGTTAATGAAAATTTCTTAAATATTTAAAATTAAAATATAATATATCTTCTTACTTTAACATCGATTGAAAAAATGATAACCATGTTATTATTTACGGGGGACTACCACCTCAAATGTATGGTATATTTAAGTGTGTTAAAATAAATAAAATGATATTGAAGATATAATTATAATTATAGAATGATAAATGAACACTTACCTTTTTTCCACAATCATTTTTTTAAATGGATATGTTACCCATTCATTTGTATGGCCTAACACCTATATGATTTTAATGTAGTTAATTATTCATTACCATATTTAATAGATGTTTTAAAAATTACAAAATATGTATAAAATGATCATTATATAATTACTATAATTCTAGAAATATGAATCCATGAACCCTTTGACCACAGTTAGGACAACAATTATATTTTTAAATTATTAATTGACCACTGTCAAAATAATTGATGTGGAAAGAATTGAATATTTAATTAAATATGTCACAAATATAAATGAATTAAAATTTTTATGGTTAATGAATAAATACTATTTATGGTTATTAAGAAAAAAAGAATCTATATACATTCATTATTTAAGAGGTGATTTTCATATACAATAACTCTGGATTCAAGGCATTTATTTTTATCTAAAAACATCCTTCTTTGATAAACATGTTCATTTATGATCCCAAAATCATTAAAAAGTTTTATTTACTGATAATTTTATATTTTAAATCTTCAATAATTCCTAAAAATTCAATTTAAAATTTTAATTCATTATCTTCGTCTCTTATAAGTAGTTTTTTATGAAAATTTTTGTAAAACTCAATGGGACATGTCATCAAAATTTTACATCGCTGAGACACATGCCATAAGAACTAATTATTTCATTTTTTTGGTGTATATATATATATCTCTTAAATTAATGTTATAACAAGGATATATTTATTTTAATTTTATTTAAATATTGATTTTTTGTTACTTTAATCATGGAGGTTGTGATTAAGCAATTACTAATGTTTTAATGGTTTATTCCACAATCTCATCATTCATCAAGATTATTTATGTCTAAGACTATTTTATAAGAATTTTTTGATATTTTCTATCTTAAAATATATATTTTATTATCCTATGTCTATTTAGGAATATTTCTTGTACCATTAATATTATCCACTCTTTAATACATAAAATGATTGAGAAAATGTTTTTCCAGAAAAGATGAATTTATTTATCTTTCTTGGTCATAAATCATTTTATCCATATCAATATTTACTAAAAAAATATTCAATATTTTTTAACATTATCCAAATTATTTATGAAATAATGTTTTAACCTTTTTTATAATTTAACCAAACTGATTCAATACAATATTGTTATCATTTTATAAATGTGGTACTTTTTATCCTTTATAAAAATGGGTGATATGAATGTTTTTTAAATTATACAATATGCATGGAATTTACCGCTTTCATAATCACTAAATTTAATGAATATTATTTTTTATGTTTTAGTGGTTAATTTCAAATAAACTGTTTAAAAAAGTTGAAAAATTTTTGATTTTGAAAAAGTGTATTTAATCTGAAACATGTACTTTCAAATAGAAATTTTACATATAATAATTCAAAGAAAGCTTCATCAATTATGTAAATTTTTATATTATGGATTGCTTCTAAATTTTTCATATATTTATCTCACATATAAACATATGTTATTCTCCCATTAATTTGTAAACAAATACATTTCTTATGTTTATCTATAAAGTTCATTCACTATTATATTTCTTTTCATATTGATAGGAGGAAAAAAATTTGTAACCCATTTTAGTTGCACAAGTAATAATTATGTTTATTCATTAGGATTGATTTTCTAAAATGGAAAATATATTCATTTATTTGATTTATAAGTACTGTATTTTTATGGAATTATATGTCATTCCAAATCATTTAGTAAATTTTCATTCTAAGGAACGTCATGTATGGGATTAAGAAGTGAACCAAATCTATTATTGGCCTTGTACCACCATGTAATGGTTTCTCATCCATTAGAATCATCATATTTGTAAGTCATGATTCATGATACTGCCACATTAACTATTAATCTATGATATATTGATAGAATTTTCTTCATCTTATTATCCCTTATGATTACTCTTGATTATTTTCATTTATGTTATCATATTATACCTTCAACTCACATGTTATGCTTCCTTCACCTATTTTTTCCCTTACATGGATTTTTATATCACTGCAATGGTTTATTTATTCCCCCAATACATATCATTCAATTTCAGGATCTCAAAAGGATTTAGGATTAAATTATATAGAATAAAATAAGGATGTTTTATTTTAATCTCATTGTGATATATTATGAACATAGTATTCAAAATATAATAGGACCTGAAATGTTTGGATTATAATTAATAGATGTTTTTCTTAAAAACCATGTAATAATATGGGTAAAATTATTGGGTAACTATAATAACTCATAATGTAAAAATGACCCAATAATCTCATCAGGTGTATATTCCTAAAAATATTTTATCTCACTTGTATAAACGTTGTTTTAATATTCCATTTATTATTCATTTTTACTTGGAATCTATGAATAGGAATAAGATTTGAAAAAGTTTTTAATAATAAATACATATCATTTATTTTAATAAAAAATAAATAAAAATTATGATTAATTATCCCATCATTACTAATTTGAAATTTAGGATATAAATATCTTAACATGGATAAAATATTTATAATAAGTTAGTTTTTTTGTAAGATCTATATCATTCAACTAATTTTTAATTATATATGCAGTTTTACTTATAGATACATGAATGTACAGTTTTATATTTACTTGAAAATATATAATTGTCATAGCCATGCAATTTAACATGAAAATTCCCTCATCATTAGCAACTAATGATTTCGGTTCACCGTCAGATAGTTCTTATTATGTTTCTCATGATTATCTAGTGATTAGTACTCTGTTTTTTTATAAATGCTTCCATCCGATATTTCTAAAAACCATAATCATTTCCCTCAAAATGTGATGGGTTTTTATGAACTCATACATTATTTAATGATTTTCCTTTAATCTAAAATATATATTTTCACTATATTATTTATGCTCAGAAATGGTTATCATAAAAAAGTATATCAAGATGGTAATTACACACTAATACAAATTTTATATCCTAGAGGTAAGATAATATAATATTGAATAAAGAGGTTAATTGGAATTTCAAAAAATTAGATTTGATATCAGAGATTTAATATTAATTCAAGAGAAATAAAAAATAAATAGTTGTAATATATTTTTATATTAGTTTAGATAAAATTGTTCACACACTAAAATTATTCCCACAAAAATCTAGAGATACATGGAAACCACTAACCATGGGATATTAGAATAAAATTTGAACAAATGGGGTCACAACACAAATAAAAAACCTTTTTACTCATACCGTTAAACCCCAAACTAACCATGCTTTTTATATAAGGAGTAAAAACCAAAAGGGTCCTTCATTTTTCTTCTCAAGTAAAAACATGAACTCTCATTCCATTTTTCCTTTTAGGAAAAACCCTAAACTGACTTTTTTGGAGTTTCAGGGTTGAAGAAGACAGAAATTTTTATAGGGTATTAAAACCCACACACTGTAAGAGACATGAAATAATATAATGAATTAATACACAACAAAACCATCTTAGAAAATGAAGTTCTAAATGTTACAGATTAGGTGTTCAATTCACTATAAAAAATTTATATAATTATGAATAGGGAAATGATTAGATAATCCATGATTTCTTGATTTATATGAATGTTTAAGTGAATCAGAATTTTTGTATCCAAAATAAATCCAATATTTTGAACTTGTTTTTTCAACTATATACATTTTTTCTTTATACACACTATCTTTCACATTTTAATCCCCTTTAAAAAAATTGTTTCAAAAATAAATTTAGATTTGTATCATCGATGGATATCATTAGTGTTTTTTGAGGTTGGTTTCACATAAAATATATCACACATATTTCGAAAATATAAAAGGATAGAAATATTAATGTGCATTTATATTGATAACCTTTAAAGTATAAAAGGATATAAAAAAAAATTTAAAAAATTTTGTGCTTTATTTAATATTTCATAAAAATAATGTCAAGGTTCTTTAGAATTATCATAAAATAATGCAAGGATAACTCTTCATATTAATGATTTTTGGAATTCCAAAATCATAATTTTCTAATATATATGTATATATATAATTAATGAACCACCACATGATTGTAATTTAAATGAAATTTAAATAGATAGAAATAATTTTTTTTAAAACTAAATGATTAATATAAAATTAACATAAAATTATATGTATAAAAAAATGTATAAAAAACTAGTTGTAAATAAAAATGTCAATGAATAAGTAAATAATTGTAATTTCTAGTTTCTCAGTATTATATAACTAATTTAATTTAAAATAAAATTTTATAATATTTCATGTAACCAAAAAACATCTCATGTAATAAAATATTATATGTATTAAAAATAAACATATCTATAATTCTCACGTAACCAAATACATGTATAATTTTTTTTCATAACCAAATCGTTAAATATAATTTCATCACATAGTAGAATCCAAATATCCTATATTCACATATAACTAATTCTATATATCTGAAGATCACACATAGTAGAAATTATCATATCTAAATTCTTGTTTTACATATTTTTAATTGGTATTTAACAAAAAATATATATATTATGTAATTAAATTTTTTAAAATATATATTCATATTTTAATATATATATATATATAATATTATTCTTGAAAAATTAATTATATATTCAAGGAATTTTCATATTATAATGATACAATCTATAAAAAATATTTAAGAACTAACATACATTTAAATTACTTTGGTTTAAGAGAAATGAATTGTATTATTTTATAATTATCATAAAATGATGTGCATCAAGGATCAACTCAATAAAAAGTTCATGTTTCTGGTCTTTACAAAATAATAATTATTGGCTTATAACCCAAATAGTTTGTATAAATCATTTATACATAAAAATAAAGAAATGTGACATGTTAATTTGAGTTTTAAATTTTTATAGGCTGAAAGTGCAATGTATTTCCATAAAATAAATTATGTTCCATTCAAATGAATCATTTTTTCCATAATGAACATCATTTATCTGTTGGATTATTAAGTCATTCCAATTTTTTTCTAGGTGATAAGGTTTTCAAAAACTTTTTTACTCCATTTATTCATACCACAAATTCTACTATTTGATTTTAATAGCGGGTGACATGATTAGTGATTAGGAATATTGGAAACCTATATATACAAAATAGATACATTCAAAAGAAATAAGAATTAAATTTTACTACATTAGTTAATGAGGGGAATAAATTTATCAATTGTAATTTATATTTCATAATAGTATGTATATTAGTATATAAAAAAATTGGATTGCTTCTTACAAATCTATAACCCACACATCAAATATATCAGAAAAAAACTGGATATTTTGGATTTTAATTTCTCTTAGAAATACTTTATGGAAACCATTATCTCATTAAAACTATTTATAATTTGATTAATTTTTGAAAAGTGAGTGTCCAAAAAACGAGAATATATCATCTTTTGGGTAGTTTATAGAGATATTAAGTTTCCTCCAAAAAATATATTGTGAGTAAAATTATAAACTAATTATAATTTAAAATTCAGAAGGAAAAATGTAATATTTTTTTCATTTTAAATTTTGTATATCTATAGCTCATCCCAAATATAAATTTTTGAATCAACTATTCAATTTGATATACTACATTGGGAATAAAAAGGGGGAAAGTAATAATTCACTAACATATGGATCAAGGGTCTCCCATTCCAATTATAAATTTATTCTCCCTGAAATTTTATTTCTATTTTTTTGATTGATCTTAATTTTTTTATTGAAAATACAGTGAAATTATATTAGGTTCTAAAAAAATATTTCAAGTCCATTTATTATCAATTTTTTATATAAAATTATTTTATCAAGAAGATATAAATAAGATACCTTAGATTGGAATTATGATTCTTTTATTAATATTTTAATTACATAACGGTCTATAAAGATAATAGTGTTTGATCCTACCAAGTAAAATTTAAAAATGTCTAATGAAAATTTAATAATAATGTTCTCTTTTTTAGTTATCATTTAATTTTATTTTTCATGATATAATATTATGGAATCATAAGTAATGACATGATATTTCTTATCCCTCTTTGGGAAGAATATGGACCCAATGGGAAAATAAAACCATAACTCTTAAATTCAATGTGTATGTTATAGTAGTATTGTAGTACTATTGTTGGGGATATTTGTTATTATTTTCTCTCATAAAATCCAAATTGAAATTTGTTATTAGGAATAAATTTTACATTTTTAGGTGTGACCTTTATAATGGAAAATAATTTTTTCTAAAAGATTTTATTAATGTGTGGTAAAATATATCATGACCAAGAAATAATCCTCCACCACATAGAGTTTATTTATAGGGTAGTGACTAATTTCCAAAACATTACACTTATCATCATTAACTATTTCATGAGAGATAATTTTATAATATTAAAATTTTCTATTAATAATAAATTTATTTTCTTAAACTTCCATATAAATATTTGAATGTATGGGTAAAACTGCTAAATTAAGTTCCAATGACATTCTATATAAATTGAATACATAAAAAAAGTATTATATATATATTAATGAAAAAATACTCAAAATCCATATTTTGAATATTCATTGGTCACTGTAAAAGAGGAAGGGAATACTCTAATAAAAAATATAACAACAATGAATGTAAAATTGATTTTCTCGAGATCCTTAAGTTGTTTTTATATTTTAAAATTACTAAAAAATTAATATTGAATCTTTTAATGGGTCAATCCAACATGTGATCATGATGTGGCTATATAAAGATATATTTCCTTGTGGCCATGTTTATTTTTCAATAATCAACTCTCATTCTTTACTGGTATCACATCTAAAAAGACGTGTTCTCAAAATTAAATAGTCATGATGCTAAAGATGGTTTTCATAGGGACAAAATCTTTAGGTCACACCCATATTCAACCATATATTGAAATAGTATTTCCATATCCAATAAATTTATATCTTCTTTCATGAAAACAACTATCAATGTCTGTATTATTTTTCATTATAATTAATTCTCTTATTTTTACTTTTTATTAAAAATAATTATATTCATTCAAATAGTAGAATGATTCCAATGATAGCATATGAATTTTATCGTAATGATTTCATATATATTTTTTCAATATTTCCAGATGTTTTTTTCATTATAATTTTATATCTCATTATAAATGAGGATAAAGACTCTCTCATTCAAATATGTAATATCATTTGGGATATTTATTTAACACTATTTCTTCCCAAATTTAGCAGTAAAATTTTCTTTGGTAAAATAGTTCATGTGGCTCAGTAACATAAATTTAATCTCTTATTTATTAATGAATATATTATGATTTTATATTAATTTTATGGAAAATAGTCAATCTAAATGTATATGCACGTATTGGTTCTTTTAGTATAATTTAAAATTTAAATGGTTTCTTAAATTATTTATTTACAGTAATGTTATATATTTGAACAACTTAAATAGTGTTTATAAATTTGTAACTATTATATTATTCTGATGGATAATATGAACTTTATTATATTTTAAAATTTTATTTGGTTTAACCCTTTTTAAAACAAATACTTCACAAATTAGTGGTTAATTAGTGATATGACAACCAAATTATCAATTTCACATGAAATATATTTGGTCCATTTTTTCATTTAAAGTATTTTTTTGAAATCAATTAATGAATTATCAATATTTTTACTTGAGGCTGATTCAATTTTTACAAAATCATAATATTCATACACATCATTTTGGAAATCATGGACATTTCTCATAGAAAACTGGTTAATCTTATTGACCAGATGGGTTGATTGATAGTAAAATGAGTTTTTCAAGGATTTAAAAAAGTTTTACAGTTTCTTTCTATCTACCAAATTATAATAATATTATTATTTTATCTATATTAAGGGAGTATTCAGTAGTTTTTTATGGGGTATTCCATGATTGAGAGGTGTGAATGTGAAAAAATAATTAGAATTTATTTACACATAATAAAACATATGTGACAAAACAAAAATTAATATAAAAAAAACTCCAACATATTAATTGGTTCTTTGGTTTGAACATTTAATGTCTATTCCATCTTTATTATATTCATCGATATATAAATAATAATAGGAAGAGCATATAATAAGATAAATCAATACATCTTCTAGTATCACATCCTTGAACAAAAATTACTTTATTATATGGTGAATTGTAAATGTCCCTTGTGTATAACCATTTAAAATAAATTAATATTTTATGATCAAAAATAAATTTCTTCCATTATTATATTTATATTTTCCTTTTATATATCATTTGGGATAGAACATCTCTTGTAAATTTTTTAGCACTTTCAAATTTATTTCACAGTATATAATAATGTGATTTTGACATGACCCTTTAAGAAATATTATATGAATTATTTAATAAAATATTTCCCAAAAGATGTTTTATCTTGTGGAATACTCATATGATAAGATATCGGTGGTTTGATATATTATTTTTATTTTTAACAATAATAAATATGATATTTTACATTATTTTAATTTCCTTTAGAAAAAATCCTCGAAATATGATATTTATTTCTCATTAATAAATGATTCTAAATATTCACAAGAATAAAAATATAAAATAAGATTTTCAATAGGATAATTATTTAATGAAGTTTCTGAATAGGTAGATGTGGTCTTTTAGCCTCCTGATATTGTTTGATTTTAGAATCAGAGATAAATAATTTAGTTTTCAAAATATTCAACATGGTTCCACTCCTCAATTTTTGTAACATACATTTTCATTTTGATTACCTATGGTGTACACATGAAGATATGATGGTATAACCCCAATGGTTTGAATAATAACACTACAAAAAATATTTATCCTATTGATCCATTTGGGAAATTAATAAATTCTTGATGATTTATTTTTGTTGAGAATATCCTTTGTATTTACATATTTTCTTTCTTATAGCTTCATCAAATTTAGTTTCTAAATATTGTCAAGGAAGTGTAGATTTTCAATTTATTCTATTTTGATAAATGGTATACTCATTTAAGTATCATGATTTATAATTCCACTATTCTCCATTCAAAAATAAACTCAATTAATAATGAAATATTAATCTATATAGTGTTTGATTATTTTACCACCCATAAATGTTTTTGGGCTGAAATATCTACTTTAGTTGGAATAATGTTCTTTTATTTGAAATAAACCATTAAAAATTTCATCAAGATCTTTTATATGACTTAATTTTCAATAAAATGTTTACTTTAAGAGAAAATTTCCCATTGGAAATTACATTATGTGTTGTTCTAGGTTTGGGATTTGGTTGTGGATTGTGGTAAAATATTATTGATAAAACAATAGTATTACTATTAGTATGTTTTCAAAAAATGATGTTTATCGCATAACTGGGAGTCGTGACTTATTGGGTCTATTTGAAATGTAAGTAGACTATTCTTCCAAACAATTGATAAATTTGGTCCATTTTTTAATCACTATTCTGGTAACACCATATGTTTTTGTCAACTACAGATCCACCCACTTGAGTATGAATCAATATTATTTTTTTCATACAATACCCTTCATAAAAATATAGGATATATTGTTTTCAATTATTTGGGGATTATGGAAAATGAAACTATCATAAATTATTTTATGTATACATGTAATTTAACTTCTAAACTTTACCTAATTCAAAAAATATTTTTTTGAATTTATGTACATTTTGAAGAATGAATATATCTTTAATTAAATAACTTATCAATTATTTCTAATATTATATCAATTTATACTATGAATAAATGAAAATTTCTAGATAAACACCTTCTAATGTAATAGTAAAATCAATGAGAATCGGTTTATTTAAAAATTTCTATTGGGGTTTCATGTTATCATATAAACAACATGATTCATAAAAATGTGTATCTTGGTCTTCAATTGTAAATCCATTGATTTTTTTATACTTTGAAAATAATATTACGTTAAATATCGAAACATGTATCTGCATATTATATAGGATTCTATTAAATTTACACATTTAATACATATAAATATTTTAATGTTTTATTATGATACAAGAGTATATCTAAATCTTTTCTTTTTTTTGTCAGTTAATGGTAGACTAACAATTAGGCACACTAGAATATATAATGGTTCCAGACCAATAATGATATAACCTATCAATTTCAATATCTAATGATAATAAATAAGTGTTATAATTTTTATACTTACAATAAAAATCATCTCATGTAACCACACAAAAATAATTTCAATTATATGGAGGAGATCTATCATTTTTATTATATCATTACATTTTACCCCCAAAATAATTTTATATAGGATTCCACCAGATTACCTCTCAAAGATTTTATTGGACGCAAGTATCAAACTGTGACATTGGTATCATATTTTTAAAGAGAAATTATAAAAATAATGATTAATGTTTTCATTTCATATAATTAAAATTTAAACAAAATATTAATTAGAATTTAGATATGAAAGTGTTGTGAACTGAAATGGATTAAAATATTGAAAAAATATATTTTAATTTATCATTCATGGAATGTGTGGATCCCTTACAATTGTACATTCTCATATGTAAAAAATTGTTATCAAATTTTTATGTTAATGCATTTACCTAATGAAATATAGGTAAACACCTAAATTTGACAATGTATAACATGACAGACTTAGTATAGTTGTTGTTCACATTATGAAATCAATTAATAATAATGAAGACCACTATGAAAATAAAGATAACCAGACTCAGTATGATCAATGAAAATATTTTTTCAATGAAGTATGAAATGGGAATAGTTTCAGTTCATTAAAAAGTTGTGCATATACATCGAATAGTGTAAAAGAAAATAAATAAATAAAGATAATGAACACCTTTATAAAAAATATAGTACTATAAAATCATGATAACAATATAATTAATTGTTTAGAAACCTCAAAGGGATATTCCATTGTCATGACCGCCTCCCACCAATGATACCCCTCCTGAGGTGGCGATGGTGAAAGGGAGATAATGACCCCCAATTCCCGCCTCCAGTAGGCCTCGGGGTGGTGACTTGCACCAAGGGTATGAGTTTTCACAAATATGGGAGGCATTACCCTTTTTATTATTTAAGATTGGAAAATAGGAAAAGTTAACCACTAAAAAGGAAAAGAACATGTGTATAGATATAAACCCAAACCAATCCCACATGCATGTTTAAATAGTTCTGAAATAAGGTACAATTAAAAGAAAGCTCAAAAGTACAATACCAAAAGAAAAAAGAGTACAACAACATCAACAACTCCAACTTTCCCGACTAGTAGGGTCCCGCACGTCCCTGGTAGTCCTCTTGGAAACCTGAAAGTAAACGTAGGGTGAGCATACAAGTATACTCATTAGGGAAACCTAAAGCTCTCATGCACAGGTGGGGAGACATCCTAATGGTCCATGAGAACAACAGAAGAAACCTAGAACAGAATTCTCTCCACCCAACCTCACCAGCCACACTCAGCAAAAACACAATCACAACATGTAGTAGTATATAAGAACAACAGTATTGGGTACCCCGCACCATTTCCAACTAGTTATATGCTCTTCCTAATGGTAAACGTCCGGAAGCTAACACACTCTTCCCTCCCACACACACCTGGGCCCCAAGAACCAAACTTCCCGCCCGCAGACACCTGGGCCTCACAACCACGTATCCCACCCACACACACCTGGGCCTCATCCTGAAGGTTCTTGGGAAATAGTAAAACCTGCCAAAGAGTCTTGGGCTAAAACCTCCCCAATCGAAACCTACCCGAAGAGTCTTGGGTGTAAGGTCGCCTCAAGCCATCACAGCCTAGGGAGAAAAAAGCAGGAAGGAGCTAGTAACTAAGGGGAAAAAACCCTCTCCCATGAAATGGGAGTGTTCGACACTAAGTTCTCAACATTGGTGGGGTGCGATAAAACAAAAAAATACAGATATATATATATATACAAAACACTCAACCCATCCTATGGATTTTAAACAGTGAACTGAGCATGTGCCTCAGCACTGCTACTATGAAGCATGCATACAACAAACATCCCCAACCGCATTTAGGTTTTCATGTTTCAATAGAATTAGTTTATTAGTTCCATAACTACTGGGAAACTATCTACAACCAACCACGTCGATCATTTGTAAAAAATATCCCTACCATCCTCAAATAATGTTAGGAAAACACAAGCAATACAACCAAGTAATTTTTATTAACCAACCAACCCCATTTATTATTATTCTCGTTCCATTACCATGACCCAAAATTCATTAACTCCCCCACTTTTATTTATTATTCACAACCCATAGTCCATTAACATTCCATCCCATCCCTGAATCCCTGCTACCAACCACCATAACCACAACCACACTGCACATCATCATCCCTTGATACGACTTATCGCAGCCCCGCTGCCCACCCGAACCACCACAACCCACAAAACAAGGTTCGTGCCACATCATCACCCCTTTAACATCATTTACATCATCCCTTCTGCCCATTCTATTCATAACAACCCAAGATTCACCCCCCCCCCCCGTTCACACACCACGTAACCAAGACAAAACCCACATGTTCATTATTCCATTTTGTTCAACCGGGGTGATCACACAAGGGTTCCAGATTTTAATCAGCCAACTTTACGTGATTAACCAAATTTCCACATTCAACGAAGTTCCCATCCACAATAACGGTCTAGAAAGATAGGGCAACATTTTATTTCGCAAGAAAAGGCCCCAAACAACCGTGATTTTCAGTTGGCATATGCCTATTCAATTCACAACATAATATCACAAGATATAAGGATAAACATAACAACTTCCCCATCCACTTTCTTTAACTAGTTATTATCTTCATTTATTGGTTCAACTGTTTCTCATGAAAACAAGAGAATAACCACCCCATATGATGCTCAATTTAGAGAGATGAAGGTAAGATCCCTACCTCAACATGTTTTGATCACAACGCTCCCCCAGATCAACTTTAGAATACGTCTGTCGGCATCCGTCAATTTCTGTTGAGTCTCAACAAAACCTCCTCAGGTGGAAGTTGGAAAGGAAAGGAAAAAAGTAAAGACAACGGATCCAAGCTCATAAGTTCTGACTCATCGTTACGATCTCGTCGCTGCTGACAGATCGTATATCGGAGCTCGGATGAAGAAGTTATGGAAGAAAAGGAGCCTTCGAATCTCTTGGGAGTGCTCTGCTCAGAGGAATGGGGAGGAGAGGGGTGAGTCGAAAAGGAGGAGGGGAACCCTCCTTTTATA
This sequence comes from Viscum album, assembly GCA_963277665.1. Classification (NCBI taxonomy): domain Eukaryota; kingdom Viridiplantae; phylum Streptophyta; class Magnoliopsida; order Santalales; family Viscaceae; genus Viscum; species Viscum album. Next base: position 1,018,248 of record CAUJRU010000136.1, on the reverse strand, counting down.
CGCGAGAAAAACAAAAGTACACGGCGTGTACTTTATGGTGCACGACGTGTACTCAGCCATTTCACAGGGTCACCACGTAGCTTCCAACATAGCCTTCAATGCGGAACGCGGCCGTCGACTGGTCAACACATGACTTGAAGGTAACGTGTACACAGGGAGGGACTACACGATGTGTAGTATTGGATACACGGTGTGTACTCAATTATTTCACACGACAAGGACACGACTCCAACATAGAACATGGCCATTGACTGGTTAACACACGGTTTGAGGGTAACACGTACGCAGGGTGGGAATACACGGCGTGTAGTATGGGGTACACAGCGTGTACCCACTTATTTCACATGGCAAGGACACAACCTTCAACAAGGGGTATACCCGAAAACGTGGTACACGACGTGTAGTATGGGGTACACGGCATGTACCCATTTATTTCTCACGGCAAGGACACAGATTTCAATACGGGGTATACCCGGCAAGGTGGTACATGTCGTATACTCACACTACACGGCGTGTACTTACAAAATTCTGGAAAGTGTGGGAAAAGTTCATTTTACCTTCCAGAACACTTCATGACCTTCTTTTTGACAAAGGAATGTATTAGAGAGGTCCAAGCCATTACATCAGATACCTCTTAAAACATTCTCGTCCCTGAGAATTCAAAATCCAACCTAGAGGAACCCAACAAGATACCTCTTAGGGTTCTCGTTATAACAGGAACCCAACCAACAACCCTAATCATAGGTGTTAGGAATTCCCTCTCCTATGTCCAGATATTATCTGATTTAGGCGGCACTGACTCGCCTACACGGGTTTAATCGCATACTCATTAACGTGTCTCGATTAAGTATTGGGCCTTCCCACTTATATATATTAGGGTTTTCTAACTTGAACTACCCCAACACCACACAACCAACACACTGCCTGAACATGTGGTTTGGGGAAAGTTCCTTCTTTTATGTCGAGATATTATCCACTTTAGGCAGCACTGAGTTTCCCTCACGGGTTCAATCACATCTTCATTAATGCGTCTCGATTAAGAGTCAAGGTATTCCCCTTCCCCACACATCCGGACATGCTACACACTTCTAGATAATGAGGAAACAAAAGGTCTCATAACCGACAAGCCAAGCATTCCATATCAAAGGTGCAGAGTATAACATCAAAACCAAGCTCAGAAGAACAAGGGAAAACACAAGTCAAAACAACTCTGGGTACTGAGCATGCATCTAGGCCTCCCGTTCCCAAGTGCTCTCCTCGAGGCCGCCATGCCTCCACAACACACAAACCAAGGCGATGGTTTGTCCACAAAGCACCTTATCATTACGATCCTCGATTCTGACTGGTCATTCCACAAAGGTCGCATCATCTCCCATATCTATCTCTCCCCAGTCGATAACATGAGAGTCGTCGTGTAAGTATCGATGTAGCTGGGAGATGTGGATGATATCATGAACCTTCTCCAACTGAGGTGGCAGGGCTAGCTGATATGCCACCTCACCGACTCGCCTCAGCACCTCGAAAGGTCCGATGAACCTAGGGGAGAGTTTACTCCCCTTACTAAACCTCCACTGCCCCCTTCGAGGGGAAACCTTCAAGAACACATGGTCTCGCACCTCAAAACTCTGAAGGCCTCCTCCGACGATTAGAATAAGACTTCTGTCGGTCCTTAGCCACTTTCATTCTCTCACGCACAAGCTAAACTTTCTCTGTGGTGCTCTGTACTAGCTCTGACCCAAGATCACGTGTCTCACAAAACTCTGCCCAGCAAATGGGTGAACAACATGGTCTTCCATACAGAGCCTCAAACGGGGCCATGCCAATAGTATAGTGGAAGATTTTGTTGTAGGAAAAATCCATAAAAGGCAAGTTTCATACCCATGATCCTCCAAAATCCAGAACGCATGCTCACAGTATGTCCTCTAACGTCTGGATAGTCCGCTCTATCTGCCCATCGTTCTGGGGGTGGAAAGCAGTGCTAAGGCGTAGCTGGGTTCCAAAAGCATGATGCAACCCCCTCTAGACTCATGAGGTAAACCGAGTATCCCGATCTGAGATGATAGACTTTGGAATTCCATGAAACCGCACAACCTCATCTATGTACCTCTGTTCTAAGGTACTCACCGGGCCTGACTCCTCAGTTGCTAATAAGTGAGATGATTTCGTCAGTCGATCCACCACTACCCAGATGGCATCATAACCACCCTGAGCTCTGTGTAGTCCTGTGATGAATTACATTGAGATATCATCCCACTTCCACTCGGGGACGTCTAAAGGATGCAACAAACCACTGGGAACACAGTTTTCAGCCTTCACTTTCTGACACACTAGGCATTTAGCCACAATCTCTTCTACTTCCCATTTCACCTCGGGCCACAAAAACTGTTCCCTCAGGTGTCGGTACATTTTTGAAACTCTTGGATGTACCGCAAGGGCTGAGCTATGGAACTCACGGAGAACTTCCTCACGCATTGTCTCCAGGACAAACAACCTTCCATGGAAAAGAATCTGATGTCGGCTGTCCACTGATCATCCTTCTTGAGCGTTTCCCTGATCGACACGATCCTGCATTACTTCCACCTCGGAGTCCCCCCACTGAGACTCTTCCACCTGCTACAACAAGGAAGAATACACCATCATCTGAAACAAACAGCCTCTAACACCTTCTACACTTGAATCCAAGTGCAAGGCGGACAAATCTCCCATCGCTTTCCAAGAATCAGTGGATTCCCGAACAACTTCCTTATGTGACTTCCTTCTCAGGGAATCAGCCACAACATTTCCCTTACCATCAGTGTAGGAGATCTCGAAGTCATAGTCTTGGAGAAACTTGACCCATCTCCACTGCCGTAAGTTCAGGTCACGCTAGGAGAAGATATAACACAAGCTCTTGTGATCTGAGAAGACCACAAAGCGCTCCCCAAAGAGGTAATGTCACCACAACTTCAGTGAAAACACTACCGCTACAAGCTCTAGGTCATGGGTGTCATAGTTGTGCTCGTGAGGGCACAACTTCCTAGAACCATAACAGATCACTCTCTTTTACTGCATCATCATGCACCCCAGACCAAGGCCAGAAGCATCAGAAAACACATCATACAACAACCCTTCCTCTAGAAACCTGATTACGGGAGCATTGACCAACTTCTCCTTCAGGTAGTTTAAAGATCTCTGGAACTGCTCACTCCATAGTAAGACTTGGTTCTTCCTAGTCAAAGTTGTCAATGGAGCAGCAACTCGGGAGAAGTCCGAAATGAACCTCTGATAGTAACCTGATAACCCCAGGAAACTATGAACTTCTACCACGCTCTTGGGTGCTGCCCAAGAAACAACTGCCTCCACCTTCGATGGGTCCACCGACACTCCATGCTGAGACACTACGTGCCCAAGGAAGTGGACTTCTTGTGCCAAGAACTTACACTTCGACAATTTCCCATAAAGCTGGTGGTGTCTAAGGACTTTCAATACTTCCTTGAGATATTCAACGTGATCCTCCTCTGATCATGAGTAGATCAGGATTTCATCGATAAACACAACGACGAACCGGTCCAAAAACTCTCGGAAGACAATGTTTATAAGTCCCATGAACACAGCCGGTGCATTCGTAACACCAAACAGCATCACAACAAACTCAAAGTGCCCATACCTGCACCTGAAAGCCGTCTTCGAGATGTCATTGTCCTTTACCCTCAGCTGATGATTTCCATATCGTAGATCAATCTTAGAAAACCAACATGCTCCCCTCAGTTGGTCGAAAAGATCACCTAACCTTGGAAGGGGGTAACGGTTCTTGACTGTTACCTGGTTCAACTGTCGGTAGTCTATGAATAGCCTGAGAGCACCATCTGCCTTCTTCCCGAACAAAACTGGAGCACCCAATGGTGATACGCTAGGTCGAACAAAACCCTTCTCCATCAGATCGTCAATCTGAATCCACAACTCCCGCAACTCCAATGGTGACATCCGATAAGGGGTCATCGAAATCGGACGGGCACAAGGCTGTAAGTCTATCCCGAACTCAACGTCCCGTCGGGGGGGGGGGGGGGGGTAGAGTCACAACCTCCCTGGGAAAAACATCAAGGAACTCCCCAAAAACCTCTAGGACATCCATCATTTCTGTATCAGCTGGAACCACTAATAGCCCGCCTAAAAAGGAAAGGAGAGGCTCCACACGATTGCTTCCCACCTGATAGCTCCTCTCACCAACAAAAGCTACACGTTACCCATCCAAAACGGAGAACACGACCATTCTTTGGAAGCAGTAGAAAACGACACTAACGGAATACAACCAATAGATTCCTAGGATGACATTGTATGGCTGCATCTGTAACAGAAGAAGGTCCCCACTAGATCGATGTGGTCCCAATGTCAGCCCACATCCCCGGAATACACAAGATACGCTGGTCTGCCCTCCAACTGGTGTACTCAGCACTAGTGGTATGGGAAGTCTCTCTACGTCTAGTCCCAAAGCATGGGCTAGACTAGGTGCAATAATGGAGTTCGAAGCTCCTGAATTGAACAAGGAAGACATGAGAGTGCTGAACAAACAAATCATACCTCGCACCACCTCTCGTCCTATTGGAGCTGTCAACTATGATGCGTGCAGCTGTCCACGCCCAGCTCCTCTACTTATATGATGTCGTCCACCTCCACAAACACACCCCGGTCGAGGTCCCTGAGGAGCACCCTGAGGTCTACCTCCTCTCACAAAGTCTTCCCTCAGAGGAGCATGGTCCTGCTACTGCTGGACAGGCCTCGTCGGCAACTGGTGCTGCAGAGGTGGGTGCTGAACCTGCCCACCTCCACCGTACTGAGCTCTGGTCGGGAATCGACTCTGAATGTGCCCAAAACCTCCACAAGATAAACACTTCGGTCCTAGTCTCGTGAAAAAGGTACGAGGACCTGAGGATCTAAACTGGAACTGCTGGGGCCTGCTCCCCACTCACCTGAACCTGGAATGTCCCGTCGTAGGAAACCTGATGGTGACTGCCTTCCCCTTCGACGAACCTGGTTGGATCCCCTCACATTGTGCACCTCCCTGCGAGTGCATCCTATCTACAACCTCTTCCTTCTTCTGTACTATCAAGTACGCCAGAATGGTGAAGGGGGCGACATCATACTGGAGAGAAGGACGAAGCGCCTCCCCCAAACGTCTTGCCCGAGACTCCTCATCCGGAAAGAGATCCGGAGAAAAGAGCATGAGATCCTTGAACATGATCTCCAACTCTCATACTGGAATACTCCCCTTGTGAAGGGAGAGTAACTCCTGCCTCTTCTCTGCCTTCATCATGGAAGAAAGTAATTCCTCTCGGAATTCCTTCTCAAAGTTAGTCCATGAAACCTCTGCCTCTATCCTCTCTTCGAGGTAGAGCGTCCACCACTATCGCGCCGCACCTATCAGTTGATTGACTGCTAGGGGAACCCAGTACTCCCTCGGAGCACAAATCAAGGTAAAAGAGATCCCTAGATCTTCAAGCCACCCCTCCGTCTTCATATCCAAAGTACTGCCCTCGTACTTCTTGAGGGTTTTCCGCTGGAAAGAACGGAGAGTCTTCTTCCACTGGCTATCTTCCTCCTCTTGGTCAATCCTCAACTGATCGACCACATGAATCTGCGGGGCCTCGACTGTCTGAGCCATGCGGGGATGACGTCTAGGTGCTATAGCTGTACGGTAAACAAAGATCGCCTAAGCCCAAGTAGAAAATAAATTTCTTAAGGTTTTATTTTATCATTTTTATTTCAATTTCTTTCCCAGAACACTGAAATCAAGTAAAACAAAATCATGATGATGCATGTACCTTCCCTAGGGTCTCTAACCTGCAATCAATGTAGTCTCACTTGGTCGTTCGGTAGGCTTAGAGTCCTTGCATCGGATCACGGGGGGCCCTAAAATCCCATGTCCTAGCCAATCCTCCCTGGCCTATGTCACGCACCGGGATTAACCAAAACCGTTTCCTTACCATTCTATGCAATTCTCACTGTGCTTAACTCCAGACTCTATCCTATCTCTCAACCATCACCTCTGACACCATGCTGTCTTGACCCCCTCCCACCAAAGATGCCCCTCTTGAGCTGGCGATGGTGAAAGGGAGATAATGACCACTGAGTCCCACCTCCAGTAGGCCCCGGGGTGGCGACTGGCACCAAGGATATGAGTTTTCACAAATATGGGAAGCATTACCCTTTTTTTTATTTAAGATCAGGAAATAAGACAAGTCAACCAATAAAAAGAAAAATAACAAGTGTATAGAAATAAACCCAAACCAATCCAACATGCTTGATTAAATAGTTCTGAAACAAGGTTAAAGTAAAAGAAAGCTCAAAAGTACAATACCAAAAGAAAAAAGAGTACAGCAACTGCAAAAACTCCCACTGTCCCGACTAGTAGGGTCCCGCACGACCCTGGTAGTCCTCCTGGAAACCTGAAAGTAAACGTAGGGTGAGCATACAAATATACTCAGTAGAAAAACCTAAATCTCTCATGCATAGGTGCGGAGACATCCTAATGTCCCGGGAGAACAACAGAAGAAACCTAGAAAGAAATCTTATCCACCCAACCTCACCAGCCACACTCACCAAAAACACAATCACAACTGGTAGTAGTATATAAGTACGAGATTATTGGGTACCCCACACCATTTTCCACTAGTTAGCTGCTCTTCCTAACGGCGAACTTCCTGATGCTACCACACTCTTCCCGCCCACACACACCTGGCCCTCAAGAACAACACATCCTTCCCGCACACACCTGGGCCTCACAACCACGTATCCCGCCCCCACACACCTGGGCCTCATCCCGAAGGTTCTTGGGAAATATTAAAACCTTCCCAAAGAGTCTTGGGCTAAAAACACCCCAATCGAAACCTAATTGAAGAGTCTTGGTTGTATGGTCGCCTCAAGCCATCACAGCCTAGGGAAGAAGGAGCAAGAAGTAGCTAGTAACTAAGGGGAAAACACCCTCTCCCATGAAATGGGATTGTTCGACACTAAGTGCTCAACATGGGTGAGGTGCGATAAAACACAAAAAATATAGATATATATATATATACCAAACACTCATCCCAACCTATGCCTTCTAAACAGAGAACTGAGCACATACCTTGGCACTGCTACTACGAAGCATGCATACAACAAACAACCCCAACCACATTTAGGTTTTCATGTTTCAACTGAATTAGTTTATTAGTTCCTTAACTACTGGGTAGCTATCCACAACCAAACACATCAATCGTTCGTAAAACATATCCCTTCCATCCACAAATCAAGTTAGGAAAACACAAGCAACACAACCAAGTCCTTTTTATTAACTAACCAACCCCATTGATTATTATTCCTGTTCCATTACCATGCCCCACCATTCATTAACTTTCCCACTTTTATTTATTATTCACAACCCATAGTCCGTTCACATTCCAACCCATCCCTATAGCCCCGCTTCCAACCACCATAACCAGAACCATACCGCACATTATCTTCCATTGATACGACTTATTGAAGCCTCACTTCTCACCCGATCCACCACAACCCAGAAAACCAGGTTCATGCCACATCATCGCACCTTTAACATAATTTACCGCAGCCTTACTACCCATTCTATTCTAAAAAACCCAAGATTCACCCCCCCTTTCAAACACCACACATCCAAGACAAAACCCACATGTTTATTATTCAATTTTGTTCAACCTTGGTGATCACACAAGGGTTCCAGATTTTAATCAACCAACTTTACGTGATTAACCAAATTTCCACATTCAACGAAGTTTCCATCCGCCAAAATGGCCTAGAAAGATAGGTCAACATTTAATTGCACAAGAAAAGGCCCCCAAAGACCGTGATTTTCAGTAGGCATAAGCCTATTCAATTCACAACATAATATCATAGGTAATAAAGATAAACATAACAATTTCCCCATCCCCATTCTTTAACCAGTTATTATCTTTGTTTGTTGGTTCAACCGTTTCTCATGAAAACAAGATAATACCCACCCCATATGATGCACAATTTAGAGATACAAAGGTAAGATCTCTACCTCAACAGGTTCTGGTCACAACGCTCCCTCGGATCAACTTTAGAAGACGTCCCTCGGCATCCGTCACTTCTGTTGAGTCCTGAAAAAACCTCCTCGGGTGGAAGATGGAAAGGAAAGTCCAAAGGAAAGACAACAGATCCAATATCAGAAGTTCCGCCTCGTCGTTACGATCCCGTGGACGCTGACAGATCATAAATCGGAGCTCGGACGAAGAAGTTATGGAAGAAAAGGAGTCTTCGAGTCTCTTGGGAGAGCTCTGCTAATAGGAATGGGGAAGAGAGGGGTGAGTTGAAAAGGAGGAGGGGACCCCTCATTTTATAGGTGAGAAAAACAAAAGTACACAGCGTGTAATTTATGGTACACGGTGTGTACTCGGCCATTTCACACGGTCACCACGCGGATTCCAACACGGACATCAATGCGGAACGCAGCCGTTGATTGGTCAACACACGGCTTGAAGGTAATGTGTATGCTGGGAGGGACTACATGGCATCTATTATTGAATACACGACATGTACTCATTTATTTCACACAGAAAGGACACGACTCCAACATGGCACACAACCGTTGACTGGTCAACACATGGTTTGAGGGTAATGCGTATTCGGGGAGGGAATACACGGCGTGTAGTATGGGGTAAACGGCATGGACCCACTTATTTCACACGGCAAGGACACAACCTTAAACACAGGGTATACCCGGAAAGGTGGTACACGGCGTGTAGTATGAAGTACATGGTGTGTACCCATTTATTTCACACGGGAAGGACACGACCTTCAACACGGGGTATACCCAGCAAGGTGGTACACGGCATGTACTCACACTACACAGCGTGTACTTACAAAATTCTGGAAAGTGTGGGAAAGGTCTATTTTACCCTCTAGAACACTTCGTGACCTTCTTTTTGACAAATTAATGGGCCGGAGAGGTCCGTGTCATTACATCCATGTATAAACAATCTAATACAACATTGGATTTTAGAATAACATTGTTAGCAGAGCTCCCATCATCAACCGACTTCATCATGGTAGCACCATTTTATTCCATGAACCATGGACATTCACAAGATCTATCTCATAGTTCAAAACCTTTCTATAATCCTTTTATTGTTTTATTTTTCTCAAAAAATGGATTGATAATTTTTTAATTTTTTTCTTCTTTTTTTCCCTAGGAAACAACATGATTCTGTAACAAATTCCTTTTGATCAAATCTTTGTGGTAGTAATAATGAGTTCTTCAGTCATATAGATGAGTACGTAGATTCTATATGACATGGGATTTTACTTCTAATTTGAATAAACTAATTATTATCGTACAATCACCTCCCTTTTAAAACCAATCAATCTGTCCACAAAATGTTGTTTGGTTGAAATCCATTATGAAAAATTTATTTTCATTAATTCCACCAAAATATCAAAAAATAAATTACCCAACATGGAAAATTATCCTAGAGGATGATAAATTTCAGAAGCATGGAAAAATATCCCTGGAGTGAAAAAATTCAACTGAGCTCATATTTTAGATAATGTAATTATTTAATGAAAGTTAAAAAAATTCATATAAATTCAGGAAATGTCCCATGTGGGTGTGAATAGTCATATAGAATCGTAAAATCATTTACCAATCTTATAAAAATATCACATGATACTAAAATTTTATAATGGAAAACATTATTAGAGAAGGAAAAATATTTCATGATAGAATGATATTTCATATGATCATTAAGAAATATTTATTAATAATTATTTCATTCTAAAGAAAATAATTTTTAGAACAATTATAGAAATTTCATAATTATCATATTTAGATAAAATAAAAAGGTAAAATATTTAAAACACATAAATTTCAGGAATTTTTCCATTTTTTAAAAAATATTCATAACACACTTGAGAAATAAATGTTATCAAATTCATCATAAAAATGAATAACTAGTGGGAATTAGTTCCTATAAAATCACTTGAATTGTATTGAAAATTAAAAGTTGAATTATAATCCAAATAAATTAATACATTAAAGTGTGTGTAGTGCTTTCGAATAATCATTATTTCAATTAATTTCATATGTTGGAATATTTTTATCAATTCAATAAATATTCTTAATGGCCTTTACTTACAAACATGATTCATTGATATATTCCTTTGAGGAAATTCCTCCTTTATTATTCCAAAATTTTTGGAATTCATTTAGAAGAATCAAATATAATTTTTTGGTTTTTATCAATTTTGATTAATTGGAAATTAATTTTCCTTTTTATTCCCTTATAACAATTATAATATTGGGAGCATCCAATTTATATTTTGACCATGAAAGTGAATTAAAATATTCATCATACTATCTCATTTTTATATTAATTATTATTTTTAGATACTTGGTTTTTATAAAATATAAAAAATGACATATATTTCATTATGGGTTAATGATAAAACTAGATTCATACATTATAATTAATTTAATGATTTCTTGATAATTAAATTTTATTCATACTTTATTTTATTAAATTCAAGGAGTTCAAGATCCATTTTTTTGATGATTTGTTTAGAAGATAGTTATTGAAAAATATGACGTTAAACTCATACCCTTATGAAAATATTATCTTTTCCTCTCACCACCCATTTAGGATTAGGCTCCAATATTGACCTGTATCACAATTCAAGTGGTAAATAGCTAAAATAAAATTTCATGATCTGATAACTGTAGAATGGAAAATATATTTTATATTATGTTAGTAAATTTATAAAAACAAGTTGATCAGAAGAAACAATAATAGATGTTGGATGTTTATATATTTTTTATTCAAAATATAGTTTTTTTTCCATAACACCCTGTTTATTTTAATATATTTTGTATTATTATTCACATCATTATAATATTTTGGGGGAATTTTCAAAACAGAATTCACTCAAGATTCTATCCTCTATTATTGATAATTAGATCTATAGTTTCATTTTCCATTATTGTATTTGATTACTCTGTTCCTCTAAATTACATCCATTGACTAATACTATATGATTATTGTAATTATTAATAAATTATCAATGTTTTAATGAAATATATCATAATTAAAATCAATTCAATGATATTTTTGGGTATAAGGGAATCCATAATTACCCATGGTTCATGACGTGTTCATGAAATTCCTTCTATAAATCTATTGTGAATGGATCTGTGTCATTTATAGGTCATTACCCAAGCTTCAACACCATTCATGGAGCCCCAATTGTACTGCGACTACTGCAGAGCAGGGAGGTGGGCCGCTCCGTGAACTGATTTGACATTCACAAGGCCACCGTGGAGCATGCAGGCGGTAACACTCCATGAGCACCTTTGACATTTGGGAGGCCTCCGTGGAGCAAGGTGGCGGTAATGCTCCGTGAGCGCCTTTGATGTTCACGAGGCCGCCGTGAAGCAAGGAGGGGGGACTCTCCGCGAATGCATTTGATGTTCGCGAGCCAGCTGTGGAATAATCCAATCCTTATTCACACCAAGAGAGCACTGCTTTGTGGTGCCTCTCCCTTATAAATACCAACCTCCCCCCAAGTCCCAAAGGCAGATCATGAAACCTTTCAACTTCCTAGCTCCCAAATCACGAAGTGCCTTCTGCTCTTCGAACCACGAGCTGTGCGAGGTACTTCTACTCTGCGAAGTGCCTCCCCTTTTCATTGTTTTAACCCCCTCTTCTAGAAGGGATGCCTTTCATGGAGCCTAATGGCCTCCGTGATGGAAGGGGATCCCCAAGGGGACCCGGGTCATCACGGAGCAATTATGCTTTGTGAAACACCCTTCATGTACACGTGATCCACATACCAAGATAAGGTCACTATACTTCGTGAAGCACATTGCTTCACGATACCTTGCTTCGTGAGGCACCTTTTCATTGCAAGGTAGTCCTCCACGAATGCCTTTCCACTTCGCGAAGCACCTCCTATATGCACATCTACCCTTTTCTTAGGCTGAGACGCTCCACTTCGCGAATTACACCCCTTTGCAAGTACCCTCTGCCACACGGAGCTCTAGAGCATCACAAGGCCCCTGCCTATGAACCCCTCTACTTTGCAATTCCTTTTCTCGTGTGACCCTTTAGGTTTGCACAATGTGATTTCAAAGTCCATTATATGATACTTCCTATTTCATTGCTTCACCTCATGCTTCTTCGTATAGGCACACTAATATCTATTGCTACTTCGCATAGCCACACTAACGTGGAGCCCACAATGTTTCGCTACATAACACCTCCTAGCCACAAAGTTTCCTATCCTTTCTCTTCACCATGGTGAAGAGGGTACCAGTTATGTAAGTCCTAGGTGTGAAGAGGTAACCCACCTCATCCGAGATGCATGACGTTAAACTACCAAGAAATATCATCCTCAGCACATGAATTTAAACTGTGACGTTGCCCCGTGCCTCGCACGTGGGGTGCCCCCACCATAGACATTCTGCATGCCAACTGCTCTCCACAAGGATTAGATCATCCATCATATGGGATGATATCCTCTTTATCGGAGAGTCATTTATCTTCTGGGAAAGGGCAACCATCTTCATTTGAGCCCCTAGCATTTCTTGACGGAGGCAACATCCTTGCTCCTCATTTCTACTCTGGTCCCAAGGACAAGGGGGAGGGGGAATTGGACTCCGGACCCCTCCATTATTCAGTACCAAATCCCTCTCCTGCTAGGATTCGTCGCCATCAGGCCTCTATCCTGATGTAAGTCCCAAACTCTTTGGGCTGCTAACCATGCATAATCCCATGTTTCCTCTTTGGGTTGTGATCACGTGTAAGCCCCACTTCACCTCTCAAAGACGCATCATTTGCGACATGATCGTCAGGTCTCTCCTGCCTCTTATTTCTCACCCCGAGCATGACTCATATTGCCTTATAGTAAACATCGACCATGAAATCTGCCACTGGGAATCCTTGGGTGTATGCCCTACCACCATCTGAACTAAGAGGTCATTGATCCTTTCCAAGGCAGGGTATGTAGGAAGCCTCCATGAGGTTGAAACCCACCACCCATGGGACCCCAGGTCCTCCTTCACATCATTTCACCAACCCTTCTGAACTAAGAGGTCTTTGATCCTTTCCAAGGCAGGGCACGTAGGAAGCCTCCATGAGGTTCTAGCCCACCACCCATGGGACCCCAGGTCCTCCTTCACGTCGGTTCAATGACCCTCCTGAACTACGTGGTCTTTAATCCTTTCCAAGTCAAGGTACGTAGGATGCCTACCTTCCAACCCCATTCATGTCAGTGCACCAAACCCCCACCCCCTAAACTTCTTGGTCTTTGATCTTTTCAAAGGCAGGGTACGTAGGAATCCTCCCTGAGGTTCAAGCCCAACAACCAACGGTCCCTGCCACTTCATGTCAGTCCACTCTCATCCTGCAAGAATTTAAACTGTATCCCACTTTTTTTCTCCATTCAGTGGTAAGACATTCTATCTCCATTCAACAGTAAGCCATAGGAACCCCAATCGGCGGTAAGCCGTCGTTAGATGAACTACGTGGACTTTGATTCCCTGCCAAGGGGATACGTAGGAAGCCTCTTCAAGGATCTAGAAAGAAACCATCATCATCCTCATGACGGTTCCATCCCATTCACCATCCACTTCACAAAACCTTCTATAATCCATCCCGATTCTTACCCGAGCCGACACATCCTGGTGGGATCATGCCACCCCATTCCCTATTCTATCTAACAGAATTCGAGAGGTCAACCACGCGTTGTCCCCAACATCATTATTTTCTATAGGGGTCACACTCATCTGATCCACTCTAATAAGTGTTATTATTAGTCTGATCCATCCCCACTATACGTTAAACATACGACCTACCCAATGTTAAAAATGGGAATCTGATGAAAACCTCAGATACATGCCCATGTCATATGATTCCCCATGTTCGATATGGGATCCCTCGGGCTTCTGCGCCCTTGATAATCCCTATAATAAGTGACCGAAGACAGTCGCGCCAGTGTCCTAGTGCCCATACATTCTAGTGATGCCCAACATGACTACTCCCCTGATTGAAGGTTGCTGCCCTGACAAGACCCCTTGTAATGTCTCGATAGAAGCAGTGTAATTAACTGATATCCATAAATATATGGCACTAGGAAGAGTTTCATGAACAATGTATTAAGTCTATAAGGGAGACCCAGACTAGGTGACAAGTTCTGAGGAGGAATCCACGGAAGGAAGAACCGACATCCCATCATCCCGTATCGACCAAGGGGAAAATGTCCCTAAACATGTAATGGATTCCGCCCTCTTTTGGAAAGTGAGAATGCAGGGCAACAGTATCACATCCTCCATAGAAGGATGCATGTGCCCCGACGAAAGCGTTGGAATCCGAAATTGTGATCCCGCCGTGAATTTCTTCTCCTCAAAAATAGATATTAGTATCAATCGAGGAATCAATGAATTTATGTGTGACCAGATCCAGTTATCTGGTGTCGTGTACCACCAAGAAAATAGTGGCCCTAGTGTAAATCTCAACAAAAGTTGGGGCAGTAGAACATTGGACATCCTGTTATGCGATGTTGTCAGTGTGGATCCCTATTACCGGCCATGGAAGACGAGATGGCACTGGGGAATTGGTCATCGATTCCTTTTTCTTTCATCACTGACGAGTTAATCTCTCTGCTCTGAGGAATCAAGATACTACTCCAGGGACGCGATCACCACCTTCCGATCGATGCAGGGGTAGGGGAAGCACCAACACGGCCATTCCATGTGGCTTCACCTCTCCCACAATGCCGTCTACATCTACGACCATGGGGCACTCACGCCCCCTCTCCCCATCGAAGTTCATTCAATGGACGGTAATCAATGACCTCGTGAGCTGCTATGAAGAGGAGGGCATAATTTCGAACCGGGATATGGTTCTCTAGGATCTAGAGGTGTCTATGCCTCATCACCAAGGCCGCACCTAAGGGCTACGTAGGGATCCATTACTCCCCACCCTGACATAAAACTGTTTCGGGGGCCTCTCCTAGGAATGCATTGACAAATCCATTCCTTACACTGACGAGGTAGGTGACGTATGGACCAGCCCTGTCAACATACCATTTCAGGGGCTCCCAGCGAGGGCTCCCACCTGGTGGTGTCAGCGCCGCCGCCCAGTCTTACTGTAAGAGGAACAGGTAAGCTACATAACTACACCACTGGCCCCGGATCGTCTAATCTGATGCCAGCGCCGAGCGCAGGCTGAGGAGGACACCCACAAAGGGGCGTCAACGTCGGCATCTATTGTGGCCCGAGCCACCGCTGATGCATACTGTCAGTTCCCTCCATACATTGAGTAGGGGAACATATACGCCCGACCAAGATCGAGGCCCTAACCGCCCCACGGGCAGGATGTGGTGACTCTCTTGGTCGCTGGTACAAGTAGTGGCTACCGCGATCCAACCCGCAGCTCTGTCACCCAGTAAGAAGGTCCTCCCCATACCCCTACCATAGAAAGCATGGGCCTTCTCCTCTTTAAGGCGCAACATGGACGTACACCCCATGCCACCCCAAATATAAATGAGGGTCTTCCCCATGGTAGTGATAATCAGTACGGAAGCCTCTTCTGGGCCCATTAAACTGGCTATGGAGTCACTCCTCCTTCCCACGATTTCCGGTGTAGGGACATTTCCCATCCGGTCTCTCTTCATTGTGGGGATCCTCTCCTTGTCCTATCAGCAGCGGGTGAAGTGCCTCCTTGCCTTGGAAACTCAAGGGGTGAAGGCCATACTCACTCCAGTCGTACCCAGGATGGGGGTCCTGCTCGTGTTCTGCTAGACCAGTACAAGGACCCTCCCCATACTAAGGTCCCTTGGTAATATAAGCACGGTGGTCCTCCCCATGTTACTACCAGTTCCAGCAAAGATATTTCCTTCTCTAGTTCTAACCATGGAGGTCCTCCCCATGTCCCCTTTGACATTTTTCTTAGTGCTCCTCGCACCCCGGGTTTCTTGGGTGGAAAACCTCTCTGCCATTGCACCAGTGCAGTCGAAGGACATCATGTCAAAAATGTGCCCTCTCCCAAGGAGCCACTTAGGGTCAGGAAGGTGGGGCGTCACCTACATAAGAGGAATTCTGTGAAGGTCCAGACATAGATCATACCAGTCCGCTTCTCATACTGCGAGGCAGAGTACGACTCAGCGCGAGAACCCTCTCGTCGCTCATCCAAGTCAAGGGTCGGGGCAGGGTTGAGGCACATCAGCCTAGTGCTCCCGGAATGCGAGGTCCATCGGATTCCCACCTCCCTCCACTTGTATATCTATGAGGATAAAAATCAGGAGACCCCATAGGCTATGGTCATGAAATCACCACCATTGTCAAGAGAAGTGCTCTCTACCCCAACAAGAGATCACATAGAGCTATTCTGGAGACCAATGGCGTGTGAGCAGCATCACAATCTATCACCAGTAGCCCTATCGCCTGATCTATGAACTGCAGCCATCAGCCTATCTTATCACGACGTGGTGGCCGGCTCACTACACTCTTTGGAGGACAACCTGAGATTTGGCTTCCAGTCATCCCTCTCACCATACTCTCTACCGGCCAGCCTACTGTCCCAACGGTCTGCCTCAGTACCGCATACAGTTTCCCAACCATCCCCAATTGATGAGTGGGGAAATCAAGGGACACACCCTGAATCTGAGCTGAGGGGTTTATGGAACATTCTCGCGGTAGACCACTTCCCCCAAGAAGTTCTGGCCCATGACCAAGCCGAATTTCTGCATACCGGAATCCCTCACCCCGGAAGAAGTTGAGTGTTTCTACTACACCCTCTGGGCTATTCATTTTAGTCTTCTTCATTAGTACGTGGTTTATACCAGGACCCAAATGCATTTCTAAGACATCAGCGGGCAATTTTTTCAAGTCTATTTGGCCGCACTCCCTATGGTCCAGTGCCCCGAGTCACCAGGTCGTCGTGAGGCCCTCCGTCAGCAATGCATTTAGAGTATCAAGGTACTCTGCAAAATTATCAAGGAGGATACCCCATTTGAAAATGTGTGGTCGGGTGCAGTATGCTAACCTCCTCTTCAGTCCCATACAGCAGCAGCCCGACTGGCTAGGCGATATCGAGGACATGCCCCCAGGAAGGGTCACGGTCAACATGTTTGACATTGTGGATGAAAAAGAAGAGCTGGAGCTTCTCAATAGAGAATTACCCCCGGATGGCATGAAACCACTATTGGATCCATCGAGATGTATTACTCGTCAGTTGAGGAAGCTACTAGGTCTCCTAGCACCCACCGAGGTATTGGTACTCAGGAGGAATTCTGGTAAGGGAAAAGAGCACGTCGAAGTTTCCAAAAACACCGACCCGTCTGCCTCAGTGTAGAAGATGGAGTAAGACCCTGAGAAGGCCATATTGTGCCAAAACATTCTGATCAGAGGAAGTTGGTCAACGAAATCCTGTTTGAACGTGCTGGGGAGCGACGACCCGACTACGGCAATCCTAGGCTAGTACAGCAGAGTCAGGAACTAATTCTCCCCAACGAGCTACCCCCAGGAAACCCTGATCATACTACTCCCATGGATAGGGCTGATGTCAGAGCTCAGGGAAAGAGGGCACGTTATGTCTCGCCAAACCCTCTGGAATGGCACAAAAATCCATGGAACGTAGCTCGGGTTCCCCCAGCTGCCCTGCAGGTCTCCCCACCATCCACTCCACGAGCCGCTGAGCCTGTTAATAGTGTTGAACAACCCGCCAACATGCTCGTAGTTAGGGATCCTCATCAAGACAGGGACCCCCACTCATATGATCCTATGGTGATGCTCATATCCCATCTTGAGGCATTGGAAACGCGACAGGTGGTGATCCCACCTAATGGTATGCCATACCTGGCATGGGTGTATGATATGTCAGTCCCTCCAGGTTTCGGGAATCCCACTGTCTACCCCTTCAACGGGACGGGAGACCCACTATAGCACCTGGAACACTTTAACTCAAGGTGTGGGCCCTTGTCAGGGACTCCAGTGCAGCATGGGGCTACCAAGCTCCGCTGTTTTTTTCAGACATTGGAAGGGTCATCATTTTTCTAGTACAGCCAGCTCCCCATCAGATCTGTAACCAGTTGGGAGGACCGTCGCAGGAATTTCCTCTACCAGTTCAGCTCTAAAACCTAGAAAACAAGAATCACAGACCACTTCAAGTGAAATTAAAGGCCTTATGAGCATGTTGCGGACATAATCGCCCGGTGGAAGGGGCTCACATACTCCCTTGACATGCCACTGACTCAAGATCAATTACTGATGATGTGAATAGAGAATGTCAAGATGGAACAGGTTCCATCTCTGATCACCCAGAACTACCCTGGAGGGTTTAGAGACTTCTTCGATAATGCCCAGTTCCTGGAGGAAGCCTTGTAACATTCCATCCAGGCATGTTTGTTGCCTCCGACAATTCCCAAAAGAAGGGCGGTCAAAGCCAAGCCCACCGTAGTGGCCCAAATAGAATCTCATGGGAAACTAGAATTGATACCAGTGGCACCAGTCCTACAGCATCGTAGAGTCCCTCCACACAGGCGCAACCTCCTACTCAGCAGCGTCCACCTTAGAGTCGGCATGTTCTCCCACGTAATGTGTCACCACCACCTAGGCAGGACAATGAGGCTCCGCCTCCTCGACAGGCTCCTCCATCTCCTCATCAAGATCAGGCTCTAAGGGCCCCCTTCCTAGAGAGGAGAAACCAGACCTACTCGTTCAACGAGAATCAGGTCCCCGATCACTTCCATATCACCTTAGAGTAGAGGATTGTATGCTTGCCTAAGTGTATAAGGCTGAAAGAGGCGAATCTCACTAATCGCCCCAACTACTTCCCCTATCATCAGATTATGGGGCACACCCTCAAGCAGTGCTATGTGTTCAAAGACTTGCTTCATGAACTGGTTGATAACAACATAGTCAGGTTGGGCCCGACCCTGGAACAAGTGGTAGGTTTCTTCGTAAGGCTAGATAGCGAAAGCGACGATTAAGGCGGGTGGCAGAAGGTTTCCAACCGTTGTTCCCAGATGTATGATGACTGGATGGCCCGAAAAATAGTCACTAGTGCCCATGGAATCATTCAGGTGTCCCTAAATCAGTCGGAGACTTCAGAATCCACAACCACCACTTCTGTATCATCATATCAACCGACCTCTTCCTAGAAGAACAAGCATCAGCGACACAAGGGAATGTAACGTGCCCCGCCGATGCCATCGTCATCCATCACTCTCAGTGAATTCATGCCCCCTGAGATGGGGATTCCTCCCAGAATCCACCCAGTAGTGGATAACTCCTCAAATGATAGTCAGGGGTATGCTTCGGTTAATACCATAGAGTCGGTAAACCACTATTTGACTCCCGACGAGGGGGAGCACCAGGCGAACCTCCACAACATCCCCAACCGACGCCACATCGGTAGAGCCGTGACCATATGGGTCATCAAGGTACATCAGATGGAACCCCCATCCAGGCCATGCATGACACTGAGACCATATAGCAGGCCTAGTGCAGCGCTCAGTACACGTAGCCTCTTCATTTGGTGTCGTCGGGCCCGCCTCCACCGCCGTTTGTGCTACTAGATCATGCAGAGATGCCTTGACCATGTCGCAACCAGACTTGCCCTAGTACAGGATGATCTCAGTCATCCATTACTCATCCTACAGCTACTCACCAGGCTTTGACTAGTGAACAGTGGAACATGCCCAGCACCAGCTAGCCGCTGGTCCAGCCGGCAGGGCCGCTATGCCTCCTGTCAAAGAGCGGCCTCCTGCAACCAGAATTTCGCACCTGGAATAGAAATATGATGTTCTAAAGAACCTTTCCAGCATCCCAACAAGGCATTAAATCCTTTAGGCCCTTCTCCTATCTTCATATTTTCACGAGGCTTTCACTGAGGCTTTGAGAAGCCCCCTCCAGTTTTAGATGGAGGTAGCAGCTGTTGAAGCCTTTCATACTAAAGCAGTTGAGAGCGCTAAATGTTAGGACATCATTTCGTTCTCTGGATAGGATGAAGTCTCTCCCATATAGGGGAACATCTTTCCACTACACATCACTTTCCAATTTAACGATGTAGAGGTTCACCACTGTCTTGTTGACACTTGCTCCGGGATTAACCTTATCCCAACACGAACATTGCATAAGGTGGGGTTATCCAAAGATGAACTGACTCCCTCCGATTTAAGAATCTAGGGATACGACAAGACAGAGTAGACCCTAGTCGGTAAGATCCTTTTGAAGACCCTGTTCGGTGGCCTAGTTGCCAGCACCGAGTTTATGGTGGTCTCCCAGGACACCACATACAATGCATTGATGGGAATACCATGGATCCACTTGAACACGACGGTCCCCTCTTCATATCAATAGTTCCTCAAGTACTCCCTTAATGGCTGAGTAGGCGTACTCCAAGTTGACGAATCTCCTTTCTCCTCTTATGAAGTATAATACCTGGGTGACGACTATTACAAGAGTAAGGATAAACAGATTCAGGTGAGTGAGGTTGAGCCCTCCACGGTTGCAACTGACCCCTAGCCAGGTCTGGATGAATCCAACCTCTTTCCGATCCATCGATTGGAGGCCAAAACCCCCTATATGGGGAAATTTTGTGTTTTATCCTGTAAAATAGAGAAGCATATTACCATGTCCAACTGACGGTAGAAAATCACCTCGTACTCCTACAAAAACCAGGCTCAAGTGATCCCGAAGCCTCCTACCCCCATACGGTATCGGGATGTCCGCCCCACAGAAACGACCCTGGGGAATAACCGGCTCAAGCTGACATGCCACTATTGCTTTGATATCATCAAGTGTGGGCCCTTGGTCTAAAGACTAGATGGGATCGGATCGATAGTCATCATTGTTACGGTTTCAGCAACACTTGAATCTCCCAATATGTTGTCCACTACTGCCCAGGCTGGTACCGACCTCCCATAGGGATCTACCGACCTAGAGGAGGCTTCCCCCATTGTATATCTCTCCTCCGTAAGCGAAGAAGAGGATTTGGAGGATGCTCCCCTTCCTTTGAAGAGGCAATCTCTTCCACGATCGATGACCTGGTACATGTGATCCTTAGTAGCGAGGTGGACGCAAGACCCACATTGATTAGTGCCACCATGCCACTTGAGGAGTAGTAGTGGTACATAGATTTCTTAAAGTAGCATCATGATGAATTCTCCTAGTTCTAAGACCAAATGCCAGGACTAGATCCTTAGGTAGCCGTCCACCACCTCGGTCTCCCTACAAATCATCACAAGTTCAAGTAGACTCACAGAAAGATGCACCCTTGTCACTGTGTCGGGGTCGAGGTCGAAGTTGACAAGCTTATCAGAGCCAACTTCGTTATGTAGGACCATCACCCCAAGTGGCTATCCAACATTGAGAAAGTCATGAAGAAGAAAATAAAGATTAGGGTTTGCATCGACTTCCAAGATCTCAACCATAACTATCAAAAGTATGATTTTCCCCTTTAGGTGACAGAATTGTTGATCGATGCTATGGCTGGGTTCCAAGCCCTCTCTTTCATAGACGATTACTCCAGAAACATCAAGATCTGAATGGCCCCCCGGGATGAGAAGTCTACAGCTTTTAGGGCACCCCAAGGTACTTTTTATTACCATGTTATGCCCTTCGTCTTAAAGAATGCAGGTTCCACCTATCAGTGGGCCATACACTGCATATTCAAGCCAATACTCGGGAAATTAGTGGAATGCTATGAGGAAAATATTTTGGTAAAATCTATCTATCTCCAGGACCATCTCATGGACCTTGATAAATTGTCTGGCTTCCTCCGATCTTGCCACCTAAAGATGAACCCGTTGAAGTGGGCCTTTAGGATCACCTCTGGGATGTTTATTGGATTTTTTGTCAGGTATCGGGGCATCGAGATCAACCCAATGAAGATCAAGGCCATCAGTCATATGCCTTCCCCAAGCAATATTCATGAGATTCAAGGTTTCCCAGGCTAGTTATCCTACACACGATGATTCATTTCAGATATGGCCGGAAAGTGTAAGCCTTTTTCTTAGCTCATGAAGACGGGATCTTCCTAAGAATGGGATGAAAAGTGCTAGAACGTGTTTGAGAAAATCAAGATGTATCTGCTCCAGCCTCCATTCTTGATGCCACCCATCTCTAGAAAGCCACATATCTTGAACGTGACTACCTTGGAATGATCTCTTGGCACCCTTCTCTCCCAGAAGAACAATGAGGGGTAGAAAACATCCTCTACTACCTCAGCTGCATGCTCCTTGATAAGGAGACTAGATAGCCTCCCATTGAGAAGAGATGCCTTGCAATGGTATTCGCAGTACAAAAATTGTGCCACTACTTGCAACACCATGAGGTACAACTGGTTTCTCAGGTAGACCTGCTGAATTACATTCTGAACCGCCCCATATTAACCGGCCATCTAGCACAATGGGAAATGATCATCCAGCATTTTGACATCAGGTTTGTTCCTTAGAAGGCTTTCATGGGACAAGCATTGGCAGATTTCCTAGCTGCCATCCAACCCCTGCAGACCAGTCCTTGGACGTAGTTTTTCCCGACGAGGCAATCCTCCTTGAAAAATCATGCCATCCCATGTTTTTAGATACACTTTGGTGGTGCTTCTCGGAGCCCCACCACCAGGAGACTCAAAAATCCAAGGCTCAACAGAGTAGGCCTGAGTATTGTCTTTATTACCCCAGCACAAGCCATTGTACCATATTCATTCATATTGTCGGAAGGCTGCACCAAAAACGAGGTAGAGTATCAAGCTCTTATCACTGGCCTCGAGCTGGCCCTCGAGATTGATGTTCCCCATTTTGATGTGAATGGGGATTATAAACTAGTTATCAATAAAATCAACGGTGGCTACGTCATCAAAAATCCAGAGCTTCTACCATTGTTAGAGTGCAACCTCGAGCTAATTGTTCAGTTTCCAACTCGGCCAGAAGCTACTCATGTCCTGTGATCTTAGAATGATTGAGTTGATGCCCTGGACGGCCTGGCTTCATAACTTGTAGAACCCGAGCAGGATGATCTGATTATACACATGGCACATTGGAGAGTCATTGCTCTTGTAAACCCAGATGATGAAGATGGCCTACCAGTAATCCATCTTACCACCGAAGCCTCCACATAAGGACCCCCCAGGTCCCTAAGATGTAATGGTTTAAGTGACCCCCAACTGGATATCCCCCTTTGTTGAGTATCTCCAAAATGGTTACCTCTCAGCTGATCGGTCCGAGCACGAGCGAATCCGACACCGCGTGCTGCGGTTTACCATCCAGAGTGGTCCTAGTCTTGAGCAGATCCTCTACAAGCACGGGTTCGATGGTGGTGTCCTCCGTTGCATCCAAGGAGTCAAGATTTCTCAGGTCATGCAGGAGGTTCACACCGATTTCTGTGGGGATCGCCAGACTAGTCTTAATCTATCTCACCAGATCCGGTGACTGGGGTACTTCTAGACCTCCATGATCCCTAATTGCATTGAGTTCTCCAAGTGATTTCATGCGTTCCAAATTCAGGATTTCTTCTTGCACCAGCCACTATAACCTCTCCACTCCACCAATTACTCTTGTACATTCGCAGTGTGGGGACTCAATATCGTGGGACCATATCCACCGGTGATAGCTCGCCAGTGCAGGTTCATCTTGATCACCACATATTTCTTTTCCAAGTGGGAAGAGGTAGTTCTGATCAAGGAGGTCAAGGCCCATTCTATCATTGACTTTCTGAGCTCCAATATCATCTACCGATTTGGAGTCCCTCACACCATCCTCACCAATAACGTCACCAAATTTCGAGTAGCTGAGTTGAAGAGGTTGTATGCCAAGAACAACATCTGTTCTAACCATACCTACTGCTACCATGTGCAAAAAAATGGGTAGATTGAGGTGTTCAACCAGACCCTCTCAAACATGTTGTAGAAAAAGGTTGGTCAGAACAAGAAGAGTTGGTTGAACAAGCTCTCTAATACCCTATGGGCCTATCAGATGAAAACTCATAATTCAACCCAGGTGACCCTGTATTCCCTGGTGTACAGAGTTGAGGTCATTCTTCCCATCGAGATCCCGCCTCCTTCGTTACACACAATGGTCTATGACTGGAAAGCGCCAGATAAGGTAGCCAAAATTATTCTAGCATAATTGGAAGAATTTGACAAGAATAGGCTTCATGCCATGAAAAATCTAGAAAGGAATCAGAATAAGATAGCTACAACCTTCAATAAGAAGGTTCACATCCTCTCTTTCCTTCAAGGGGACTTGGTATTGGCCCTCCGGACACAAAAGATCCCTGTCAGGAAACCACCCATGTTGGACCCCAAATGTGAAGGAGGTTACGTAATTCACAGGGTTTTCCCCAATGGAGCATACACCCTGGTGACCATGGATGGTGAGCGTATAACTCCTCCCACCAATGTCAAGTTCCTCAAGCAATACTTTTCGTGAGCCTTATGGTCCTGCACGACCTTAAACTGGATGGTCCTGCATGAACCTAAACTTCATGATGGTCCAACATGCCATTAAACAATCTAGTCCTACATGACTTTAAATTATGCATCATCCTGCACGACATTAAACTGCATCTTGAGAACTAAATATGGCTTGATTCCCATCCACATGGGACACATAGGAACACTCAAGTGTTTCGTCTAGAGACTGGCCCCCAAACTCTTCTCTTTGACTATCCCCCCTACGTATAGTTCTCTCAGGGGATCCTTGAATGATATGGTGCAGGATTACTTATCCCCACTCATACCAGGATTATAATGGTCGCACCATGTTTCTATCCCCCATTCTTCTATCCTCCCATGTCCTCACCGCGTGACGTTAAACTACATGGCCTTCAAGAACTACGTACGACTTTATTCCAATCTTCATGGGATACGTAAGAACGCCCAGGAATTTCATATGTTGGCCCAAACCAAATGCCAGAATCTCCCATTGGGTCATCACATATGATGTGGTGTAGGTTTTTTCCTCAATACATGTTAAGCTCATCTCAATTCCACCGTACTTCCCACTCCCCAGAGGTGTCCGCCACTTTCACCGCCCTGCTTGACATTAAAATATATGGGTACAACTATGTTTCACCAACTCCTTTGTTTGGGACTCCATCATCCTTCCAATTTAGAAGGGCCCCTGAATGACAAGGATGCTAGGGCCAAGGGATCTCCTTCCACTTCGGGCCAACGCCCTCGAGGATGTTCAGCAAAAAATTGCTACAAGTCCCACATTGAGAATATGGTCAGCTATTGATGCTCATTTGTTGTTACCATTCCAGGTTACTCTAAGGACGATGTGTTTAGAACATGGTCAACAACTATCCTTTGTTGTTAGGACCACCCCAAGATGTTCCAAACATTGAGTGCAGTGGTTCATTCTGCCCCATTGTATATCCATGAAACAAACACCGATCGGTTGCTGCCAGCCACTAGACCCATATATGGTTTGGAGAGCCGAATCTGGCTCCTTGTTTCCCACACCATGCACTGCTCACATGGGATTAGGAGCTGTGATGAGGCGGTAATCGCAAAAGAGGTCATATGGATACCATTGGTCGAGACGCCCGGCTCAGGCCCCTTGGCCTTTTTTGGCTCCTTGGCCCTTTCTGGCCCCTATCCCATGTTCTCATTTAGGGTTATGTGGTGTGTAGCAGACTTATGTCCTCATTCTTGTCAGGCTATTTCTCCATGCCACACCTATACCCTTGAGACATCCTTCCCTTCATTTTTCATCCATACCGCAAGCACAAGCTCTGTCGTGCTTCACGTGCCCAGTTTTGGGCCCCCATCCCAGGCTCTCTCTTATGGGATTGTACATTGTGGTATGAGATTATGTTCTCATTCATTTCAGGTTACTCACCGTGTCGTACAGCTCCCCTATTTGGGGTATCTTACCCCTGTTTTTGTTCTCACTGTAGGATTTTAACCTGCAAACATGTCGGGCCTTTTCGACCGAGGCCCAGCCTCAAGCCCCTGACCTTTTATGACCCCTTGGAATTCTCATTCCTCCGCCCAAGTTCATAACCGAAGTGTTTTGTGTGGTATGGGGTTATGTCCTAATTCACATTGGGTTACTCACTATGTCATACAAATCTCTAGATGAGAGACTGTATCCATACTCGTCCTTGCTGTAGGACGTTAAACTGTAAACTGGTTAGGCCTTTCTGAATGAGGCCCAGTCTCAGGCCCCATGGACTTTTTGGTCCCCTGACCAAAGTTTCTATGTAGGGTGGTATGGTGTGGTATGGGATTATTCCCTCATTCATGTCAGTCTATTCACTATGATGTACACCTCCCTTGTTTGGGGTATCTTACCACTCTCTTCATCTTCAATGCAAGACGTTAAACTTCGAATTGACCGGGTCTTCCCATCTGAGACCTAACTCAAGCCCCATGGCCTTTTCAGGCCCCGGCCCAAGTTCCTACATAGGCTTTTACATTGTGGTATGCGATTATGTCCTCATTCACATCAGGTTACTCATTGTGCTACACACCCCCCTCTTTAGGGTACCTTACCCCTATGTGTGAGTCCAGAACTATGTATGGCTTGATTCCCATACTCATGAGTTATGTAGGACCACCTGAGTATCTTTTCTTTGGTTCCAGCCCCATCTTGGCCCCTTGGACAACATTCCCCTAGAGAGAAGAATATATGTTGTGGTATGAGATTATGTTCTCACTCACGTTAGGTGTTGTAACAACCATGCCATTTACCTCCTCATCCTGAGAGTTTTCCATCCCCTTGTGCAATCCTCGCCATTTCAAATCAGTTGCTCTCAAGATGAGCCCCTCAGCCCTCTTTGGTGATTCACCAATGTGCCAAAGAGTACCCTGGTTTAGTACCTGGAATGTCAGACTCTAATTGGACATTCATTCACCCATTTTTCAGGCTTTTTGTTCTCCCCAAATAGGGATTCAATCACCTTTCACATCCAAACGGACCCTCGAATTGAAGGGATGCTTGGCCCAAGGGCCTTCCTACCATTACGGGCCAACGACCTTCAGGGTTCTGGACAACAATTCGACACAAGTCCCACGTTTCATTTATGGTTTGTGGTTGGCACTCATTTTTTTGTCCCCATTTCAGGCTAATGAGATATGGATGTTGTGTTTAAAACACTGTCAACGGTTATCATCCACTATCACTCCAAACCCATTAAGCCCAAAATGTCGGTTACATGATTCACATCCTTCTCCACCCCATCATGTCCAAGTAGAACTTCAAAATTCTTGGTACTATTCTTTAGTGCGCATTCGTACGTTAGGAGGAAAAATCCGCGATAAATCCATCATTCAGGGCTCCACTAATTTCCCTTTTACATATATTTCAGGTATTGAAAATACCTTATCCACCCTTGTTTCCTACATCGAGTTCAACTCACATAGGCTTAGGGATTGGGTTATGGTCTGCCTTTACATGGGATAGTCCCTCTTCTCCATGGTCCGAGTTCTAAGACTTTAAACTAAGATCATTTCATATTTCCCCTTAGTAGAACTACCTATGTCTTGATTCCCATCTTCATGGGATACGTTGGACCACCCGAACGTCTAGAATTTGTGTCCAACCCCATCTCTCACAAATCCCCCTTTCACCTTGGCCCCTTGGCCTACCCTTTCCTAGGGATGGGAGTATATGGTGTGGTATGGGACTATGTCCTCATTCACATCGGGTTTCTAACGACCACACCACGTACTAATCCCTCATGGGAGTTCTCTATCCCTTTATTCTATACTATTCCCTTCAAATTGGTTACCCTCAAGTTGAGCACCATCCTCGACCCTCATCGGCAGTTCACCAATCTGTCTATGATTAATCCGGTTCAGCGTTTGGAGTGTCGAATTTTACATGGACATGCTTTAGCCCAATTTTAGGCTTCATGATCCCCTTAATTTGGGCTTCCATAATCTTCCACACCCTATGGGACCCCCAACTAGCAAGGATTCTAGGCTTCATGGCTCTTCTACAATCACAGTCCAATGTCCTCAAGTGTTTCAGAAAAAAAATCGATACAAGTCCCGCGTTGCGATTATGGTCAGCGACCAGCGCTCATTTGTTCTTCCTCATTACAGGCAACAAGATATGGATGATGTGTTTTGAACACGGTCTACAGTCATCCTCCTTCATCACAACAGCCCCTTTAAGCCTTGAATTTTGGTTAGATGATTCAAATCAATGTCCACTGCATCATGTCCATGTGAAATTTTGAAACTCCTAACACCATCCCTCAGTGCGAATTTTCACGTTAGGAGGACAAAGCTGCGGTAAGGGTGTCATTCAGGGCTCTACACCGACATTCCTTCTCCATGTTTCATGCTCTAAGACCGTAAACTATGATGTCTTTTAGAACTATGTGTGGCTTGATTACCATCCTCATGGGATACATAGGAACACCCAAATGTCTCATTCTCGGGTCCAGCTCAATTGGGAGCTAGTGTCCCCTGCCCCATACCCTCATACCTCTATTTTGGACCCTTGGCCAGAGGTTTCTTTCATATAATCATGTACGGTGTGGTATGGTATTATGTCTTCATTCACATCAGGTATGTTTTATTTCACCATGCACATTCCCCCTTTAGCCTCTTCTCTACTATGTATGTTCTGCATGACGTTAAAATACACGCCTGGTCCCATCACATGACTCTAAACTGTGACATTATCATCCTGGCTGCACAATGAAAAAGACACTATGTCGTGATGTCCTCACTCAAGGGGACACCATGTTTGGTATCAGTCACACACCATACCATTTTTCAATGCCAGCACACAGCTTGATTCTCGTGGTGGTGCTGGGACATTCAATCTTAGGCCGTTCGCTTCACAAAAAAACCATTCGACTTAAAGGAAAAACAAGATACATCAAATACCACTTCTTTTGGTGCAAGAACAACAACCGCCTACCCATTTTATCCATGGCACTGGTACCTTACCGTGCCACCCCTTAGAACTACGCATGACTAGATCCTCATTCTAATGAGATACGTAGGAACACCTGATCACTTCCCCACGGGCCCAACCTAACTTTCGTGTTTGGTCCATTGACCTAAAAACTTCCCCAAGGAACACATGGTAATCTGGACTATGGGTCCTCATTCACATCGGGTTTTATAATTACCCCACCAGGTGTCTCTCGTGTTTCCTTCCATCCATGGTCCGAGCTCTATGACCATAAACTAAGACCACTCTGTGCCCTTTCTAAAAGATGTTAAACTGCATGAAATCTTCCAGAACTACATATGGATTGATTCCCATCCTCATGGGATACGTAGAGACACCCAAGAATTTCTCCTTGGGTCCAGCCCCAGGAATCATAAATCCTATTCCTCCTCATTTCCATCTCCCTAGCTTGACCCTTTCTGGGGAACCATGTAACTGCAGATTTTCCCTGAACAAGTTCGGGATGCCCCACGATGACATTGGTAAGCCACAACTCCCTTTCCTGAGAGGTCCAGTCTAAAAGATGGAATGATACATGATCAGATTTATGTTCCCATCTAATGTGCTTCCACCATAGTGGCGTAATTGCAAGAGTGTTGGATTCTGTTCGAACAAACCATCACTCCACATTCCACGCTTTGTGTGTCCCTTATTAGGACCCTCATCCTCTTTCATGTCTAAGGGAGCCCTCTAATAGTATGGATGCTCGGCCTATGGCCCGCCTATTGTCTTACGCCAACATTTCGGAAGACTAATTGATGAAATTTTTAGTCATACCCCATGTTTCGAATGTGGTCCGCAGTCAGCCCTCAATTGCTATCCCCATTATGGGCTAACATAATAAGGATATTGTGTTAAGAATGTGGTCAATAGTTATTCTTTATTGTCACGCCACCCCCATAGTGTTCCGAATCATGGGTATCATGATTCAAAAATTTCCATTTCCATCTGTTCGAATTGATTCTAGAGCCCTTGGAATTACCCCATTGGTGCATAAGAGCACACCGGGGAAAAAGGTAATTTGGTTGTTCTGAGAGCTTCATTGTCCAGTCCGATCTCTCCCTTTTCCTCCCAGAAATCCGGGTCGATTTTTCAAACCCCGAAATGCCCGAATCTTGGTTTTCACTCCTACATTTGGACAGGGTAATAATGTGGTCATCCCTTATTTCTCACATTAGGCACGACCCACGTGAGCTTAAGGAATGATTGCTGGATGCTCCAAAAATATCAAAAGAATTCAATAAACCAATACAAATAACGGAACTCATTCAGGCTATGGAATCAAATGATCAAATCATGAAAGTAAATTTGAGGGTTATAAATCATTACAGTACTCGAGGTTCGTTTCCCCCCATGGATGGGTTAACCCCATCAAAAGAGCGTAGTAGCTCCACCATCCTCTGGCTGATGGCGTCCAAGAGTTGCTACTACCTATTGAGCTCCCACTCCGCCCTGGTAGCGATGGGGTGAAATTAATCATCCACAATCTATGCTCGCTCTACATCAATATGAATAACGGTCATCTCCTTAGAGGCTCACTTCATTCGCTCTTTGGCCTCCGCCAGCTCAGCTCTTAGCTGCAAAACAAGATCTGATTACACGTCATGGGAAGGGGAATGCTCATCCACCCAGACCTACAGATGTTGAACCTCATCTTCAGCCTCATGGAGCCTCTTGATGTTTACCGCTTTCTTCCACTGCTATCCCACACCAAGGCAACGATCATACTCCTGAATCTTTTCCGCCATAAGATCTTGGATGAGCATGTGGGGATTCTGGGCATCCACTCCCGCAACATACCGTTCGCATAGTCGCAAGCGATGACTATCCATCTAATATAACCATAGTTCTTGTGGGTATCATCAATGAAGCGCTTGATCAACTTCCATGATCGACGATGGACTGTCTTTCTATCTTATTCATTAGAGGCCATCTCATCCTAGTCGGCGTGATTCCTAGGCTCATCCACGAGGAACGCCCCCAGGAACTCTTCAGAAGGGTGAACATCTGGTGTTTGATCGGGCATGGTGGGACATGGAATATCTGATTGATCCTCATCATCGGATCCAACATCAATGATCTCAGGTTCAGTACCGCTAACGATACCACCAAAGATCAGGAGCACCACCGCATGGTCGGTTTGGTGCTCTACCTCCACGATCATCAAAATTCCCCTAGGAAGGACGCTGTAAGAAGCCCCGACCTACCACACCAAGGTGGACCACACCATTTGAAGAACTGTACATGCCAAAACAGGACATGGAAGTTAGTAAACGTGGCTAGGGGATGGCAATCATAAAATTGGTAGAGGGGACTTATAGAGATCGAATTCCTGGGCTCGTTCTAGGGTTTATGTCATCGGTACCCCAAAGCGTGGCCCCACAAATATGGTCGGAAGGTCTGAAAACTCTGGTGGGGTCACCTCAGGTATCCTAGCCCCACTTGATGCAGTAATAGATACAGCGGTAGGCGTAGATCTCGAAGGTCCGACATCTTCATACACAGAAGGACATGAATGAGTTCTATATATAAGACTATCCTTCATTGTTCAGATGTTAACCAAGAGTCCAGAATGGCCTCAAAGCGAGTCTTAGAGATAAGGGTTTCATAATTTTTGAACTTAAGGGCCTTTGAGAACTCTTAAAGATCCAAGTGTTGATCTCTTACTTCGCCCACCCCTAACGGGATCCCTCTTTCAGCATCATCTCCCTAAGAGGGCTCTTTTGATTCTTCTGACAGAGGGAATCTCTCTCTTTAATCAGCAGCCGAAAACTGTGGGGGAGTAGTGCAGTCTAGCAGCACCTTGACACGGTCTGTCATTGGATGAGGGGCACCCTGGGAATTCACAAAGTCCTCTAGATCTTCCAGGTACTGCTTTGCCTCCGCCTGGGGAACCACAAAGCCGGCCTAGATAGGGCCTATCCCCGATAATTCCATTCCGAGACGGTTCAGGTGCTGCCACAACTCGACAGGGCCAAGGAATTGCCGGTTGACTTCCTAGATATCCCAGGACTCTGGGAAGACATCATTCTCCAGCATTTTGATATGGAACAACTACTTCCCTGGAGCATGGGTGGGTATCCTATGGAATCCTCTCAGTGGCCTCCCCTCTTGAGGGCTCTGTTCTTATAGAACCACCAGGTCCGCTACCACTGCTGGATCTATAGCTATTCCCTCAACCTCAACTAGTGCATGCCACACCGCCACAGTAGCCCCGCCACTGCGGGATGCCCTTGCTGCCTTCCGGCCCTGACCCTGAGGTCAGGGATGATCACCATCCCTGACCCGAACAGTTGGTTGCTTCAGCATCTCCCCTAAATAATCCACCTCCCAGCTTATGGAATACTCATTCACCCTCCGAAATACAGCGGTAGGCAGAGGTAGTTTGTTCCGCATATTCCCGAATTCTCGTGTAAACATGAGCCACATCTTCCACATCACACACATGTGTTCCTTGTGGCGCATATAAAAATAGACTTGAGGGGTTAGTCACCACATGCACTGGAATTGCCTTGAAAACTGGGGTTGGGTTTATGGCTCAGAGAGGGGCTCGCGGTCCACCCTTACCACCAAGACTCTTCCTCGAAAGGCAATCAGATATGTCCGGTGCTCTTCTGTTCCCTATAAATCATCAGTGAATACCCCTGTCGGCAATGTAAACGGGAGAAAATTGAACTCTTCTTCCTTCCACACTCGATTAAATATAAACGGTGTGGTCAACTTGGTAGGAAAGCTCCCCACGGAATTCAGGATTGATGGGCAGAAGTTCAAGCCCGGAGGAGATATATGGTTCAGTTATTCGTAAACCCCCCAAATATGTGTCTCTATCCACCCATACAGGAGGTGGAATGGCCCACATACCCTCTACAGTCTCTTCCCCTTTCTGATTTTCCACAACATCTTATACAGTTTAGCGATCATTGAGATTCGAAGGATGACCTGCCCTGCTGTCGCCAACGTAAATTCCATGATAAATGTGCTTGGGCGTACTCACATTTTGGTATCCCTCACAAATAAGAACCAACCACAGATAAGATCCGTGATAAATGCTACCAACCTGACTATTGGTTACTGCTCAGTGTTGACGCTAAACCCCCAGGTCTTCCACTGGCTATCCTCCAAGAGTCACCAGTACGAGTGTTCCTTGCCCCATTGAGCCCCCTTCGGGAAAGTAAGAGGCCTCGTTGGAAACTTTCTGTCTATCAAGAAATTCATAAACATCTTGAACCACCATGGACATCTCTCATTGCTTCTTTGCCCTCTCCCAGCACCAGCTTCATCAATGCCATTGCTAGTTGGGGTATCTGCTTAGGATCCTCCCACGTGCTCATGACAAAGAGGAATTCAATGTACATAACACCCAGTATCGGGACCCCTAGAATCTGGTGTACATCACACAAGATAATGCTGAATTCCCCATGGTGTAAGTGGAAGGTATTGGTCCTTGATGACCATCTTTTCAACAGCTCTGGAATCTGCAATGACGGGTGTGAAGTCTTCCTGGGCGTGGCCATTAGTCGCCCTGAACTATTGGCTCCGTCATGACATACTCATGAACCAGTAAGCTGGTTTGTCCCTACTTGCATCAAGGATAAAGAAATCATCCCTCAGCCTGAATCCATACAAAGGAAACCTCTTACACAGTGGGTAGTTCTTCTGGATCTCCAACAACAGTGCCACCAATGAATCATTGTCAGAGTGGGTCTAGACTAACTCTCCTAGATCCAGACTGTTCGCCATATTATCCCTCATGGAGGAATCCACGAGAACCCCCTCGACATCATCTTGATGAGACATTCATATTTAGAACATGGAAAAAAATCAGGTTGGTTCACGAAGCTCGTTCTCAGAGAGCTTTCGCGAAGCCTATTCACGGAGTCCTACCTACACCTTCAAGCACAAGATTGTGATGCACTATGGCAGAGTCAAAAACTCAATTAGCACCACAAAGAGAATACCTGATTTGTGGTGGGTAATCATAGAGTATGTAGAGATTTGTGAAATGAGAGCGCAAAAAAACAATTTCGTGGAGAGGGGAAATGACCAAAGAGAGGTCAACTCCCGTTTATATAGGTGACAACCTTTGAAGGTTCGTGGAATGTCCATTTCATGCCAAGATTCGTGACGCGCTCGGCCTGCACGTCACCTATCCACCTCACAAGCCCTCTTCACGATATAGATGCATGAACAACTGAGGATTTTGGTGATTCTACCTCAAACTTCGACCCTCAATTTCTCTGTAGCTCCAAGTATGAGGGGGTGGGGGCCTTTTTTCACTCCAAAATGGGAGAAGAAGTTGAAGAAACAAAAATACTCAAGGTTCTGCCTCGCGAAGAAAATTTATGGATCCCCAATCGCACCGCACCCGTCAAGGAGCAAGGAGGCAGTCCGCTACGCGAGGAGGCGGTAATGCTCCGCGAGCACCATTTACATTCCTGAGGCCACTTTAGAGAAAGGAGGTGGGATGCACCGCAAACGCATTTGACATTCGCAAGCCCACTATGGAATAAACATATCCCTCTTTGCACTGAGAGAGCGCTACTTCGCGATGACTTGCCCTTATAAATAATGACCTCCCCCAAGTCCCAAGGGCGGATCATCCAACTTTTCAAATTCCTAGATCCTGAATTGCAAAGCGCCTTTTCCTCTGCAAACCATGAACTGTGCGAGGTACTTATGCTCTACAACGTGCATCCTCTTTGCCTTCTTTTAACCTCCTCTTCTAAGAGGGATGCCCTTCATAGAGCCTTAGGGGCTCCTTGAAGGAAGGGGATCCCCAAGTGGACCCGAGTCGTCACGAAGTGTTTGTGCTTCATGAAACACCCTTCATGTACACATGATCCACATGCCAAGACAGGGTCACTGTACTTGACAAAGAACATTTCATCACGATACCTTGCATCGTGAGGCACTTTTTCTCTACAAGGCAGTGCTCCACGAATTCCTTTCCACTTCATAAAGCACCTCATATATGCACCTCTTCCCCATGCTTAGGCTGAGATGATCTACTTGGAAAAGTACACCCCTTTTTATGTACCCTCTTCAATGTGGAGCACCATAGATTCACAAGGCCCCTGCCTATGAACACCTCTTCTTTGAAATTCATTTTCATGTGCAACCCTCCAGGTTTTCACGATGTGATTTCAAAGTTCCATGGATGATACTGGCCATTCAGTTGCTTTGCCTCATGCTTCTTCACATAGGCATGCTAACAGCTATTGGTACTTTGCATAGCCACGCTAACGTAGACCCCCTAATGGTTTTCTCCATGACACCCCATAACCACAACATTTCTTTTCCCTTCTCTTCACGAAGGTGAAAAGGATACCAGTTATGTACGTCCTAGGGGTGTGGGGAAAACCCACATCGTCCGAGCTACATGACTTTAAACTTCGAAGCACCATCGTCCTCATCACATGACAATAAACTATGACCTCATCTCGTGCCTCGCATGCGTGGTGCCCCCACCTTGGAGTAAGTCCCAAACTCTTCAGGTCCCTAACCATGAATAATCCCATGTTTCCTCTTTCGGCTGGGATCATGTGTAAGCCCCACTTCACCTCTCACAGATGCACCATTCATGACGTGATCATCAGGTCTCTGTTGCCTCTGGTTTCTCAAACTGGGAATGACTCACGTGAGCTTAGAGAAAGCACCGACCCTGACATCTGCCACTGGGTAGCCTAGAGTGTATGTCCCACCACTATCTGAAGTACAAGGTCTTTGATCCTTACCAAGGAAGGGTACGTAGGAAGCCTCCACGAGGTTCAATACCACCACTCATGGGACCCTAGGTCCTCTTTCATGTCGATTCACCGACCCTTATAAACTACAAGGTCATTGATCATTGCCAAGGCAGCGTACGTCGGAAGCCTCCACGAGGTTCAAGCTGACAACAAATGGGACCCCAGGTCATCCTTCACATTGGTTCACTGACCCTTCTGAACTACGTAGTCTTTGATCCATGACAAGGAAAGGTACATAAGAAGCCTCCCTAAGGTTCAAGCCCAACATTCGGTTGCTCCGACCCCATTCACGTCACTGCACCAATCCCCCACCCCCTGAACTACGTGGTCTTTGATCTTTTCCAAGGCATGGTACATATGAAGCCTCCATAAGGTTCAAGCCCAAAAACCAA
The DNA here is from genome assembly GCA_963277665.1 of Viscum album. Classification (NCBI taxonomy): domain Eukaryota; kingdom Viridiplantae; phylum Streptophyta; class Magnoliopsida; order Santalales; family Viscaceae; genus Viscum; species Viscum album. The sequence continues at coordinate 982,190 of CAUJRU010000136.1, read as the reverse complement.
TGGTCCCGACCACTTCATGTTGGTCCACTTCCATCCTGCATGATGTTAAACTATATTCCACTTTTTTTTCTCCATTCAGCGGTTAGCTGTTGTCACTCCATTCAACGGAAAGCCATTGGAACCCCAATCAGCGGTAGGCCGTTGTCAGATGAACTATGTGGATTTTTATTCCATGCCATGGGGATACGTAGGAAGACTCTTCAAGCCTCAATCCCAAAACCATCATCATCCTCGTGATGGTTCCGTCCCATTCTCCATCCACTTAACAGAACCATCCATCATCCATCCTGATTCTTACCTAGGCTGCCACATCCTGGTGGGATCATGCCACCCCATTCCTGATTCTGTATAATAGTAACCAGGAGGTAAGACATTCATTGAACCCAAAATTAGTGTACCCTCCGGGGTTCACACTCATCTAATCCACTCTAATCAGTGTTCTGATCAGTCTGATCCATCCCTGCAGGACGTTAAACTTGCAGCCTACCCTTTGTTTAACATGGGAAGCTGAGGAAAACCTCAGAGATATTATCATGGCATACAATTCCCTGTATTCTATGTGGGATGCCTTAGGATTCCATGCCCTTGAGAAGCCCTATAATTAGGGACAAAAGACAGACATGCCAGTGTCCCAGCGCCAAGACACGCCAGTGATGCCCAATGTGACTACTCCCCTGACTGAAGGTTGCTGCCCTGAACAGACCCCTTGGAATGTCCAAACAGAAGCAGTGTAATTAACTGGTGTCCATGATGACATGTATCTAGGAAGAGTTTCAAGAACAATGTATTAAGTCTATAAGGGAGACCCGGACAAGGTGACGAGTTCCGAGGAGGAATCTTCAGAAGGAAGAACTGACATCCCATCATCTCGTTTCGATCAAGGAGAAAACGTACCTGAACAAGGAACGGATGTTTCCCACCTTTGGAAAATAGGAATGTGGTGAAATAGCTACGTGTCCTCCACATACGGATGCATGCACCTTGATGACAGCATCAGAAACAGTAGATCCATGGTTTCCCAGGGTACAATTTTGGGGTGTAGATATTTATTAATTATCCCTATAGTGAAAAAATTGTTAGTGAATCCCATTGAGGTATGGAATCCCACCTATTTTCTATATTGTGTATTATTTGGGATGGTTTTACTTTTATTATTCAATGAGAGATTTTTTTTCTAGCTTAATAAAATATAATGATTTAGAAAATTGGAATTGAATATGAAAAAGGAATGAATTGAATGTTTTTTATTTTTTATATTACTGTAATATGAAGGATTTTACAATAATTATTCCTCATAGAAAATTGTGTTTGTTAGGGGAACGGGGTTATTTGTGTAATATGATATGTGTTTTGATTTCTATATCTATTGTGATTATTCTGATATCACTCTAAAATGGGAATTTTTCTAACCACATATATTCTTATTATGAAATGGCTTCCACAAGATTATGGATTTTGTGGTAACACCCCTAAAATAATGTGAAATGTGATTAAATACCCCTTTTATAATTCTAAAAATTAGGATTCAATGGATTTATTATGCATGGACATACTTGTGGAATAGTGATGTGTGTTTTAAAGGTTTTGTGGGGCTGATGGGTAAGATGTGTCGATGATGTTGGCATAGAAATGTGATTGTTTTTTGGGTTTTCTGCATGAGAAGTGAGGTGGTGGTTGTTTGGTAGTTCTTTAGATGTGGAATGGTGGTGGTTTTTTATAAATTATTTTGGTAGTGGTGAGGTGGTTTTTGGGATGTGCTTTTCGGGTTGTTAGGTGGTGGTTATTTTTCCACGATTTTGGGATAGTGGGGAAATAGTTTGATAGGGAAGATGAGTTTATTGTGATGTGTCTTTGTGGTGCTCTATAATATTGGTTAGGAATAGAGTGAATATTGAATAAAGATAGAGAATGTTAGTTTTTGGTTTGATACATGTGAGAAAAATATTTAATGAACAAATAAATGATCGGTTTTGTGGTGAAATATTATTGAAACATAGTAATGAAATGAGTAGGATGTAAAATGAAATTTGGTTGGAAATGTGAATTTCTGGCTAGTGGCTTGTTATGTGATGTTGTGAATTTATTGTTTCCAGTAAAAGCGATGATGTTGTAAGATGGATAATTCATTGTTTTTGACCAATAAGTTGGTCCTGTGTGTAGAAATATGTAAATATTTTTATATTACAAGTGATTTATAAAAGAACCCCACCAACTTATAGCACAATGTTATGATGTAGACATAATCACGATGGTGGTTTCCTTTCCAACATCCCTGTGGTGATGAGGGATGACTAGATACCCACTCCTTCCCTCTGTCTCAATCAAGAGAGTAGATATTCATGGTATTTGATGGTTGAAGTTCTCTTAGTACAGTTTATTATGGACCATGTTTTTTCTAGTGTGATGTGATATATCTATGATGGGAGGGTTTTGGACCTTGTGTTTTTAGCTGAAATGTGATTAATATATTGTGGGATAGTGAACTGAATGTCTTGGGTGAGATGTGATATGTTCATGCTTTTAGAAGGGTTATGGTGGGGTTTATGCATGGTAGGATAAATGAACAATTTGTATGTGCTTCATTCTCATTACACCCTATGACCCTATTTATTATTTTGATGTGACAACCTAGTAGTTTTCATGTTATATGTGATGTGAGCATGTTGTGTTGTGGTGGCCCATTATATTTGTGTTCGATGTCTGGTGACCATGTTTTTTGATAATGGACTATGTGTTTTCATTCATTTTGTGTTGTGACTATGAATTGGGGAGGTGGTATATTTTATTTGGAAGTTATGGGATCGCTAGAAAATATGATGTTGTGGTGTGAGAGTAGAAAATAAGCAGAAAAGATTCATGGGTTACACATTATTGATATATATAATATTATGGTACTATAATTCTTGTAGTATATTTAGTGACTTTGAATAATTGAGTTTGGATTTAGTTAGTATAATTGTAATGGTGTTAGTGGTTCTATTATTTAAACATGGGTGGATTAATATCTAGCTTCCACATGTTCATGAGTGACTGCAAATTTCTATCTGAGTATAAAAAATACTGAACACACATATATAAATATTTTCATGTTTTGAGGAGGATTTTGTGGACTATTTTAGAAATTACTAGCTCAGAAAGTGGATATTTTTGGTGTTAGTAATTGATATTTTTTATCACTTACATTTAGATACTTTTCACTGTACCAGTTTTATTTATACAAACATGTGGGATGTTTTTTTTTTCATTTTTAATGTTGTGGAGTTACTTCTGGGTGACTAGTTGTATCTCTGCTCATATTTATTTATAGACTATAATTCTTCCCATAACATGATATTTCAATTACTTAGGTTCTAGTATTCAACCGCGGACCCACTTAAGGTGGGACTCATGAATAATTATCCCTCTCCCCTCATTGAAAATTATTTGGAGGGATAGGTCTTGATATAATGTTAATGGAGGGAAATTAAGATATATTATGGAGTTTGGATGTGGGTATAATGAGTATTTCATTGGTAAAAATTAAAACAATTCTAGTTTAACTTTTTGTGGTACATAGGAAAGGGAGACCAATAATGACATGGTATTTTAAGGCCCCCACGATCTAGTTATTGGCCTATGAGTGTTTTGAGTGACCATGTGTGGTGGAAATGTTTGTAGTGTATAGACCTAGGAGAGGTACATGAATCACGATTAATTTTATTTCTAATTAAGTTGATTTAATTTAAGTGGTTAAAAGGAATAAATATATTTTAATTGAATCTCAAGAAAATTCCATACAACTGTGCATATGATGTTTTTTTCATTTCACCTATGACTCCAGTTCGCCATCCATGTGTGCCTTTGGTAGTTGGCGTTCAATAGATTAATCCTTTTAATTACTATAGGGTTGTTCTTTCTGAGGGATATAATCTGTATCAGATAATGTTGTTTTCTTTTCAATAGAAGGATTTTAAAAAATACATGGGAATTGATTCAAATGTGGACATAGATAATATGATATATGATTTTGAGATATTCTTCGATTTGATATGGTTCCAATGGAGTTGTGGGTCCTTCTGGTAGTCAGTTAGATGCATGGAGATTCTTGTTAGTGGTGGGAACTGTATCAGGGTGAGATAAAGGAGGAAGAGGTTTCATTGGATTACAATTATAATGGTTCTATTGAGGAGTTACTCTCATCCACCATGAGGGTAATGAAGTCTAAGAAGATTCATTTTCATTAGAAGGAGATTATGTCAATGTACGAGTTGTGTATCATTTTCAAGGACCTTCTACACTTTTCCCAACATAATTTTTCATATAATGAGACTTGGGAAAGACAAATTGAGATGGTGATCCATCCTTATATATAGTATATATTTACTCCATCTACATTAACAAAAAAATTAGAGGTTAAGAAGAAGGTCGAGCTGATCACCTATATTCCTTCATGAAGAGGCATACTATTATAGGGGAACCAATAGAGTTTCTAGAGGATAAGGGTTTTCAGTAGTAGATCTCTGGAAATGGTACCTTTGAGGATTAAATTGAAGGGGAGTCTACCTCATCAGTTTCAATTTAATCCTTCTAGGCTACTAGTTTCAATGATTTTAATATAAATATTATGCTAGAGTGATGTTTTGTGGAATTCATGGATATCACCAAAACTAATGCTCACTAGTTCCCTAAACATACTTTGATGGAGGTGTATAGGTTCAACACTAGCCTCACCAGAGATTTCTAATCAGATTATTTAAGTAGTAGGGGAGATTATATATGCTCCTACGATGGGATGTGTTGAGGTTATGGGATGATATATGAATTTTCTTATGTTCAATGACCTCATATTGATAACTATTGTAGAGGTGGACATCATTCGAGAGGTAGAGAACCCTAGTGTGTTCAGTAGCACATACAAGAGGTAGTAGCATCAGAGGGTGTAAACATGATCATAGAGACGTTTATTTATTTATTAACATTGTTTGTTAACTATTTGAATTAGGATATCTGAACTCCATTGTTTCACATGTTTAATTTTTTTTATCATTGACTAGACATTGAGAATATTTTTGTGCCTATTGAATTGGCGATGCCAGTGAGAGTGTAGAACATATTTATTGATGTCTATAGAAGATGTAGACTAATTATGGGGCCACATCAGTCCCATGGGGATATCATATTTCTATATAATCATCCATACAATGTTATCCACAACATAAACTGGTTGTATTTAGTACATGTTTTTATAGCCTACTTCCATTGGAGATTCATTTTTTAAATATTGATGGCTATAGTGTGGGTTTCAACAGAGAGAAGGGTTTTTGGGTAGGCGGTTGTAATGTGGGTACCTTTAATTCATTGATTGCTGAGTTATTGATGGAATCAGTGGACACTGGGACAATGGGGGTCCCCATGGTTGTAGAGGATTCCATGGATGATTTCCTAGATGAGGGTGTGATGCTACCCCCTTGATGTGATGCTGAGTTTAGGATAGGCTTGTAATCTAGTGATTCTACGATTTAAATGGATACTTATCATATATATCATTTTGAGTCATGGGAGCTGAGGATTTATATTGATAATATTTTTTAAAAGGTTTTTAATAAGAGTAGTGTGTCATCATGGGGTTCTCCAGTTATGTTCCCCAAGAAGGCCAATGATAGTTTGAGATTTTGTACAAAATACTGGCTATTGAGTCTAGAGATGGTTAAGAGGTATTATAATATTTTTAGGATAAATGATCATTTCCAATAACATATAGCGGTGACTCCGTTCTATAATATCGATCTATGGTGAAAATATCACATGTTGAGGGTGAAGGGGGTGAGATATATACGGAAGACATTCATCGGATGAATGTATTGGCATTTAAAGTTTTTAGTCATGTAGTTTGGTGTTCGAAAAAACAATCTATGTTCATGGGGACTATAAAATCCATGTTCCATTAGTTATGGACCAATTTTTCATCTTATTAATTGATGATATCTTAATCTACTCTAGGTTATATTTATTGGATGTTAACAATCATAGAGTTGTCTTATTGTATCTTCAATTGAACCCATTTTTTATAGATCTATCCACCTGTATGTTATGGATATAAGTGGTTCATTTAATCATTTATGTGGTTTCTTAAAAATCTGTGGTAGTTGACCTTTTGAATATCATGACATTTGATATATGGGAAGCACCCAAGAACATTGAATTGGATTATATTATTTTAGATCTTTTAAGATATTATTAGAAGATAGTTCCAGTTTTATATCATGTAATTTACCCATTGAGATCATTGAACAAGAAGGGCTACAATTCTCTGTATATTGATCAGTACTAGCATCATTTTATTACCTATAGGGAAAGTTAGTTATTTCTCAAGTTCTTTAGTTTCTTGAGGATGAGGTGATGATTGAGTTGTGTTTTTATACTTTTTATCTGGGCCTAAGATGATTATTGATTATGTAGAGGGAAATTATCTTATTAGGTGTAGGTAGTTATATACCCACAATCATAACAACTCGACCCAAAATTTGGATATATAAGAGTTTCTGTTTTTACTAATGTGGTGGTAGATTTACGTTGTTGGTGAGCATTGTGTGGTCTTCACAAATTAAAATATATTGAATTATGTAATTTATCAATGAGATCATAATTTTTGGCATCATAGGATGATTTAGTTTCTTCATTATTTTGATTTTAGATCATATAAACTTTTATAAGTGTAAATTTTGTAGATGAAATTTTGCTTAAGAATTCAGGGAAAATGTTGTTTAAAATTTCTAGGATTCTTAGAGAGAAAGAGATGAGTTTTAAGCCTTCCACATTAATATAAGGGAGGATAATGATAGATACTATTTTTCTAAAAAGAAAGTGAAATATTATGTTATATAGTTATTAGGGGATTCCTGTTGGGGAGAATCAGAGGTAGTGGTGATTCTCGGTCATGTTTGTTGTGGTGTTTCTCCAAAGGGATGGTCATAGGATGGTTAAAACAAAATGATGTTTTAGGGGAGTCTATTTTTCAGTTTGGATGTGTGAGGGATTCTTTCACAAGATTCATAGATCACCTTTTAGGGAACACAAAAGAGTTTCAAATATGGAACACAGTTTTACAATAATGATTTGTTCACTCGACATGATGTAGGAAGTGGTACAATTTTGTGGAATAGTATTAGATTCTCATTAGGTATAGTGTGATAATCATGTTCTTGATAGTTTTTTTGTTTCCATTGGTTATTAGAGAGTGGATATAGGATGACATATTTATGTATTTAATCACATTGTTGCCCAGATATCTGGGGGTTGTGACATTATCTGGTATTTCATTGACTAGTTATATGAATTGGTACACTTCTTAGTAGTCATTGTTTTGGGAACCATTGATTATTTTTCTATGATTTATGTTGTTAAGGTGGTGAAATTTCATGGAGTTACAAGGTCAATTGTTTCAGATCAGGATGAATGATTTTTTTTCACATGATTGGAGATTTTTACTTCATGATTTTTGAAACCTGTTACACCCCCAAACTTGTTTTTTCTAGTTATATAGATGGGAAGACATAGTATACAATCCAGATAGTTGATCAAATATTATAGGCATGCATCTTGGACTTTTTCAGATATTGGGTTTGATGAATTCCCTCAGTTTTTTTATCTTATAATAGTATATCTCACTCATCTAATAAAATATCTCTATTTGATATTTTATATAGGAGACAATGTTGTTATTCATTCTGTTTGTCGAAGGATTGGGTGGAAGCTCTTCGTGGGACAAATTTAGAGTAGAGAAAAATAGAAAATGATTAGTTTGATTTAGAGAGTATGGAAGTTTAACATGATTAGAATAATTCTTTTGTTAGTCAATCGAGGAGAACATAGTTTTTTAGTTTGGGAACCACATGTTCATAATGGATTCCCATTGATGTAGTAAGTCATGTTATTTTCTGGGGAGTAAACTTTTTCTCTTGTTTTTTGGGCTCTTTTAACTGTTTGGGTGAGATATATAGGTGGGTTTTCATTTTTTTTCTCTCTACTATGGCTGGATAGGATCCATGATGTATTCCACATCTCTATGATTATTTGGTATCTTTATTATTACTCCCATTTCATTGAATAAGGAGTGTTGGATATTGAGTGTTATGTAAAATTATTGTAGTTGATATTACAAATCCAATATCACGGTGATAAATCACTATATGGATAGACCATTCATATGGGTTTTCTTCCATAGAGGCATGATGGCACATAGAACAGTACCTGGGAGAGAGAGAGAGAGATACAAATGTGTTCCCAGTACCCAGAGAGATTATGAGTTTTTTCATTGCATTTTTTCATTGAATTTTTTCATTGTGATTTTATGATTAAATATTATTATGATATGATAAGTATAGTTTAAATTTCTTTGTGATGTGTGAAAAAGTCTTATCATATGAAACTAGGATGAACTTTTTCTTAATCTCTATAGATTAAATATGAATTGATTAAACCCATGTGGGTGAGTCAGTGCCACCTAGGGTGGATAGTATAAAGGAATGGATGATGGAATTCCTTGATTCATTAATTTGGGTCATTTGGGTTTATTGGATTCATTGGTTTTTGTAATGGGATGTGTGGAGGTTTAATGGTTTGTGTTACATAAATGTTTAATTGTGTGGTTCTTCGAAATTTTTTATAGTAGTTTGGTTTAGAATGATTGGCTAGTGGTATCATTTGAGGTATGATGATATCCTTATGAGGTATATCCTGGAGTGTTTTTTCATGTCCCTTTACCTATACTCTATTTATTGAAATATTGATGGAATGAATCATTTTAGTGGCATGTGATGTAACAGATCAAGCCTTCTTCGCTAGTTAAATTTCTTGTTTTGGTGGTTGGAGGTGTTCAGGGGAGGTTCCAGAAGTCTTCCATGCTGAACAGATTTGTAGCATTTTTACTGTAGGAATTTTACTTCATTATATTTGTATGCACATTTTTTAATAGAGCTTCATGACATGTTTAGTTGGATTCTCCATAACATGTATCCATATAATGGTGAACATATGAAATGGATTACATGTAATATAAATATAATTCATTGAATGTATTAAATAAAGTCCTAGGAGATACATTTTTTAGATAAAGATTATTATTTTTTAACTCCCATTGAATTAATGTCATGTATATATATTACATGATGTGAAAATGGTTTGATCTAGGGGTTCATGTTCATTTCATAGTTTAATATCATTCATTCATTCAAACACTCCCTTATTTTTTGGAAAGCCCAAAGATATGTTGGAGGATCATCTATACCTCTCCCCCCTCTTTGATCCATCAATTATATTATTTCATTATGGAAATCAGTGGTATTATATTCTCACTTCTTGGTGGATTTATCATAATCATAACTGAAGAACAAACTTTTTGGGTGTAATTTTGTTTCATGGCATGAGTTGGGAACAATTTTGATGATCCTTGTGTGTGGTGTAGGTTAATCCAAAGTTTCTCATGGTGATGTTGTCTATTATGGGAATCTCATTTTCAACATGTGGTGTAGAATGAGTTGGCAATGATTTTCTGAAGTATGTAATCCGTTGCATCTTGTTATTTGGTATCACGATGAATGATTTTACACTTTTTATTATATGGGGGATGGTTGTTAGGGATTATTTAAAGATAAATAAATTTCTAATTTCTAATTGAAGGGGGTAAACGGGAATTATTAACATGATTTAAATGATTTGATATTATTTTTATGTGATGGATTGTACAATTTTGATTCCTTGTTGAAAATTGTTTATGTTGTGGGATTTGTTTGTAGTGGATGGTATGTGTTGTGACTTTTATATATACTATGATTAATTCAATAACTCTCTAAAATTGAAAATTGGATAACCACATATATATGGTTAATGAAATAATTTCCCAAGTATTATGTCTTATTTGGTAACACCCTGAAAATAATTATGAAATGTGATAAAATTCCCCTCTTTTAAATCTAAAAAAATTATTTGATGTTTTTTTATGCATGTTTGTTCTAATGGGGAAGTGACATGTATTTGTGTAGTGATTTGGGGATAATGGGAGATATGTGTTCATGATATTTTTTCTTGGTTATGTGGGGGTTGTACGATAATGATTTTTGGAAGATGATATGGTGGTTGTTTATCCATTTTTGGTGCATCAAGTTTGTTATTTTTTGGTTTTTTTGGGGGCCAAGGTAGTCAATGTTTCAAAAAGATGATGGGGAATCACAGTTTTTGTTTTTTGTCTATGGTTTTATGGTAGAGAGTTGATGTTTATCTAGTAATGATGAGAATATTATGATGTGTGGTTCTGTTAATCTTTTACAATGGGTAGTGATGAGGTTATTATTTAATTACAATTGAAATGGTTGTTGTTTGGATTTACTAATGTGATGGAAGTGGTTAATTAAAAAATAAATGATAGTTTATATGGATAAATATGGTCATTGTTGAAATATTAATCAAATTTGATGGATAATGGAAATTAGTGAGAAATGTGAATTTGTGGCTTGAAACAATTTATGTGTTGTTTTACATTTAGAGGTGGAACCAGAAGTTACCAATTTAGGATTTGGTTACTTTTTTGGTGTGAACCAATAGGTTATTAATATGTGTGTCTATATTTTTATATTTTTATGTTAAATTTTATTTCAATACACACCCAACCCATGTCAATCGTTATATCCAAACACCCACAGAGTCACATTAGGTGTGTTTTTTTATAAAATCTCACTTATTAAGATGGATGGATGCCTACCCACTATTTCCCATTATCTCTTCTAAGTGATACGATATTCACAATATATGATTTCTAATATCCAATTAGTGATCTAGGTGATGGGACATGTGTTTTTGAGTGTGATGTTATATAATAGTGTTGTATGGTGGTGTCTTAGGTGTTTTTTTGGTGAGATGTAATGGCTTTACTATTGGGAGGAGGCCTGTGTATTTTTGGGTAAAATGTGATACATTTAAGTAGTGGGTCATCAAATGGTGTGGGTAGTTCATGGTATCAGTTGGCAAAAAAGTAGATGTATTTCATATAAATGATATACTACTACACTGGATATGGATTTAATGTGATGGACCATGTGGATTCATGTGAGATGTGATGTGACCGTGTTGTGGGGTGGTGAGCTATGTGGTTTCATGCATGATTTGAGGCATCCGTGCTATTTTGTAGTGGTATATATTATTAAAAATATATTGAATTGATAAGAAATAGAATGTTGCAGAGTGAGAGAAACAAATCAGTTTGAAAGTGATGTGGGGAACACTTTATCAATATGATTCTTATTATGTTCTATTTACTGGATTGTGATATATGGCCAGTTTTCCTTTGTGTGGCTTGGTTTTGGTTGCATACCTATATTGGTTATTTTGGTTCAATTTTTACTCACTTTTTCAATAGTATTCTTCTTCCACATATACAAGAGAGAAATTCATTTTCCTAAAGTGTACACATGTATAACCACCGCATGTGTATAAACTGATTTTCAATTTTCTAGGAGGATTATGTGGACTGCAAAGAAAATTTATAGCTCAAACCTAAGATAGTTTTCATGAGACTACATTATCTTTACAATCTAGTATTTAATTTAGGATAATTTTATTTTTATCTATTTTATTTATAAAATAATGTTAAATGAGGTTTGTTTATTTTTATGTTATATCATTGAGTTTCTTGGAGTTTATCCATCTCATCTCTAATATTATATTATCATATAGTGTATTGATACTAATTTCATGAGAGTTTTGTACCCTTGGTTCTTTTCACCATCATGGGGGCTACCAGTGGTGGTAATCTATGTAAATTACCTCTTTCCCTTCATTGAGGTACATTTAAGGGGAGAGGGTCATGACAAGGTAGGTCCGGGTTGGATCCCCAATCATATTGACTTCCATAGGTGGGGATCATGATATTGTTAAGACCTTTATCTCTTGTGAATAAATACCATATATAGTAGGATATACCATATTTTTACCGGATTTTTTGTGTATATAATACCATAATTATTAGGTGGTTCTAGTAGGGTTTGTGGTATCATCAGGATTATGATCCATTACATAGTGGTTGGTTCTAATGTGGTCATGGTATCATCAATAGTATGATACCCTAGTTGGTGGTTGGATATAGATTTTGGTTTTAGTTATCTTTCAGTGGTTCTTAGAATGATCCATCATTAGTGCATCATGTCATTGAGGCCCAATAGGGGTTTTTGAATACCACATTGGTCCTAAGTGTGATCCCTTATCCGAGAGATATGATCTCCGGAGTTCTATATTGGGTTTTAGTTGTACCCTAGGGGAACTGGGCTTGATCCTTTATCTACTAAGATAAGATATTGATTTCTCCTATCACAGTAAGAGTATTACCCCATTTGAAATGGGAGAGATCCAAAATTTTAGTAACATTTTACACTGAGAGAGAATGACTTTTTATTTTCTAGACCTGATGATCATGTTCTCTTAGATGTTTTCCACATAGGATATTAGGGATGTTTCATCAGTTTGGAGATACCCAATAGAAAATGATATCAAGGATATATGTCATCCGATATTGAATATCTATTATCTATGAGTGATATCTCTTAGAAGAGTGTAATATGGGATGGAGAGACTTGGAGAGTGAGTTCACATAGACATGTGTGGCCTCTATTCCTCAGGTTGAGTCCTATATATAAATGTGAGATCGATACCTCTTGAGACTTGAGGTCTGAGAAAAGTATATCTAGGTTATTATAGGATTCATTATAAGGATGTCACATATATTTATTTACATTCCATGTGGACTGAGGTGATTTATCATTTTTAGATAATGAGTCATCACGATTGAGTATTTGTTATATCTCACTTGGATTCTCTCTACCTTGGGATGAAAAAACTATTTTCTTTTAATTACCCCATTTTATTTTGGGGGTTTATGTCAGATATTATGTAGTTTTATACTCCCCCCTTCAAGGGATATGGTGGAACCTATCATGTATTGTGTAAATAATAGACATTTCAGTAGAGTCTCAAGAGTACATGGATAAAGATGAGTATAATGAGGTAGTTGCCAAAAAGTGTATAATGTTTCTTGACCAAGGCATGTTCCAGTGGAATCATTTGACTACCATCCCCTCCATTTGAGAAGTTTGGACACATTTTAAGTTAATTGGGGGGTTTTAATTTTTTTGGTTTAGTACTGTTAAGAGGATCCGATATTGGGATAGATGCATTCATGAAATTTTTGTTTTAATAATTATCATTTATTCCCAGTTTCATTGTTAAGGATGTGACTTCATGAATACAGGTATCACAGCCTATGGCCTCCCATGTGTGTTATATGAATACAAAATGCTCATAGCCTTCTCTATCATGAACCCTGGTAAATAATTTTCCATCTTCACCACTCAAAACATCACATGATTATAGATTTAATTATTATATATTATGTTATTGAAATTTTCTTAAATATTTAAAATTAAAATATTATACGGCTTCTTACCTTAGCATCCATTGAAAAAATTATAACCATGTTATTCTTTGTGGGGGAATACCACCTAAAATGGATGGTATATTTAAGTTTATTAAAATAAATAATATGATATTGAAGATATAATTATAATTATAGAATGAAAAATGAACACTTACCTTATTTCCATTAACATTTTTAGAGAAAAATGGATAAGTTACTCATGCTTTTGTTTGACCAACCATCTATATGATTTTAATGTACTTCATTATTCATTACCATATTTAATGGATGTTTTTAAAATTAAAAAATATATATAAAATGATTATTATATAATTACTATAATTCTGGAGAATATGAATCCATGAACCCTTTGACCACAATCAGGACAACGATTCTATTTTGAAATTATTAATTGACCACTATCAAAATAATTGATGTGGAAATAACTGAATATTTAATTAAATATGACACAAATTTAAATGAATTAAAAATTTAATGTATAATGGATAAATACTATACATGGTTAGTAAGAAAAAAAGAATCTATACACATTCAATATGTAGGAGGTGAATGTCATATAAAATAACTCTGGATTCAATGTGTGGATTTTCTTCTCAAAACACCCTTCTTTGATAAAAATGTTCATTTATGATCCCAAAACCATTAAAGAGTTTTATTTACTAATAATTTTATATTTTAAATCTTTAATAAATCCTAAAAATGTAATTTTATATTTAAATTCATGATCTCCATCTCTTATAAGTAGTTTATTATGAATATTTATCTTAAACTAAATGGGGCATGCAATCTAAATTTTACATCGTTGTGAAAAATGCCATAAGAACTACTTATTTCATTTTTTGGTGTATATATATATCTTAATTTAATGTTATATCAGGAAAATATTTATTGTCATTTTATTTAAATATTTATTTTATGTTACTTTTTTCATGGGGTTTGTGATTAAATAATTACAAATGTGGTAATTGTTTATTTCACAATCTCATCATTCATCATGATTATTCATGTCTATGACTATTCTATATGAATTTTTTGATATTTTTTATCTTAAAATATATATTTTATTTTCATATCTATATTTAGGAATATTTCTTGTACCATTAATATAATCCACTCTTTAATAAATAAAATGATTGAGAGAATGTTTTTCCAAAAAAGAGGAATTTATTTATCTTTCTTGTTCCTAAATCATTTTATACATATCAATATTTTCTAAAAAAATATTCAATATTTTTTAACATTATCTAAATTATTTATGAAATAATGTTTTACCCATGTTTGGAATTTAACCAAACTGATTCAATAGAATATTTTTATCAATTTATAAATGAGGTACTTTTTAACCTTTATAAAAATGAGTTATATGAATGCTTTTTAACTTATACAATATGTTTGGAATTTACCGCTTTCATAACCACTCAATTCAATGAATAATATTTTTATGTTTTAGTAGTTAATTTCAAATAAAATGTTTAAATATGTTCTAAAATTTATGATTTGGAATAAGTGTATCTAATCTGAAACATGTATTTTCAAATAAAAATTTTACATATAATAATTCAAAGAAAGATTCATTAATTATGTAAATTTTTATTTTATGGATTTCTTCTAAATTATTCATATATCTATCTAAAATATATATATGTTATTCTCCCATTAATTTATAAATAAATATATTTCTTATGTTCATCTATAAAGTTCATTCACTATTATATTTATTTTGATATTGATATAAGGAAAAAATTTGTTACCCATTTTAGTTCAACAAGTAATTGTTATGTTTATTACTTAGGATTGATTTCAAAAAATGGAAAATATATGCAATTATTTTATTTATATGTAATTTATTTTTATGGAATTATTTTTGATTCCAAAATATTTGGTAAATTTTCAGTCTAAGGAGACGTCATGTTTGGGATTAAGAAGTGAACCAAATCTATTAAAGGTCGTGTACCACCATGTAATGGTTTGTAATCCAATAGAATCGACATATTTTTATGTCATGATTCATGATACTGCCAAATTAACTATTAGTCCATGATATTTTGATAGAATGTTCTTCATCTAATTATTCCTTGTGATTACTCTGGATTATTTTCATTTATGTTATCATATAATACCTTCAACTCACATGTTATGCTTCCTTGACCTTTTTATTCCATTAAATGGATTTATATATCACCGTTATGGTTTATGAATTCCCCCAGTTTATCTGATTCAATTTTAGAATCTCAAAAAGGATTTAAGATGTAATTATAGAAAATAAAATAAGGAAGTTGTATTTTAATCTCATTGTGATATATTATGACTCTAATATTCAAAACATAATAGGACTCATGATGTTTGGATTATAATTAATAGATGTTTTTCTTAAAAACCATTTAATAATATGGGTAAAATTATGGGGTAACTATAATAAATCATGATGTAAAAATGACACAATAATCTCATCAGGTGTGTATTCCGAAAAATATTTTCTCTCACATGTATAAATGTTTTTTAATATTCCATTTATTATTAATTTTCATTGGGAATATATGAATAGGAATAGGATTTTTAAAAGTTTATAATAATAAAGTCATATCATTTTTCTAATATAAAATATATAAAAAGTAAGATTCACTATCCCATCCATACTTATTTTAAATTTAGAATATAAATCTCTTAACCTGGATATAATATTTATAATAAGATACTTTTTTTCTGAGATCTGTATCTGTCAACTTAGTTTTAGTTTTATATGCAGTTTTACTTATAGATTAATGAATATACACTTGTATATTTATTTGAAAATATATAATTGTCATATCCAAGTAATTTAATATAAAAATTACCTCATCATTAGCAACTAATGATTTGGGTTCACTGTAAAATAGTTCTTATTATGTTTCTCATGATTATCTAGTGATTAGTACTATGTTTTTTATAAAATATTCTATCTGATATTTCTAAAAACCATAATCATTTCCCTCAAAATGTGGTGGATTTTATGAACTCATACATTATTTAATGATGTTCTTATAATCTAAAATATATATTTTTGCTAGATTTTTTATGCTCGAAAATGGTTATCATAAAGAAAATTTCAAGACGGTAATTACACACTAATACCAATTGTATATCATACAGGAAATATAATATAATATTGAATAGGGAGGTTAATTGTTCTTTAAAAAAAAATTAGAGTAGATATCATAGATTCACTATTAATTCAAGAAAAATAAAAATAAATAGGTGTAATATATTTTTATATATGTTTAGATAAAATTGTTCACACACTAAAATTTTCACACTAAAATATAGAGGTACATAGAAACCACTAACCATGGGATATTAGAATAAAATTTAATAAAATGGAGTCACAACACAATTAAAAAACCTTTTTCCGCAAAACATTATACCGCAAACTAACAAAGATTTTTATAAAAGGAGGAAAAACCAAAATAGTCAATCATTTTTCTTCTTAAGTAAATACTTGAAATCTCTTTCCAATTTTCCTTTGAAGAAAACCCCTAAACAGGATTTTTGGAACTTTCAGGGTAGAAAAAGACAAAAAAAATTGGGGGTAGGAAAACCCACACACTCTAAGAGAAATGAAATAATATAATGAATTACAACACCACACAACCATCTTAAACAATGAATTTCTAAGCGTTACAGAGTAGGTGTTCCATTCACTATAAATACAATTATATAATTATGAATAGGGAAATTATTAGATAATCCATGATATCTTGAATGATATGAATGTTTTAGTGAATCATAATTTTTTTATAAAAAAATCCAATATTTTGAACAAGTCTTTTCAACTATATATATTTTTTATTCATGAACACTATATTTCAAATTATAATCCCCTTTTAAAAAAATGTTTCGTAAATAAATTTAGTTTTGTATCATCAATGGAATACTTTAGTGTTTTTTGAGGTCAGTTTCACATAAAATATATCACACATATTTCAAAAATATTAAAGGATAAAAATATTAACATGAGTTTATTTTGATAACCTTTAAAATAAAAAAGTATATTCAAAAAAATAATTTAAAAAAATTAGTACTTTATTAAATAATTATTAAAAATAATGTTATGTTTCCTTGGAATTACCCCAAACTAATGCTAGGATAAATCTTCATATTAATGATTTTTCGAATTCCAAACTCATTATTTTCCAATATATATATATAATGAATGTATTACCACATGATGGTAATGTAAATGTATTTTAAATTGTAAAAAATTAATTTTTTAAAAACTAAATTATTAATATTAAATTAACATAAAATTGTACATATAAAAACAGGTATGAAAAACTAGTTGTAAATAAAAATGTCAATGAATAAGTAAATAATCATATTTTTTAGTTTCTCATTATTATATAATTCGTATAATTAAAACATTATTCATATAATATTTCATGTAACCAAAAAAAATCTCATGTAATAAAATATTATTTGTATAAAAAATCAACATATCTAAAATTCTCACGTAACCATATACATGAATGAAATTTTTTCATAACCAAATATTTAAATCTTATTTCATCACATTGTAGAATCAAAATATCCAATATTCACATATAACCAATTCTATGTAAATAAAGATCACGCATTGAAGAAACTATCATCTCTAAATTCATTTTTTACATATTTTTAATTGGTATTTAACAAAAAAATATATAAATTTTATGTACTAAATTTTTTTAAAACATATATTTATCATTTAATATATATATATATATATATTATATTATTCTTAAAAATTGAATTATATATTCAAGGAATTTTTAGATTATAATGATATAGTCTATAAAAAATATTTAAGAACTAACATAAATTTAAATTACATTGGTTTAAGAGAAATTAATAGTAGTTTTTTATAATTATCAAAACATGATCTGCATCAAGGATGAACTCAACAACAAGTTCAAGTTTCAGGTCTTTACAAAATAATAATTGTTTTCTTATAACCCAAATGGTTTCTTTAAATCATTTATACATAAAAATAAAAAACGTGACATGTTAATTTCAGTTTTAAATTTTTTTATAGGGTGAAAGGGCAATGTATTTCCATAAAATAAAATATGTTCCATTAAAATGAATCATGTTTTCATAATGAATATAATTTATCTATTGGATAATTTATCCATTTCAATTTTTTTCTAGGTGATAGGGTTTTGAAAAACATTTTTACTCCACTTATTCAGACCAAAAATTCTTCTATTCGATTAGAATGGTGGGTGACATGATTAGTGATTAGGAACATTTGAAACCTATATATATAAAATAGATACATTCCTATGAATTTGGAATTAGATTTTACTATATTAGTTAATGAGGGGAATAATTCTATCAATTGTAATATATATTTCATAGTAGTATATATATTAATATATAATTGTTTGTGGAATTATTCTTACAAATCAATAACCCACACATCAAATAGATCAAAAAAAGAGGGGGTATTTTGGATTTTCATTTCTCTTAAAAATACTACATGGAAACCGTTATCTCCTTAACACTATTTTCAATTCAAAGAATTTTTGAAAAGTGAGTGTCCAAAAAACTAGAATATATCAACTTTTGGGTAGTTTATAGAGACATAAAGTGACCTGAAAAAAATATATTATGAATAAAATTACAGACTAATTAGAATTTAAATTAGGAAGGCATAATGTAATATTTTTATCATTTTAAATGTTTTATATCTATGGATCATCGTAAATGTAAATTTTTGAATCAATTAGTTGATTTGATATACTATATTGGGAATAAAAATGGGGAAAATAATAATTCACTAACATATAGATGAAGGGTCTCCCATTCCAATTATAAATTGATTATCCAAGATATTTTATTTCTATTTTTTGATTGATCATAATTTTTTTGATTGAAAATATAGTGCAATTATATTAGGTTCTGAATAAAAATATTTCTATTTTATATATTATCTTTTATTTTTACATAAAATTATTTTATCAAGAAGATATATATATATATATGATATATTGGATTGAAATTATGATTCTTTAATTAAAATTTTCATTAAATATTGTCTATAACGATAATAATGTGGGATCCTACCAAGTAACATTTTAAATTGTTTATTGAAAATTTAATAATAATTATATTTTTTCAGTTATCATGTAATTATATTTTTCATGATATAACAGTATGGAATCATAAGCAATGACATGATATTTATTATCACTCTTTGGGATGAAAATATACCCAAGAGTAAAATAAAACCATAACTCCTAAATTCAATGGGTATGTTATAGTCGTATTGCTGTACTATTGTTGGGGATATTGGTTATTGTTTCGTCTCATGAAATCCAAATTGGCATTTATTACTAGGAGTAAATTTTACTTTTTTATGTGTGAACTTGATAATGGAAAAGAATTTTTTCAAAAAGATTTTATTAATGTGGGGTAAAATCTACCATGACCATGAAATCATCTTCCACGACATAGATTTTATTTATAGGGAAGTTACTAATTTAAAAAACATTATACTTATCATCATTAATTATTTAGTGAGAGAAATTTTTACAATATTAAAATTTTCTTTCCATAATACATTTTTTTTTCAATCTTCCATATAAATATTTGAAAATATGGGTAAAAACGGGAAAATTAAGTTCCAATGACATTCTATATATAATGAATACATAAAAAATTATTATATATATTAATGAAAAAAATAATCAAAATACATGTTTGTAAAATACATTGGTCACTATAAAAGTGGAAGGGAATACTCAAAAAAATATATAACAAAAACGAATGTAAAATTAGTTTTCTCAATATCCTTAGGCTGTTTTTATATTTTAAAAATACTAAAAAATTTATATTGAAAATTTTAATTGTTCATTACTAATATTGTCTCAAACATGTGATCATGATGTGGCTATTGAATGTTATATTTTCTTTGTGGCCATGTTTATTTTTCAATAATCAACACACATTCTCAACTGGTTTCATGTATAAAAAGACTTATTCTCAAAATTAAATAGTCCTGATACTAAAGATAGTTCTTATATGGACAAAATCAATAGGTCAAACCCTTCTTAAACAAAATATGGAAATATTATTTATATATCCAATAAATTTATATCTTCTTTCATGAAAACCACTATCAATGTTTGGATTAGTTTTCATTATAATTGATTCTCATATTTTAACTTTTCAGGAAAAATAATTCTCTTAATTCATATAGTGGAATGATTCCAATAATAAAATATACATTTTCTTATAATGATTTCATATATTTTACAATAATTCTAGATTTTTTTTCATTATCATTTTATATCTCATTATAAATGAGGATAAAGACTTTCTCATTCAAATATCTAATGCCATTTTGTATATTTTTTTATCATTATTCCTTCCCAAATTTAGCTGTAAAATTTTCCTTGGAAAAATAGTTCACGTGACGTGGAAAAATAAATTTCATCTCTTATTTGTTAATGAATATTTTATGATTATCAATTAATTTTAGGGAAAATAGTCAATCTAAATGTCTATGCACATATTTTTTCTTTTAGTAAAATTTTAAATTTAAATTGTTTCTGAAATTATTTTTTTATAGTAAGGTTATAAAATTGAACAACTTAAATAGTGTTTTTAAATTTTTAACTATTATATTATTTTTATGGATAATATGAATTTTATTAGATTTTAAAATTTCAATTGGTTTATCCCTTTTTAATACAACTACTTCACTAATAATTTGTTAATTAGTGATTAGAAACCCAAATTCTCAATTTCAAATGAAATATATTTGGTCCATTTTTCATAGTAAATTATATTTTTTGAAATCAATTGAATAATTATAAATATTTTTACTTGATCCGATTTAATTTTAATAAAATCATAATATTCATAGACATCAATTTGAAAATCGTGGATTTTTTCATAGAAAACTAGCTAATCATATTGACTAGATGGGTTGATTCATTGTAAAATCAGTTTTTCAAGGATTTAAAAAAGTTTTACAGTTACATTATATCCACCACATTATAATAATAATGTTATTATCTCTGCATTTAGGGAGGATTCAGTAGTTTTTTAAGGGGTATTCCATGATTGATAGGTGTTAATGTGATAAACTAATTAGAATTTATTTACATGTAATAGAACATATGTGACAAAACAATAATAAATATCTAAAAATGAATATCTAAAAGAACTTCAACATATTAATTGGTACTTTGTTTTGAAAATTTAATGTCAATTCCATCAAGATTACATTAATCAATATATAAATATAAATAAGAAAAGTATGTAATATGATAAATCAATTCATCGTCTCGTATCACATCCTTGAACAAAAATTACCTTATTGTAAGGTGAATTGTAAATATCCTTTGATTATTAATACTTACAAGAAATTAATGTTTTATGATCAAGAATAAATTTCTTCCATAGTTATCTTTATATTTACCTTTTATATATCATTTTTGGAAGAACATCTCTTATAAATGTTTTAGTACATTTAAATTTATTTCACAATATATAATAATGTGTTTTTACATGCCCCTTTTAGAAATATTATATGATTTATTTAATAAAATATTTACCAAAAGATGTTTTCTCTTGTTGAATTCTCATATGATAAGCTACTGGTGGTCTAAAATAATATTTTTATTTTTTACATAAAAAATATGACATTTTCCATTATTTTAATTTCCTTTAAAAAAAATCCTCCAAATATTATATTTATTACTCACTAATAAAAAATTCTAAATATTCATGAGAATAAAAATATTAAATAATATTTTCAATAGGATAATTATTTAATGAAGTTTCTAAATCGTTAAATGTGGTCTTGCAACATCTTGATCATATTTGATTTCAGAATCAGAGATAAATATTTTAGTTTTCTAATTATTCATCAGGGTTCCACTCCTAAATATAGTGTAACATACATTTTCCTTTTGATTACCTATGTGGTACACATGAAGATATGATGGAACAACCCTATTGGTTTTAATAATAACACCACAAATAAATAATAAAAATACAATAATATTTATCCTATTGAACCATTTGTGAAATCAACAAATTCATGATGATTTATTTTTGTTGAGGATATCCTTTGTATTTAAATATTTAGTTTCTTATATATTCATCATATTTGGTTTCTAAATTTTGGGCAGGAAGTGTAGATTTGAAATTTAATTTATTTTGATCATTGGTATACTCATTGATGTATCAGGATTTTGAATTCCACTATTCTCCCTTCAAAACTCAACTCAATTAATAATGACATATTAATCTATATAGTGTTTGATTATTTTAAAAACAATAAATTGTTTTGGGCTGAAATACCTATTTTAGTTGGAATAAAGTTCTTTTTATTAGAAATAAACCATTAAAAATTTCATCAACATCATTTATATGAATTAATTTTCAATAAAATGCATACTTTATGAGAAAAATTTCGATTGGAAATTACATTAAGTGTTGTTCTAGGTTTGTGTTTTGGTTGTGGATTTTCAGAAAATATTATTGATAAAACCATATTATTACTATTATTATGTTTTGTAAATATTATTTTGATCTCATAATTGGGAGTAGTGACTTATTGGGTCGATTTGATATGTATTTAGACTCATCTTCCAAACTATTGATAAATTTGGTCCATTTTTTCAATCACACTTCTTGAAACACCATGTAGTTTTACCAACAAAAGATCCACCCACTTCAGTATGAATCAATATTATATTTTTAATAAAATAACCTTTATAATAATATTGGATATGTTTTTTTCAATTTTTTGGGTATTGGGGAAAAAGAAACTATCATAAATTTTACCTTGTATTCATGTAATTTAACTTCTATAATTTACCTAATTCCAAAAATATTTTTTTCGATTTTTGTACTTTTTGAAGAATAAATATATCTATAATTAAATAAATTAGGAATTATTTATAATACTATATCATTGTACACTATGAATAAAAGAAAATTCCTTGATAAATATCTTCTAATTTAATAATAAAATCAATGAGAATTGATTGATTTAAAAATTTCCATTGGGGTTTCATGTTATCATATAAACAACATGATTCATACAAATGCGTATGTTGGTATTCAATTGTAAATCCATTGAATTTTTATACTTAGAAAGTAAAATTACCTTAAATATCAAAACATGTATGTGAATTATGATATTCTATAGGATTTTATTGAATTCCCACATATGATACATACAATTATTTTAATGTTTTATTATGATACAAGAATATATCTAAATTTTTTCTTTTTTATGTCACTTAATGTTAGACTAACAATTTGGCACACTAGAATATATAATGGTTCCAACATAAGAATGATTAATCCTATCAATTTTAGTATCTAATTATAATAAATAAGTGTTATAATTTTTATAAAAAAATAAAAATCATCTCAAGAAACCACAAAAAAATAATTTCAATTATATGGAGGAGATCTATCATTTTTATTATATCATTACATTTTACTCCCAAAATAATTTTATATAGGTGTCCACCAAATTACCTGTCACGACCCGTCCTTGGGGCCCATGCCGTGACTACCCGAAGCCCGCCTTCTGTAGGCCAGGGGCTGGCGACTAGCACCAAGGTGAAAATCCCGGTAAAAAGGGAAGGCATTGCCTTTGTAAAGTAAACAAGCACCACAGAGTAAGCAAGCGGAAAAGTAAACACTAAGTAAAAACAGAGTACAAATGAAGTGCGGAAAAGTAAATGGGCCAGTATAAAATCCCAACTGAAAGTAAAGTACAACTCGAAAGGGGAAAACAGCAACTGTAAAGTAAAAGCCGCTACACCGAGCGGTCCACTGGAAATCCCACCTGAAGGGTGGGTACAGATAGCTCCAATGCTCTTCGGGTCCCGCCGTCCGTTCCGAGCACGTCCCGCCCAGTGGTCCACCTCCAGGTACCGTCTTGCTCTGCAAGCCTCAGTCACGATCAACGCTGTCCGTCGTCTGCAACCAACACAACGTAGTGCGGGCATAGCCCGTGCAGGGGTGAGTATAACGATACTCAATAGGGACCCCGAGACCCTCAAGGTCTCACTAAAACCAACCAGGATAACCACAAGAAGATCTCAACAGATAACCTCTACTTAGATATATGCCCATACATATACCTAAGTCATCAAGTAACCCATCTCAATCATGGGGCAAACACAAGGTCAAAAGTCTCAGCTCAAACCAGGATTTTCATCATCGAAACCGTAACTGCTGAAGAGCTCCGACTCTGGAGTGTACAGTGGTCCTGTCACAACTCTGAGGTACTGCCCGCTAACTTAAGACTGTTGTAGTACTCCACCTATCGAGTAATGTGGGCCAGCCACTACCACCAAGCGCTCCCATGTGCCGCTACAACCAAGCGCATCTCTGTCGTGGGTCTGCCGCTACAACCAAGCGCTCCCATGTGCCGCTACAACCAAGCGCACCTCTGTTGTGGGTCTGCCGCTACAACCAAGCGCTCCCATGTGCCGCTACAACCAAGCGAACCTCTGTCGTGGGTCTGCCGTGACAACCAAGCGCTCCCATGTGCCGCTACAACCAAGCGCACCTCTGTCGTGGGTCTGCCGCTACAACCAAGCGCTCCCATGTGCCGCTACAACCAAGCGCACCTCTGTCGTGGGTCTGCCGCTACAACCAAGCGCTCCCATGTGCCGCTACAACCAAGCGCACCTCTGTCACACACCGAGTCGTTCGATCAGCAGTCGTCGGGTCTCAGTCAGCTACACGGTCTCCGTGCTCCGCCCACTCGTCTCCGGGAGGGTCCGCTCCACGAGCTACTGGTCGATACTCCAAGTATCACAAAGTCCCGCAAGGAAGTATCTCAAAGGACCACCTCGTCATAGGGGTCTCAACGCAACAGACGGCGCGTCAATCAGACGCTCGATCTGTGAGTTATTAGCCTTTTCGTCCCAGGGGCCCGGTTGGTTTCGTGTGCGAACCAATCCGGCCGTAACTTAACTATACCCCGAACACTCATAGGGTATACTCATAGGGACCGTTTTTCAACGTGATCACCAATGCCACTAACGGTTCGTCAAACGGATGTATGGTCTGAAAGATTTCAGCTTTTCCGTTCCAGGGGCCCGGTTGGATTTCAGTGCGATCCAACCCAGTCACTATCCATCTGCATCCAAAACTCGGGCGGAGGATGCCAAAAGTTCTGTCTCATCAAGAGGAAAGCAACGTGACAGACGGCGCGTCAATCGGACGCCCGGTCTATGAGTTATTGGCCTTTTCGTTCCAGGGGCCCGGTTGGTTTTTAAGGCAAAACCAACCCGACCGTACTCCACCTGCGTCCAAACCTCGGGTGGAGTGTGCCAAAAGGTCCGTCTCACAAAGAGGAATTCAACAAAGCTGACGGCACGTCAATTGGACGTCCGTAGCTCAAGATATGAGCGTTTCCGCTCCGAAGGCCCGGTTGGTTTCGTGTACGAACCAACCCAGCCAAACTAAAAGTATTCCGAAACCTTGAGTGCGATATACCGAAACGACCGTCTCGATCCAAGGATCGCGATGCCGCTGACGTCGGGTCGTTTGGATGCCCGGAGCTCAAGATATTGCCATTTGAACGAAGACCATCCGAAGACGGGGGGTACGGGCCCGGGCCGACCCGGCTCGACCCCCCCCCCCCCCCCGGGGAGTCGGCCGAACTGGGTCGACCTGACCCGGTCCGCTCCGGCCAGGGCGCGGCCCGGCCGGTCGGATCGGCCTGGTCCGGTTCGGCCGAAGGGCCGAACGGCTGAGGCACGCGGGGCGCCGCCCCCGTGGCCAGGTGGTGTCGCGGCCCCCTCGCGTGAGGCTGTGCTGTGTCGTGGATGCGGCTTCAGCCGCGTCCGAGGGCACCGGACCCGCGCGGCCGCGGGTCCGCGGATGCCTCCGCCGCCGCGGCTTCAGCCGCGGCGGCCTGTTCGGCGGCCCGCGCCGCCGGCGAGTTCCGCGGGCCACCGGGATCATTCCGGTGGTCCGATTCTCTTCCCGTCTGCGCCATTGCTCCTCCTGGGACTCGTTCTTCACTGCGGGATCGTCAAACATCCGTTCAGGCACATTCCGCTGTCACCTGTCAAATCCGAAAAAACGAAGAACGGTGGAGGGTCGCCGGGCCGTGTTCGTTTGGCCCGCACCCTCCGCGTTAGATATAAACAACGGAAGAATTTTGTTCAACACATGAACCGACAATTTTAATAGAATAAAATTGTTTCTTTGATTCCGATTCTTTAATTTTTAAAGAACGTTCACGGAAATAAATAAAAAGGGGGTAAATCCCAAAATAAATCCCTACCTTGTTGATCGTCGTGCGCGGGCGTTCTTCGCGGAAAAGCTCGTCGCGGAAGAGGGGGATCGTCGCGTCGTCGCGGAAAGGCGTCGCGTCGTCGCGGAATCCGGCGTTGAGTCGGCGAGCTCAACGGACCATGAACAACAGATTTAAATAATAAATAATTAAATCTGTGTTTAAAACCAAAAGAAAAGAACCTTGCGAGGAAATCCGAAATCACTCACCCCAACGGTCGGTGATCGGAGATCGGAGCGGGGAATAACGTCTCGGACGGAAGCGTCGTCGATTACCGGGTTCGGCGTTCTTCGCGTTTTTCGCGTTCTTCGCGTTCATCGTGTTCTTTGCAAGGGAGAAGAAGATACAAGGGTCCTCTCAAATCTTCTCAATGCGCAAGTAACCAGAGGTCGAGCGTTGGCCTTATTTTATTATTACGCCAACGAATTTGAAAACTGGTTAAGAAACGATCCATCAATTCGTTGAATTAATTCAACAAAAGAAACAGCCCATTTAATTCACGAAAGAAACAGCCCATTTAATTCACGAAATAAACCGCCCAATTAAATGGTCTGTTAAGATTTTAAGAAACGCATCAGTTGACTATCATTAAGACGGGTTTTCACGGGTGCGTTTTTTAGCGGAAAGAAACGGCGGGGCTCGTGTGGGCCCCAGATCACAAATATCCTACCAAGGGGGGTAGGATATTTTTGGATAGCATCCTATCCACTTCAACTCAGTTCAGGCCACCTTTAAGTGGCTTTAAGTGGCTTCCAAGTGGCTTAAGCGAAATAAAATAAAGTTGTCGCAAAATTATTTTATTTCTCAACTTTAAGCCCGAAAATTAAAAACCACACCCGAGCAAACGCAACTCCGGAAGAGGCGTTTCTAAGCGAATACCGGCGCTGCGATTTCATCGGTGCCCTCAGAATTCGATTCCGGGCACCGGTTCAAAAGTTAGAAAAACCCGCTCGTCCGTTCACTGAACTTACCGGAGCCAAACTTTAGAAAATGATTCCGGGCACACCGGGCCTCGGAATCAGGCGCCGTCAGAAACTGCGTTCTTGTAAAATTCCAAAGAAAATTAAGAAAAAAAACTTCCTTGAAATTTACGGGTCTTTACATTACTCCCACCACAGGGCTTTACGTCCCCGTAAAGCTTCAACACAAACTAGAGATACAAAGGCGGTACTGAGCACGCATCTGAGCCTTCCGCTCCCATGTGCTCACCTGGAACTTCTCTGTCGTGGCCCAGACCACCTCTGGTCCCACTAGAGCTGCCATGATTTATTCCTTGCCGATAAGAGAAATCTGGTCTCATCCCCTGGATGAACCACGTTCTTCACCTAATACGGTCAATCCCGACATGGATGATACTAATCCATACCAAGGATGACGTCGTAAGGCCTCGATGCTACTACCAAGAGATCCAACCGTTACTCTCGCCTCCAAGGGTTGAGTCACACTGTCGGCATCAGTGTGTGGTAACAGGGTCTCCTCCAGTAGATGTCTCACAAGTGAGGGTCAAGTCAATAGTCAAAACTGGAACCTCTTAGTAACAACACAAGAGAGGACAGGGAAGTAAATGCCACAAGAAAAGGTGTCTTTTATTACTGCATCTCAAGTACAAATACACAAAGCATCTACAAACATACATCAACAAAACTAGAAGCAACATGAACAAAAGTCTCCAGGTCTGGAGCTAGTCCCGCTCCTGTCCATCTGCTCCTGGAGCCCCATGATTGTAGGCCTCAACTGCCTAAAGATGAGCTCTCTCATGTCCTCCTGTCCCCTGCGGTCGGGGTGGACCGCCTGGTGGTGGTGGTGGCAGAGCCTCAAAGCGTCGCCCACCACCTGCTGCTCGGCCACCTCCTCTGCCTCGTCCGCCTCCTCCCTGCGGACCGCCACGGTCGACCCTCTGCCTCTGCCTGGGTGGCCCCTCCACCGTCTGCTGCTCCTTGGTACGGCGGGTCGGGCAGTCACGAGCCATGTGGCCCTGCCCGCCGCACGAGTAGCACTGCCTGCCTCTCGGAAGGCTGGCTTCGTGCTGTGTGCCCCGCACTGCTGAGCCAGTGTCCCGAGGTCGTCTGTCGGAACCCTGAGTCATCCGTCGGTTACCTGCTGCCGAAGACTCCGCCACCTGTCGCCCTGCGGTAGGCCTCGCTGTAGACTCAGCCAGAAAGCTCTCGATCAGAAGGGCTCGCTCTTGCACTCCTGCCTGGGTCGGGATGCTGAGGGAGATCAACGATGCCCTGATCTCGTGTCCCAATCCCTGCTCGAAGGTCCGGGCCCGGAAGAAGAGGTCCCGTACTATGTCTGTCGAGTAGCGAGAAAGGTCGGTGAACCTCGCCGCGTACTGGGCTACTGTCAAGCTGCCCTGCCGCAGCTGAAGAAGCTCCTGAATGCGCACCGCACGGAGGGTGGCCGGGACGAACTTTGAGCGGAAGAGGCTCTCGAAGTCCGTCCAGATGAGGGAGGCCTCATTGTGCACCTGGAGCATCAAGCTCCACCATCTGCCTGTTGCCGCGTGCAGGAGACTCGCTGCGAGGATCACCATGAGGTCTGCTGGTGTCCTCACAAATCTGAAAACTCGGACGACCGCCTCCAGCCAGTCCTCGGCTGCCTGGGGGTCCGTCTCACCATGGAACCTGGGTGGTCGCTGGCGCTGGAACTCGTGGAGAGCTCCGTGGCGTCGTGCATCGTCAGCGGTCAGTGCTGGAAGCATCGGGGGCTCGGCGGGTAAAGGTACCACCGGTGCCTCAGCTGTCAAAGGGCCCTGTACCGAGTCCTCGACGCTCGGTGGGCTGTCATCACGCTCCACTCTCGGAATCCTAGCTGGCTATCGTCGTGGGGCCATCCTGAAAGAAACACGTGCGCCATGGTCAGGACAGTATACCTGGTGAGCTGACACAAGTAATCACAAGGAAAACATGAAACACACATGCAATCAATGTTGTCGTGAATTAAGTCGGAAATCAGAAGTCAGGGTCCTGGTGTACGGATACGTCGGCCGCCGCACCAACACTGGACTCCCTGGACTGATAACCACACCCAATACGCTAAACACTATTGCTTCACATAGAAGAATGATCTGAGTCCCCGGTAGAACCGACCACCTCTAATACCAATTTGTCACGACCCGTCCTCGGGGCCCATGCCGTGACTACCCCAAGCCCGCCTTCCATAGGCCAGGGGCTGGCGACTAGCACCAAGGCGAAAATCCCGGTAAAAAGGGAAGGCATTACCTTTGTAAAGTAAACAAGCACCACAGAGTAAGCAAGCGGAAAAGTAAACACTAAGTAAAAACAGAGTACAAATGAAGCGCGGAAAAGAAAATGGGCCAGTATACAATCCCAACTGAAAGTAAAGTACAACTCGAAAGGGGAAAACAGCAACTGTAAAGTAAAAGCCGCTACACCGAGCGGTCCACTGGAAATCCCACCTGAAGGGTGGGTACAGATAGCTCCAATTCACCTCGGGTCCCACCGTCCGCTCCGAGCACGTCCCGCCCAGTGGTCCACCTCCAGGTACCGTCCTGCTCTGCAAGCCTCAGCCACGATCAATGCTGTCCGTCGTCTGCAACCAACACAACGTAGTGCGGGCATAGCCCGTGCAGGGGTGAGTATAACGATACTCAGTAGGGACCCCGAGACCCTCAAGGTCTCACTAAAACCAACCAGGATAACCACAAGAAGATCTCAACAGATAACCTCTACTTAGATATATGCCCATACATATACCTAAGTTATCAAGTAACCCATCTCAATCATGGGGCAAACACAAGGTCAAAAGTCTCATCTCAAACCAGGATTTTCATCATCGAAACCGTAACTGCTGAAGAGCTCCGACTCTGGAGTGTACAGTGGTCCTGTCACAACTCTGAGGTACTGCCCGCTAACTTAAGACTGTTGTAGTACTCCACCTATCGAGTAATGTGGGCCAGCCGCTACCACCATGCGCTCCCATGTGCCGCTACAACCAAGCGCACCTCTGTCGTGGGTCTGCCGCTACAACCAAGCGCTCCCATGTGCCGCTACAACCAAGCGCACCTCTGTCGTGGGTCTGCCGCTACAACCAAGCGCTCCCATGTGCCGCTACAACCAAGCGCACCTCTGTCGTGGGTCTGCCGCTACAACCAAGCGCTCCCATGTGCCGCTACAACCAAGGGAACCTCTGTCGTGGGTCTGCCGCTACAACCAAGAGCTCCCATGTGCCGCTACAACCAAGCACACCTCTGTCGTGGGTCTGCCGCTACAACCAAGCGCTCCCATGTGCGGCTACAACCAAGCACACATCTGTCGTGGGTCTGCCGCTACAACCAAGCGCTCCCATGTGCCGCTACAACCAAGCGCACCTCTTTCGTGGGTCTGCCGCTACAACCAAGCGCTCCCATGTGCCGCTACAACCAAGCGCACCTCTGTCGTGGGTCTGCCGCTACAACCAAGCGCTCCCATGTGCCGCTACAACCAAGCGCATCTCTGTCACACACCGAGTAGTTCGATCAGCAGTCGTCGGGTCTCAGTCAGCTACACGGTCTCTGTGCTCCGCCCGCTCATCTCCGAGAGGGTCCGCTCCACGAGCTACTGGTCGATACTCCAAGTATCACAAAGTCCCACAAGGAAGTATCTCAAAGGACCACCTCGTCATAGGGGTCTCAACGCAACAGACGGCGCGTCAATCGGACGCCCGGTCTGTGAGTTATTGGCCTTTTCATCCCAGGGGCCCGGTTGGTTTCGTGTGCGAACCAATCCGGCCGTAACTTAACTATACCCCGAACACTCATAGGGTATACTCATAGGGACCATTTTTCAACGTGATCACCAATGCCACTAATGGTTCGTCAAACGGATGTCTGGTCTGAAAGATATCAGCTTTTCCGTTCTAGGGGCCCGGTTGGATTTCAATGCGATCCAACCCGGCTACTATCCATCTGCATCCAAAACTCGGGCGGAGGATGCCAAATGTTCCGTCTCATCAAGAGGAAAGCAACGTGACAGACGACGCGTCAATCGGACACCCGGTCTGTGAGTTATTATCTTTTTCGTTCCAGGGGCCCGGTTGGTTTTTAAGGCAAAACCAACCCGACCGTACTCCACCTGCGTCCAAACCTCGGACGGAGTGTGCCAAAAGGTCCGTCTCACAAAGAGGAATTCAACAAAGCTGACGGCACGTCAATCGGACGTCTGTAGCTCAAGATATGAGCGTTTCTGCTCCGAAGGCCCGGTTGGTTTCGTGTACGAACCAACCCAGCCGAACTCAAAGTATTCCGAAACTTTGAATGCGATATACCGAAATGACCGTCTCGATCCAAGGATCGCGTTGCCGCTGACGGCGGGTCATTTGGAGGCACGGAGCTCAAGATATGGCCATTTGAACAAAGACCATCCGAAGACGGGGGGTACGGGCCCGGCCCGACCCCCCCGGGGAGTCGGCCGAATCGGGTCGACCCGACCCGGTCCGGTCCGGCCAGGGCGCGGCCCGGCCTGTTCCGGTTCGGCCGAAGGGCCGAACGGCTGAGGCACGTGGGGCGCCGCCCCCGCGGCCAGGTGGTGCCGCGGCCCCCTCGCGTGGGGCCGCGTTGTGTTGTGGACGCGGCTTCAGCCGCGTCCGAGTACACCGGACCCGCGCGGCCGCGGGTCCGCGGATGCCGGCGCCGCCGCGCCGGCGGCCCCCGCCGCCGCTGAGTTCCGCGAGCCACCAGGATCATTCAGGTGGTCCGATTCTCTTCCCGTCTACGCCATTGCTCCTCCCGGGACTCGTTCTTCACTATGGGATCGTCAAACATCCGTTGCGGCACTTTCCGCCGTCGCCCGTCAAATCCGCAAAAACGAAGAACGGCAGAGGGTCGTCGGGCCGTGTTCGTTTGGCCCGCACCCTCCACGTTAGATATAAACAACGGAAGAATTTTGTTCAACAGATGAACCGACAATTTTAATAAAATAAAATTGTTTCTTTGATTCCAGTTCTTTAATTTTTAAAGAACGTTCACGGAAATAAATAAAAAGGGGGTAAATCCCAAAATAAATCCCTACCTCGTTGATCGTCATGCGTGGGCTTTTTCGCGGAAAAGCTCGTCGCGGAAGAGGGGGATCGTCGCGTCATCGCGGAAAGGCGTCGCGTCGTCGCGGAATCCGGCGTTGAGTCGGCGAGCTCAACGGACCAAGAACAACAGATTTAAATTATAAATAATTAAATCTGTGTTTAAAACCAAAAGAAAAGAACCTTGCGAGGAAATCCGAAATCACTCACCTCAACGGTCGGTGATCGGAGATCGGAGCGGGGAATAACGTCTCGGACGGAAGCGTCATCGATTTCCGGGTTCGGCGTTCTTCGCGTTCTTCGCGTTCTTCGCGTTCTTCGCAAGGGAGAAGAAGATACAAGGGTCCTCTCAAATCATCTCAATGCGCAAGTAACCAGAGGTCGAGCGTTGGCCTTATTTTATTATTACGCCAACGAATTTGAAAACTGGTAAAGAAACGATCAATCAATTCGTTGAATTAATTCAACGAAAGAAACAGCCCATTTAATTCACGAAAGAAACAGCCCATTTAATTCACGAAATAAACCGCCCAATTAAATGGTCTGTTAAGATTTTAAGAAACGCGTCAGTTGACTTTCATTAAGACGGGTTTTCGCGGGTGTGTTTCTTAGCGGAAAGAAACGTCGGGGCTCATGCAGGCCCCACCTCACAAATTTCCTACCAAGGGGGGTAGGATATTTCTGGATAGCATCCTATCCGCTTCAACTCAGTTCAAGCCGCCTTTAAGTGGCTTCAAGTGGCTTCCAAGTGGCTTAAGCGAAATAAAATAAAGTTGTCGCAAAATTATTTTATTTCTCAACTTTAAGCCCGAAAATTAAAAACCACACCTGACCAAACGCAACTCCGGAAGAGGCGTTTCTAAGCGAATACCGGCGCTGCGATTTCATCGGTGCCCTCAGAATTCGATTCCGGGCACCGGTTCAAAAGTTAGAAAAACCCGCTCGTCCGTTCACCGAACGTACCCGAGCCAAACTTCGGAAAATGATTCTGGGCACACCGGGCCTCGGAATCAGGCGCCGTCAGAAACTGTGTTCTGGTAAAATTCCAAAGAAAATTAAGAAAAAAAATTTCCTTGAAATTTACGGGTCTTTACATTACCTATCAAAGGTTTTATTGGACAGAAGTATCAAACTATGACATTGGTTTCATATTTTTAAAGGGAAATTATAAAAATAATGATTAATGTTTTAATTTCATATAATTAAAATTAATTAAAAATAGTGTTTAGAGTTTAGATATGTAAGTATTGTGATCTAAAAAAGATTAAAATATTGAAGAAATTTATTTTAGTGTATCATTCATGGAATTTGTGGATCCGTAATAATTGTACATTCTCACATGTATAAAATTATTATAAATTTTTTATATTATTTCATTTACCTAATGAAATATAGGTAAACACCGAAATTGGCCAATGCATAACATGATGGACTTAGTATAGTTGTTGTTCACTTTATAAAATCAATTAAGAATAATGAAGACCACTATGAAAATAAACGTAACCAGACATAGTATGTTCAATGAAAATATTTTTTCAATGAAGTATGAACTGGGAATAGATTCATTTCATTAATTAGTTGTACAAATACATTGAATAGTTTGAAAGAAAAAAAAAATAATGAATGATAATGAATGCCTTTATAAAAAATAGTACTATAAAATCATGATAAAAATATAATGAATTGTTTAGAAACCTCCAAGGGATATTCCATGTATGAACAATCTAATACAATAATAGATTTTTTATTAACATTGTTAGCAGTGATCCCATCATCAACCTACTTCATCATGGTAGCACTATTCTATTCCATGAACCATGGACATCCACGAGATATATCTCATAGTTCAAAACCATTCTATAATTATTTTGTTGATTTATTTTTCTCTAAAAATGTATTGATAAATCTTTAATTCATTTCTTCTTTTTTTCTTAGGAAACATCATGAGTGTGTAACAGATTCCTTTTGATCAAATTTTTGTGGTAGTAATAATCAGTTCTTCAATCATATAGATGATTAAGTGGAGTCTGTATGACATGGGATTTTAATTAAAATTTGAATAATCTAATTATTATTGTACATTCAACTCCCTTTTAAAACCAATCAATTTATCCAAAAAATGTAGTTTTGTTGAAATCCATTATAAACAATTTATTTTCCGAAATTCTTCAAAAATATCAAAAAATAATTTACTATACATGGAAAATTATCATAGAGGATGATAAATTTCATAAGCATGGAAATATATCCATGGATCAAAAAATTTCAACAGTGCTCATATTTTAGATAATGTAATTATTCAAAAAAAGTTAAAAAAATTCATTTAAATTTAGGAATTTTCCTATGTGGGTGTCAATAGTCATATAGAATCTTAAAATAAATTACCAATATTATAATAATATCATATGAGACTAAAATTTTAAATGGAAAGAATTATGAGAGAAGGAAATTTATTTCATCATAGAATGACATTTCATATGATCTTTAAGAAACATTTTTTAAAAATTATTTCATTCTAAAGAAAATAATTTTGAAAACAATTATAGAAATTTCATAATGATCATATTTAGATCGAATAAAAATTTAAATTATTTAAAACACATAAAAGTCATGAATTATTCCAATTTTTAGAAGAAATATTCATAACACACTTGAGAAATAAATGTTATCAAATTCATCATAAAAATGATTAACTAATGGAGTTTAATTCCTATGAAATCACTTGAATGCTATTGAAAATTAAAATTTTAATTATAGTCTAAATAAATTAATACATTGAAGTGTGGGTAGTGCATTATGATAATCATTATATCAATTAATTTCATAATTTGGAATATTTTTATCAATTCAATACATTTTCTTAATGGCCTTCTCTTACAAACATGATTAATTGATCTACTCATTTGAGGAAATTCCTCCGTGATTATTCCAATTTTTTTGGAATTAATTTACAAGAATAAAATATCATTTTTGGTTTTTATCAATTGTGATTCATTTGAAATATATTTTACTATTCATTACCTTTTAACAAGTATAATATTGGGAGTCTCCAATTTATATTTTGGCCATGATAGTTAATTAAAAATTCATCATACTAGCCCATTTATATATAAATTATTCTTTTTAGATACATGGTTTTTATAAAATATGAAAACTAATATATAATTCATTATGGGTTAATGAGAAAACTAGATATATACATTAAAATTAATTTAATTTTTTCTTAATAATTACTTTTTATTAATACTCTATTTTATTTAATTCATGGAATTCACTATCCTTTTTTGTGATAATTTGTTTAAAAGATATTTATTGAAAAATATCACCTTAAAATCATCCCCTTTTGCAGAGATTATCTTTTCCTCTCACTAACCATTTAGGATTAGTCTCCAATATTTACCTATATCACAATTAAAGTGGTAAATAGCTAAAATAAAATTTCATGCTCTGATAACTGGAGAATGCAAAATATATTTTATATTATGTCAGTCAATTTATAAAACCAAGTTGATCAAAATACACTATAATAGATGTTTGATGTTTATATATTTTTTATTCAAAATATAGTTACTTTTCCATGAAATATTTTTTATTTTATTATAGTTTTTGTTATAATTCACATCATTATAATATGTTGAGGGAATTTTTAAATCATAATTCACTATAGATTTTATCCTCTATGCATGATAATTAGAACAATAATTTCATTTTCCATTATGGTATTTGATTACTCATTTCTTCTGAATTACATCCATTGACTAATACTATATGTTTATTGTAATGATTAAGAAATTATCAATATTTTAATAAAATATATCATAATTGAAATTAAACAAATGATATTTTTGGGTCCAAGGGAATCCATAATTAACCTTGATTAAAGACATGTTCCTGAAATTCCTTCTATAAAGCTATTGTGAATGGATACATGAAACTTATAGGTCAATACATGACACAAGATTTTAAAACATGAAAAAGGATAATATTAGTTTTATGAATCATATAAATACTACATTATAGTATCACACAGAAAAAAGATTGTCTCCCATGATATGAGGTTGTGACTAAAAGAGAACACTATCATGTATAGAGGGGTTTTGTGGTCCATTAACTTGTATCCATGGGTTGGGAATAATTTGGAATAACTTTAATAACAAATAAGTTGATATTAGTTGATTTTTCTTCACAATATTTTGGACATGGAACTAGTTTCCCTCATGCGAATCCACCACAAATCATGGTATGATACAAATAGTTCATGTTGTTACAATACATTCCAAGTCCCAAATACGGAGAGAGGGAGTTTCATACTTTTTGTAAATTCCACAAGGGATCTATCCCCATTTATGAGGTATTTCCTAAATCATCAAGATAATAATCAACCATGGATTGTATATATATTATATTATGAATACATGCTGATTTAAAAATATTAACGATGTATTGAGAAAAATTTATAATAGGGGAGAAATTTTAAACCATTGGATGATAAATAATATTTTTTTAACAAGTTGTTTGATTGGATAAAGAATTTTGGTAATGTTGATATCATATTTACATTATTTTGTTGTAGGATAAATTCACACTACAAAAACACAATCCATCATATTAGTTGAGTAACAATATGAATAATGTAAAATTCCATTGTATGTGTAAAGAAAATATTTTTTATTTATATAATTTAAAAATTCAATGTTTCATTTCATTGAATTATTAGAAATTTACAAATAACTTCATGAAATATTTGTACCACTATAAATGATACAAGGATGAATTTATCGTTTCTCGATATTTGAGGCTAAATGTCCCATGAAAGGAATTTTATTTAAAGATAGGTTTAATAAAAAAATACCACTGATGGAATCGAACTATAACATCTAGCTACGAAAAAGTTATAGGGTTTTAATTCATATGTTTTTGGATATTTTTTAATAAAAATCATTAATGACAAATGAAAAAACACTTCAATCCTTGAATCATCAAAAAGAAAAAAATAAGTGGAGAACAAAACCGATCGTGTAATGATGTATGATATCATGATGTGATTGACGAAATATTCATAATTACAGAAGATTTAATGATGAATAATTTTTATGAAAAATGGAATCCTTTTTATAAATTCATTAAATTAATAATAAAATATAAATAGTGTATATTATCATATGAATGATCATGTGGTTTTATTTGATGTGCAGGTTTATGAAAGCTGATTATTTTGTGAATTAAAAATTATAATTCAAATTAAAAATATGAATTTTCTATAAATAAAAAAATAAATATAATAGAGTAAGTATTATTATAAAAATATAATATTTTATCATTAGTGGTTATTTGTTGAACATCAAGAACTATAATGAGAATTCTGAGCTAGTTATTTTACATTGATGACTGAGAATGAAATATTGAAACACCAAGAATATAATTAAATATCTAAAAATTAATATTAAACCTTGATGGATAACACCCTTTTAATTTATTATAGTTTACCATTGATTAATATATTATAATGTTTGATGTATGTTTTAGTTATATTTTCTAACCCATTTAATTATGTGATTGAATGAGATGAAGTGACCATGGAATGTGAAGGAGTAATGTTCTTGTCACAATGTAGTAATCTAATACTATTTGAGTATTGGTTTTTTTTTCATTTCAATGTATCATTAATATGTTCTCTATAGACGCATCCCTATATGGGTGAACCATATTAATTTTTTTTCCTTGAATCATTGGTTATGTTTGTGGGATGTTCTTTTTCATGATCGTCAGGATATAATCAAAGGTATTTATAATCAAAAATACTATATCTAATTAGACATGAGATATATAGAAATATTAAGAAATGATAATTCAAAAAATATTGAGGGTATTTAATAATGGATATTAGGTTACAATAGTGTACCAAAAGTTGGACATAATAATTTTAGTCTTATATTTTTAGAACAACCTATATCACTCATTATTCTTAGTTGATTTTTTTAATGATCCATGTGAAAATTATTTATATCGCAATGATATAAAAGTATAAAATACCAATCTAAAACCAACCGAGATTACCCAAAAGTAATATATATATATATATATTACAATATTTTCCATTAATGATCTATAAAGTTTACAATAAATCACATCCCAGAACCTACATGTATTGTTTCAAAGTATATTAGATAGAATAATTTCTTCTTATAAAAAAATTGAAATATTTTCCAAAACATTCCACACTAGAGATATCCATAAACTAATAATACATGTAATTAGTTTCCCTATTTTATGGGAATTTATGAATAGTAAATTTCAAGTTAGATTCATAGTATGGGTAAAAATTATACATTATAATTTAATTTTATAAACTAGAATAAGATAACCATATAAATTTCGTAACATAAACAAGGTATAAGAAAAAATATCAAGATATATCAAACAATTAAACATGGATCAAATATAATCAATCATGATATAAGGATTTTTGTATAACCTAATAAATGAGTCTTATGATTTTTGAAACATGAATAAATAATCCTCATCTATGAAAAATTATTAGAGGAATTTTTATATCATAGTGTTTTTCAAGAGATCTTGGAATATACATAATCATAAACACAATTTCTTTTATTAATGATCGGTGTTAAGAGAATAAAATTTTAAAATAAATTAACCTATAATAGAGAGGGTTCACTCTCAATTACATTAAACTACTGGGGAGAATATCTTATAGGTATGTATACTCCGCATTCCCTTAAACAAATAAATAGATTACTTTAGGGTATAATTTCACTCCCCATTCAAATAAAAATAGTACAAAGAGTAATGTAAATGTTTGGGTATAATCCCCACTACTAAAAACATATTATTCATCGTTAATTATGGGTTATTTAACATTTTATTCCAGTAACCTTTTATATTTAGTTTTTAGGGGAAAGATATCACTCAAGAACCCCATAAAATTAGTATAAATATTTATTTAGGGGTTTTATTTCCCTTCTCATTCACATTTTCATACTAGATACATTTTGATTGATGATTTATTTGACACCCATTTCTATTAATATAATTATTGGAGTCCTAGAACGGATTGGGTTTATTCTCAAATACATAAATTAAGTGTGTAGAGACCTTTATGGGTTTGGTTTAAATAACCAATCTCTACATCTCATGAAACATAATTTTTCCTAAAGACATTAGATAAATATATTATTTTTTGGATCAAACATAAAATTATAAAAACAAATAAATATCCATGTCATAAGAACATTAAAATAATCACAATACAATTATAAATAAATATATTATGATAATTTAATAGGTTTCATTGTAGTTATATCATGTCTAAAAAATATGTAATCCAGAGAATGAAATTGGATGATTTAAATGATAAATTTCCCTCTAAAGCATATAAAAAATAATTTAATTGTTACATATATAAATAATTTTACAATTGACATATAAAATATCATTGACAAAAAAAATGAATATCATTAAATTTTTCAATAAATTATACCTTAAAAAGGGAATAATATACAAAAATATATTTGTAGAAAAATAATGAAAATAATATAAAAATTACCTTGGGAGATAAAAAAATAAATTTAATGGATATAAGTTAATGAATAATAAAGATGAAGGTGAGATAAACTATAAATGTAGAAAATACTTAAAAACATTCCTTTTGAACTCTTCAAAAATCCAAGGTCCATAGAAATTTACCTTTAGAGATAATATTTAGTGGGATAAATACATATTACTTACATATAAATGGAAGATAATTAATCATTTTCGGAAACAAGATATAATTATATGTCTATTTATATGAATCATTTCTAATTATTTACCATCCAAAAGGTGTAGAAATTTGTAAGGATATATGAAATCCCCATAATTAATAAAACAAAAGTAGATACATTGGATATTATAGAGTTAAAACATAACATATCCACTAATTTAGATATATTGATAATAAATATTCATTTCCATGTGATATTGCAATAAAAAATGATACTGTAATGTTCTTCTTATATAGAAATTATCTAACATAATTTAAAATATCAATCTACAATATTGAGCCTCTTGTAAATGAGGTTTTTTGGAATATTTTTATGAAACTGTTTTTTACAAATGATGTAGTTGTTTTTTTATATATGTTTAGTAAGGAATTTATAAAAAAAATAAAGTATAGACATT
The DNA here is from genome assembly GCA_963277665.1 of Viscum album. Taxonomy (NCBI): domain Eukaryota; kingdom Viridiplantae; phylum Streptophyta; class Magnoliopsida; order Santalales; family Viscaceae; genus Viscum; species Viscum album. The sequence goes on along the minus strand of CAUJRU010000136.1, from coordinate 941,232 downwards.
ATTTGGGTTAGATGGATGAGAAATAATTTTATAGTTTAATATGAGCGATATTTAATTAAAAATATTAGTTATGGTAAGGGTAATTAATGAATCACATAAGATTTAGGTGTGTAATTTAATAAAATTTTGGCATTAATTAAATGATTGACACACACGCCAAACATAAGTCTTATAGATTGAGTTTATATCATTTAAAATATCCAAATTTGTATCCATTTCATTTTATCCAATTTTACAATTTTTTACATTTTTTACTTATTTATAATGTTATTTATTATTTAATAAATTTAAGATGATCCATTTAACCTAATTTTAACATGTTGATTGAAAATATAAATTCTTTTAAATAAAATTCATTTCACAAAAATGAAAATTTCACTCTTAATTTAAATCATAATGTGTATAAACATATATCAACACACACACACACACATATATATATATATATCATAACCCATATATTTTTTCCAAAATGAAATTTTAAATATTAGTCAATTTAAATATTATCTCATAAAAATTACTGATTAAATGAGAATTAATATAATTTTTTAGGGATATAAAAATTACATTTTATTATGACCTCCCTTTAAAGATAAACAACTAATATAAAAATACATAGCACCTAGAAAAATAATTCATTAAAATACCCTAATAATTATGTGATTATAGTTAAATATCATTAATTATTTATCTTATAACCATTTTATTTTGGCAATACATTTGTAATATAATAACTATTTGAATGCATGGATCGTATTAAATAACTTAATAATAAAAATAATATTACATAAAATATATATATATATACATTTTTTATTTTCCTTATATTTCATTCAATAACATTTAATTATTTATGAATTATAATTTTTCTAATTTTTTACTGAATATTACATAACATTAATTTACCAATGAGATAAAAATATATTTAATTACCATATATAAATAGACTATTTATCCAATGATCATATCACCATTAATTTTATATATATAATAGTAAAATTTTATTCTTAAAAGTATATCTGTATTCACATCACATAAATCATTCATAATATCTTCTAATATCTTTAGGAAGATGTTTCCTATATTTATATTGTAATTTTTTATATATTTATCATTTATGATTTTTTCATTATGGAATAAAATGATGATGATAATTTCAATTTAATATTATTTTTATTTACATGATGTCTCATTGAATTATTAATTTTAAAAATTCCGATTTTCTTAATTATCACATAATGTATTCAATTATATGATGTAAAATTATTCCATAAAGAAGTAAATAATTTTATATTATGTTTTTGGTTTTTTTCTGTATAAAAATGTGTATTTAATGGTAATTATAATCTAAAATTATGTGAAGATATTTCTATTTTATTCAATGGTTATAAAATAGAAGATGTGTGTTCTTTATGATAGAAGACAGACTTTGAGAAGATAAGTGATTTATTTTAATAAAGGAGAAATGATCCCAATAAATTGTTATCTCATTATATTTCTTATAAAAAAGATAGGGGTTTTTTGGGGATTAAATATTTTCATGCACGAAAACCATTATATTTTTTTGTTCTCAAATATTCTTTCACCCCTTGGTTAGAATCATAAAAATGTCATTTTATCCTCCTCAAATGTGTTATTAAAAAAACCAAAATTTAATCCTAGTAATGACTTGATGAATGAATTATAAGAACCCAAAATACTAAATATTTCATTTGTGACACTATCAAGTTTAATTTTATTAAATATTATGAATAAAAAAAATCCATTTTTAATTATTTATTGATCTTTAAACCTGTTTATTTCATCTGAAAAATATTATTTTTCTCATGTTACCAATTTAATTTAAATTATGTTTTAATGTTGATAAATAATTTCAATAAATACAATTGTAACCTCATAAAATATATTATTATAATTTTCAATTAACATTAATTTGAATTTTTGTAGTTGATATTCAGTGTCTCTCAAATTTGGGGCATAATTCATTTAAACATTAATTTTTCCAATCTAGGTGAAATTTTGAAAATAGATTTTTGGTGCCCATCATGGACCTTACCACTACATCAATGTGTCATTATCATAGTCAATTATTAGTACCTTATAATAAATAATGGAACCTAAAATGATATAGACAATTCATAGAAATTCTAACATCATATGAACACATTTTTGAGATTATAATATATTTTTCTTAAAATACATTATAATAAATGATTAATATTCAGTTTAATCATTATTAATGATTAATTTATCAATTTTTGGTAATATATATGGATAATTAATTAATTCACCATAGAAATGGATTTATTTATGGAATTTCTGTCCCATTCAATAAGATAAAAATATAATAATTTAATAAAATAAAATGACATTGTCCTCATCATTCAATCATTTCCCAACAAATAATGATAAACCAGAAACTAGATACCTCTCCAAAAAATAAAATTTAACTGATTTTATAATGATTCAATGTATATTATAAAATTATACACATATCATTTTGAACAAAAAATGATAGATAAAAATTATCATATTAAATAATATATAATGACAGCAATATCATTTTGTCCTCCAAATTGGAAGGTCAGTCCTCATGATCAATTATACTCAAAATTACCAAGTGTGAACATAATGACAATAATTACTAATTTTTATGATACCATAACACCTTATAGTTAAAAAAAATTTGGTTGTTATGATGTGTCTATACCATAAGAAAAACGTTTATTATTTATATAATTGAATCACGATATTTAAAAAATATTGTGTTAATAATATAATATTTCGATACAAAAATACAAGGGAATTAATTTATAAATTTTCCACATAGAATTCGTTACACCATTAAGTTAGTAACTAAACATGGGAATATATATATATATATATATATGATATGTTAATTGAAATTTACCACCAATTTTTGGTATAGGGAACCCATTTTCTTAATAAGAGGAGAATACATGAGTGAATGGTGTTATAAATGAATTTGGTGAATGTTAGTGTTTTAATAAATTAAAAGTTATTAGACTATTATCACTCATTAATAATTTCGTATTTATAGTGTTGTATTTTATACCATCATTTTTTCCTCCAATAAAATAAATATGAAAGATGGAAAAATTTGATAATATAGAATGTGACTCTTCATGGGTTTAAATATTTAAAGTGAAGATTATTTAAAATATAGAATGATAGTTGATAGAATTTTTTAACTAAATGAGTTTACAAATTATGCCTAAAGAAAATAAAAATGAAATTATTGAAAATTTTGTAATTATATATTTATGCTTTGATGAATGTTAATTTTATTCTATTTAGTCATCAAATGTTTTTATAAGAGATAAATGGATAATTTATGTAATTTTTAAAGATATAAGTAATATTCTAGGTTTTACCTTTAAAAAATTACCATGTCATTATAAATAATGAATAAATATATTTGATCATGAAATGTAGATCCCAGTGACAATGAAGAATATATTATAAATTAAATGGTCAAACCTATAAAAGGGAGAATTTAATAAGTTCTTTTATTATAATGATATTGAGTGAGTTTCTACGTTAAAATATGAAGAGTGGGGAACAATACAAAATTAATGGGTTATGTTAAATATGATGATTCTAAGTTTATCTATCATAATAAAATACTCATTATGAATATTAGTGTATTCCTATCAAGGATCGTTTTATTTTTTCTGATGATGTCTGATGATGTTTCTAGACACCCCTACATTGTGAAAATAAATCAATGTTGTAGACATAGTAAAATTCCCATTTTTTAAAATATTGTATATAAAAATAGTTACTACTATTTGTAAGGAATTTTATAACAAATATACAATTTGATCATGGTCCGGAATGTATGGTGGGACATATTTTCTAAAATATTATACTATATATATTTATGATAACACCACATGATAAGGATAAAAATCCCATGACAAAAAATTCTTAATATAATTATTTATAATTATATTATATATATTATTTAAAAATAGATATTTGAAATTTTATTGAAAAAATGTACTTATAGTGAATAAATATTGTTTTTATAGTTTTTATTTTTCTTATTCTCAATAAACATTATAGAATTGATTCTTTGATATTTTAATATATGGAAACATATGAAAAATTTATTAGAAAAACTACTTTATGATTTAATGGTAATTTTGGTGGAAATAAAGTAGGATTAAATTAGTATATTTATTTATATAATTATTTCTTTTGAATTTAAATGATTTTGATTCAATAAAAATATATGATTTATTTAATATATAATATATTATTATATTGACATCATTATTATACATTTTATTTTAGAGATTAATTTAATTATATTTTAATCACAAAAAATGATAAAAGAGGGAGGAGGATTGTAGCAACCCTACCCTAGATAACGCAGAGCCAATGTCTGCTATTAAATACATTAGCATGATTACAAGGAATCAAGCCCCAAAGGACCGATCAGTTTAGTAGTCTTGGTAAAATAGATACATAAATGAATATTTTAATACAAATGGATATAATAATTACTACATTTTTTCTAATCAAATAAAAAACATGAGGATAACTCTAATCAATTTACTATATTCCTTCAATTCTTTCATAATGTGCTTCTAGGGTTCCTAGGGAAAGAAACATAATATGGGTGAGCAAAAATTCTATGGGAAAGATATAATAGAACAAATAATGTGTCAATGATAATATTCATTATGGAAATGTATGTAACCTATCACACATGCCACATAATCAATAAACCAAATGGAAGTACATAAGATATATCCCAAGGTAATAACAGGAACCACGTTCCATTCAAATAACTAGATAATGAAAAGTAAATATGGAAAGGTATAAAACTAGAACACATGCCTTTAATCAATTATCTAAAATGATATGTATCCATATATATGTCAACACATAATCTAATGGATTAATAATAACAAAAATACTATTAGAGATATTTTCTTCTATATAGACGTCATGTCTCAGGAACATAAAAATCTATTATCGTTAAGACCTTTTCCAAGACGGTTTTAAATTAAGGGTAGAAACCCATTTCCATAATTATTCATCTCATGTAAACTCGTCGTTGCATCGAGAAGCAATATAGTGTCTGAGATCCACCCATAATTTCTATTCAAAAGTATTCCTCATATTGAATAATCAAAATAACTAACATTCTTTACCAAATGACCATATTGAATGAGAAATTTGGATTTATCAATACATCCACAATTAATCAAATAATTATCAAAGTAACCACCATATGAATAATTATATATTTTTTAGGAAATAACAATAATCTTTGACTGATAGTATGGATATTCAATTAAATTTTCAAGGAATAATGATTATAATAAGGTGGTTGCTTTAAGGGAATGTTAAAAATCACAATATGAAGTGACATTAATAAAATTATTTAAGAAAATAAATTTTAAACATTCCAAAGTGTCCCATATAACATGTTGTAACATTTAAATTATTATCACTAGAAAAGTATTACATTAAATGAATATTTCAATATCATTAGAATAATAGAACTCATTATATAATATATCAAAATGGGCAGTAGGTATGGTGGATAAAAGAAGTAAGTAGTGAATATGAAATTAATATCATAGATTTAAAAAATGAGATGAAAATACCTACTAATTTAGTAAAAAAAATGGAAGAATATTTTTGATGTTTATAATTAATTTTATTTCAATTATTACCATGTTGTGTACAATTACTCAAACAATTATGTTTGCATCAGGTATTTTTGACCACATTCGGTTTACGTGTCAATAAAACTATTATTGGTTAACTATGGTTATAGGGTTAATTATATAACATATCCAAAATAATAACCATGAAATAATTACCATATTTTTACATCAATTATATTTTTAGAATCAGTCATTAAATATGGTTATGAAAATGAGAATATATTATAATCACGGAGATGATAGGTTGTACGTACGCATGCACAACATTTCCATTTGTAAATGATCATTGTGGGAAGAATGTAAGTAAAAAATATATTTCCAGAATTTTCATTATATAAAAAATATAATATTATTTAATCATATATACTTATGTAAATGGAATTACATCATATCTAGGAGGCAATAGTCTACATGTCCATGAAAGACATTATCTCTTTTAATGCGTGTGAAAGGGTAATAAATGAAATGATATATATATATATATATATCTATAAAGGTGATTATTTCATTAATATTATATATATTTTGTGTATGTATCATATATTTAATTATTTCCTTTAATTTATGCATTCCATGTATCATGCGAACCAGTCACATGGCTTTGAGGGGGCGGTAGTCCACACTTCTTCAAATGAGATTATCATATTTACACAACATGGAAAGCATAAATTAATGTTATAAATAAAAATTATAGAATGTAGAAACATTATAAATAACATATATATCATATATAAATATATTTTCCATCATAATGGTCCCCATAAGAGGCGGTAATGGAGAATTTAACAATCCTCATTTTGTGAGGCAATAATTCACCATTCACAGAAATAGTATGTTCGTTTCCCATTATATGGAGGTTTTTGTATGTGTGGGTCGAATTATCAGCATAAAAACATCATATAATGTCTAGGATAATTGTTTTGTTACAAAATAATAGAAAAATGATATTTTAGGCGTTGTATAATGGAAATTAAACCAGGGAGATTGAGAAAAGACATTAACATTTAATTAGTTAACTTTTTCTAGTTTGAACCAAAAGGATTTTTTGGAAGTTTTTCTTACCAAATGGATGAATATAGTTAGGGTATAGGTATTCTCGGAGACAATTTGTTCAGGACTTGTCCGATCAGTAGTGGTTGAGAGGTGTGAGGAATGGGTATATGTGGTGGCCTTTTATAGGGAATGAAAGCGACCCAATATTTATTCTTGGAAAAATGATTGGTCTATGTTCCCCGCATTTATGAAAAGTAACTATAAAGTATTTATTAGGATGAGCTTTATTTACTTCCATCATACTCTTCCTTTTTCCTCAAGAATCCTTTGCTCTATGTCTTTCTTTCCCACACATAATTAATTTATGTTTTCATTTTAAACACATTTCTGGATTTCTTCTTCCATACTTCTCGCATGTAGAAGCTTGAGACTTCTTTTCTATATGGTCTTCGCCACTCAAGATCTTATCATCCTCCATCCTTCTATTATTTGGTACACTCAAGAGTTAGTAAAGGTATATCTTATTAAATAGATTTCACGAAAACTGATTTGGCATAACCATGATATCCTTCACTCCCATCAAAACATCATTTGTTTTCACATTTTCACCGTCTTTTCTATCATGTTTCATTTTAACTTGAATCCTTCAGGTTCTTTCCAATGAACCAAACCATAAAGAATAGTGTGAGAAAAAATAGTCATAGTGAGAAAAATTTATAATTATATATAAGTTATCTAAATAATGACAAATTATTTTTAAATATATGGAAATTTATGTTTAACCTTGATTCTTCATTGTCGAAATTCATTAAAAATTTTCATAATGGTTTTTAATGAAAACGTTTATTACCTTAATAAAATCCCCCTTGGAGTGTCAATCCAGGTGCGCAGTAAGGCCCATTGTCGTGTACCAAGTTACCCCAAGTCAAGACTGGAACACCATGTAGGAGTTGCTACTCCTAGGTACATCTTTTCCAGAACCACAACCACTTCTAGTATATAGACATGGATGTATCTGTAAGATGACCCCCCATAATCTATACTGTAACCAAATTATAGGGTTTCCATCTATATTTATTCTAATTCTACGATAGGGTTATGTTCCTAAATCTATGTATTCCTAAATATTGTTCCTAAGGATTCTAATAAACATCCTATAATACCAAATATAGCCACCCAACCCCAAATAGACTAGAGATGGTGTTTGTTACTTAATACATTAGCATGATTACAAGGAATCAAGCCCCGAATGGCCAATTTATTTAGTACTCTTGGTAAACTAGATACATAAACAATTATTTCATTACAAATGGATACACTAATTATAACATATTTTTTCATATTAACATATAAAAAACATAAGGATAAATCTAATCCATCTAGTACATTCCTTCATTTCTTTAATAATACCATTCTTGGATTCATGTGGAATGAAACATAATAAGGGAGAGCTCAAATTCTCAGAAAGGGAAAAATATAGAAGATGATCTAATGAATCAATGAGAATTATAATTATGGAATGTTAAATAACTAAAAACACATTCCATATAATCAATAAAATAAATGAAAGTATATAAGAAATATATAAAGGTAATAACTGGAAACACATTCCATTCAAATAACTGAATAAGGAAAAATAAATATGGAAATGTATGAAACTAGAACACATTCCACTAATCAATGAATTTAAATGAAATGTATCCAAAGATATGTCCATCAAAAAAATCACATGGTTGAATAATAAATAAAACTACTAGAGGTAAATTTATTTATTTATGGACTTCATGTCTCAGGCCCTTGAAAACCTATTACCTTCAAGACCATTCACAAGGAGGTTTAAAAATAAAGGTAGAAAACCCATTTTAAATATTATTCTTATCATGAGAAACAATCTATGAATTGAGGATCTTTAAAAAGTCCAGGATCCACCCACCATTACTAGTACAAATAATTATTCATTTTGAATAATAAAAATTACTATTATTCTTTATGAAATTACTGTATTGAATGTGAAATATGGTTTTATTAATAATTCCCCAATTAATAAGATAATTATAAAAGTAAACAATGTTTGAATAATGGAATATGGTTTAGGAAATTCCAATATACATTATATGAGAGTATGGACATTTAATTATATTTTTAATGAAAACTGATTACAAAAGAGTGATTTCTTTAAGGTAAAGTTATCAATCACAAAAGTCAGTGAGATTAAGAACATTCTTGAGAAGAATAATCATTAAACATTCCAAGGTGTCCCATACCACCTTGAAACATTTAAATCTAAATCACCAGAAAAGAATGACAATAAATGAATCTTATAATATCATGAGAATAATAGAATTAATGGAACAATATATAAAAATGGGTTGTAGGTATTGAACACATAATAAGTATTAAGTGAATACGACATTAATCTCACACATTTAAAATGTGATATGAAAATCCTTAACTTTGTAGTAACAAAGGGATCAAAAAAACCCAAAGGTAATAATAAAAAAATAATACATTTATATACCATTAAGATTAAAGAATTCATTAAATTATATGTAAATGTTTTATTAATTTCACCAGGGTGTACAATAATTAAGTATGCCTCACGCAATGAAAAGGTGAAAGAATTCATTACCTTATGTTTCCTTTCAGTTGAACGTCCTTTAAATTATTATATATTAAACTTATAAAAATATTCAACATAACTCAGAAATTTCTTCATGTCAATAATTTCCTTTTTTCACTTATTACAACGTGGTTTATAACATTTCAAACTACTATGTTTACATCGGGTGTTTTTGAAAAATTTCAGTTTATATGTCAAAACAACTCATGTTGTTCAATTATGATTATAGGGTTAATTATTTAAAATATATAGAATAATTACCATGAAAAAATTATAATATTTTTATATAAATTATATTTTTAAAATCAATCATTAAATATGGATACAAAAATGAGAATATGTCACTATCAAGGAGACTGTAGGTCATACGTACAAATGAGTAACATTCCCCTTTTTAAATGATCATTATAGAAAAAAGGTAAGTAACTAAAATTGTTCCAAGATAATAATAAAATAATAAATATCATATTATTTGATCTTATATAGTTATAAATATAATTATGTGATGTAAAAATAATCACATCATGTCAAGGAGGCACTAGTTGACACGTCCACAAACGATGTTATCTCTTCTAAAGTGTGTGAAGGGGTAATAAGAAAAATGATATATATTTATATATATATATAAAGGTAAATAAGTCATGAATATCATATAGTTTTTTTTATGTCTCATATATTTAATTATTTCCATTTATCTATACACTCCATGTTTCTTGCGAATGAATCACATCGCTTTGAGGGGCAGTTGTCCACACTTCCTCTACGAGATTATGATATTTACATAAAATAGAAAGCATAAATGTATGTTACAAATTAATATTAAAGAAGTTAAATACATTATAAGTAACATATATATAATATATAAATATATTTTTCTTCATAATGGACAAAATAAGAGGTGGTAATGGATAATTGAACAATCATCATTTTGTGAGGATGTAATTCTCCATTCACAGAAACTATATGTTTTGTTTCCCTTTAGAGGAAGGTGTGTCTAAGGTTAGGTCTAAATGTATACAAAAATACATAATAGTATATTTATTATACTGGTTGTATTACATAAGCACATAAGTATGATATTTTAGTGGTTGGATAGTATAAATGATACTAGAGAGATTGAGAAAATACATTACCTTTTAATCGAGTAACTTTATTTGGTTTCAAACAAAAGGAATTGTTGGAAGGGTTTCTTCCCAAAAAGATGAGTCTAGGTCATGGATTGGAATTATGGGAGACTATTTGGGTAGGTATTTTCTGATCATAAGAGGTTTTATATGTGTGAGGAATGGGTAGAGGTGGATTCCTTTTATAGGGATATAAAAGGACTCACATGGTATTCTTTAAAAGAAGTTAGGTGTGCACATGTTAATAACTAATAAAAGTCATACCAAACCACCAAAGTCATGTTTGGAATGTTAGTAGACTAAACATTTCCATCCAATGAGTTTTGTACAAGTGGATAGTTCATTTGGGGCGTTAAACATAGGGTTTAGTCAATCTTAATCCTAATGACACCTTAATCACTGTAATTAATTTTAATCAATTTCCCTAATCATTTTTTTTCAAAAAATAATAAGATAATATTATACAAAAAATATTATGTTTAATAAACAAAATATTCTATATTTTCAAAACCAAAATAACAGAAGCGAAAAAATTAGGAATAATGCTAATCTCGTAGACATGCGGATTCGCTGGGTTTATTAGAGAAATGTTAAAAAGATTGTTATATTTTTATAATAAATTTAAAGTTATATTGATTAAAATAAACTGAATAATATTAATTTATGAATAATTGATCTAATTTTATTTTAAAAAATATTTATAATATAATTTATCATTAATAATTATTTGAACTAAAAGGAAGTTTTTAATTAAAACACAGTATTTTTCACTATTACCTAAAAAATTATGTTTCTTGGTAAAATCCCAGAACATCATCCTAACATAATTATGAAATAAATAATTTAAAACTAAATTTTTTAGTTTTATTTTATTTATATGAGTTTAAAAATTAATATTTAAAATGGGTTTTCTATTAAAATGCGGTAAAATTTCCTTTATAAAAATATAGACTTTTATATGAAAAGTTTTGTTTGCTCCTATATTGTGATTACCAAATCTAATGGATGAATGTCAAAAATATTTTATTGAATATATACAATATATATTCCACTACAATAATTAACTAATTGTAAATACTTTTATTTATTATGGTAAAATAGCTTCGTGAGCATAAAAAATATTTTTCTACACAAATATGCTTTTAATATTCAATTGGTTCTTATATTCATTTCTAATTTATTTGTAACCAATTATTTAGTTGTATAAACTATATATTTTCATACATTAGCTAACAGTATTTATAAGGGATAGTTTATATATAATTATTTAAAATAATAATGTTGTAATTATAGATTGTTTCTTGATAAGAATAAGTATTTCATATAGTGCAAGCAATTGAAGAAGGTTGCTTTTGTGCAGAACACAAGTAATAGAGGATGTTAATTGTTGAATATGATGTATGATAAACCATTGTGGAATCGATTTCAATATTAATCATTGTTTCAGGCATTGGAATATATAGAATATATTTTAAATAGTAAATATATTTCAATGTATACAGATATTATATTACATTATGCGCTTGTTGTCGCGTGTCATACAAGCTATCATATACTGGGTTCTTACCTATGTTTTTCGGGGCATCAAAATAATTGAAATAAAAAATATTTAATAAATGTCTAAAAAATACATTTTTTTGCATGATAGGTGAAATAATTAATTTTGAATAATAAAAAATAATGTATAGATATATGATAGATATAATGAAAATTGTGGAGTATACTTGACATAGTTGAACTAAAATAAAAGTGGGTAATATTTGATGGAGGATTTTTGAGGATATATTAAATTAATTTAATATTCATTTTATTTTAAGGGTAACACACTAACTATAATGAATTAGTAATCATGAGGAGATAAATAAGAATATAATAATAAATAGTGTAAAAAATGATATTTTGTTTATATTAGTATAATTTAATTTATGTTTTTTACCTATTCATGAGATGAATTTTAATACTTTGGGAAATATTTATTAATCATTTTATGATAGTTTTACATCCATAGAGGAATTATAAAGATAGTGACCATTATATTTTATTAATTTTTCCTAATCTTACAAATATGACAACATTAGTGGAAACTGGTATACCATACACTATTGGTGGGGTTATCCTAGGCTATAGTTTTATATGGATGACCCATGTAAAATATAGGTCTATTTTGGTCATGTTTTAACAATATTCAATTGGATATAAAAATATGAGAAGGATAAATGTTAATGAGAAATTTATTCAAAGGAATTTATAGTGGGTTTGTTAATTGGATCATCATCACATGAAAAGATTAAAAAAGGCCAATATTATCATTATGTTAAGTGGTCTTTTGATAATGAATGTTTAATAGAAATTTCGATTCATATATATAAAATTTGGTCCACCCTTATTCTCCCCCATTCAGGGTATCTACAAATGGAGTGTTATGGGTTTAATTAGTTGTTTATGATCGTTAGAAAGTTAGTAAAAATTTTATGAAATGGAATATGAATTTAAACAAAAATTTAATATTAAACTAAATATTTAATGATTTAAATTACAGTTCCATTGTGATAATTTAATTAAAAGAATATTTTTTATGTTTTTTAATCAATAAAATATTTTCATTAGAAAAATATATGGTTATTAATAATGATATATTTTTTATAGTTTGATTGGAATAGATTATTGATCATGAATTATTTATTATTTAAAAATAAATAATGAGAATTCATATTTTTAGATTTACATAAAAATAATTTTTTGGTAGAATGTGATGAATTTTTTAAAATAATATTTTATTTGAGACTTAATTTTATGAATGTTTAAGTATTTTTAATTTTTTATATGTCATAATTAAAATAATATTTATTTAAACAGGTATTTTTTTTTATTTTCATGATAAATAAATTATGATATTATGTAATTTAAAAATGATGTAGTTAAATTTACATAATATGACTGGTCATGTTTTGTTGTAATATGATATATGGGAAAAAATCATTATACAAGATTTGGGTCTTAGAAGATCAAATAATATCCAAAAATTTAGGAATAATTTTAATGTTAAATTACTTTACAAATAAATATTAGTAAATTAAATTAAAAAATTGTGTGATATTTTATTAAGAAATGAAATAAATTACAGTATGAGGGAGTACAATGGTATCTTGAGTGTTAGTTTTTATTATTATAATAAATAAGTATAGAAAACATCCAATTTATTAATTAATAACATATAAATACTGACAAAAATTCATCTGAGAAAACGATATGAAATATAATTATAATTTCAAGAGTGGATAATAAAAAATTGAATTATTTGATCAAGTAAGTTAAAATTTATTATTACAATTGATGGAATTATCAATAAATTGGATGAAAATTTTATAGTGAAAGTAAATACAATGATCTTTTTAAAGTATTTTGGAAATATATTAATTTGTTTTAAATGTATGTGTTCTTTGATTATTGGAGAGTCACAAAATATTTATTTCTGTGGATAACTCATCCATATTGAATTTATATTTATTATAGTAAAAATTTATTATATTTCATTGGAAGTAATATTATAATATAATTCAAACATAAAATAATTATATATTAATTCATCATACTTTATTTTCCAGTACATCTCAAAATTATTCACTCCCCAATAATGAAAGTTGTAAATATTTATCTAGAATAGTAACACATGCCTATCATGGGGTTTGAGAAAAATATATTTCATATGTTAAAAAATATAGTAATATGGGTATCATTGTTTTACTATTGATAGGAGTGCACAAAAATCCTGATTTCACCTTAAATTATAAAAATTAGTGAGTTATTTTTTTAAAATTGTTTGTGTTAAAAATGAATAAAGGAAATTAAAAAACATTTATGAACACAAGTGGATGAAGAGGGTGGTGGGGATAGGTTAGGATCACCATTTTTAATGTCATCATGGTTTTAAAGATCATTCCCCCACTCAAGCTATTTAATTATAAGTGAAATACTCCTCAATAAAATTATCAATCACACTTTATTGATAGTCGGAATGGAAAATATTCTTATTTGCTTTAAAATTCATAAACCATTCCAAAATAAATAAGGTATATCATGATAGGTAATTTTTTATCCTTATAAATCCCTAAAATGTTCACTTATTTGACACACATCACAAGGATATCATGGCACTCACCACCTAACACAATCTAATTGATCAAGAAAACTTTCACTAGGTAGAGTGAGATTGTAGATCTTCAGCCGAAGATATAGACAATAAAAAAAAACCAAAAACCAAAATACAATCGAATTAATTTAAATATACATCAAAAATTATAAAAATTATTTAACAGAAAAATATTGTTTTAAATTAGCGTGTAAGTACTCAACTTACAAATGTTATACTCCCCCTCTCGCGATAACTCAATGGTTTTACCCCGCCATGTGGAGGGTAAGTTAGTTGAAATGAGAATAAGAGAGAATTAAAAAAACGAAGAAAATAGAAACGAGAAAAAACACTCCATGTCTCTAATATTCTAAATTAACCCAAAATTCACTTAATTCAACACCTTTTAATGGAATTGCAAAATTATATATATATATATATATATATATATGTGTGTGTGTGTGGTTGAGAGGTGGAAAAATTTCCCTCCAGATTCACTTGATCGAAGGTTTTGAGTTCAATTCACATATGAGATATCTGAATCATGGGAACTTTTCTACATAATTGTTATTCCCATACATCTTTTTCATGCACCCAAAAAAATATAATATTATTTGGGTGTATGTAGAAACAAGGTAAATTTTAATTACAAAATAATACTTTTTATATCATTGCAGACTTCTCAACTCTCTATATTTTATGCATTAAATAGATTCTTTAATATGTGAATTTATATATAAAATATAATGCGAACATGAGGATGGGAGTTCTATTTTAACTACACCTTGAATTACTTCATTTAAATGTATCTAGGATGATATATTCCACCATTAATGATGTGTCGTTTATTCCGTCTTCCAAAAAACATTATCTAATTGATTGATTTATCTAGGTCTGTGTGATTGGAATAGGATATATGTATAGAAAAAAATTGGGAATACCATGATCTTGGAAAAGCCATAAATAATTAATTAAAAAATTTAGACGAAATTTTTAAAAGATATCACAAAAATAAAGAAGGTATATAATACTTTTAAATTTTTAGAATTAAAAAATTTTCAATATTAATCTAAACATTACACAAAAATAAAAAAACTGATGAAAATAAACTCACTTTTATTAATAATAAGGGACCAAATCAATGAAAAAACATTAAAAATAATTAAAATGATAACTCTATCAATTACATAGCACATAGAACATGGAATCTTAGACAATAAAGAATCAAAATCAATGCAATGAAAATTCAAAACACATGCTCATGAGATCCACTAATTCCAAACCAAGAAACAAAATATATCCTGCTTCGTAAAAAAAAATCTCAAAATCTCAAAATAGAACTTTCAATATTATTCTATTCATTTATACTACTATGAACACAAGACACATACATCACATAAATTTTCTCTTATCTCACAAATGAATATTTTCAAAATGGATTTTCCCATCAAAACCCATAAAAGAGTCCCTATAATATTGATAAAATCAAGATTTTACACACCAAGCGAGTCAAGTGAATATTTTAATCATAAGTAATTTTTAACTATGTTCTATATGTCTCATTTGGTAGGATTTAGATGTTGAAAATTATGACATAGAATGAGGAAGGATTAGCTCATTTTAAAGAAAAATTAAATGATTCTAATTTTCAATCAAGGATTATATCCTCCTCACAACCTGTAAAATAAAATCAGCTCCATTATCATGAAAATGAAAATAAAATGATCATAATTCATCATTTATATTAACAATAAGTCAAACTTCATTGACATAAATTTTCTTAAAAACTCCTGATATTAATGACTTTCATTCTCCATTTGAAGATCCAAAAAGGCCTAACTTTTCTTATCATGAAAGCTCGAAAAGGGAACATATTGCAATAGATTTTTTTAGTATAAGAAATATCTCTTAACCTTTTTATTTACCATACACATTTTACACAAATTATTTTTCATAATACAGGAAATATTTTCCCATACTTAAGTTCAAGTAAATAATACATGTTCACATGTAAATCATGTTGGATAGGGAAAGTTAGATTAAAATATTGCTAATATAATAGAATGTTTTTTAATTATAAGTTATACAGGGATTAAATTCACATTGAAGGAATGAATGAATTTTATTCTTTTCAAAAGGGGGATTAAACTAATGAAATATCTCAATCATTTAAAACACAATTACCTCAAACCCTCATGTTTTTAAAAGGATTAAATAAAACTATTCTTATATAATACATGGTTTGGTTCTATCAAGAAGTGAGGTGAATGAAATGAGTATGATAAAATTGTTGATAAGCCTCAAGGGAAATTTATTTCAAAGATAGAGATACTGAAATATCATATGAGATTCAAAATTCATAGTACTTTTTATAAAATTTCAAAATATTTAAAGATGAAATAAATTCATTTTTATCATTCATTTAATCATAGTTACATTGAATAAATTGTTTAAATCATTGAAATGGGTTTTTAAAATAGAAATGATAATCATTTAATCTCAAAATATTAGAAATTACCCAATAACAGAAAAACAAATGAAAAATAATTTATAAAAAAAATACTTTTTTTGAAATATAGAAACACAAAAAATGGAAATCCAAAACTACATTGGTTCTTTCCGCACATATAAATGATGAAGTGTATTCAATGCATTCAATTATATTTATATATGATAATATTTGAAATTAAATCATAATATGAAATAAATTGTAAAGTGGAGTTATGAATTGATAGGTTTTATTGATAAATAAGTTGGAGGAGTGTGATCTCCTCCCCTTGATCTGATGGAATGATCCCATATAATTCCTTCAGGATTTGTACATTGATAGTGAATCTATCCCTCTATCTGTCATTCATAATAAATAAAACTTAGAAATGATATTCATGAGTTACTGTAAAGTGATCTTCCCATGCAGAAATATTTTTACATGGAATCAACTTGAGTATTTTGTTCAATAACAACACTTTTTGTCTGGGGAGGAAGTTTTTCAGTTGGATACGTTTTTCAAGAGACACATATTTTCCCTCATTTTAAATCATATAATTTCAAAAATAATCCCATATAATTTCCTCAAACTACTTAAATTGAAATATTTACTCTTTCCCAACACTTTCAAGATCTAAATCCATCTTCCTAGAAGCCCAATACTCTTTATTCTCCAATTAAACTAGAAGACGATACCATTTTCCATTAATTAGCCTATATAAACTCATTCCAATCAGTTTTTTGTAGGATTTAATTTAATCCCAAAATATTCTCTAAATGTATGCCTCAAATCCTTCATATTTGATTGAACTATGTTTTCTAAAATTTCATTGATTTCCCTATTGGAAACATTAGCTTGACCATTAGTTAATAGATGATATGGAGTTGATGTTTTATGATAAACCACACACTTCTTTAGTAAATACTCTATTATACTATTGAAAGTATGAGTTCCTTTGTCACTAATGATGGCTCTAGGAACACTAAACCTATAAAATATATTAAAACTTACACAATCACAAACAACACTAGCATAATCCATCATTATGGATTTTTTAACACCCATCTGTAAACATAATAAACTGAAAGGAAGATGTAAGAATTTACAAATGATATGGTTAATGGTCCAATAAAAACATTCCTAAATACA
This sequence comes from Viscum album, assembly GCA_963277665.1. Classification (NCBI taxonomy): domain Eukaryota; kingdom Viridiplantae; phylum Streptophyta; class Magnoliopsida; order Santalales; family Viscaceae; genus Viscum; species Viscum album. The sequence goes on along the minus strand of CAUJRU010000136.1, from coordinate 923,021 downwards.
TCAAAAATCTCAAAAAATTTATGTGTCTATTGGTTAATTTCAAGTATCAGCAAAATGATTCTTAAAAACAAACATTTTAAAACCTTTTTTAAAATACATGAGTACATTTAAAAATGGCGGACCAACAATGTCCAGATTCTAAAACCTTAAATGCTATAATATCATGTCCAAAGTGGCCTCCAAAAGCTAATGTGTGACAAAAATCAAAGAACTAACCAATTTTAATCTATGGAAAACATATTCTTATCCCATGGAAATTAGAAATATTCCAAAGAAATAGATCACCCCAAATGTAATATACACAATAAGATTTCAGTTTTGGAATTAACGGGAATTGAAATGACATGATACTTTAGATTTTACTATATAATTTACCATGTTATCATACCAAGGCACTTATCATTGAATCATGTACCACTACTCTCCTGGAAGTAGATCATTTAGGGGCTCTTTCTATGGTATTTCAGATTCAACTGTGTTCGGTTGTCTACTTATATAATCAGACATGTTGTTACAAAATCCATTGCTATATTTGAGATATATATTTAAATATTGTAGATGTAACATCCATCTCACTCTCCTCGGTTTAGATTCATCATTGTTCATCATGTAGCTAAGATCTGCATCATCAAAAAACAATGTGGCATTAGTTCTAGGAAGATATGATCTAAATCATTCTAAACTATTGACAACTACATAAAACTCTCTTTTTTGTGGTTGCGTAAATTAATTGAGCCACATATAATATTCTATATGAATAGTAAATTACTTTTGGCCTGCCCTCAATTCACTGAGAAAATACTACATCAACAACTTAGTTGAAAGCATTAAAAAGTAGATCGAATGGTTCTTCCAATTTGGTGGTTTTATCACTTGTTGTGTAATAAATATCCACTTTAACTCATCAATGTATTACCTACAAAAAACATTGAAATGAAAATAATCATATTTAAAAATAAATCTAGAGAGAGGGACATAAATCATTATGAAATATTTGATAAACCTCATTTATGATCATGTATTCCCAAAAAATGATGTAACATATTTCAAACAAGTTGGGTAAGGAAATTAATATACCATTTAAATTTTTTATTTATAAACATATATTCCTCTTTCTAAAATGGTATGACCACATAAGATTCCTTTCATAACCATGAAATGAAACTTTTAAAAATTTAACACATGATTATTTTCAATATAGGTTATCAGAATATTTTCCATACTCTTCACACGATGTTAAAAGGAATTTCCAAAAAACAATGGAAGTCATTTAATAAAACCTCCAACTAATATTCAATGTGATATTAATAAATAAAAACCATGCACCTATTAATTGTAAAAAGAGAACTAAATAATCTAAATTCCATCATTTTTTATGAAAAATTACCAAAGGGAATAGAATTGTTTTTAATCTCTTGTTCCGTGGAAGAAATGGGTACTTGAAAGTAACAAGAAAATACATCCAAAAAAATCTAATGAGTTATACATTTAAATAACTCTAAAATATGGTTAATTAAATGGATGTGGAAATAATATTTCTGAGTGACATGATTCAACTTGCTAAAATCGTTCCACAATCACCAACTATTCAGAATTATCATAGGGATGAATTCATAATTTTTATTCTTTATAGTGGTAAGAACAATTTTTTTGAATAATATGAATGGGGATAACCATGTATGAATTTGAGATAGGATAAATAATATTACTTTACATAGATTCTAGATCGGAATCATCACAACCTCGATTAGGATGTGATTAATCCTCCTTTAGAAATAAGATATCTTCTACTTTCACCCGGACATCCTCCCAAACTCATACTAGGAAAACTATGTATCTATTTACAAGGTGGACCACCAATATTGTGGGATTAAAGTCTCCTAAAATAAATATGTGCATAAATTGTGTGGGAAAACATTAATTGAATCACCTAGATCACATAAATCATTAGAGAAAATTATATAACCAATGGTGCTTTGAATAGAAAATGTCAATAGATCTTGACATTTGGTCACAACTATAGGGTGTTAAGTAATGTGACACTTCATACCAACATAGTATTCTAATGGTTTTAACGTATTCTCTTCTTTGAAAACATATCCTTTAAAAATCTAGGATAGGTTAGAATTTTCTTTAGTTCTTGGAAAATGTTGGGTATTAATTTCCACTTTCTGAATGGTGTCTATAATTTATTTTGGATGTGATTTTTACTAAAATATCATTGAATCAATCATCCCTGATGGAAATATTGGGGGTACGTATTTCTTCTCCATTTTTTCCTTTTCAATGGTGTTTATTTTCTCTTCCTCTATGTTATATCCTTCTGCACCTCCCCTTTCATCTCTTATTCATGGCGAGTTTTCAATGAATTTTCAGAATTTACATCTTCATTCTCCCTCAACTCAAGTGGTATGGTTTCAAATTCAGGGGATGCATGAATTTAAAATTATTTTCCAATTTTTGTGGGTATCATTCTTAAAATATATTTTTGGTTTGTCATTTTATAGGAAGTATGTTTGTCTAGGTTTTTGGACATGATTTCAAAACTACTTGCTATTGTGTATTCCATCTTGTCAAACTTATCTATTAGGCCCTGATACATGTATTATAGCTATTCAATAGAAGGTTGTGTGCTTATGGATGGTTTTTTATAGGGTATTGGAAATTTGGGTGTCTGGTTGTGTGAAGGCTAGTTATCAGATATTGGTTTTTGAAATGCTGGTTGGTTTTGGAATTGTTGTTGGAATGAGTGTTGGTTTTGGAGTTAGTTTTTGTACGAGGTTCTATCTTGATTATACTAATTTCAGAACCCATATTGAACCTAGTAAGGATCTATACATACATGATTTTTTATAATTTACTCATATAGAAGGATTCCATAGAAGTTTCCATTCCTTGTATTTCATCACAATAGTTAGTGAAATGTTCAGGTGATGAGAATAAACCACATACCTTAGCCGGTGATTTTTTCACTCACCTGCTTCAAGACCACTTCTCTCAAAAATATGGTTAGGTCATAAATCATATATTCACAAAAAGGTTATGGAAAAGAAGTTATTACCTAATGAATTTATCTTCAAATAGTACCTCATGTACTAAACTATTTTGAGTTCTGATAGACCTTATCAGCAAATCGCTTATCCTTTTATGGGGGCTTTTCAATCAATGCGCCTCCCGAAGATACCTCTTGAAGGATTATGTCATTATCCAATAATCCTTGATAAATGATGAAATAAAGTCATGATCCTAAATTTCATGATGTGGGTAGCTAGAAAAAATTTATTAAAATATCTCCTCGTACTCATAAGGGGTTTCTCTAGATGGTTGTTTAACGGCATAGATTTCATTTCGATGGTTGTGCTTATAGTTGTGGGGAAGAAACATATAATTAATCATCCTAACTAGTCATTTAAATTATCCAAATATCCATGATTTATACAAAAAATCCATTCATTTAAAGTTACTTACAATAAAAATGGGAAATACTTCCACACTACCTACTCCTTAGATACTCCATTGGGTCTAAAAGTAGTATAGACAAACATGAAATCTTTAACATGTTTGTTTGGATCTTCACCTTCCAACCCATGAAAATTTGAATGAAATGTTATCATGTTAGGATTAATCTCAATTTAATGTGGTAAATATTATATGAAATGTGGATTATTTTGATTACATAATTTTGGTTCACATATCTCTCTACATGTATAGTTTTGGTTTCTTCCATGATTAAAGTCTCAGAGTGAACACTTGAGGTTTCAATCAAATTAGTTAGAGAAATTTCCTAAAATTCATATTGAAAATTATTTTTTATATGTGTATTAAACAAGGTTTATTAAATTTTATGATATAGGGGGGAATATTACTTTTTGAGGTTATGTTCCTGAAATCAGAAAGATAAAAGTTGATTATAAAGAGAAATAAGAAAAGAAAAAAAGTGTTTGAACCACCTCACCTACAACTATTCCAATTTTTGACACATTCATATAGTGTGGTGTGAAAAAAATACATATGTTAAAAAATATGAAGTAAAGTGGGTAACATTTATTTACATTCTAGAGAAGTGTGGAATATTGAAGTTGTCACCTTAAATTAGAGAAAAAATTCATATAGTTTTTGAAATTGATTGAATTTAAATAAAATATAAGAAATTAAAAATAAAATTTTTTCACAAGTATATGAATATATTGATAGGGTATTATAAGGATCAAATTTTTCAATTTCATCATATTCATAATGATCAGTCACCCTCTATTCATATTGAATGTAAAGTGAAATACTCATTGATGGAATTTTGAATCACCCATGGTTGAATGATGTAACGGAAACTAATCATATGTGAATGATAATTCATAATACATTCCCTAACAAATAATTAATGAACATATTGGGAATATTTATCCTTAGGAATCCAGAAAAAAAAGAAACTATTCCACACATGTTTCAATGATCATTAGTATCTCACCACCTAACACTATCAAATCAATTTAGAAAAACTAATCTAGGAGAAGGTTGTTAAACTTTCTTCAACCAATGTTATAGACAATGATGGGAACCAAAACCCAAGATACAAATAAATTAAGATAATTGAAAACCACTGTAAACATAAATCAATCAATTGAAAAAGAAGGTATTATTTTAATTTGAAAGACTCTGACAAGTGAAACTCCCCCTTCCTCGATCACTTAATGTTTTTACCCCTCAGTGTGAAGGGTAAGGGAGTTGAAAGGGGAATAATAGAGTATTTTGAATCTATGAAAATAGAAAAAATATACAACATTTTCATGTTTCTAATCCTTCAAGACATCCCTAATTCAACAGAATAATCACCCTTGAGTGGAAGTGGACACTAATATATATATTTTTGAGAGGTGGAAAGTTTTATATCCATATTCATTCCTCTAAAAAATTGAGTTCAATTGGAATAGTAAATAAATGAATCATGAAAAATTTTCTTCATAAAAATTTTTCCCTCTATATTTTCCATGCACCAAAAATACTTATTCGTACATGTTGGAAAAAATTTAATTTCAAATTATAGAATACTACCTTTCCTGGATGAGAATAATTCTTAACTCCCATCAATTTTCTTCATTAAATGGATTATTTATTGAGTGAATTTCTTAATAAAATTTATTTTGGACATTAGGTGTTGTTTTATTTTTGAACTCTAACTAGATTTACTTTTTTTCAATGTATCTAGATCTAGATATACCTTCATTACTAATGTTGGGTCCATTATATCAGCCATAAAACATTCCGCAATTGATAATTTTGTTAGACCTGTGTGATTCGAATTTCAATTGTTTCCAAAATTAAAAGTTGATTCCCATGAGAATAGAAATCCTATAACTGAATTACTCAATTTGGATCAAAATTGTAAAATATATTACCAAAATAAAGATGTACCAGAAAATAGTAAAATTTCCATAATTAAACAATTTTCAAAATTAATAAAAAAAATAAAAAATATATAAATATGATCCAACAATGATCACATTTATTAATTGGTTGGGAATAAATAATTTATAAACACATTAACAATAATAAAAATATTAAACAAATCAAATAACTACATAAATATACATTTTTATATCATAGTGTATTCTTATTCAAAAAATTTATGACAAATTAATTTTTTCTAGGAATATAAAATGATATATTATATTTAATAATATGACTAATGGTATGATACAAGTGTTGAGGGATCATATTACTAGTGTGTGTGAAATATAAGTGATATTAATTATAACATAACATTCAATAAAAATTATTATAAGTTAGAATAAGATGTACAAGTGTGTATGAGAACATAATTGATGTATATGTCCATTTTATTAAGAAATAATACAAAAGTGAACATCACTATAAATAGAGTGAATAGTTTTTATCATAATGATTTATGAAAAAAAAATTATTGAAAGAGTTGAGAAATAATTATAGAAGATGAATTAGGAAATAAAATTATATATAATGTTGAGGATCACTAGCAAGACAACCATTAAATAGTGGACCCACATGTCCCTTACTATATTTGCCTAGGATAACCTCCCATGTTTCATAACATATTATACCATTTAATATTAAATGATAGAATATGTATTTGAGTAATAAATATTTCATTTCCCAAACATGATGTAATGATTAATTATACATTATGGTATGAAATGGTCACTGGTAAATTTCGTAATATATTCTCACATAGTTAACCCGTGGGATTGAAATTGGTTTCATAAAAATAATTAAAATAAATATTTTTAAATAATTAAGAAGTAAAGTGAATATTATTATTTTGATATATCAATATAGGATCAAAAATACATTAATAAATATTTATATAGATGAAACCCACCTCAAAATAACATTATAAACATTATTACTAAAACAAGATGACATATCATTTTTTATTTTCAAAATAATTTGTAAATAAATAAATTATAAATAAAAAATGTCAGAAAAACAAAAGAAAATTTCAGTCATTAATTTTAAAAACCTTAATAGAAATAATTATGCAGAGAACTAAATAATATGGTTGGGGAAAACCACTAACGTATAATAAAAAATAATTACAGAAAAAAATATCACATTGATAAATTACTATATATGTGAAAATAATTTAATAAGACATTATGACTTTTTTAATGATAATCACATTCATCAAATAATGTAATGTTAATGTACATAGGTGAGAATCATTCCCAAATGAAAGTAAGTGATAATTATAATTCCACCTATATTTGTGTTGGTATGATTTATGTCATATAGTTGAGAAAGTATAAGAATAATTATAAATACCAAATATGAAAATAGTCGAATAAATGTTAAGTATTTATATTTAATGTGAACCAAAATTCATCAAATTGATTTTAGTTATAAATAATATCATGTAAGAATAAATACTAAGATATAAAATCATTACATTTACTCAAATATTCTATAAACACAATTAAACTGCAAGTATTAAGGTTTAATACATCTTATACTATAGAAAAAAATTCAAGTAAATAAAAATAACATAAAAAATTGGCTTGAGGAATTTATTCTGTAACTCTCCTCTCATACCCCACATACCAAAATACAAAAAAAACAACATTGGGGAACAATTCAACAACTTTTATATTAAAAATATTCATCCTAACCACGTATTTAATTAAAAACTTTTAATATATATATATATATATACTACACAAGTATTTTCATTTATTATAAATAAATTTATTATTTATGGTTTATTATCATAATATGAGTCTAGTTTTTATGATTATGTCTTATATGGTTTTGAATAATGATTTCAATAATAATAATATTAAGAAAACACCATCATTTCTAAAATATTTGTGATAGTTTAAACATATAATTAAAACTATTTATACAGTCTCAATTTCATCTGAATGATTATATAGTTTTGAAATATTGTAATGGAATTTACTATAACATCCTCCCACCCCATAACACTATTATTGGTCCACAGTGATGTTCATTACATACATGAAGAACACTTCCCAATAGGGAAGAATATTTCTACTAATAGAGGGTGTCTAAGGTGGTGTTGTAAGTAGATAATTCCTCCTATATCAGATTAAGTAGCAAAAAATAAAATTATCATGTATCATACACGTCCTTGACCTATTGATTACATAAATAATAATACAATGAAAACATGTGATAATAAATTAAATTTTGGTATACGTGGACACACTATATAAAATACCAATCACCCAATAGTATTATTACATGTAAGTATAAAAATAATAAATCTAGTGGCCATAAATAAATTTTCAAGTGGGTATAATGAAATACCTCATAGTCACCTCATCCCGATTATTGAAACCAACATAAACTTCTCTAGCTCGATTATGAAGTCCAAAACCATATCCCAACCAAAACTTAAAGAAAGTGATTGATGTTGGGGTCCCATGTAAATTGGTGGTATAGGGATTGTGTGGATATTCAACCTTGTAGGGAACAAAAAAAGTGGACCAATACTATATAATAAAATTTTATATATGTTCATGTGACATTATAATAATAAATCAACATGATAATGCAAATAAATAAATATACAATACCCAATACCCACTTTGGCTTAATGACAAACTATCATTGGAAATGACAGCACCTCCAAACTATTTACCAGGGTATCCTTAGTAATCATTATTGTTGTAAAATCATCTTATATGAGAGATTTTTTATCATAGGAAGATATTTCATGTAATATATGCAAGGAGATTCTCCTTGAAATATCCATGTCGATATGCCCGATCAACCAGGTCTCAAAATCCTTGGAAATCCCACTGATGGTATCACAAAAAATCCATATGGGATTTTTCATATCTATTAATTAATCCATAAAATACCACATACCCACCATATAAATGATTTTTTAGAAATATTAAATAAAAAAACTCCTACCCTTGGTCAGTTTATGTACACAAATAATAGAACAGCCTAAGAGTATATTTGAATTGAAATAATAAAAACATCACTAACATGAGGGTTTTATAGGTAAGTAATAAAAAAATATACGATGTGTTAGTAGAAAAAAAAACATTACATCACAATCCAACTATGGGAGTACCCCCACAATGGTTTCCCAGTATCAATGGGGCATCATCTACGGTCATAAATATCACCACTAATTGGGGAACAAAATTGTGATCCATATTCATGATTTATGTCACTTTGTCCCATTCATGTTCTAAAAGGTAACAATTCCCCCTCTAAGCCACAACCAATTAATTGAATCATATTAAAATTGGGTTATACGTCATAAAAAATCCACTATTATGTTATCATAATCCTATCTTAAACTGCATCATTTCTAAAGGATACTAAATCTTAAAACCCATTGTTTATGGCACCAGCTAGTAGGGTCATCTAGTATAAACTCATCACCATCCTCGATGAGCATTGTCCATGGGAACCTACACTCGATCATGTAACTGTTTTACATCAAGATTATCTAACTATTCCACTCCCAAGTGCACTCTAACAACCAAGGTCCCTCACAAGCCGAGGCCTCAGGCAGTGATTATTGAGAAAAAGGTCTAGTGGAAAAGACCCAACATGGCCTTCGAACTTTATTCAAATCATATAATTTTATATTGGTATAATAATTTAATTATTCAATAAACAAATAAAAAATATTATTATTTCCTCAGTGGAATCATCCCATATCCAATTTACTATAATAAAAATTATAAACCCATAGGGCCCATACCGAGAACCACCTACCTCAAGCAGATGTGATTCCAATTTTAAAAATATATAGTACTGTATTGTCGTGGATTATCAGGTTTCTCCAAGTTTTCATTCCTATTAAATCTAATTCAAATATCCTAACCATTTCCAACAATCACAACAAAATTTATTATATTTAATATATTAAGTATAACCATTTAATTGAAAGTAATAAAAATTTCACTAACATCGTAGAATGCCTCAAAAGGATTGAATAGTGATAAACCCCCTTGAGGGGTCTCCAATGGACCCTTGACATCAAAACAATACAATGACCTAATGATTTTTATAATCCCACAACAAATTAATTTTAATTGTAATGAGGAACCTAATTAAAATAGAAGATACAACATAACATTGATGATTTAAGGAATTAACTTGATTGTACCCAATACTATGACACTGTCTATGTAAGATGAACAAGATGCCTTTCTCACATGGATAATTCCACCATGATTTTATGGAATCATAATGAAAACATATTCTTAGAGAAGAGAAAAATTATAATAAAAGGGGAGAATAACAACTCCTAAGATAATTATTGGAGATTATCATTTTATTAGTTATAAACCCCATTAGCAAATCACCATTGAGGATACATGAAGAGGAGAGGAAGAGGGTGGGGGAACCCAAGCCATAAGAATGAAATTAGATGGAGTATGGGGGATTCCCCCTCATAAAATAGAGTGTGGAAAATAAAAAATTTATCCATTTTAACCCCTTTGAGAAGATGGTATGTGACCACCATATAGCTAGAAACCCAATTGTAAATGTGTGTGAAGTGCCTTTACACCACATAATCAGTCTCTATATAGCTAAAAGCCTATAGATACTATATTTTTAGTGTGGTAGACTAAGAATACCTTCATACATCTAATAATAACATGATCATCTCTATCATTAATTAAACACCATTCCCTATCCAAAAAACATATTTTTATGTTTCCCTTCATTAAGAATTATATTATGTATCTTAGTTAAAAATTTGACTTATCCACTATTCAAAAACACAAATCCTAGATGAAAATAAAAATTCATCCATACACAAAAGAACAATAATTTTGACGCCATAGAAAGTTTCATCCAAGAGTTATATTGGTGGTGATTCATCAGAGTAAAAAAAATATATTGGTTACCAATCGCATAGGTTGGAGTAATTCTATTGTAAAACACTGAACCTATACGCAAGTCTAGGTATCTTCTTCAAGGGAATCAAACCACCAAATCATTATCCAACTCAACTAACAATTATTTAAATAATAATATGAAACTTATCTTATTTTATCTATCTAGAGATGTGATTTAATCCATAGAAAATTACTATTTCAGAAAATGGTTCTCTCAAATAAAATCTTTATCTCATTCTGTCTTATTTTATTTATTTGAAAATTCAACCACTATAATTGGATATTGGAACTCTACATATATGTTTATATGAATTCCCCTTGTTAATTCCCAAAAACCCCCTAATGAGACAGGAGAATTCCATAAATTAAATTGAAATTATCTTAATTATCAATTCTGAAATAGAATGAATGGGTCGCACTGCATATAAATGAGTTCCTTAAACATAATGACTTATATTGATTGGACCCAGCCTATAATTAAATAACATATAATGTATATAAAAAGACACACCCTATGTTTTTTCAGGTTCAACACATCCAGACCAACATAGAACCCCTGATTACACCACCTTTGGATAAACTGGCCCAGAAACACTCGTCATCATCTTCTCATGCATCACAAAATCCAAGATCATGATTCTGCCATATATAGTGACATTATATTATCATGTAAACATTACTAATAAATTACATTCATGAAATCAACTGAAAATTCATTATTGATTCCTTTTCCTTCCGAAACTTCTTTTTTCCCTACAACAAGCATTGAAAGACCATATACTAAAACACCACCGGTTGACCATAACATCATAAAATGATCAGAACTGAGGCACAATAACAATACAAAATCACCTATTATTAATCATATATCATTACTTGGGAATAAATATATGAAAATAAATTTATTAATCCAAAAAAAAACATCATTCACAACTGTTGATTGGTTGACAACACACACTCCTGAATCTTACCACATGAAATAATATATTTTTGATTGATAACTCACACCCCCCCATATGTATTTCATTATCACAAAATCGAATAAAATTGTTTCATAGAACACTATTATTACTCCATTCATCATATAACTCACATATTATAGGTAGTATTCCCACTCTCACTTGAGTGGATTCATATAAAAAAATACAACCTTTTCTAGAATTTCAAGAATGACATGCATGTAATGTAATATTATATGATCATATTGAGGGAAATATTATATGATGAATAGAAGTTCACTTCCACCCTACATATTCCATTATGAAACTCATTAAAAATACTCAAACATTTCCATTTCCACATAGGCTTGCTACCCCTCTAGGTTCACACAAATTTCATCTTGTTCATCACCAACCTAAAATGATAGATATACTATATTACTAAAGAATATCATTTTCCAATTTATCCTTTAAAATATATTTAAATTTTTTTTCCAAAACCATTCTATTGTCTACCATGCCTATATATGTCACATAAAAACCCTTTTTCCCTCATATTGCAAATAGCCACCATTGATTTCAAATTGATCTCAACCCTTGCTTATATAATGTGAGATATGTCATTATCATAAAAGAAACCAATGGTGTACACTCTAATACCGCCAATACATATAATAAAACTCAAATTATAATGTTCCACACACCACATGGGCACAGATGACACACAAAACCCACCGAACATGCTTATAGATACACATGTTAATCATAGAAAACTCATCATTACCCATTATCGAATTCCATTAGATGTCAGGAGTATCATACAGTTCCCTCTATTAATATATCAAAAACACATGTAAAATCATTTTTAGGAATATAAAGGGTCTTTCCATTATTATACAGTATCAATAGTATGACACTAGTAGACAAGGTTCCCAAACCATCCAAAAATCCAAGCGATAACCATTCTGTCACCATAAAACTGATAGTAAGTACCTGTGATCCATGCATCATATGAATAATTATCCTTGAAAAAAAACACTCTAGGTTTTCTCCCAAATAACAATAGAAACTGAATAACTAAACTCTATCATATCAATTCCATTTAGGTTATCCCATATTTCCAAAAAAAATTAGACTCATTGAGGTCATTATGTCTAAATAGGTAGCCTATAGTTCGAAACTATAACCATGGAAAATTTTCATATAATTAAAAAAATTGTTGTGTATCCACCCACGACATCAAATTCCCAAAAAATCAGCTTTAGGGAATCAACATATGGTTAAAATCGCATGAAAACTCTTCTATACACAAGAATACTGATTCTCATTATAATCCCACATGGATTTCCCTATAAATGATTATTGTCATATCAATCAATAACAATAAGTAAATTGAATTCTCAATTGATATCCAGTTTGGAGTAACAATTTCTAAATTTCTTGGTTATATAAAATTTAATTATGTTATATGTGGGAAAACACTGTATTGGTTAATGGTTCCATGTTTCCTAACCAAAAATGAATAAAAACACTTTAGGGGATTCCCACTATGTATCAATGTATATTAATACCCTATTACATTCCCTCCATGTCCCAAATTTGTGGGATAACTCCATCATCATCATCATCAATGCGATTCAGACCATATATCCATATAACTTTCTGAAAAATGGGATATAGATAAAAATATTCATAAGTTGAGATCAAATCAACCAAGTAATTATAGGGGAAATGTCCATATGATCATATTATAAATTGTTAAATAAAATATAATCACTCATTAGTAATTAAAAACATACTTGAAATAATATATGGATATACTAGTCATGCCTCCACTAGACTAGATCCAAAATCCCATATACCGGGCTCTTGTAAAGTGGCCTTGAACGAGGAATCCCATTTCTATTAAACCATAAATATCAATCCTCATTGAATCATATTAGGAGAAAATAAATAATTATTATAATATCACTATCTAAGAATATCAATTCCATAACCAATGCTAGTTAGTGTTCCATCATAAATGGTGTTCTTAATATAGTAGTATGAGTTCCATGAAAAAAATACTCATATGTCTCAAATCAAAAAATTCCAAAAATATTATGGACAAACTAAAAATATTCTTTGATACCATGTTTTATCATCCCATAACCCTAGAATAGTTTTAGGTTTCTAACACATAGTCACTAAATTACCAATTTGTTCCTCCCCATATGACATAGTCTTCAAACTGATAGTGCTGGTTAAAGTTTTTACCATGGGAAGAATAAAAAATTAATATATTGAAAAAAAATAATGATGATAATGAAAAATTATAATGAAACTATGAATAAATATTTGAGTACTCATTAATTAATTTAACAAAAATGGGAGATATCATGTGAATATATATCATATATCGATATAAGGTATATCACCTTGAATTTTTATGAATGGAACATCATATAAGATGGTGAATGTGAAAAAAAACATGAATAGTGTGATTCAATTTAAAAAACCCATTAATTTACAATATAATTAATTTTAAATAAATCCATTATCTTCAATATATTGTAATTTAATCAACATTAGGTTTGAATGAAGCGTGATAGTCAATAAAAACATTATTATTTAACCTTGAACATTAAAGAGTAGCTGTTAAAATTGATGGTATGAATAATAATATTTATGTTATGAAAATTATATGGTTAAAACATGTATAAAATATATCCATTGGTACTCTACTATTTAGAAATAAAATAAGCACTATAAGAATAAGATAGTGATGTTTTCTAAGAAAAAAATATTTTTCTAAAAGGAGGTTTATTTACACTTTTCACATAAAACATTAAATTAAATTTTTACCAATTATATAAATTTTATTTGAAAAATTAAAGCCCATTTTTAATCCTTAATTTAAAATTTACATTTTGGTTAATAAATTTTATTTTCCATAAAATAATATTTTTTTGCGAATAATGAAAAATACAAAGTTTCATTTTAAAATAAAATATCATTTAAATATATTTCAAAGAAAAATTTAATATTAAATTGAGTTCAAAGTATAATTAGTTCAGTTAAATATAAAGGTTACTAATTTTATCATTGTAATCCTTTTGAAATTAATTTTTTTTAAATTATTCTATTATTATAATTTTCTCTTTGAAAACTAACATTTTCAACCTCATCTACGGGTACAATTTTAAATTTTATCCTCCCAATTTAATAAATTGTACATGGAAAATTTTATTCCATATTTGAAATAAGAATAATTTATATTATTGAATCCAACTTAATTTTTTACCAATAAAAAAATTAATGACATTAAAAAACAATAAGCACAGTTATGGCTAAAATGGTTTTATCGAGGGTTAAACTAAGATGATAAATATTAGAAAATATATAAAATTTTTCCAATACTAATTTTGTAGAAAAATTTAAACCATGTAACATATATAGTTCTATAATGACCCATTTTTTTGGATTTTGTAATGTTTGAGACATGTTAGTGGTTTATTTTATTCTAAAATACCTTGTGCGCCCTCTTTCCATTTATAAAATACCATAACCTTCACTTTCCTCTTCAAACATCCAAAAACAAATGGTTAAAAACTCCTAAAAATGCCTTTGTATAACTACTACCCAAATACCATTCTACACAGACAGTTCATAAGTCTATTTTATAATGTATTTCAGTTAAACCTAAATAGGTTTCTTGGAGAAGACATAATGTTTATTACTATTAATTCTCGTATAATTTCATATTCCAACTCCATATAATGTTCACCAACATAGATAATATAAACAATCCAGTATAATATTTATATTTTTTAGTTATTATGTTAATTTAATAACCTATATCAATCTTCACTTCCATTAAATGGTAAAGGAAAATGCTATTGGTGTTTACGGTGGGCAACCACCTCGCGAACTGATCTAATTCATTTTACATCCGAAATGTTAAAGTCTGCTTATATTGATATATTTAACATATAAATAAATTTTTTATGACTATATTATAATTATGAAATTATAATCTCGCATATTCCTTCTTTATTTCAATTCCATGGTGGATATGATAATGAACTCATGTTTACGACGGACTGCCATCTCATGAAGCGATGTGAATTATTTTTATCTTACACATAACATGGATGGTATTGAGGTTATATTTAATTAATATATGTGATATTTATAATATAACCATACTTATGGTTATACAATGTATTATTTTACATATTACCTTAAAATCCATTGGATTAATGTAACAACTATCTACTTATGTTTGAAATATTACATCCATGGAGTGATGTTATTTTTTTTATTTTATTTCTATACGGATTGTAATAATGAAGGATTTAATTAATTTAAATAATATTAATCATATAACAATTAATTTTTAAATCTTAATTAAAATTTATTTTTCTTTCATTATATTCTTTTATATATTTGTAAAATTATTAATTCTTATGTACAACATTCTATCTCCATGAATAGTGTAATCCATTTTCTTGTCTAATATTTATAGATTATTATGAATATATATATAATGAATATATATTTTATTTATTTCATGATTTGTTTTTGTAAATTATGTAACCAAGATCTAATTAAAAGGACTCAAATTACCTAAATAAAACATTCATGGAAATAAAGCTATTATTAGAGAAAAATATGATTTTAACCAATATATGTTTATAAATGTGTGATGAAATACTAAAGTAAATAATACATGACATGAAATATATGATTATGTATCCTTAATAGTATTATAATAAAGCTCTGTTAATTATATTATAGGTTCAAACACATATGATGTGTGTTAAACATGAATTAGGAGATTCTAGTCTCACATTTACTTCCATGAGATATTTTTCATTTTCACTAATTATTCTTCTATGTGATATATAAAATTCCCATTTTTATATTTTATATAAAAAATATTTTTTTATATATTTATTATTGTTTCATTTTATTATTATGTATTTTATATGGATGATTATTTTGATGTTACCAAAGTGGAAAGAATTTATTAGACAATCTCTTAATTACCCTTGAGTATTTATGTTTGAGTCTCATTTGGTATAATTTTTTGATATTTTTGACATAAAAAATTATTTATTACTATATTGTTATTCCATAAAATATCAATTCTATAGTACAATGTTTCAATTCGTTGGTGCTTGAAATTATTAGAAAATTGTTTTTACAAAATTCTGATATTATTTCTCTCTTTCATCAAAAATCCTATATCATCAAAATCCATGTTTTCAAAAAATGTTTTCAAAAATGATTCTAACCTCTTTTAAATGATATATTAAGATTATATTTTTACTTAAAATTTTTATAAAATGTTTTTAATGGATAATTTAGGTCTTTTTAAAAGCAATTATCATTTATATATTTCTAAAAATGAAAAATTAATCATTATTTTAACATTTACGACATGGAAAACAATTTTTACCAGGATGACCCCTTAATGCTTTAATGATTATTTTATACCTTTTAACATGTTATTTTTAATAATTTTTTTCTCAAGAAAAATCAAAACATTTTTTAAAGCAGTTTTTAAAGATAAGAGGTTATTTTCTATAAAAACATTTAATTACGTTTTTATTGTGTTTCTATCAATAAAATATGTTCAACCATTTTTTATCATATAATAAACTGGTGATATGTTTGACTAAAATCATTATTATTCATTATTTATTATATTTTTATTAGCTTGACTAATGATTTACACTTTTACTATCATTCCCTATATTATACTTAATGGTTTAGTATTATGTTTATTTGATTGGGGAATGTATTATAATTACTTATTTTAGTATTTTATATTATTGTTTTTATTGATTTTGTTTCACCCATTTCATAATAGTAATGCACTAGACAAAATATTTGATGATTGGGGACCTGTTTTAGATATCCCTATAATGCATCGATAGATATCTTGAGACAAATCAGTGAGAAAAAATTTGTTCAGTTTCTATCCAATGATTTAGTATATATTAAGAAAGAAAATGATTGTATAGATATGAAAAATTATGAACCCAGTCTTTATGAGATGAGAAATTTATAGGCGGTTATTTAATTAGTTTAAATATACATTCATATGTTTCAAACTTTTGTAATTATTTATGTGGATTTATTTTATCATAATTTATTTTTTCTATTTTATGTCATGTTTCATGATTCTATTACTTGTGTATTAGTTATTCACCTAT
This sequence comes from Viscum album, assembly GCA_963277665.1. Classification (NCBI taxonomy): domain Eukaryota; kingdom Viridiplantae; phylum Streptophyta; class Magnoliopsida; order Santalales; family Viscaceae; genus Viscum; species Viscum album. The sequence continues at coordinate 905,513 of CAUJRU010000136.1, read as the reverse complement.
CTATATTGATTGTTATTATTAATTTATGATATCCTCAACTACAATATTACCTTTTATAATCACATGATTTGCCAACATTATTATGTTTTATTTTCCATATGATAATAGGAAGTTAATTGTGTATGATATATGGGGTAAAATATAAATAACAATGTAATTATCAAAGAAACACAACCTTTATTTTATCTTTTAATATGTAAGTGAAATTTTAGTATGAATTTAATCTAATAATAATAAAAAACGATTTTCTAAATTATGATGTGATACCTTGTACGTAGTGGGAAGGAAATAATTGAGACACTAAATCCAGGTTATTAGACTCATAACCATTATATTTTTTATCCAAATATGTTTTAAAAAACATGGGTACTATATTTAACAAAAAATATATTAAAGAAAATAAAGAGATAATATAAATTGAGTATATCATTATAATAACATTCAAATGTTTTGATAAGTTATATATTTTGTGGTTATCCAAGAAATACATCCCTTTATGGATACTAAATGTGTATTTGGTTATAGTGAAGATCTACCTAGGGGTAATAACTCTATAAAAATAATGTTAAAAATTACATGAGTGTTACATGGTACAAGGAAATGATCCTTACTATTCGCCTCGTTTGACACTACTAGGGGTATATGTTTAGGATAATTTACAATTTCTTTATAAATCATTATAAAATATTTGAAAATATTTTTTGTGATTTGGAAACATTCCAAAACCAACCATGTTTATGATTTTTGGAATATACAAGCATAAAATATTCAAATTATGTTATGTGTTTTACTAGTTTTTTTATTACAGATTATGTAAAATAATGTTGTAATGTAATCCACTTCATTTCATTGTTTATAGAAGTATTATATTATAATGAATGGGAACTGTATCCATGAACATTAACTAATGAGTGAAAATGATCATTTATTTAAGGGTATTAAGGTAATCATACAGAGACATGTAGTCTCCCAATAAATTACATCATTTTAGGGAGTAATATCATGTGATATAAAAACAAATAAATAATTATCTATTTTTTATGGGTCTGAAAGGAAACAAGAGGATTAAGGATAACAGATAAAAAAATATGATAAGGGGATGAAGGGAAATAAGGGTTTTCCCACATATTATAATTGTGGTAAAAAATTGTGGTAGTTTGTTAGAGGAAATTGGAGTTTTCTACAAGTTTATAGAGATTTTTAATCATTATTTTAATTTTAAGTGTAATAAAAAAATTTCTAATGTGAAATACATCAACTATAAGGAGATGGGGCACCACCAAAATGAAACCCATAACCATTAAGGGAATATAAAAAAGATAAAAGATGATGAATGATTTTCATTATTATGCTATTAACATTGATAAAGTGGAATGATTAATGTGAATATGTTTAGAATCAATAACTAATTTATATTAGTATAATATCAATGATATTATGGTAAAAATAACAACAAAATATATAATAATTGTACTATAGTACTATTTCTTTAAGGATTTTAGAGCATTTAACGAATGGATTCGATGACCAAAAAATATGGACCTCTTAGAAAACCCTTGATTAAGGGTGGATAACACACTAAATGTACATGATATTGAGGTAATAATGAGGGAGTTAGGGGATAATTATGTCGTCCATGAAATTTTTTAGATAATAGATGCTTTATGAAATCATTTATAAATTTTAAAGTAAGTGTTAATTAATGGAATATAATTGACCGCATGATATTTTATTTTTAGATTTATGAATTTCTCAATTAAGGTTTTATAGTGATCAAGGTACTCAAATATTTTTAATACAATATTATGTTTTACATTATATTTTTTAGGGAGTATATTTTTAATTTAATTACTATCCTTCAAAATTTTTGAAATTTGAATTTGTATAGAATTATTTTTGATGAGACTTACGGTGATATATATAAATATAAAATGTGTTAAGTTTATATTTGTAAATTATTTGATAACTTTTTCTATCTATATTGGATTAAGAATTCTTATAGAGGCAGGAGGAATGAAATTTTATTCAAATTATCTATTAAATGTTTTCCGGGAATAAAAATTCATTTAGATATCAGTTAGTTAAAGTAAGAAGTGAAGTGAGAATTGATCAAAGAAAAAATATTATATTGTGACTATGAATTAGATATAAATAATTTATTCATATTTTCATATGTTCTCGATCAAGATCATAATATAATTTCTTAATTATAGTAATAAAGATCTTGAAATTAAAATTTTATCCCATTACATTCATTTTTATGAATAAAATTATCACATAACTCATCTTAGATTTATAGATTTTTTGTTGATGAATTTATCTTGATCATTAACATTCCAATTATCAACTAAATCTTTCACCCTCCATTATTATATGGGAATTTCACTTTTCACTCAATTCATTATCAGCACTTCCCACCTATTTTCTCCTACTTCGAAACCGTGTTTTTTGATTATTTAATGTAACCTTTGTACATCACTTTCTATCCTATAAAGATGATGTTTTATTACCCTTCTCAGTACATGGGATCTCTTGGTGGGTATTTTCTAATTTCAAACCCTTTACTACCGAGTTAAATATTTAATTGCGAGGACACAATTTATTTACTATGTGTTGAATATTAAAAACAAAGGAATTAAAAAGGTAACATAACATAGGTTAGTGAATAAGAAAAAAATAACTTATCTTATAAAAAAATATAACACTATAAAATTATCAAAATATTTATTTTTAAATATATTCAATCTCTTGGATTTCTTGCAACGTAGGAAAAACCTGGTATGAACAAAATGTGAAAATCTACTAAAATATTATTATTTAAAAATGACCATTATAATATAGCTATTAAGATGGATGATTTGTATAGTAATAGAGAAATTATTAAAGTTATATGGTTATAACATGTATATAATAATTTCAATGGATATTTTTAATTATAAAAAATAAGTGTAATTATGAATAAAAATAATTGTTTTCTAAAGAACTATATTTTTCTAAATGGTGGTTTGTTAGAGCTTTGTAATCAAAATTTAGAAATAATTTTTTTCCAGTATAAAAAAACTTAGTAGACAGAATTAAATTCATTTTTTAATGTAAATTTAATAATTATTTTTTGGTCAGTGTTTTGGATTTATTTGATAAAATTATGTTTTTTATGAATAGTGAAAAATATAGATTTTTATTAAAAACCACATTTTCTTTTAAATTATTTTAATAGATAAATTTTATTATAAAAAGGTTTTAAAGTAAAATTATTTTAATAATAATTACAAATAAATAAATTATTTCCTTTTAATCAATTTGATATTACATTTGGATATTGAAACATTATATATATATACACACACATATATATATATACATATATATATACATATATATATATATATATGAGAATTTTATCCTTGGAAACCCAATTTTTCATCTTGTCTATGGGTATATTTTTAAATATGATCCTTCCAATTTTGTGAATTGAATATTTTAAAATTTATTCCATATTTGGAATCTGACATATTTATATCATCAAATTGTTCTAACAAAAATTTTCACCATTATGAATAGTAAGAACAGTTAAAATTCTTTACTCCAGTTAAGCTTAAAAAGGACTAACCTTGGGTTAATATAAGATGATAAAGACTAAAAAAACTAATCCAGGTTAAAAACCATTGGATAGAAATATTTCAACATTATGACCTCTATGGTTCTATAGTGTCCCATTTTATTGTTTTTTAGAATCATAAAAATGTTGGTGTAATTTTTTCTTCAAAAATGACATGTTTGTCATCTCTAACACTTATGTCATGCCAACAATTATACTGCCCTCATCAAAAGGTAAAAACAATTTTTTTGAAAATACCATCCCATTTTAATTATTTATATCCAACCACAAATTATATATACCTCTCTAATATTAGAAATTTCACCTATAAAAGAAAATAGTCTAAACCAAAAGATGTTACCCGAAAAAAGATGTATTGTTTTTAACTATGAATTTAAAGTGTACTTGTTCTTATAAAACCATCTAATCTATATAAAATAATTTAATATAATTAAATTACTATATAAAATATAATTATATATTATTATGATAATGGAATAAACCAGATGCATCTCTACTTCCATCGAATGAGAAAGAAAATGGGTGATTATCTGTAAGAAGGCCCACCACTTTATGAACCGATGTTATTCATTTTCAATAACCAAATTTTTAGGGAGGATATAATGATGTATTTAATGTATTTATATTATATTTATTATATTATTATAATTTTTAAATTATCATGTAATATATACCTTCTTACATTCTATTTCTTGTTAGATATGATAATTTCACTCATCCCTTTGGCATACTACCGCCTCATGAATTGATGTGATTAATTTATCAAATTTTATATATGTACAACATAGTGGGAATAATGTCAATGAATATAGAAAATATTTATGATATAAATAAATTTTTTATAAATATACTATCACAAATATCTTCTAACCTTCCCATCCATAAAAAATTAATCATGTTTCATATGAGTAATTGTGTACTACAACCCACACATAGCGATGTGAAATGTTTTTCACTTTATTTTTACATGGATGGTAATAATGATATATTTTTTTAATGTAAATTCTGTTTAAAAAATAATAATTATTCAAATTAGTGAAATTAATATTTATTTGTTTTACATTCAATCCATTGAGAAAAATGGAAACAATGTTCATACATACAACATATCATCTCCAAGGATGGTGTGACACATTTTTTTCACATAAATTTATAAATTACTATAAGTACATATACAATGATTTTATATGAAATTTATATCATAATAAACATTATCTTGAATACATAAAAATTATAAAATAAAAATGACCAAAATTTTCAAAACAAAAACATAATGAAAAAAAATCAGGCAATTATTACAATGAATATTGTTTTAAACAAAGTGTTGTTAATAATTAGGGTGATAAATGACGATAATTTAATAATATACCTAAATAAATAAATTATTATGATTTTGAAAAATATTTATAATAAATATATATTTATGTTATCAGAGTTTTATCCATATAAGAAGGAATCTGAACCCTATGTTAGGGTTTGTTATATCTCTTTTACATCCATGAGAGATACCCCATATTACTCACATATTTTATTGTGTGGTGTAAATACACCCAATTAAGATATTTTAAACCACGAATATATTATCTTAATTTTATATAATATTTCATTTTATGAATACTTATTGTATTGGGATTAAGATTCAGATGTTATGAAAATTTTAAGAGTTTATTTCAAAATATCATCATTATTCAACATTATTAATTTTTATTTATACCCTGAGAAAATTAATTTTTATGTCTATTTTAAAATAAATCTAATTTTTTACAATTTTCCTATTCAATAACTATTTCACGTAATATTTCCATTTTTACTCCTTCGTAGTTAATATGATTATGAAAATATTTTTATGAAAATATGGCTTTATTTCTATCTTCAGTTGAAAATCCGTTGCTATGAAAATACATATTTTATAAAAAAAAATTAATTTATTTAAATATTTTGAAATGATTTATTGACGAAAAGTTCACCCTTTCTGATTTTTTTAAAAATTATTTGAATTTATTCATCATTTCATTTTCAGAATAAGTCCCGTTTATATTTTATAGAAAATGTAAAATGAATCATTATTTTAACATATAAGCAATGAAAAAAAAATTTAACTATAATTACCAATGAATTTTTTAAAGGTTATTTGAAAAAAGTTCAAAGTTTTTTTCAATGAATTTTATTTTCAAATTATTTTGTGAATTTTCATTGAAAAATAATGTCATATTGAAATGGTTATTTTCTTTAAAAAAAATTATACTGACATTTTTATAGTATTTCAATATATTAATGTCATGAACCCATTGTTGTGTTTATGATAAATTGGGGATTTGTTTTATTGAAATAGTTTGTATTAATTCATTCGATACTTTCATATCGTATCGACCAAGTATGTACAATTTTATTTTAATCCACTATAGTACTCTGGATAGATTATGATTATATTATTTTATTGGGGTATGTATTAAGATTTCGTGGTTAGGTTTTTAATACAAATTTTTAGGTTTATTTTCATCAACACCTTGAAAATATTGAATGAATTAGACATAGTCTGTGATTGGTGGTTCGTAGTTGTTAATTTCCCCTCGATTCATCCACATGTCTCATGAGGAAAATGAGTTCTCCGAATTAGACATGTTTTTATTCATAGATTTAAACAATATTGAAGAAGGTCTTGAATCTTTCAAATGTCTATTAGTATGCATTTAATCATTATTATATCCATTATTTCAATATAATATATTCATTTGATATAATTTCTATGTATGTTTATTGATATTATATTAATATTTATATGGAATTGATTAAACATGATTTATTTCATCCATATTATACATGGTTTATTCTTTAATTAGATTGTGTTTCGGTTATTTACCATGACATATTTATTGTAATAATTTTAATCATAATGGATTCCATGGTTAGCATACCCTTATAGAGTATCTCATCAAACCACTCACTTGTGATATATTTTCGATAGGATTGAATGAAGAGTTTTTTAAAGGTTGTGCAGGGGTACGTTTAGAGGAAAAATAGAGTTCATAAAAAACATTTTGTGTATTTCATATTTTCATATTTTGGTGAATTTAAAGTACTTATTTAGATTAAAAAGACTAATAAACCATTTTTTCCATCCGTATGTTGTACCAGGTATCTTGTTCCAATTAAATAACATAGAAAATGAGTCTATATTATTGTAGTTTGGATCATTAAACAAGGTTTACAAGACAGATCACCCATTAGGATGGTAACATATGTATGTAAAATAGAAAATGAATAATATATATATATATATATATGAGGATCTGGTACACTCCTCAAGACTATCCTCATTATGATTCATAAAACACGTCTGAGATTCTCTTACATGATAGTGCATTTAGGATTATCAGAACGACCAGAAACATTAATATATACTTGCTTCCTGGGTACACTTATGTTTCAGAATCTCAAATAGGGTGTGAATACATAACAAAATAGGGAACCAAGGACACTGCCCCAAAAATATCATAATTGTTTTAATATAATCATGTGACATGATCAGAATAAATTAATAAACCACAAAAAATAAATACACAACACAAAATACCAAATTTGGACCAATTGAAAAATTTATCTAATACATCATAATGACCACATCTTCAAATGATGGACTTTAGTCTCCATGGTATACATTATTGTATAATAAAGTACCCTTATAAGATATTTATCAGTTTATAAAATTCCTATATGTATCAATAAAATTGGGATTCATCTTGAAAACATCATTATAGTATACCTAATCAACCCCACCTCCCCATCCATGTAATCCCCAATGATGGTATCACAAATGACCACTATTTGATTTTTCTATTATGTAATTAACACATATATTACATATGTGAGTTTTCCCAAACATGACATAAGCTATCAAGAATCATAGAACACCCATATATTTTTTTCTCAATATTCATAGTATATAATAAAACCAAGCACCCTGAGTGTTTACCATACATAATTAATAGTCATTACCAATTTTTTATAAAAATTAAAATAATATCCACAGTGAAAACAATTATGTTTTATAGAAAAATTATAAAAAAAATTAAATGATGTTTCCCCAAATTACTTAACCAACCATAATTACCCATTAACTGGACAACCAAACACTAGGGTCTAAACATAAATTTGACATCATTAGGGGTCCTATATTGCCCCAAATATAGTGAAACCCCATTAGGATCCTTCTTTACAATTTAAGAAACTCTCACCAATGTCTATACATAGGGGTTACACGTATCTCACTGATTGATTACCAATTCATGGACTCATAGTCTAACAGTGGAACACAATACTAGAAAGCAACTAAAGAGATTGAATAAGCCCCTTAAAATCACCATGATCACACATGGTTAGTCTATAATGAAAACCATTTCAATTTTATTACCCACAATGAATAACTATTACCAAATTCTCACATTACTCCATGGGGATGTTCCAGAAGAACCTGTTGTTACACATTGAGGTTTTATGAATTTTTTTAATGTAAATTAAATTTATTTGATAACTTTTGTCACATGCAGTATAACATTTTAGTGAATCAAAAAATAATATTATTATTATTATTTTAAATTTACCATTTAAACCTAGTCGTTGACTTGTTTTTAATTACTAATTATAATTATTTCATATAAGTAAATCACCTTGATAAAAAATAACAAATTTTTAGTGAAACCATTATATGTTTCAGAAACACTATATTATCAAAAAATATTCTTAACTATTTTTGTGAATGAATTATAAATTTTATTTTCTCCATTATTTGAAGTTAATATTATAAAATAAATTTAATTTTTTAAATCAATAGTTAAAATTTATCTTTTACCGAATTTTGGTACTTTTTGGAGAAAGAAATATTTTTCGACGGTTAGTTAAAAACAATTAAATTTTATTTTGAATGATATTTTTTAAGGAATTTAAAAGATCAAATTTATTTGAAGTTGGTTTAAAATATAAATTCAGTTAAAATAGATCTTTTTAATCAAATTTATGTTTTTTATTAGTTTTATATTGAAATTTGGTATTATAACTTTGTAATTTTATGATGATTTTCTCGTTTGAAAACAAATATTTAGTTTTTTCATTTGGTTTATATTAAATTAACATTTTCCACTTCTATGAATGGAATTTGTAAAAATAGATTCCATTTTTATAATCCACATAATTTATATTATATAGTATGTAAAACATAATATCTGGTCAAAATTAATATTAAAAATTCTAAAATATCATTATTATAGATAATGTCAAAACATGTTTATAAGTGGTTTAACAAAAAATTTTAGGGGAATTATAATGACCCATACATTACATACATTATTATTACTTCAGAATTTAAACACACTTATTACAACATATAAAAAACCATGAAAGGACCGTATAGGTATAGTGTCTTTAGAAACTGGGAAACATAAACAACTGGTTCATAAATCATTTACACTGTCTCCCTTTTATTTTATCATATATTGATTCCATTTTGGAATATCTTACTCAATATCCTTCTTCCTGAATTGGGGAAAAGAAATCATACAACATGTGTGAGCTCAAATGCTCAGTAAGGGAAAAAAAGAAATATCATTCGTATCATATTTCTATGAACATGACATTTTGAAAATATTAACCTGCAAAAGAGATCATAATATCAAAACATGGGATAAATCATAATATTGAAATGTAATCCCAATAATCATAAAATAAAACATGAAACATTATGGCATACACACATAATCATAGAGAATCATTTCTTAGTAGTCAAGACCCATTGCAAAGACTATCTTAGCAGACAAAGTCCATTTCTGAACCGAGTTCACTCCTCGTTTCAGTCCAGTTTCACTAAACCGGTTTAACCTTCCGTTCCAGCCATGTCTATCTCATGACATATAAATCGTTTCCCCATGCATTGGAGGGAGATATAGGTCCCACCCATCTCATAATGAAACCATTATTATGTGTGCCACAAAATCATAAATCATACATCATAACATAACCCATGTAATAAAAATGGGAATCTTAAACAACATTCCATAATAACATAATCCATATAAGATAAAAGGACATCTTAAAAATAATTCCATCATAACATAATCAAATTAATGTAAAAATAGGGATAGAAACAGAACCTTATATTATCTTAGATGGAAAATAATTTTGATAAAACACTTGAACTCCATTCTTGAGGGAAATATCCTTTCTACATCAAAAACATTTTCCTTTATTAAAATGTAATCTAATTCTAAAATAAAAGAAGTTGATTAAAAATAAACATGAAAACTTGTAAATTACGCTTCATGGAAATAATGTTCTAAAAATCCATTCATGTCGTATAAGTTAAAAAAAGACATTCTTCTCGTACTTTGGCTGGAAAAGTCAAAAAGTACCTTGTACGAAAAATGACAAAAGTTTCCTTTCATATTTGTTAATAAAAACTCACCGAAGGGTATAATTGGATTTAAAAAATTGTATGCGGATGGAAATAATATTAAATATTGAGGAAACATGGATGTGGATGATAAATATTCCCCAATAAATTCTGAAGTATAAACAATCTCGGATAAAAATGAGATTGTGAGATTTTCCCTTACCTTAGGTCTGATTTGCTTCGTACGTGTCCAAAACTCCTGTATAATGATTTAAATAATTTTATTGACTTATTCCAGAATCGTACTCATTGTTATTATATCATATATGGTCATATTATTAGCTTCTTATTAGTAATATTTCATTGTTACTTGTTATTCGGTTGTTTAATGATTTTTGTTGTTGTGCGTGTTTTGTCGAATAAATTCTTATTCTTCTTTTAGGTTATAGGTACCTCATTTCTAGAATGGTATTAGTGTTATATATATAATATTTATTCATTCAATTCATTTATATAATCAGTATGTAATGAAGATCATGTAGAACGAGTCGCATCACATCGTGGAGACGGTAGGTCGTACATACGCACGAGCGATGATATCATTCCCATGATCGTGGAATTTTATTGAAGTGTATGTATACTATTTCAGAATCAATATCAAATTAATATAATCATATATAGTTATTATTTACACCATTATACCCATCCACGTTTTATGGTGGTGGAAAACAAATTTCACCACGACGTCGAGACGGTATTCCGTACGTACGCGTGCGTGGTGATTCCATTTTCCATAGGATGGAAAGAAGGTGAAATATAGTTGTTTCATATTTATAATAACATATCAGTATATTAGTGATACTAATGTTATTACTTAATAATGAAACAACTAAAGAAAAGACGTAGATGAAGAAATAAAGTCGAAAGAATCGGTAACAGATATTACCTCTTCTTCGACACACCTCTTTGATACCTCCTCTTAGGGAATTAAGATTGGTTTTTGAAGAATACCAGAACCTCTAGGATGTTTCTAGAGAAGTGTAGAAGAGAAATTGTCATGGTTTGGCCAATGTCGAAGGCTCAAAGTGGTGTGAGGAGGAGAGGGAGGAGGTTCCCTTTTATAAAGGAGGAGAGGGGCACCTTAGGAAAAACTTAAAATATTATTTTATTATAAAGTCATATTTGGGTTTTAATAGCTCCAAATAGATTTATTTCGAAGATAAGGTGGGTATGGGTCTAAATAATCTCATCAAATATATTTTATACAAGTTTAGGTTACTATTTTATCCTTAACATTTAGATTTAACTCTAAGTTAAAATTTAACTTTTACCGTGTCTTCTTGTTTTCTTACACTATATGGTTAATAAACATACTATAACAAGCCAAAAGAACCCCAAGTCGTTTATTATTATTATATATATATCTAAGTAATTTTTCCAAACCTTAGATTTTTTGGAATAATAAAACAATTAATAATATAATATTTGTTTTAAAAACTATTTTATGTCAATTTTTGGCACTATTTGGTAATTGATTTTTTTAAAAATCATAACATCATGATTAGTTCGAAAAACGTTAATTAAATCAATAATAAAATGTCATATTAACCTCAACAATTATTGGAATTCATAAAAAGTCTCAAAATACATTTATTTGGGTTATTATAACATCAACTATGTTAATATTTCCCTAATAAGATAATTACTACATTATCACTGTGTCATAAATTAATTAAATTATTTGATGTCTAAAAATTATAAATAAAAAAATATTATGTAAGAAATATTTTGAGATTTCTAATGAATATTTATAGTCAAATTTATCTTATGTATAACCCTATATTAAAAATGATTTAGTTATTAACCTTTGATTTTAACTATTTTAACCCTTTTTTAAATAAATTAATAATAAATGTCCTAATCTAATCCTAGTGGACCTAAATGGTCATATTTTATTCCTAAGTTTTTTTTGGTCTAATTACACTTATCCAATAGAATTAGAACATGTGTTAGGGTAATAATAATATCATTTTTACCATTAATTACACTATTTACTTTTAACCGTGGTAAATAAAAGTAAAAAGTTACTATTCACCAAAAACTATTTTCATCTCATTGAACCACATTTTTGTCCTTGATATTATCCATGTCTCACATATTTTCGGAATTCCACTCACAGAAGTAGTAAAATTAAGTTTTATGTAAATTGTCAAACTCTCCTAGGAGGTGGGTAAATGACGGTGAAAAGTTCAATAAAATTTTTATATATCTAAAATTATTATAAAATGACTCCAATGAATTACATTTAACATATATAGGTATTATGTATCAATTTTGACCTAAAATAAATTTAAATAAAATAAATATTTATTTAAATAAAAATTCGGTTTTTAAATAGAAACCCAGTGTATTAACTATTCATCAAAAATTGAAAGTTTCAGAAAAATACCAATAATTCCCCTAGGATAATTTTGATATTCTGAATCAAAAAATGAAGTCCATTTTGAAAAATAAAATTTCAAAAAGTGGGTATTACTATTCATAATGGTTAGTTTTAATAATATTTTAATAGCATATCGTTGTTTAGTAAAACTTGGTATTGCGTACAATGCAAGCTATCAACGAAGGTCGCGACTACGTGTAAAGCAAGCCAAGCTAGTGTTGTGTGTAGTGAAATATTCCTTTGATTATGTATATAACATAAAAACAAAATATTTCTCATAAAAATCTCGGGTATTACATTCTACCCCCCTGAAAATGAATTTCGCCCTCGAAATTTGTCACATTGTAACAAACAGATGAGGATACCTCTCCCTCATCATATCCTCAAGCTCCCATGTAGCTTCTTATAATTGGTGTTTCCTCCATAAAACTTTCACCAAGCGAGTGGTCTTGTTCCATAGTACTTTTTCACTATGATCCAGAATCTCTATCGGTTGTTCTTCATAAGAAAGATCTTGCTCCAACGGTACAACTTATGTGCTGAGTACATGTGAAGGATCGGGTATGTACTTTCTCAGGAGCGATACATGGAACACATAATGAACTTGAGAGAGATTAGGTGGAAGCGCCAATCGGTAAGCTACCTTCCCAACATTATCTAGTATTTCGAAAGGACCGATATACCTAGGGCTCAGCTTTCCCTTCTTTCCAAATCTCATTACTCTATTCCAAGGAGATATTCATAAGAACACTTTATCACCCACTTCAAACTCTAGGTCTTTTCTTCGGTTATCGACATAACTTTTTTGTCAACTCTGAGCTTCTCTTATGTTTTTGTGAATAGATCGGACCTTTTCTGCCATCTCATCAACAAGATCAGGTCCTAATAGCATTCTTTCCCCAACATCATCCCAGCAAGTTGGAGTCCTGTATTTCTTTCCAGAGAGAGCTACATAAGGATCCATCTGAATACTGAAGTGAAAGCTATTATTATATGAAAATTCCACCAAAGGTAGTTGTTGATCCCAACCACCTTTGAAATCCATAGATAAATCTCTTAACATATCTTCTAGAGATTGAATTGTTCTCTCAGACTGACCGTCTGTCTGAGGATGATAAGCAGTGCTGAAACTCAACTATGTATCCAAAGTATGTTGAATACTTCGCCAGAACTTTGAGGTAACCCTTGGATCCCAATCAGATATAATGTAAAGTGGTACTCCATGAAATCTTACCACTTCCTTTACATATATCCTGGAAATCTGATCCAGAGAGAAATCCTCTCTAATAGAAATGAAGTGTGCCGACTTTGTAAGACGATCAACTATGACCCAGATAGCATTATTACCTTTGGATGTTTTAGGAAGTCCGGTTACAAAGTCCATAGTGATGTTTTCCCATTTCCATTCAGGTATGGGTAATGGTTGTAATATCCCCTCAGACTTATGTCTCTCAAATTTAACTTGCTGACAAACCAAGCATCGAGAGACATATTCAGCAACATCTTTTTTCATGCCATCCCACCAAAAGTACTCTTTTAGGTCCCTATACATTTTCATGCTTCAAGGATGAATAGATAATGAAGAACTATGAGCCTCATCCAGTAGCTCCTTCTTTAATTCGGGGACGGGAGGAACACAAAACCGATTCCTATTCTTTATTATCCCTTCACAATCGAGGTTGATTTCAGGAACATTTCTCACCTTCTTTTGAAACTCTACATCTTCTTTCTGTGCCTCTTTAATCTTCGCATATATAGATGGTTGAAAATTCATTTGATAAAGATATGATCTTTCCCCTTCTATTATAATTCCAAGATCCATCCTTTGTTAATCCATAAATATTGGATCTTTTGTGATCCTCATCATGGATAAACCCGCATGGTCTTGTCGACTTAATGCGTCTGCCACCTTGTTTTCTTTCCCAGGGTCATAATGAATTGAGTAGTCGTAATCCTTAATCAGCTCCAACCATCTTCCTTGGCACATATTTAGCTCTTTTAGTGTGAAAATATACTTTCAACTTTTATAATCAGTATAAATATCACACCTTTCACCATTAAGATAATGTCTCCAAATATTTAATGCAAATAATACCGGAGCTAACTCCAAATCATGGGTTGGGTAATTTTTCTCATGGATTTTCAAGTGTCGTGAGGAATAAGATATCACCATATCTTTTTGCATGAGAACACACCCTAGCCCCTTCGTGGATGCATCACTGTAGATCACAAACCTTTCCCCACTACAAGGAAGTGTGATCATAGGTGCACTGGATAACCTTCTTTTTAACTCCTTGAAATTCTCTTCACATTCCTCCTTCCACACGAACTTAACTCTTTTTCGAGTCAACCTGGTGAGTGGATTAGATAATCGTGAAAAATATTTCAAAAAACGTCGATAATATCCAGAAAAACTAAGAAAACTTCAGATCTCAGTTACTGTTGTTGTTCTCAACCATCTTTCTATAACCTCTGTTTTTGCTGGATCCATAGATATGCCCTTTTTGAGATTATGTGACCCAAAAATGCAACTTTTTAAGCCAAAATTCACACTTGGTAAATTTGGCATAAAGATTCTCCTTTCTCAGGGTCTTCAATACAATTCTCAAGTGATCTTCATGTTCTTCCTTACACTTTAAATAGACAAGAATATCGTCTATAAAGACTACCACAAACTGATCAAGATAGTCTCTAAGGACTCTATTCATCAGATCCATGAATATAGCAGGGGCATTAGTAAGACCAAATGGCATCACTATAAATTCATAGTGTCCATACCTTGTACCGAAAGCCGTCTTTGGTATATCCTCCCTTTTGACCCTTAATTGATGATACCATGAATGAAGATCAATCTTGGAAAAGTATTGAGCTCCATGTAGTTGGTCAAATAAGTCATCAATGCGCGCGAGAGGATATTTGTTCTTGATAGTGATCTTGTTAAGTTCTTGATAATCAATGTAGAGTCTCAATGATCCATCATTCTTCTTAAAAAATAGAATAGGTGCTCCCCATGGTGATACACTAGGGTGTATGAATCCCTTATCAAGATTCTCTTGGAGTTTATTCTTCAATTCCTACAACTCAATTGGGGCCATTCTATAAGGTGTCTTTGAAATATGCAAAGCACCCGGTACGAGTTCTATTGAAAACTCAACTTCACGATTTGGTGGAAGACTCGGCTAATCCTCCGGAAAGACATCATCAAACTCCTGTACAATGGGCATATTCTTAATCGTGAGTTTCTCACCAACCATTTGAGATAAATAACCATCATTTAGTGGAATCAAGACCCATAAGATGGAAGAAATTTCCACTGGAAGGTTATGTTCATCCTTACATCGATAGACGATCATAGATTGATCTAGAATATGAAATGTGACTTCCCTTATTTGGAAATTGATATGATCACCATATAAAGAAAGACAATCCATGCCAATAATCACATCAAATTCCACTATAGGAAGGATCACAAGATTTGTAGGATGCACTTTCCCACAAACATCAATAGAAGAACAATTGTAAACTTTTGATGCGACTTTTGTGCCATTAGGGGTAGTCACAGCTAACTCAACATCTAATTGTTGAGGTAATACAATGATACCCTTAAAAAATTCTTCAGAAATAAAAGAGTGGGTGGATTCAGAATCAAATAAAACATTTTCTACTTTAGAGTGGATGGTATGTGTACCTTTCACCACTTCGTTATCATACTCCACATCGCTGAGATAAATTGCATGTTACATTCCTTTTTCATTAGCCTTAAGAGTTTGTTGACGTCGATCATCATAAAAAACCCTTGAATTAGGGCATTGATTAGCATAATGCCTCATTTCCTTGCACTTGTAACATTGAAGTGTAGGAGGTGCACTCTGTGTAGCCTTTTCTTTGTTCGAATCACTAGAAATATTCTTCCCATCATTGTGGCATTCAAATTCTCGATGACCTTCCTTTCAACATTTGAAACATTTACTTGTCCCTTTAATAAAACTCCCTCCATGTTTCTTTCCACACTTTGAGCATAAGGGAAAACTCATCTTCTTTTCAGTGTGCTCTTTAGATTTTCTTTTGAACTCCATTTTCCTCTTCTTGTCAAACGCATATGACCGATGGGTTACTTCAATATCCATCTCAACCTTGAGAGCACATCGAACAATTTCCTTGTAGATATTGAAGTCCCTTATGGCTAACTCCCTTCGAAGACTTGGTTTTAAGCCACTAAAGAATCGATCGATCTTACTCTCAGGTTGGATAATAATACCATAATCGTATCTTGCATGTCTTGTAAAATTTTCTTCGTAGGTACCAATAGATTCATCATCCTTTTTCTTTAGTTCAAGAAACTCCCTCTCCATATTTATTCGATGAATACGAGGGAATTACATATTGAAAAATATGTTCTTGAACTCGTCCCATTCCATGGACTCAATTTCATCTCTTGGGCTTGTATTCTTGATATGATTCCACCATTGATCAGCTTCACCTTACAAATGAAAAACTGATAAGATGACATTATCATGTTCAGAACATTGAAGAACTGAAAATATCTTTTCAGTGGTACTGGTCCATTTTTCATCCACTAATGGATCAGTAGACCTGCTGAATGAGGGTGGACGCTACCTCATGAAGGATTCAACAGAATATTGCTCCTTCTTTTTCTCATTTGGAAGTATTTCATGATTCATATCTTGAGAAAGTTGTGTGAACATGGCTAAATATTTTTCATTCCATCTCCCATAACGTTTGGTTTCTCAGGGGACAATCATTGCATTGCCCGTCGCATTCCGCATTAACACGGTTCCTTCAGGTTCCAGCCATTGACTAAAACCAAGAAGAATAGTGTGAGAAATACTAATTATAATAAGAAAACCACATAATCAAGAATAAAATTTCACACTTAAGGTCTTATCATAGGTTTCTCATGGCCATTTTTAAAACACTAAGATTGTGTTCTATTCTTAGAATTATCCGTAGGGTTCTTACTAAGGCTTTCACATCCTAGT
This sequence comes from Viscum album, assembly GCA_963277665.1. Classification (NCBI taxonomy): domain Eukaryota; kingdom Viridiplantae; phylum Streptophyta; class Magnoliopsida; order Santalales; family Viscaceae; genus Viscum; species Viscum album. The sequence goes on along the minus strand of CAUJRU010000136.1, from coordinate 888,069 downwards.
TTCCTAAGGTTGACTATACCTTTCCTCTGATACCAACTATAACGACCCATACTTTACATACATTATTATTACTTCAGAATTGAAGAACACTTATTACAACATATAACAAAACCATGAAAGGACCGTATAGGTATAGTGTCTTTAGAAACTGGGAAACATAAACAACTGGTTCATAAATCATCTACACTATCTCCCTTTTATTTTATCATATCTAGAGTACCTTTTGGCATATCTTACTTAGTATCCTTCTTCCTGAACTGGGGAAAAGAAAACATACAACAAGGGTGAGCTTAAATGCTCAGCAAGGGTAAACAAAAGAAATATCATTCGTATCATATTCATAAGAACATCACATTTTGAAAATCTTAACCTGCAAAAGAGATCATAATATCATAACACGGGATAAATCATAATACTGAAATGTAATCCCAATAATCAAAACATAAAACATGAAACTTTGTGGAATTCACACATAATCATAGAGAATCATTTCTTAGTAGTCAAGACTCATTTCCAAGGCTATCTTAGCGGACAAAGTCCATTTTTGAAACGAGTTCACTCCTCGTTTCAGTCCTGTTTCACTAAACCAGTTTGACCTGCCGTTCCAGCCATGTCTATCTCATGGGATATAAATCATTACCCAATGCATTAGAGGGATAAATAGGTCCCACCCATCTCATAATGAAGCCATTCTGATTTGTGCCACAAAACTATAAATCATACATCATAGCATAACCCATGTAAAAAATTTGGGAATCCTAAACATCATTCAATGATAACATAATCCATAGAAGATAAAATGACATCATAAAAATAATTCCATCATAACATAATCACATAAATGTAAAAATAGGGAAATAAATAGAACCCTATATTATCTTAGATGGAAAATAATTTTGATAAAACACTTGAACTCCATTCATGAAGAAAATATCCTTTCTACTTCAAAAACATTTTCCTTTCTTAAAATGTCATATAATTATAAAATAAAAGAACTTGATTAAAAATAAACTTGAAAACTTGTAAGGTAAGCTTCATGGAAATAATGTTCTAAAAATACATTCTTGCCGTATAAGTTAAAAAAACATTATTCTTGTACTTTTGCCGGAAAAGTCAAAAAGTACCTCGTACGAAAAACGACAAAAGATTCCTTTCATATATTTTACTAAAAACTTACCGAAGGGTAAAATTGGATTTAAAAAATTTTAGGCAGATGGAAATAATATTACATACTGAGGAAACATGTATGTGGATGATAAATATTCCCCAATAAATTCTAATGTATAAACAATCTCGGATAAAAATGAGATTGTGAGATTTTCCCTTACCTTAGGTCTTATTTCCTTCGTACGTGTCCAAACCTCATGTATGATGATTTAAATAATGTTATTGACTTATTTCAGAGTCATAACCATTGTTATGATATCATATATGGTCATATTCATAGCTTCTTATTAGTAATATTTCATTTTTTACTTGTTATTCGGGTGTTTATTTCTTTTTGTTCTTATGCGTGTTTTGTCGAATAAATTCTTATTATTATTTTAGGTTATAGATACCTTATTTCCAGAATGGTATTAGTGTAATATGTAACAACCCGAGATTTTATAAGATACATTTTTTTTAATTTCATTCATATCTTCTATTGTACGACACTCCAAGATTACCTTGCGCTATACGCAACACCGTATTAGCTTGCAATATACGCAACACTATTCTTGGACCGTGTTACACACAATTTCAAGTTCGTTTGATAGAAGTTATTCTACGCAACATTGAGTATATATATATATATATTCAATGTATAAATAAAATATGGTTGGATTCTGTTATACGCAACGACAAAGGAGTTGTGCACTACACGCAACCCTGACTTGGCTTGCATTACACGCAATCGCGACCTTCCTCGATAGCGTGTGTTGTACGCAATACCGGGTTTTACTAAACAACGATATATTATTATAATATTATTATGAACTATCTTTTATGAATATTTTTAACTAAATTTTGAATTTTATAACATTATTATTCATCTTACACATTTTCTAGAACATGGTATAAGAACAAAATAAATTTTTCGGGTAAAATAAGTATTTTTCAAAAAATGCACTTTTGCCGCCTTTTGATGGCGCACCCACTTTAAATCTAGTTTTTGACATTTTTATATGTTCAATTTGACAAAATAAAATTCTTCTTTTGAATCAGGATATAAAAATTTAAATTAGATAAAGTTTTGATATTTTTCCGATAACTTTCATATTTTAATGAATAGAAAAAACACGCTATATTTTAATTAAAAACAACTTTTTTCATCATAATATCTTATGTGGTTAAATTATAATATTTAATGGTTTTAAAGTATGAATAGAATATATTTTTACCATTGAATATAATTTATGTCATTATCATTGATTTTACCTTGAATTCTTAGGTTAAATCAATTCAATCTTTTGCAATGTTTTAAACAAAAACCCGTTTTTATTCGACAACGGGATTAATTTTAATTTAATTTCTGCAACTTCTATGTATTGAATTTTAAAAAATGGATTCCATATTTGGAATCAGTGGGTCCAAATTATGTTAATAGGCTACTTTTTATTTTTGGGAATTATGAATAGTATCAACGGTAAATTGTATTTACCATAGTTAAAGGTAAATCAGGTAATTAAGGGTAATATAATATTATAAAATTACCCTAACACATGAAAAAATTATATTTGATGGCTAAAATTAAGCCCATATCAACTAAGGGTCGGATTAGATTCATTTTATGGACTTTTGACCATGAAAATAATTTAATTATTATTAAAACCAAAGAAAGTGACAACATGTCACTCTCTTAAATCTTATAAGTATAATAATTTTAACTTAGTGATAAACATCATAAAACATCGAACATGAATAATCTCCAGAAATCTAACAAAATTATCTACATCATGAGAATTTATTTATAATTTTTTGGGATTAAATAATTATCATTAATTGTTACACAATAGTGATGCAAGAATTATTTATCTAGTGAAAAATCAAGAATATAGTTTTTATTAAACTAATAATGACCATTAAAGGCACAAAACCCTGACCAAAACTTATTGGTCATGTAAAGGTAAACTATATTCATCCAATGGTCGAATATTTGACCATTTGGAGTCTTATACAAGAAATTATGACACTTATATTATTTTATTTTAAATGATGCCAAAGTTGTCAACTTCATAATTTAATAAATATAACAATTTAAATATTGTGATTCTAAGATTATAAATTCTAGTAAAAGTATTATTGTGAAAGGTAGTATATTTATATTCATCATAGGATTTTATTTTAAATTTTTATGCAACAAATAAGTATATTAAATAATTATACAAAAATGATGTAGTAATTATTTTATTAAGAGATAAACCAAATAAATGGTTTTAAAAATAATAAAATAAATATTATATGTACTATTTAATGAGATCCACTAATTTTATAGACACATATGACCTTTTATTAATATATTAATGATTTGATTTTGAACATATCATCTGTATATATTTTATTTAAATTCAAATAAATGAATAGTGTCAAAATTGACACTATTGTTATTTTATAAAAATAACATATTATAAAATTGTTTAAAAATCACAAAAATATTTAAAAATTATAAATTTAAATTTATATGGTCTATAATGTTATAAAGTAAACAATTATGGAAAATTCACAACAAATAAGTAATTATTTGTTATAATTTAAAATTTAGAATTTTATTACCACAAATAAACTTAATATATTAAATAAGGATAAATCAAAATGATAAGGTTTAAAATAAGATCCAAACATGTCTAAATTTGATTGGTTGATGAGATTACAACCCTATCTCATCTAAACTTCGAATATGAGTCATTTTTGGAGGTTTTTAATGGGGGTTAGATTTATTATAAATTAATATTTTTAAGAATTCCAAAGGTGCCCCTCTCCTCCCTTATAAAAAGGAACCTCCTCCCTCTCCTCCTCACACCAATTTGAGCCTTCATGCTCGGACAACCCCTGCCAAAGTATCTTCTACACTTCCCTAGAAACATCCTAGAGGTTCTGGTCTTCTTTAAAGACCAATCTTAGTGCCCTAAGAGGAGGTTTCAAAGAGGCGTATCAAAGAAGAGGTAATTTCTTCTCCCGATTCTTTCAAGCTTCTTTCTTCTTCAACTTATTCTTATTTAGTTGTTTCATTATAAAGTAATAAAATAAGTATCAATAATATACTGATTTGTTATTATAAATATGAAACAACCCCATTTCACCTTCTATCCATCCTATGGAAAACAAAATCACCGCGCGTGCATACGTACAGAATACCGTCTCCACGCCGTGGTGTAATCTGCTTTTCCACCAACACATTACATGGATGGCTATTATGGTGTAAAAAAATAACTATAAAGAGTTATTATAACATAATAATGATTCTGATATATTGTATCATCCACTCTAATTCAATTCAATAAATATGGAAATGATATCATCGCTCGTGCGTACGTACAGACTACCGTCTCCACGACGCGATGAGATTCATTCTCCATGTTAACCATTTAAGAATGATTATAATGTATATATAAGCAATAATAATGAAATATATGACATTATAAAGCTACTGTATTTATGTGTATATATATTTATGTCATCTACATAATTCCATTCAACTCAATAAGAAAACGAAAACAGTGTTCATGCGTACGAACGATCTACTGTCTCCATGAACGATGTATTTCTTTCCATTTACTGATCTATTATATATATATATATATTCTGAATGTATATTATATATAAATTATGTTTTATATTCTAGAATTAAGTAATCATTATCTAAGTAATCATATGAATAATTACAAGTTAAAACACGAACGACAAATAAGATGATTTTACCCAAAACGCTACTTTAACATGAATTTACAAAAGAACGGGTAATATAAAGTCATAAGTGAACCATATATGATATAATAAGAATGAATATGATTCTTTAATAAGTCAATGACATTATTAAAATCATTATACAGGAGGTTCGGACACTTACGAAGCAAATCGGACCTAAGGTAAGGGAAATATCACAATCTCATTTTTATCCGAGATTGTTTATACTTTAGTATTTACTGGGGTGTATTTTATCATCCAAATTCATGTTTCCTAAATATGTAATATATTTCCATCCACCTACAATTGTTTAAATCCAATTTTACCCTTCGGTGAGTTTTTAGAAAAATATATGAAAGAATCTTTTGTCGTTTTTCGTATGAGGTACTTTTTGACTTTTCCGACAAAAGTACGAAGAATGTTTTTTTTAACTTATATGGAATGAATGGATTTTTTAAAAATTGTTTCCAAAGATCTTCCTTTCAAAGTTTTCAAGTTTATTTTTAATCAACTTCTTTTAGTTTAGAATTGTATGACATGTTATGAAAGGAAAAGTGTTTTTGAAGAAGAAAGGATATTTTCCTCAAGAATGGAGTTCTAGTGTTTTATCAAAATTATTTTCCATCTATGATAATAAAGGGTTCTGTTTTTATCCCTATTATTACATGGATTTGATTATGTTGTGATGGAAATATTTCTATGAATTCCTTTATCTTATATGAATTGTTTTATGATGTCATTTTGTTTAAGAATCCCATTTTTATTACATGGGTTATGCTATGATGTATGGATTATGATTTTGTGGCACACATAAGAATGGTATCATTATGATATGGGTGGGACCTATATCTCCCTCCAATGAATTCGGTAAAGATTATATATCTCATGAGATAGACATGGCTGGAATGGTAGGTTATACCGGTTCAGTGAAACAGGACAGAAACGAGGGTGACTCGGTTCAGAAAGGGACTTTGTCCACTAAGATAGTCTTGGCAATGAGTCTTGACTAATAAGAAATGATTCTCTATGATTATGTGTTTATGCCACAAAGTTTAATATTTTATGTTATGATTATTGTGATTACATTTCACTACCATGAGTTATCCCAGGTTATGAAATTATGATCTCTTTTACAGGTTAAGATCTCCAAAAGTTATGTGTTTATGTATATGATGTGATTGATATTTCTTTTGTTTACCCTTACTGAGAATTTGAGCTCACCCTTTTATGTTTTCTTTTCCCCTGGATATAAAGAATGTTTTTAGGTATTAAAAAAACGAAGATCTTTGTGGGAGATGTTGAAGATCTTTCACCAGGATTAGAAGATTATATTCCGAGTTTCCAAAGACACTAAACTATTACGATCCTTGTGTGTGTGTTTTTTTATGTACTACGTATTCCGCAAATGTAATGTAATGTCAATGTACGTCAAGCTTCGGGTCTCTACATTTGGTATCAGAGGGAGGTTTAGTCAACCTTTCGAAACTAGGATGCGAAAACGTTAGTGAGATCCCTAGAGACATTTCTAAGGTATGTATAGGGATGTCCCTAAGGATAAGTATACGTATAGGATATAGTCCTAGAACTATGGTAACAATATTAGATTAAACCAAAGATGTTAGATATTGAAGTTACTCCCCCTTTATTATGATTTTTGCCTCTCACACTATTCTTTTTGGGTTTTAGAAAATGGCTGGAAACAAGATGATTCACGATAATGGAGGATATGATGGACAATGGAATGATATTCTTCATGAGAAATCAAATGAAATAGGATTTGGAAGTCCAAACATCATTATTATGCCGAATCAGCAATCTCATAATATGATCAATAAAGTAAAATTTTGTAAGTTTCCTGACTCGGCTAATAAGAGAAAGATGGTGTTTCATGATGATCATAGAGGAAAGAATGTTCAATTTCCCCTATGTAAATCATGTGGGAAGAGGCATCAAGGAGAATGTTTCAAAGGAACTGGAAGATGCTTTTGGTGTGGAAAAGAAGGACACAAAGCCAGTAAGTGCAAAGGAAGAGGTTCAGTTAACACCAGGGATGAGGATAATGGTATTTCCACGACACCAACAATGGTTAAATGTTTTAAATGTGGAATGTACGGGCATTATGCAAACCAATGACCTAAGGGAAAGTCTCATGAAGAGAATCTGTATGGTCGTATGGGTAGTATTTATGTCGATGCTGATGAAGAGACTACAAATGATATGTGAGATGAAAGAATTGTTGAAGCTCGGTCAATGGTTTAAGAATGTAGTAGAATGATTACATTTTTATCATGTGTAATGTTGTATAAGTAATCTTATGGTACTATGGAATAAAGAGACATCTAAGGATTGTTACACTATTGTCTTTCCTTGAGTTTTGAAAGTGTATGATTAATGTTACCAGTATCCATGAAAGGTTATTCAGATATTTTTGGAATGTAGATGATATGCGCATAATGAAGGGATAAGGAAAAAATTAAATGTTTGATAGTATTCATGATATCATGACTGATATAAGGAGAAGGTTATGTAATGGATTGAGGATATAGAATTTTTGGATTTTGGTATGTTAAAAGAGTTAACTTCTGACAGCATTTATGTTTTCACTAAGGTTTAATGGGTATTCATTCTTCAAGAGAATGCATGATTAAGGTATTCACATGTTTGTAATTTGACCAACAAGATATATCTTATGATATATGGGGGATAAATGATGGAATTCGCGTGATTGTTCTGTGACATTTCAAGTAATCATTTTCTTTATACTATGAGCTTGGACCGAATTATTTTAGATAAGCCTAAAGATTAGAATGGATTATGTTGGACATAAGTTAGGATAAAACGTTTTTAGATATTATTGATGGGATGTTACAGTAATATAGCTTTAGAAAAAGGACAACCTGCAGGACGGGCGACAGCCCATCGCGTCGGACAAGGCTGTGGGAATCGAACCCACAACCGAAGTGCGACTGGCCTTTATCGCCTACCACTAGCCTACAGGAAGTCCCTGTTTAGTAGAAACTAGTTTTATTAAGCAGTATGATATATGAAGTATAAGTCCATTTTAGGAACCATATATGATTAATCTCACTATAAATGGACTTATGTATTTTTTGATAACTTTTCTAACCATTTGTTTGAGACAGATGGAATGACCCATCATTCTATCACATGATCTGCTAACACATCATGAATGACAAATTCAACTTCATTTCTTTAAGAGATGAAGTGGAAATTGTCCAAAGAACGACCAACGGTGAGACTATACCAAAATCACGAAAGTATTTCTTCTAATTCCAATTTCATCAACTTTAGGGAAATGATCTTGAAAACCAAAAATGTTGTCCTAGTTCCCTTATATCCGATTAATTATATGGTACCTTAGATTGTCGCAAATTTATGGCTTTGTGATTGCTGGCTTTTCCATAGCCATGTTCTCTACCACTCTCCCTCAGAACATGATGGTTAGATTTCTCTTCCATATCCATATTTTCACCTATGTTGAAACATAGTGATTAGTTTATTTGGGTAACCGTTAAGTTTCATACTTTTGATTTTAAATATAGGTTTTGGTATTCCTTTTTACGATGTGGGTTTCTATCAAATAAACTTTCGAATAGTAAACCATTTATAACCCCGACGAATTTCGAGGGCGAAATTCATTTTAAGGGGGGTAGAATGTAACAACCCAAGATTTTATAAGATAAATTGTTTTTAATTTCATTAATATCTTCTATTGTACGACACACCAAGATTACCTTGCGCTATACACAACACCGTATTATCTTGCAGTATACGCAACACTATTCTTGGACCGTGTTACACACAATTTCAAGTTCGTTTGATAGAAGTTATTCTACGCAACATTGAGTGTATATATATATATATATATATTCATCATATAAATAAAATATGGTTGGATTCTGTTATACGCAACAACAAAGGAGTTGTTCACTACACGCAACCCTGACTTGGCTTGCATTACACGCAATCACGACCTTCCTCGATAGCGTGTGTTGTACGCAATACCGGGTTTTACTAAACAACGATATATTATTATAATATTGTTATGAACTAGCCGTTATGAATAGTGTTAACTAAATTTTAAATTTTATAACATTATTATTCATGTTACACATTTTATAGAACATGGTATAAGAACAAAATAAATTTTTCGGGTAAAATAAGTATTTTTAAAAAAATGCATTTTTGCCGCCTTTTGATGGCGCACCCACATTTAAATCTAGTTTTTGACATGTTTATATGTTAAATTTGACAAAATAAAATTCTTATTTTGAATCAGGATATAAAAATTTACATTAGATAATGTTTTGATATTTTTCCGATAACTTTCATATTTTAATGAATAGTAAAAACACGCTATATTTTAATTAAAAACAACTTTTGTCATCATAATATCTTATGTGGTTAAATTATAATATTGAATGGTTTTAAAGTATAAATATAATATATTTTTAACATTTAATATAATGTATTTCATTATCATTGATTTTACCTTGAATTCGTAGGTTAAATCAATTCAATCTTTTGCAATGTTTTAAACAAAAACCCGTTTTTATTCGACAAAGGGATTAATTTTAATTTAATTTCTGCAACTTCTGTGTATTAAATTTTAAAAAATGGATTCCATATTTGGAATTAGTGGGTCCAAAAAATGTTAATAGGCTACTTTTTATTTTTGGGAATTATGAATAGTAACTACGGTAAATTTTATTTACCATAGGTAAAGGTAAATCGGGTAATTAAGGGTAAATATAATATTATAAAATTACCCTAACACATGAAAAAATTCTATTTGATGGCTAAAAGTAAGCCCATATCAAATAAGGGTCGGAATAGATTCATTTATGGTCTTTTGACCATGAAAATAATTTAATTATTATTAAAACCAAAGAAAGTGACAACATGTCACTCTCTTAAATCTTATAAGTATAATAATTTTAACTTAGTGATAAACATCATAAAACTTCGAACATGAATAATCTCCAGAAAGCTAACAAAATTATCTACATCATGAGAATTTATTTATAATTTTTTTGGGATTAAATAATTATCATTAATTGTGACACAATAGTGATGCAGAAATTATTTATCTAGTGAAAAATCAAGAATATTGTTTTTATTAAACTAATAATGACCATAAAAGGCACAAAACCCTGACCAAAACTTATTGGTCATTTAAATGTAAACTATATTCATCCAATGGTCGAATATTTGACCATTTGGAGTCTTATACAAGCAATTATGACACTTATATGTTTTTTTAAATGATGCCAAAGTTGTCACCTTCATAATTTAATAAATATAACAATTTAAATATTGTGATTTTAAGATGATAAATTCTAGTAAAAGTATTATTGTGAAAGGTAGTATATTTATCTTCATCATTGGATTTTATTTTAAATTTTTATGAAACAAATAAGTATAATAAATATTTATACAAAAATGATGTAGTAATTATTTTATTAGGAGATAAACCAAATAAATGGTTTTAAAAATAATAAAATAAATATTATATGAACTATTTAATGTGATCCACTAATTTTATAGATACATATGAACTTTTATTAATATATTAAAGCTTATATTTCGAACATATCATCTGTATATATTTTATTTAAATTCAAATAAATGAATAGTGTCAAAATTGACACTATTGTTATTTTATAAAAATAACATATTATAAAATTGTTAAAAATCACAAAAATTTTTAAAAATTATAAATTTAAATTTATATGGTCTATAAAGTTATAAAGTAAACAATTATGGAAAATTCACAACAAATAAGTAATTATTTGTTATAATTTAAAATTTAGAATTTTATTACCACAAATAAACTTAATAGATTAAATAAGGATAAATCAAAATGATAAGGTTTAAAATAAGATCCAAACATGTCTAAATTTGATTGGTTGATGAGATTACAACCTTATCTCATCTAACCTTCGAATATGAGTCTTTTATGGTGGGTTTTAAGTGGGGTTAGATTTATTATAAATTAATATTTTTAAGAATTCCAAAGGTGCCCCTCTCCTCCCTTATAAAAGGGAACCTCCTCCATCTCTTCCTAACACCAATTTGAGCCTTAATGCTTGGCCAAACCCTGCCAAAGTATCTTATCCACTTCCCTAGAATCATCCTAGAGGTTCTGGTCTTCTTTAAAGACCAATCTTAGTGCCCTAAGAGGAGGTTTCAAAGAGGCGTATCAAAGAAGAGGTAATTTCATCTCCCGATTCTTTCAAGCTTCTTTCTTCTTCAACTTATTCTTCTTTAGTTGTTTCATTATAAAGTAATAACATCAGTATCACTAATATACTGATTTGTTATTATAAATATGAAACAACCCCATTTCAACTTCTATCCATCCTACGGAAAACAAAATCACCGCGCGTGCGTACGTACGGAATACAGTCTCCACGGCGTGGTGTAATCTTCTTTTCCACCAACAACTTACATGGATGGGTATTATGGTGTAAAAAAAATAACTATACAGAGTTATTATAACATAATAATGATTCTGATATATTGTATTATCCACTCCAATTCAATTCAATAATTATGGAAATGATATCATCGCTCGTGCGTACATACAGACTACCGTCTCCACGACGCAATGAGATTCATTCTCCATGTTAACCATTTAAGAATTATTATAATGTATATATAAGAAATAATAATGAAATATATGACATTATAAAGCTACTGGATTTATGTGTATATATATGTATGTCATCTACTTAATTCCATTCAACTCAATAAGAAAACGAAAACAGCGTTCATGCGTACGAACGGTCTACCGTCTCCATGAACGATGTATTTCTTTCCATTTACTGATCTATTATATATATATATATATATATATATATTCTGAATGTATATTATATATAAATCATGTTTTATATTCTGGAATTAAGTAATCATTATATAAGTAATCATATGAATAATTACAAGTTAAAACACGAACGACAAATAAGATGATTTTACCCAAAACGCTACTTTAACATTAATTTACAAAAGAACGGGTAATATAAAGTCATAAGTGAACCATATATGATAGAATAACAATGAATATGATTCTGTAATAATTCGATGACATTATTTAAATCATTATACAGGAGGTTCGGACACTTACGAAGAAAATCGGACCTAAGGTAAGGGAAATATCACAATCTCATTTTTATCCGAGATTTTTTATACTTTAGTATTTACTGGGGTGTATTTTATCATCCAAATACATGTTTCCAAAATATGTAATATTATTTCCATCCACCTACAATTTTTTAAATCCAATTTTACCCTTTGATGAGTTTTTAGTAAAAGATATGAAAGGAATCTTTTGTCGTTTTTCGTACGAGGTACTTTTTGACTTTTCCGACAAAAGTACGAAGAATGTTTTTTTAACTTATACGGCATGAATGTATTTTTAAAACATTATTTCCAAAGATCTTCCATTAAAAGTTTTCAAGTTTATATTTAATCAACTTCTTTTAGTTTAGAATTGTATGACATGTTATGAAAGGAAAAATGTTTTTGAAGAAGAAAGGATATTTTCCTCAAGAATGGAGTTCAAGTGTTTTATCAAAATTATTTTCCATCTAAGATAACAAAGGGTTCTGTTTTTATCCCTATTATTACATGGATTTGATTATGTTGTGATGGAAATATTTCTATGAATTCCTTTATCTTATATGAATTGTTTTATGATGTCATTTTGTTTAAGAATCCCATTTTTATTACATGGGTTATGCTATGATGTATGGATTATGATTTCGTGGAACACATGAGAATGGTATCATTATGAGATGGGTGGGACCTATATCTCCCTCCAATGCATTGGGTAAAGATTTTATATCTCATGAGATAGACATGGCTGGAATGGTAGGTTATACCGGTTCAGTGAAACAAGACTGAAACGAGGGTGACTCGGTTCAGAAAGGGACTTTGTCCACTAAGATAGTCTTGGAAATGAGTCTTGACTAATAAAAAATGATTCTCTATGATTATGTGTGTATTCCACAAAGTTTAATATTTTATGTTATGATAATTTTGATTACATTTCACTACCATGAGTTATCCCATGTTATGAAATTATGATCTCTTTTACAGGTTAAGATCTCCAAAAGTTATGTGCTTATGTATATGATGTGATTGATATTTCTTTTGTTTACCCTTACTGAGCATTTGATCTCACCCTTTTATGTTTTATTTTCCCCAGGATATAAAGAAAGTTTTTAGGTATTAAAAAAAAGGAAGATCTTTGTGGGAGATGTTGAAGATCTTTCACCAGTATTAGAAGATTATATTCCGAATTTCCAAAGACACTAAACTATTACGATCCTTGTGTGTGTGTTTTTGTTATGTACTAAGTATTCCGCAAATGTAATTTAATGTCAATGTACATCAAGCTTTGGGTCTCTACATAATATATATCATATTTATTCATTCAATTCATTCATATAATCATTATGTAATGAAGATCATGTACAACTAGTCGCATAACATCGTGGAGACGGTAGGTCGTACGTACGCACGAGCGATGATATCGTTACCATGATCGTGGAATTTTATTAAAGTGTTTGTTTACTATTTCATAATCAATATCACTTTTGTATAATCATATATACCTATTCTTTAAACCATTATACCCATCCAAGTATGGTGGTGGTGGAAAACAGATTACACCACGGCGTGGAGAAAGTATTCTGTACGTACACACGCGTGGTGATTTCATTTTTCGTAGGATGGATAAAAGGTGAAATAGGGTTGTTTCATATGTATAATAACATATCATTATATGAGTGATACTGATGTTATTACTTCATAATGAAACAACTAAAGAAGAAGAAGTAGAAGAAGAAATAATGTTTAAAGAATCGGTAACGGATATTACCTCTTCTTCGACACGCCTCTTTGAAACCTCCTCTTAGGTCACTAAGATTGGTCTTTGAAGAATACCAGGACCACTATGATATTTCTAGGGAAGTGGAGAAGATAAATTGGTTTGGTTTGGCAGAGCATGAAGGCTCAAAGTGGTGTGAGGAGGAGAGGGAGGAGGTTCCCTTTTATAAGGGAGGAGAGAAGAACCTTAGAAAAAACATAAAATATTATTTTATTATAAAGTCATATTCAGTTTTTAATAGCTCCAAAATGATTTATTTAGAATATAAGGTGGGGATGGGTCGAAATACTTTCATACAATATATTTTAGACAAGTTTAGGTTACCATTTTAACCTTATCATTTATATTTAACTCTACGTTAAATAATTTAACTTTTACCGTGTCTTCTTGTTTTCTTACACTATATGGTTAATAAACTTACTATAACAAGCAAAAAAGAACCCCAAGTTGTTTATTATTAATATATATGACCTTATATAAGTCATTTGGAAGATCATTAGATTTTTAGGAATAAATTAACAATTAATAATATAATTTTTTTAAAAAACTATTTTATGTCAATTTTAACACTATTTGGTAATTTATTTTTGTGAAAATCATAACATCATGATTAGTTCGATCAAAGTTAATTAAATAAATACTAACATGTCATATTAACCTATAAAATTATTTAAATTCATATAAAGTCCCAATTAAAATTATTTGGGTATTTATAACATCAATTATGTTAATATTTCATTAATAAGATAATTACTGCATCATCATTGTGTCATATATTAATTAAATTATATAACATCTAAAAATTATAAATAAAAAACCATTATTTAGGAAATATTTTTACCTTTTTAAGGAATATTTATAGTCGAATTTATCTTATGTATAACCCTATATTAAAAATGATTTAGTTATTAAACTTTGATTTTAACTATTTTAAACTTTCTTTAAATAAATTAATAATAAATTTCTTAATCTAATCCAAGTGGAACAAAATGGTCATATTTTATTCCTATGGGTTTTTTTAGAATTAAACTTATCCAATAGAATTAGGACATGTGTTAGGGTAATAATAATATAATTTTTACCCTTAATTAGCCTATTTACTTTTAACCGTGGTATATAAAAATAAAAAGTTACTATTCAACAAAAATTATTTTCATCTCATTGAACCACATTTTAGTCCTTGATATTAACCGTATCTCTTGAATTTTTAAAATTCCACTCACAAAAGCGGTAAAATTAAGTTTTATGTAAATTTCAAACTCTCCTAGGAGGTGGGTAAAAGAAGGTGAAAAGTTCAATAAAATTTTTCTATATCTAAAATTATTATAAAATGACTCCAATGAATTACATTGAACTTATATAGGTATTATATATAAATTTTGACCGAAAATAAATTTAAATAAAATAAATAATTATTTAAATAAAAAGTCGGTTTTTAAATAGTAACCTAGTGTTTTCACTATTCATCAAAAATTGAATGCTTTCGGAAAAATATGAAAATTTCACCCTAGGCTAATTTTGATATTATAAATCTAAAAATGAAGTACATTTTGAAATATAAAATTTCAAAAAGTGGGTGTTACTATTCATAACTTCTAGATTTAATAATATTTTAATAGCATATCGTTATTTACTGAAACTCGGTATTGCGTACAATGCAAGCTATCAAGGAAGGTCACGACTGCGGGTAAAGCAAGCTAATCTAGTGTTGTGTGTAGTGAAAGATTCCTTTGATTATTTATATAACATAAAAACAAAATATTTCTCATAAAAATATCGGGTATTACAGGAATGATAAACTATTGTGCTTCTCAACTCATATTTTCTAGTCATATTTAGACATTATAAAAAATATGGAATGATAATGGTCAATTTTGGACCCTTTTGGCATCTAAAAAACATGGGTACAAATTATTTAAATAAAATCAATGTATATCATCTCCCATGCTTATTAAAATCCACCACCTATCCTCTCAACTTCCCACATAAAAAACCATTGTTTTCATCGTTACCTACTAAAATATCTTCTTTAAATACCTCAACAATTAATATTGACCTTATTATAATTATTAAATTCTAATATTAATTATTTAGGTATGAACTAATGTGTTTTGTTGATGAAAAGTGAAATCGAATGTGTAAGAAGAAAGTAATGACTTATGGTAAAGGGTATTTATATCAAATTTATTTATCTAGGACACATGACATATGATCCAATTTTAAATTTTTATGGGGTATAAACTAAATGTGAATTTATATTATGATACTTATAATGATAATTATGGAATTTACATTTATTTCTTTTTTTTGATATCATGGGGCTTATAAATCACAATATTCTAAGGTGGTTATAGTTAAATGATACATTGTTAGTGTTTAAGGGTATTATTTTTGATATGATTAAATTTTTTGAGATATTGTGATATAACACTGAATAAAATCATGTCATTTCATTTTCATATAGTTATTTCTATAAAATACTTGTTTTACTTTCATTTACCTCTATTATTGTATAAATGCAACAAGGATAAATTTTTACTAAAAAATAGCCTATATTTTTCTCTTTATTTTAAAAAATAATATTCTTTCGTCCCCATGTTTTTTATAAAAATGTTTTAAATTATTTTATCTCAATATCAAATTATTTAATTCAGAAATATATATTCTTTATTAACATTATAAAAAATGATTTAAAATTAATATTTGTACTCTTTTCCAAAAATAGTCCTTTTAGATATTAGAAAACATTTAATGGAATATTTATTTGAGCATATATGTAATAAAAAAATTCTTTTCCATCATTAATCACCAATTAATTATATCATACATTTAAGAATGACATGGTTATTTTCAATGAATAGTACAATTAAATTTTCATACAAAATTTTTATTATAATTTATTTTACATGTTAAAAATATTTTTCTCAAGAAGTGATCCAAGTGCTCATTCAAAGTAATTTCTCATATATGGTGACAAAATTTGTTATTAGTAATTAATTACAAGGGATATAATAGATTTTTTTATATCCTTATTAATTTTTTTATTGTTTATAAATATGAAGAGGATATTTTTATGAAACTCATTTTTTTCAATGTTTTATGCTATGATTAATTGATGATATCATTATGTGAACCATTTTCATTCTATAATTTAATTTACGACAAAATGTTTATATGAAAATTTCCAATTCATGGTTCACAATATTATCAATGTTATATGATGTTTTGGTTTACATAAGTATGGTTTTTAGTGTGTAATGGTGGTTACATTATATCCATAGAAAGTGGTAATGTCATAAACATAGATAATGGTTATTCTATAAATAACTATGGTGGTTGTATTATAATTAAGGATGGGTGGGATCTATATATCCCTCCAATGAATTCACAAATTCTTTATATCACAAGATATAAAAATATGAAACAAATCAATGGGCATGATCAAAAATGTGAAATTGTAATGGGGTTGATCTATAATGTGAAATAAGTGACGTGGAATGATACAACATGTTTGATGGTCTTGATAGTATTCTTTTACAAATTACATGATCTCAATATCTATTTTGGTCATTATTTTATAACATGAGACTATGGTTCAAGAATTTTGATGAGTTAAAAATATTATGAATTATGACATTTCTAATGATAATTCCTTATTACATGACACATTGTCATTATATATGACATATTGGTAATAAAAATATTATGTTATATTCATGATATCATTTTCATACCATTATCTTATGCTTTAATATAATCATATAATTATATCTCTCATGTTTATCCATACTAAGAATCTAAACTCTAACATACTTTTATTAAGTTTCCCATGTTATAGAGATTGGTTTTATGTAGGGTATGTTTATTATGAGTAAAGTAGTATAAGATATTAATGGGTGTATTGAAGATAATTCCATAAAAAATATTATTGTGTACCAAGTATATAAATACACTAAACCATTAAGGTCTTTAATCATGTACATGAAAAATGTATTTAATATTAATCTGAAAAGAGGTAATATTTATACTATAAATTCATAGTTTTTTAATATTTATATAAGAGAATGGTTTTTTAAAACTTCTGGATATTATTATGAGAAAAAATTATTGATATCTATATAGATATATCTTTGTATATGAACGTATCTTTGAATTATTGTGAAGGTTAGAGAGAGTGGTTTCTAAATAAATTATATCCCAATGTGGATACTAAAAGTAGATATCGATCAGGAATAACTGTATCTTAGGGTAAAAAATAATATTAAAGATTATTTATATTTACTCAATATTCAACTGGAATGTGAAAATGGTTCCTTCTTACATCCTTGTATGAAACTCCCAAGGGATATTTTTTTCAAAATAAATAAAATCCTTATGACCCATCATGAATGATTTGAATAGTTATAATCATTAATGAAATATTATTATCCAATAGTCTTATAGACTGAAAAGATGTTCTTTATTCAGACATCATATGATATATTTTTTATGATTAGTCAGTTAGATTATTGATGTATGATGTTTATGCTAACAATCATGGTTTTATAGAGTGAATGATTATTAAATAGTGATGTTTGGGTTGTGACTGATATGATAAATTATTAAAGTATCTTGATTAATAGTTATTTTATAAATTAGCTTATATCATTAATAGTATATATAAATATTAATTATTATACACAATTATTACATGTTTAATTACTTTTCAAAATCTCTAATAGTAATATGATCACATCTCATGTTGATGATTCTTCGTTGGATTAATTGTTTTGGGATTGTACATCCTACGTACATTATTACT
Source organism: Viscum album (assembly GCA_963277665.1). NCBI lineage: Eukaryota > Viridiplantae > Streptophyta > Magnoliopsida > Santalales > Viscaceae > Viscum > Viscum album. The sequence continues at coordinate 869,467 of CAUJRU010000136.1, read as the reverse complement.
ATATCTCTAGTTGAATTTGATTTTTTATAATTCATGGATTGGATTTATATATATAATTCCAACAACTATTTATGTGTATGATCAATCATAGTTAATATTCCATACAAACCTATGATCGCCTACATGATGATAAATATAAGCTTCCAATTGAAAAAACATCTAATATATGGGTTTAGATTCCTATCTGAAAGGGGTGATTTTCTTATATGGGTATAGAGAAACTCAAAATTAATCATGTGAATATTGTGTGTGAGATTGTTGATATATTCATATAGTAATTTCCTAGACTTCTATTGAATCATGATGTTGTGTATTCAATATAACTCACACATGTGTTCCCCAAAATTTCAATGAATCCCTAAAGAATGAAATTGATGGGGAAGTAATAATGGAAGATGAAATTATTGGAGAATATTCAGAAGGGATTTAATCATACATGTATGTCACATTAGATTGAAATTTTCCTTTTTTTATAAGTATAAATATGGATTAATGTGGAGAAACATTGAATATTAGTATAGGAACATGATAAAAATCAAGAACCAATATCCCTTACCCAGTACTGGTGACTTGTTTGATCTACTTCAAGAAGATTAATAATTTTCCTATATTGGTCATCACTTTAGATGTCATAAAATTAGTGTTAATATGGACGATATACCCATGGAATCATTCTGAAAATTGTATGGGCACTCTGAGTATAAAGAGAAGACAATAGGTATTTCTATTTCCAACCCTTTATTCACTAATTTATGGAATATAGAATTTATATATTACATTGATGAGTTTTTAGTAGTATATAAAGATGATATTCTAATATATTCAATGATAAAGGTATAGAATTAAGATCACTTGATAATTTTAATGAATTCTATATGGAATGATAAATAATAAGAAAAATTTACAGACTCATAATTTTTTCTACAAAAGATTAATTTTTTGTTATATAATATTTTTACAGGGTATACTTGTGGATCAAAATATAAATAGAGTATATTAAAAAATTTGTAATGCCCCAACCCTAGTTACCTAGATTTGGTTCATTATTACATAACATTGGAATGATACAATGAATCATGTCCCAAAAGAAAAATCAGTTTAGTAGCCTTCGAAGTACTGGATACATACATAGGTTTGACATTACATCATGAAATAAAAAATACATTGTGTCCTCTTTGAACACGCTCATATCCTTTGGAAAATCCTTAATGGTTAAGAATTATATTCTTATTCACATCTTGGAAAAAATATATCATATGAAATGGGAGAGCTTATATTCTTATTAAAGATAAAAATATAGCTGAAACATTCATAAATAAGCCTAAACATTTAATGTAATGTATAAGACTAAAACACAAGTCTTTTTAAACATAAACTTCAGCATAATAAAAAAAATAAAAAACCCATTTACTTATTCAAATGAATATTCTATTAGTAGAATAATTACATGTAATATCAATAGCTAATTTCATAATGATGGAATGAAAAATGCCGAACATCATAACCATATAGTCAATGCATCGGGCCAAGAATACAAATATGATTTTTTTCAAGGCTTTATGCCAAGACAATAGTTTGTCTCATGAGACCTACCAATGAATACAAGAGCTATAGCTGGCTCCACCTATCACTCTCTAGGTATAATTCATTCCTAATATGAAAAGGGAGAAACAGAATCTAAACGTTCGTATTAAAACTCGCATATGAAATGTCAATCCTTTAACCACAAACCATGAATGGTATAAAAATAACACATCCACAGTCAAACATAACCCATTCAGTAAAATATGGAAGATTGTATTATAATGAGTCAACCTTAACTAAGAATAATGACAGATATTGACATAGATGAAAACAGTCATAAAACTATTTGAGCACAATATCCCCTTTTTCTTGAAAACATTTAAAAGCCCACTATTTATCAAGAATCCTTTGAAAATAGATTTTTCAATCAAAGGGGACCATAACCCTTTGAAACTTTTAAAAGTAATTTTAATTCTAAAACATTCACTTCCATATAAATAAATCCTTAAAACCATTTTTAAAGCAAGGACATTAATGAGAACGATTTAGAGGAATAAATCATTAAAACATTTAAAATGATATTTTAGTTAGAGTTCCAAACCAAATGGGAGACGCTTGAATAAAAATAATTGAGGTAATCAAAAAATTATAATATCAGGAGAATAATGTGATTCATGATATACTATGTCAAATGATTGTATATACAACATATAAAATTGAATTGGTTCATAACAACAAAGAAGTGTCAATAGAATGTAAATTGAGATGAAATCCCGTAAAAGGAATATATCCTTATTTTAAGGATAAATAAATGAAATAATTATGTGTGAAAATATAAATACACTAAATATGATTGGATATTCAGTGTAAATCAATCAGAGGACCTTCACACATAATTTTGTAAAAACAACACCAATGACTTGGATGTTTAACTCAATGAATGGAAATTGGGTTAAGATTTCTCTTATCAAGTTCGTATCGATGACTTGAGAATTTATCAATGAAGTGATTACATGTATCAAAAGTATATCCACACAAAGGGGAGTGTAAATTACTACATAATTAAATAAATAGTGATTTCACATATAATCATGGAGTAAAATAGTCAATGAAGTTTGTGTAGAACCCAATGAGTGGAAATTGAAATTAGAAATTTCCTTACCGATTTGGTATGTTACGAAACATACACCCCATGGAAGAAGGTTCATACAAAGAAGAAGTAACTAACCATAAATTAAATCATATTACACAAAGAACACAATAATGTTCAGTACATAAACCAAAAAAAGTTAATAGTGTCAATATAGAATGAATCTCACAAGAATAAAAAGTGAGATGAAAACCCCTTACCACATTGTAATCAATCGAATCATATGACCAAAAGCAAATAAACACCAAATGAATCATATAATAACATGAATATAAATATTATCATGATAATATATATGAAATGAAAGTAAATAATACACCTAATTCCCTAAATAAGTGGCGAATAATGGAAATCTCACAGAATTAAAAGTGAAATAAGAAACCCCTTACCACGTTGTAATCAATTGGTTCATATGACCAAAAGCTAGTAACCACCAAATTTAAAACATAATACCTTGAATATAAAAATAATCCTGATAATATATATCAAATTTAAGTAAAAAATACACCACATTCAATAAATAAGAGGTGCACAATGGAAATCTCATGGAATTAAAAGTGAGATTAGAAACCCCTTACCTCGTGTCTGACATTACTAGTGTGTTCCTTGTTCTTACATAATAATTAACTTATGTCAATTTATACTTTAATCAAAACATTTTTTGAATTTTATTATCCCGTTTATATCACTTATTAACTTTTTATACGAATTATTAATTATTTGAGTTCGTATCGTACATTTTGTCGATGTTCGGAATTTGAGTTAAAAAATGAACTCGTTATAATTACAATTTGTCCATGTGTTAAAAATTACATACATATCCAGAATGATATTAATTATTTAGATATCATATATATTATATGTATTCTGTATTTTTTTATTGGGAATTTTCCAGAACATTTGGACATAAGAAATGAAATGCACCGTTCTTGGAGACGGTAAGTCATACGTACGCATGAATGTTACTTTAATTTCATTATCATTTTTAAAGGAATGAAATATAAATGATACAAAGGTATATTATAATTATCGTATAATATAAATGTTTTATGTGTTACATAATTTCATAAATTCCATCCTTTATACAATCCATGTATAGTATGAACAAGTCATATCACTTTGAGGGGGAGGTAGTCCGCACTTCCTCAAATGAAAATATCGAATTTACGCGTTATGGAAAGCATAATGGTATTATGAAATGGAATAATACATAAGTATATATATAATATATATCACATATAAATATAGTTCCATTATATTGGCCACCATAAGAGGTGGTAGGAAAATATTGAACAATCATCGTTTCGTGAGGCAGTAGCACACCGTCCACAAAAAAAATATGTTATTAACCAATTAGATGGAGGTGTGTGTAAGTTTAGTTTGAATAATTATCATAAAAACAACCAAGTATACTTAATATACTGGTGTAGTTATAAAATAATGTAATAAAAAGAGGTTAGGGTGTTGGAGAAGTAAAATAAAATAAAAGAACTTAAGAGAAAACGTTACCTTTAAATGGGGTATCTCCCATTTATTTGAACCAAAATGATAACTTGAAGTGTCTTATGCCTATGGTAAGGCTTCTAGTATAAATATAGGGAAGTAGGGAGATTATTTGGAAAGAGGTTAGATGAAACAAGGGGCTAGAGAATTGTGAGTAATGGGTTATAAGTGAGGGATTTTTGTAACTGCAAGGAGGGTCACTTAATGAATGTTTGGAATATTAATTTATTTTATACTGAATTTAGGTTTATAAAGGTCCATAACTCCTTAAGGACAAATATAAGATGAATTTTTCTTGAAATAAAATCACCCAGTAATAATTTGGTAGGTTTTGAATATTGTTTTAATTTTTATAATCTTATTTATTTAAATCATTCACTAATGAGGTAAACACTGCATCATTATTGTGTCATAAATAATATTATTTATAGGATGTCGACATATATTAAAAAAAATACCATGATGTAGGAAATCATTTTATATTTGAAACGAATATTTATATTTGAAGATATAGCTTATATAACCCCATGTAAAAATTGATTTACAAAAGGATATATGTTTAAGTCATTTTGGTCTTTAATTTAAATTAATTAATATATTGTGTCATTATCACTTTTATATGGATCCATGGGGTCCCAAAATCCCCTCAAGGATACCCATGGTCGTAAATGAATCATCTAATAAGATTAGAACACATGTTAGGGTAATTTAATATTATTATAATAATATTTTTTTACCCTTATTTAACAGATTTTCCCTTTAACCATGGTAAATAAAATATTTACTAAAGTAAATATTCATAATGTCTAATAATAAAATTTACCAATTTTAAAATGTATTACCTCCTAATTAAAAATATGGATTCTGTTTTTTCAAATTAAAAACATAGAAGTGGCAGAAATTAATTTAAAATTTATACTCGTTGTCAAAACAAAAAGGGGGTTTTTAAGAAATAATTAATATCAAAAGATTGACACTTGTGTATGTTCAATTTCAATGTGAAATTACATACAATCACCAAAATATGATTAAATAGTAAAAAAAGAATATAATTACACTTAAAACCCAATTAAAAATATAATCTAGCTGTATAAATATATTATATTAAAAGGTAGTTTTGAATTAAAATAATGTATTTTTCACCATTCATTAAAAAAATGAACATTATTAGAAAAATACCAAAATTTCATCCAAAGTAAATTTTGAAGTCCCGATTCTAATGAATAAATTTATTTTGTCAAATATAACACATATAAGAAACAAAAACTAGATTTAAAAAGGGTTTTCCATCAATATGTGGTAAAATTTCCTTTTAAAGGATATTAGAGTATTTATGCTTAAAAATCAGATTCTTTCTTATTTTATGCCTCTAATTTTTTTTGGATAAATGTAAAAACACTTAAGAAACATATTTAATCATAATATGGTTAGTTTTGTTTATTCTTGCCAATACAATAGATATTCATTAACTACCATTTAAAATAACTTTAATTTATTAATATTTTTCAGTATAACTCAATGATGTGTGCAACGTAAGTTTTCAAAGAAAACTGTTGTTGTGTATTAGGTTTTCCATCGAACAAAAAATCTATTTTAATGTAAAATTAAGATTTAATTCAAAAAAATTAATAAATATTAAAAAAATATTATATTCTTTATTTACCTGGGATGTAACATATATCCCCTCTTTTGGGAATTGCATCCTCAAAATTTTAAAATTGGGCTCAGAAACTTCATTAAAAGTCCCACATCTGAGAAGAGACTATAAAACAATCAATTTAAATGAGAGAAAGAGAATTAAAATGGTCACCCTAGATAAAAAATAATAGGATTCCATGAAAACATTGATGTAGAGGAGAAACTAAGTGTCATGTTCTGATAGAGAGTGATAGAAAATGTGATCTGGAGAATGTTAACCACCCGAAAACCACAAACTTGTGATAGATTAAATAGTGTTTGATTCCCCTATATGAAAGGTAAATGTAAAACGTTTTGGTTTTGTTTTAGGTTAAATTTCATAAAGTTGGAGAATTTATTTATGAAATTTTCTAAGGACATAAGGAAATATAATCACCTCTAAGTAGAGTTTCATACTTTAATAAGTTTCTACAAAAAATTCATATTTTTTCCAAATGATGTGTATTAAAGAAAACCATGTCACACCTGAAGTGCTAGAATCAACTCCTATAGAATAACATATTCCACAAAAGATTAACTATATATTTCCCCTGTATTTAGAAAGAAACCAAAACCAAAATGGTTAGTACGCGATCAGATAATCTCCAAAAAGGATAATCATTATAAAAAGATATAATACTCTTAATCTCTGAAATTCAACAAAAATTACCCAAAGATTAAGAAATACCATTTAATACCCAATATTCCATAAAATTCTTCAAAAAAAATCAAAACTAAGCTTGAAACCCCAAAAATCTGAATGATTTGATCACATAGTCTTCCATGATAAATCTAAACATTTATCTCCAAATAACATCGACTACTCTTAAAGTATCACCCTAATGTGTAATTAACCTAATAAAATATTCTCTATGATAGGTTAATCATTTACATAAATAAACCAAATGTTTATAAGTTAGCAATAAAACATACATTCTTAAAAAATAAAAATCCCCAAATACTTCTCAAATGAAACCCCAAGTATTATATTTTCCTTCGGAATATAGTGCTCCTAAAAGGGTGAACGTCATCCAAAATATCATTTATCACTTAATCATAAAATCATTTTCTTATAATAAGGATAAATCATAAGTTCCAAAAATCATCATATTCTTGATCCATAAAATCATTTAACTAAAAATAATTAGTCATAATAACCAGGGACATCATGTAGTCCAGCGGTAGGCGATAAATCACTGTCGCACATTGGTTGTGGGTTTGATTCCCTCAGCTTAGTTCAACATGATGGGTTTTTCTACAATATGCGGTTTTCCTTTTTAAAAAACTATATAATTTAATTAAATTTTCTAATAAATTACTGTAACATATTTTAACCACAAATGTCATCCCATACCTTGTATTTTCTTCCCAAAAAGTAATAACCTGTAATTGAATCAAATTCAAGGATTATATAAACCCAGAAGGTTATTTATAATTATATCCAAAAAAAGAAAAGATAATTCATCCTGAAATATTATTCTCACATAACAAACTTTAGGGTCATACATAAAAGAGAAAATTCTTCCAATGAAATCCCATTAACAAAGATCATTAACAATTTTATACATTTCATCATCCATTTATTTCCATATAGGTTCTTCTATGAATTAAAGGTTATCATAAAGAATATGGCATTGACTCAGTTAATGACCGGGTCCCCTACATTTATGATAAATGACTGTAAATGGATTCATAGGATCATTTTTATTTTCTACCATCATACTCTTCATTTTTCCTCAACAATTATTTACTTTATATCCTTATTTCCCACACAAAAATCATTTCTATGTTCCATCGAGACACTTTACAGTGAGTCTCCTTCCACATTTCATGCATGATGGAAAATGAGAGTTCATTTCTCTATGGTCTCCACTACTAGAGCTCATATCATTCTCAACCTTTCTTTTCATTGTTGAGTTTGGGAGTTGGTTAATATATATGTTTTTGATCATATTTTCTGAAAACTAATTCGGCATTAAGACGATATATTTTATGCCTATCAAAATTCTATTTCGTTTTTTCAATTAAACCACAATTCGCACCTTGTACATCATGTTCAATGTTACTATGGATTCCGTGGAATCCAGTCATTGACTAAAACCAGAAAGCAGAGTGTCAGTAACAATAGTCATAAAATCATTTAGAGAATATCATGACACTTTATTTTCAATCTAAAACACCTTAGGATTAACCAAGGTTTTTTATTCTCATCGTATATTAAAATCCTTCAAATGAATTTGTAATGAAAACATGATTTATTCCAAGCATGTCCCTGAGGAGTTTCGTAACCCAGAGTGCGGTAAGGCCCGTTGTTGTGCACCAGTTCCCATTCGAGTCTATCTCAAAGTGGTGTTTTCGGGTTTTACCCATAGGTACATCTATGCCAGAGCAACATCTAACAGCTCGTATCCAGATAGGGATGTATTTCATGGAATACCCACATAATACTTATATTACCAAAAAATTTGGATGTTCTTCTATACTAATACTCAAAGTCTATCTTAGGGTAGTGTTTTCTAAACAGAGTTTTTCTAAATCTAGATTCCAAATTTTGTATTAAGATTCCTTTGATACCAACTATAATGCCCCAACCACAGTTACCTAGATTCAGTGCATTGTTACATAACATTGGCATGATACAAGGAATCATGTCCCGAAAGACCGATTAGTTTAGTTGCCTTTGACGTACTAGATACATACATAATTTTTACATTACATCATGAAATAAATAAAATTTGTCTCCCCTTTGAACAAATGCATATCCTTTGGCCAATCCCTACAGGTTAATCAAAATATTAGTTTTCACAACTTGGCAAAAAGAAATCATAATAAAGGGGTAAGATCAGGATCTTAGTAAGGATAACAATATAGTGGAAAATTTCATAAATAATCTTAATAATTTAAGGCTATGTATAATACTAAAACCAAATCCTTTATAAACCTAAACATCAGAATAATATGAAAGTTAAAAATAATTCCTTTTACTTATTCAAATGAATATTCTAATAGTCTAATAATCACATGTAATATCAATATCTAATTTCATAATGATGGAATGCATAATGTTGGACATCATAACCCCATAATAATGGCATCGTTTCCAAAATACAAATAATATTTTTTCAAGGCATTATAACAAGACACGGGTTTGTCTCATGAGTCCTACCGATGCATCGAAGAGCGATATAGGGCTCCACCTACCACTTACTAAGTCCAATTCATTCCTCAAATTAAAAGGTTGAAACATAATATGAACATTCATATGAAAACTAGAATACGAAGTGTCAATACATTAACCAAAAACTATTAATGGTATAGAAATAACAAATCCACAGTCAAACATAACTCATTAAATACAATATGGAAGATTGTATTATAATATCTCAACCTCAATTATGAATAATGAAGGATATTTAGGCGCATTAAAATAATTAGTAAAACTATTTGAGAGAAATATCCCCTTTTTTGTGAAAACATTGAAAAGTCTCACTATTTATTAAGAAGCCTTTTAAAATAGATATTTGAATCAAAGTGTCACATACCACATTGAAACTTTTAAAAGTAATTTTAATTATACAATACTCATGTTCATATAAATAAATCCTTAAAACCAATTATAAAAAATGGACATTATTGGGAATGATTTAGAAGACTAAATCTTTAAGACATTTAAAATGATATTTTAGTTAGAGTTCCTAACCATATGAGAGATGCTTGAATAAAAATAATTGAAATAATCAAAACAATATAATATCCTAAGAATAAAAGGATTCATTATATTTTATGTCAAAGGGAAATATACACACTATATAAAATTTAATTGGTGCATAATAACACACATGTCTCAGTGGAATGTAAATTGATATGAAATTACTTATAATGATTGTATCCTTATATTAAGTACAAATAAATGAAATAATAACGTGTGAAAATATAAATACAGAAAATATATTTTAATATTATATGTAAATAAATCAGAATACATTCACACATATTCTTGTAAAAACAACACCAATGACATGGAGGTTTAACTCAACGAACGGAAATTAAGTTAAGATTGCTCTTATCAAGTTCATACTAATAACGTGAGAATTTATCAATGGAGTTATTATGTGTATCAAAATTATATCAACACAAAGGGGAATGTAAATTACTACATAAGTAAATAAATAGTGATTTCACACATAATCTTGGAGTAAAATAGTCAATGATGATTGCGTACAAGCCAATGAGTGGAAATTGAAATTAGGAATTCCCTTTCCGATTTGGTAACTTACGAACCACACACCCTTGAAAGAAGGATCATGAAATGAAGATTTAAATAAACATAAAATAATGTATATTACACAACGAATACAGTCATGGTCAATACATACACCGCACAAAACGAAATAGTGGCAATATAGCATGAATCTCATACAAATAAGTTGTGAGATGAAAACCTCTTACCACGTTGTAATCAATCGAGTTATAGAATAAAAAGCTAATATCCACCAAATGAATCATATAATACCATGATAATAAGGATAATAAAGATAATATATATAAAATGGATGTACACAATACACCACACACAATAAATAAGTGGCGAACAATGGAAATCTCATGGAATTAAAAGTGAGATAAGAAACCCCTTACCACGTTGTAATCAATCGAGTTGTATGCCCATAGATTATAACCACCAAATGAATCACAAAATAGTATTAATATAAATAAAATCATGATAAAATATATCAAATGGCAGTACAAAACACACCACATGAAATAAATTAGTGGCGAACAATGAAAATCTCATGGAATTAAAAGTGAGATAAGAAACCCCTTACCTCGTGTCCGACTTGACCCTTTCGTTCCTTGTTCATTCTGAATAATAAAATTATGTAAATTTAAACATGATTCAGAACATTGATTGATGTTTATTATTCCTTTTATATCACTTATTACCTTTCTATTACAATTATTAATTATTCGAGTTCATATCATACATTTTGTCGATGTTCGGAATTTGAGTTAAAAAGTGAGCTTGTTATAATTATAATTTGTCGATGTGGTAAAAATTCCATTATCTTGAGAATTATATTCATGATGTATATATCATATAAATAATATATATTCATTATATATTTATTTATAATATTCCATAAAATTTGGACATAGGAAATGAAATGCACTGTTCATGGAGACGGTAAGCCGTACGTACGCATGAATGCTACTTTCATTTCATTATCATTTTTGAAGGAATGAAAACTAAATTATTCATAGGTATATTATAATTAAATTATGATATATTTGTTATATGTGTAAAATATGTTCATAAATACCATCCTTTATATGTTCCATGTATAGTATGAATGAGTCGTATCACTTTGAGGGGGTGGTAGTTCGCACTTCCTCAAATGAAATTATCGAATTTACATGTCATGAAATGCATAAAGGTATTCTGAAAATGAATAATACATAAGTATATAGATAATATGAATATGATATATATCACATATAAATATAGTTCCATCATAATTTCCACCATAAGTGGTGGTTGGAAAAGATTGAACAACCATCGTTTCGTGAGGCAGTATCTCACCGTCCACAGAAACAATATGTTTTTTTACCCATTTGATAGAGGTATGTGTAAGTTTAGTTCGAATAATTATCATAAAAACAACCTAGTATACTAAGTATAACTGTTTTGTTATAAAATAATGGAATAAAAAGAGTTTAGGGGGTTGGATAAATAAAATAAAATAACTTAAGAGATGACGTTACCTTTAAATGGGGTATTTCCCTTTGGTTTGAACCAAAAGGATTACTTGAAGTATTTTCTGACTAAGGTAAGGCTTCGAGGAGGAATATAGGGATGTAGGGAGATTATTTGGAATGATTTTATATGAACCAATGGGCTTGAAAATTGTGAGGAATGGGTTTTAAATGAGATATTTTTTAAAGGAAAAGAGGGACTCTTTAAGAATGTTTGAAAATATTATTTTATTATATACTTATTTTCGGTTTCTAAAGGTCAAAAACTCATTAAAGTCAAAGATAAGATTACTATTGTTCTAAATTTAATCATCAAATAATAATTATATTGTTTTTGGATATTTTGTTAATATTTATAATCTTATTTATATAAATCATTCATTAATGAGATAAACATTGTATCATTATTGTGTCATATAAAATTTTATTTATATGATGTTTAAAAATTATAAAACAAATATAATGATGTAGTAAATCCTTTTTTCTTTCTAAATAATATTTATATTATAATAAATAACATATATAACCCCATATAAAAATTAATTTACTAAAAGATATTTGTTTAAGTCATTTTTGTCTTTACTTTAAATTAATTAATATAAAGTGTCAATATCACTCTTAAATGCCTCCATGAGATCCAAAAAATGATTCAAGGATGGAAATTGTCAGAAATAAATCATCCAATAATATTATGACACATGTTAGGGTAATTTAATAAAATTATAATAATATTTGTTTACCCTTATTTACCAGATTTACCCTTTAACCATGGTAAATAAAATATTTACCTAAATAAAGATTCATAATGTCTAAAAATAAAAGTTACATATTTAAATAATTTGTACCTCCTGAATAAAAATATTGAATCCATTTTTCCAAATTCAAAACACATAATAGGTAGAAATTAATTTAAAATTAATTCCCATTGTCAAAACAAAGAGCGCGTTTTTATGAAATAATAACTATCAAAAGATTGACACTTGTTTATGTCCAATTTCAAAGTGAAATTACTTCCAATGAACAAAATTTGATTAAATGGTAAAAAATTAATCTAATTACACTTTAAAAACAATTAAAAATATAATTTATCTATATAAATAAATTTTATTAAAAGGTAGTTTTGAATTAAAATACAGTATGTTTCACAATTCATTAAAAAATGAACATTATCAGAAAAATATAAAAATATTATCCAAAGTAAATTTTGAAGTCTAGATTATAAAAAAGAATATTATTTTTCAAAATATTAGATGTAAAATTTACAAAAACTAGTGTTAAAAATGGTTCCCCATCAATAGGTGGAAGATGAACTTTTAATGAATATTGGAGTATTTTTTCTTAAAAATCGGATTTTGCTTATTTTATGCCTCTAAAAATTATTAGATAAATGTAAAAACACTTATGAGACATATTTAATCATAAAATGGTTAGTTTTGTTTATTATATCCAATACAACAGCTATGAATTAACTACCATTTAAAATAATGATATTATATTAATATTTTTTAGTGTAACTCAACGTTGTGTGAAACGTAAGTTTTCAAAGAAACCGGCTGTTGCGTATCAGGTAGGTCATCAAACACAACACTCATTTTAAAGTAAAATTAATATTTAATTCACAAAGTTTAAAAAATATGAAATTGTCATATTATTTATTTCCCTGGGATGTTACATCCTTCCCCCATTTTTGGAATTGCCTCCTCATAATTTTAAAATTAGGCTTAAAAACTTCATTAAAAGTCCCACATCGGAGAAGAGTAAAATAACTATCAATTTAAAAGAAATAAAGAGATGTAAAAAGGTCACATGAGATAACACATAATATTATTCAATTAAAATACTGATATGGCGGAGAATCTAAGTTTCATGTTCTGATGGAGAGTGATGAAAAACATGATCAGGATAAAGTTAACCACCAGAATACCACAAACTTGTGATAGGTTAAACAGTCTTCGATTCCTCTGTAGGAAAAGTAAACAAACACCATTTTTTTTGTTTTATGTACATTTCATATAGTTAGATAAATTTTTTATGATAATGACTAATGAAATAAGGAAATATACTTACCTCTGAAGTATAGTTTCATCCTTTAATAAGTTTCAACCAAAAACTCATATTTTCTCCAAACGATGAGTATTCAAGATAACCTAGTCACACCTAAAGTGCTAGAATAATCTTCTAGAGAATCAAATTATCCAAAAAAGATAAACTATATATTTCTATAGTCTTTAGACATTAAGAAATACCAAAATTGTTTGTATGAGATTAGATAATCCCTAAAAAAGATTACCCTTTATAAAAAGAGATACTACTCTTAATCTCAAAAATTCACCAAAAAGTTCCCAAAGTTCAAGAAAGATAATTAAATACACAATATTTCTTAAAATTATTCAATGTAATCAAAACTAAGTTTGATATTCAAAATTCGGAAGGATTTGATTACATAGTTTTAGATGATATATCATAACATTTATCTCCATATAACATCGACTACTCTTAAAGTCTCATACTAAAGGGTAATTAACCCAATCACGTATTTTCTATGATAGGTTAATAATTCCCATAAAAAACTCAAATTTCTATAAGTCTATAATAAAAACATACATTATTACAATATAAAAAATCCCCATCACTCCTCAAATGAAATCCCATAGTATTATATTTTCCTTAGGCAAATAGTGTTACAAAAAGAGCAAAAATATTCCAAAATAACATTTTTCACATAATCACCAAATCATTTTCCTATAATAAGGATAAATAATTAGTTCCAAAAATAAACATATTCTTGATCCATAATATCATTTAATTGAGACGAATTAGTCATACTAACCTAGGACATCATGTAGTCCAGTGGTAGATGATAAATCCCTATCTCACATTTGTTGTGGGTTCAATTCCCTACAATTTAGACTGACATGATGGGTTGTCACACTATTTTCGCGTTGTATTCTTTCAAAAACTATATAAATTTATAGAATTCCCAAAATTGAGATAAATTATTCAAAAATAACCATAACATATTTTAAACACAAATATTATCTCATACCTTTCATTTTTTCCCAAAATGTAATAACATGTTATTGACTCAAATTCAAGGATCATATAAACCCAAAAGATTATTTATAACTATATGCACAAAAGAAAAGATAATTCTTCCTCAAATAGCATTCTCACATAAAAAACTATAAGCATATACATACAAGAGAAATTTTTTCCAAAGTAATCCCATTAATAAAGGAAAATTATTAAATTTATACATTTCTCCATCCATTTAATTCCACATAGATTCTTTTCTGAATTAGATGTTATCCTATAGAATATGACATTGTATTGGGTAATGCCCAGGTCCCCTACATTTATGGAAAAAGACTATAAATAGATTCTTGGGATCATTTTTTTCATCCATAGTACTCTTCATTTTTTTGACAATTCTTTACATTACGTCCTTCTTTCCAACACATTAAAAATTTATTTATTCTATCAAGACACTTTCCTGGGTGTCTCATTCCACATTTCCTTCATGATTGAAAATGAGATTTATTTTCTCCATGGTCTCCACTACTAGAGCTCTTATCATTCTCCACCTTTCTCTTCTCTTTTGAGTTTGGGAGTTTGTTAATATATATGATATTGCTCATATTTTTGGAAAACAGATTCGGCATGAACACAACATATTTTATGTCTATAAACATTTCCTTTCATTTCTCATTTCCACCACCATTCCCACCATGTACATCATGTTCAACGTTACTATGACTTCCTTGGAATCCATCCATTGACTAAAACCGGAAAGTAGAGTGTGAGTAACAATAATCATAAAATCATTTAGAGAATATCATGACACTTTATTTTCAATCTGAAACACCTTAGAATTAACCAAGGTTATTTATTCTCATATTATATTAAATTCATTAATATTAGTTTGTAAAAAACGTGAATTATTCAAAGCATATCCCCCAGGAGTGTCATAACCAAGTGTGTAGAAAATCCCGTTTTCGTGCCTCAGTTCCCTTTTGAGTCTACCTCAAAGCGGTGTTTTCGAGTTTTACCCCTAGTTACATCTGTACCAGAGCTGCATCAACCTGCTCGTATCCTGACAGGGATGTATTTCATAGAAAACCCACATAATATTTATATTACTAAAATTTTTTGATGTTCTTTTATACTAATCCTCAATTTCTATCTCAGGGTAGTGTTTTATAATCATAGATTTTCTAAATCTAGTTTCCAAGGTTGTACTAAAATTCCTCTGATACCAACTCTAACACCCCGACCCCAGGTACCCAGATTTAGTGCATTATTACATAAAATTGTCATGATACAAGGAATCTTGTCCTGAAAGACCGATCAGTTTGGTAACCTTGGAAGTACTAGACATATACATAAGTTTTACATTACATTATGAAATAAAAAAACATTGCGTCCCATTTGAACACACTCACATCCATTGTCCAATCCTTATTGTTTAATCATTATATACTTCTTCACATCCTAGAAAAAAGAAATCACAAGAATGGGGTGAGATCAGATACTTAGTAAGGATAAAAATACAGCAGAAACTTGCATAAATAATCCAAAACATTTAAGGTAATGTATAAAAATAAAACAAAATCTTTTTAAACATAAACATCATCATAAAATGGAAAATCAAAATAATGCAATTTACTTATTCTCATGAATATTCTACTAATCAAATAATCACATGTAATATCAATATCTAATTTTATAATTATGGAATTCATAATGACGGATATCCTAACCACATAGTCAAGGCCCTCTTCCAGGGCTACAAATATGATTTTATTAGGGCCTTATTCCAAGACACTAGTTTGTCTAATGAGATCGACCGATGAATTGAGGAGATATAGTGGGATCCACCCATCACATAATGAGTCCAATTCTTTCCTCATATGAAAATAGTGAAACATAATCTAAACATTCATAATAAAATTTGTATACGAAATGTCAATACTTTAACCACAAACCCTGAATGGTATTAAAATAACACATGCATAGTCAAACATAACTCATTAAATACAATATTGAATATTTTATTAAAATAATTCTACCTCAATTAAAAATAGAAAATGATATTGACAAAGTTTAAAATCATCAGTATAACTATTTGATAGAAATATCCCCTTTTTCATCAAAACATATAAAAGTCTCACTATTTCTCAAGAAGCCTTTTAAAAAATATTTTTGAATCAAAGTTTCCCATACCACTTTCAAATTTTTTATAGAAATATTAATTATAAAACTATAATTTCCATAAAAATAAATTCTTAAAACCTTTTTTAGAACATGTACATTAATGAGAATGATTTAGAAGAATAAATCTTTAAAACATTTAAAATGATATTTTAGATTGAGTTCCCAACCAAATGATAGATTCTTGAATAAATATAATTGAGGTAATAAAAACACTATAATATCATGATAATAAATGGATTCATGATATACTATGTCAATGGATAGAATATACACCATATAAAATTGAATTGGAACATAACAGCAAAGAAGTCTCAATGAAATGTAAATTGAGATAAAATCCCTTATAATGACTGCATCCTTATATTAAAGATAAATCAATGAAATAATTATGTATGAAAAATATAAATACACTAAATATTATTGGATATTTAATGTAAATAAATCATAGGACATTCAAAGATATTCTTGTAAAAACAACACCAATTACTTGGATGTTTATCTCAATGAATGGGAATTATGTTATGATTTCTCTTATCAAGTTCATATCAATGACTTGAGAATTTATAAATGGATTGATTATGTGTTTAAAAACTATATCCAAACAAAGTCCAGTGGAAGTTACTAAATAATTAAATAAATAGTTATTTTACACAAAATCTTGGTGTAAAATAATTAATAAAGTTTGCGTAGAACCTATTAAGTGGAAATTGAAATTAGAAATTCCCTTACCGATTTGGTAACTTACAAAACATACACACTATGAAAGAAGGATAATAAAATGAAGATTTAAATACCCATAATTTAAATTATATTACACAAATAATACAATCATGGGATGTAAATACACAACACAAAAGGAAATAGTGACATTATAGCATGAATGCGACACGAATAAGAAGTGAGATGAAAACCCCTTACCACGTTGTAATCAATCTAGTCATATGACCAAAAACTAATAACCACCAAATGTATCATAGAATAACATGAATATAAATATAAATATAATAATAATAATAATATATCAAATGGAAGTACAAAATATAACACATGCAATAAATAAGTGGCGAACAATGGAAATCTCATGGAATAGAAAGTCAGATAAGAAACCCCATACCATGTTGTAATCAATCGAGTCGTATGACCAAAAGCTAATAACCACAAAATTAATCATATATTACCATGAATATTAATAGAATCATTATAATATATATCATATGGCAGTACATAATACACCACATGAAATAAATAATTGGTGAACAATGGAAATCTCACGGAATTAAAAGTGAGATAAAAACCCCTTACCTTGTGTCCAACTTGACTCGCTTGTTCCTTATTATTCTTGAATAATAAACTTCTGTCAATTTATAATTTATTAGGAACATTTTTTAAAGTTTATTATTCCTTTAATATCACTTATTACCATTATATAATAATTATTAATTATTTGAGTTCATATCTTACATTTTGTCGATGTTCGGAATTTATGTTAAAAAATAAACTTGTTATAATTACAATTTGTCGATGTGGACAAGATTATATTATCTCTAGAATTATATTCATGATTTAGATATCATATATATCATATATATTCTGTATATGTGTATTTATAATAGACCATAAAATTAGGACATAAGAAATTAAATGCACCCTTCATGGAGACGGTAAGTTGTACGTACACATAAACGCTACTTTCATTTTTTTATCATTTTTAATGAGATGAAAACTAAATGATACATAGGTATATTATAATTCAATAATAATATATATGTTTTATATTTTACATATTATCATAAATTCCAACCTTTATATGTTCCATGTATATCATGAACGAGTCATGTCACTTTGTGGGGGTGGTAGTCCGCACTTCCTCAAATTTAATTATTATATTTACACATTATGGAAATCATAAAGGTATGATGTAAATTAAAAATACATAACTATAGAGATAATATAAATATAATATATATCACATATAAATATACTTCTATCATAATGGTCACCATAAGAGGTTGTATGAAGAGATTGGACAATCATCATTTCATGAGGAAGTAGTTCGTCGTCCATAGAAATAGTGTGTTCATTACACATTAAATAGAGGTGTGTGTATGTGTAGTTTGAATCATTATCATAAAAACAACATTTTATACTTAGGATACTGGTGTGGTTATGAAATAAAGGAATAATAATAGTTTAGGGGGATGGAGAAGGAAAATTAAATAAAATAACTTAAGAGAAGACGTAACCATTAAATAGGGTATCTCCCTTCTGTTTGAACCAAAAGGATTACTGGAAGTATCTTCTGCCTAAAGTAAGGCTATTAGGTGGAATATAGGAATGTAGGGAGATTATTTGGGCATATTTTAGTTGACCAAATGGTCTTGAGAAGTGTGAGTAATGGGTTATATGTGAGGGTTTTTTATAAGGGGTAGGAGGGGCTCTTTCGTAATGATTGAAAATGTTATTTTATTATATAATGATTTTCAGTTTATAAAAGTATAAAAATCATTAAAGTATAATATTAGATTACTATTGTTAGAAATAAAATCATACAATAATAATTGGACATGTCTTGGATATTATTTTAATTTATAAAATATTATTTATTTAAATCATTCATTAATGAGGTAAACACTATATAATTATTCTGTCATATATAATTTTATATATCTGATGTCTAAAAATAATAAAATAAATACCATGATGTAATAAATATTTTAAAATTTTAAAATAATGTTTATATCCAAGGAGTTTACTTATATAACCCCATGTAAAAATTGATTTACTAAAAGATACATGTTTATGTCAATTGGTCTTTACTTTAAATTAATTAACATAAAGTGTCATTATCAAACATAAGTGGCATTATGGGGTCCCAAAAATCGACTCAAGGATGCCAATGGTAAGAAATGTATCAAACAATAAAATTAAGACATGTTTTAGGGTAATTTAATAATATTATAATAATATTTGTTTACACATATTAACTAGATTTACTCTTTAACCATCCTAAATAAAATATTAACTGAAGTAAATATTCATAATGTCTAAAAATAAAATTTACCTCTTTAAAAAATCTGGACCTCCTGAATACAAATATTGAATCCTTTTTCCAAATTCAACTCACAGAAAGGCAATAGTTAATTGAAAATTAATTTCTGTTGTCAAAACAAAAAGCGTGTTTTTAAGAAATAATAACTATCAAAAGATTGTCACTTATTTATGTCCAGTTTCAAAGTGAAATTACCTATGATGACCAAAATTGGATTAAATGGTTTAAACATAATCTTATTACACTCTAAAACAAATTAAAAATTTAATACATATTTATAAATATATTATATTAAAAGGTAGTTTTGAAATAAAATACCGTATTTTTCACTATTCATTAAAAAAATAAACATTGTCAGAAAAATACCAAAATTTCATCCAAAGTATATTTTGATGTCCCTATTCTAAAAAATAATTTTATTTTGTCAAATATAACATATAAAACTGACAAAAACATTATTTAAAAAGTGTTCGCCATAAATAGGCATTAAAACTACCTTTTAAAGAATATTAGAAAATTTATGCTTAAAAATCAGATTATTTATTATTTTAATCCTCTAAAATTTATTGGATAAATTTAAAAACACATAAGAAACATATTTAATCATAATATAGTTAGTTTTGTTCATTTCTGTGAGTACCACATCTATGCATTAACTACCATTTAAAATAATAATATTATATTAATATTTTTCAGTATAACTCAACGTTGTGTGCAATATTAGTTTTCAAAGAAACCCATTGTTGCGTATTAGGTACGCCATCGAACATAGAATCTCATTTTAAGTAAAATTAATATTTAATTTAAAAAATTTAATAAATATGGAAACCATATATTATTTATTTACCTAGGATGTTACACCCTTCCCCCCTTTTGGGAATTGCATCCTTGCAATTTTAAAATTGAGCTAAAATATCATTAAAAGTCCCACATCGGAGATGAGACAATAAAACTATCACTTTAAAAGAAATAAAGAGAAGTAAAAATGGTCACCCAAGATGTAACATCATGACCCAGCTCACACCTGAACCGGTGGCTAGACCGGTCACCACATGACCTCAAGCACGTCTCCCCTTACGCTAGAGGCTGCCGACCAGCAGCGAGGGTCTAAGGATAGTCTGTGGGGAGACTATACCCTCTTATCAGAGTAGCACAGTGGTATATCAGTGTAGATAACAAACAATAGGTGATGCTATAACTCAAAAATGACAAATAGTGAAAGAAAAATAATACTCATTTTATAAATGTGGCCAATGCCAAATTATATAGCAGATGCATGCATGACATGCTAATGATACAAAATAAAAAATTGTGAACAAAACTGCATGCTTAACATTCCAATGTATTAATAAATAAATAATGACTCAAAGCCCCAAGGGAAATCTTCTCAAGTATCCCAAGCCTCTGCTCGGTCCTTTGCTCCTAACTCCCAATTAAATACAAACAGCATAGTCCTCCAACAAAATAGAATCTACTCGAGTACCCAATTCAATGGCAGCCCGTGTATGGTGTGAGATATAAATCTCAATAGGCTAGAACCACCAATGTCTACCCCAAATCCCGAAATTATTAAATAACTTATAACACGTGAAGTCATGCATAAAATAAATTAAGCAATACAAAGTCACTATAAACCCAAGTACTTACTGCATCCCTCAGTTGGTGTCTGAACCTTCACTGTTCATTTTTCATGCATACTCAACAATCATTACATAATAATTTATCGTTTATCAATTATTTCAATCTTATTATGAATTTCTTGAGATTCAGCCTATTCCTGACATCCCCCGTATAAGTCACTCACCACAGATGTCTCTAAAGACCATCTAAGTAATCAAGTAAAGACCAAATCCAAGCTTATATTTTGGTTTGGATAATGCATCATAAATTATTCAATTTAATCATTCATATACTAAGTCAGATCCCATCCACTAAAATTGGTTACCCCAATTCATAAATAAGTCTGAACCTTTTCTCATTAACAATTCACAAATCATCATGTCACAACAGCCTTCATTAACCATTAAACTCATTTCATGCATGAAAAATTAGACCAATAGTACAATGGTTATTAATGGGTGTAGAACATCATGTCTAGTACCCCTGTGAGTATTCGAAGCATCAGTCCATGTCTCACAACCCTTGGGTATTTGGAGCATCAGTCCCTATCCCATAATAGAATATTGGCTTTCGAGCTGGGTGTAGAACACCATGTCTAATACCCCGTGAGTATTTGGAACATCAGTCCCTATCTCACAACCCATCTATCATTCATACATATACATCTATCATTGTTGTAGAAATCCATGTCTAACACCCTATGAGTATTTGGAGCCTCGGTCCTTGTCTCACAACCCATCCTTCAATCATACATATATATTTATCATTCGTGTAGAATACCACATCTAACACCACAATACCAATCCATTAGTTAATTCAACAATTAATTAACAACAAAAATAGCCCTTCAGATAAGTCAACACTTAATTATCCATTCAACAACTCAATAATAAATAATTAATTAACTATTAATTATTCTTAGTTGGCCAACTGAAAAATTAACTCAACATTTAATTATCCAAATTCTTTAACAAGTCTGACCTCGTCCACTCAAACAAGGGTTCGTCCCTGACATTAATAATCTACCATAATGCCATAATCATCTCAAAACATGTTGAAAAAATCCAAGATATTTAGTGACCATATCACAAAACATATTATATCCCTAAAAAACTCTATCCAATACAATTTAAGGAATGAAAAACTAATACGCATCAAAAGGTACTCCTGGCCAACAATCGTAACCAACAGTCATTTCACAATCATAATTTAGTGAATGAAAAGTAATTAATTCAACAATTAATTAGTCAATCCTTATATATTTAACCAAACATCAATTAGTTAATTGTTTACCATTTAACATGTAATAATTATTCCCTCGATTAATTATTACCTATTTCCAATTATTTTATGAACATGTTTAATATTTGATATACCTAATAATCTGTATAAGCCACAATCTTATTCCAAAACATGACATGATAATTAATCCTACCATTAATTACCGTATTATTCATACTACCCATTCAAATCATTTAACTGTTTAATCACATCACTTTAACCAAATTAGCAAAACATGCTTAGACTCAACATAAGATCAAGTTCTCACTTATCTCATGTGGGAGGAATTATTTAATAACATCAAAAGTGTCATTCATTGACATATCATTATGAAGGAAGCTCACATTCCTAATTTATTGAAAGGAAAAATAATTCTTAAATAATTTTTAAGGATTTGGGACCCTACCTCAGGGTTTTTCCAGAAACCATAACAAACAAAGATCCCTCAAGAGAAACATGTTGATTCTTTAATAACCCGCCTTAAATCACATATCCTAGAAAGACCAAGACCAAGACTTATCAAACATGTCATTTACACACATAGGTTTACCCATAACCAGCGTAAATCTAAGAAACCAAGAGAAGATGAGTTGTAGATCTAAGTAGATCTAAGCAACCAAACAAGAAAGAAGAAGAACATCTACCTACCCCAAGAATTTGACTTCGATTCGCCAAGAGAAGCCATTATATCGCCTCCAAAATACTTGGGAGAGATTTTCCAACCTTCAAGGGAGAGTTATCCTGAGTTATGGATGCTTAGGAACATAAATAGTCCATCTAAAGGCAGAAAACTAGTGTGATCCACAATTTAACGATCTCATTTAAGTGCCCGCATGGTTTGCTCGCACGGTTAGACAAACTGTGCGCTAACCATGTGTTATCTACTTTCACGGAAAACACTCCTCCTAGGATTAGACAAATCGTGCACTAACCATGTGTTAACCACTGCCTCAAAACTTTAACTACGCCCCGGTTTGGCCACACGGTTAGACAAACCGTGTGCCGCCCGTGTGACCTCCCCTTTTCCTAAAAACATCTTTAAAATTTCAAAAAAACCTTATCTTTAGTTGTTCAAACACTCAAAATAAAATTCTGGAGCTCAGTTTAAAAAAAACGACCCGTTGATAAACTGAAAAAGAAATTCTGAAAAAATCAAAATTTTAACCTGGTTCAAAAACATAGGATTCTACATTATACCCACCTTAAAATATTCTTGTCCCCGAGAATCCATCGGGAACCACTAATAAAAAAACGACCTACCAAGGTCATTTAATCTTGTTAGAAGTGACATGTTGAATTCCCAACGTCAAACACACATTTGACCCTACTCAAACCTGATGGATAAGCCTTTACAACTAGATCCAATGATTACTCTAAACCTTAAACATTGAAACAGATCTTATATCTAAGGTCATTAGAAGGACCTTGTGAACATAAAATGTTGAACCTTGATCAAAAAATGGAACATGTTTCTCATGCTTCACTCAAAGATAACGCGGACCCAAAAGCCAAATTCTCCTTTTATCTGACTACATGCCTTTAAAACAATTCCAAAACCATCCGCCAGTTTAAAAATTTTCTAAGCCAACATCTACTAAGTTTTTCAAGTCCAACTATCGTAAGGCTATTTTAAAAACAACCATGCCCAAACACGAACAAGGAAGTAGACCAAAGATACAACTCATCCTGCGTACACCCTAGATAACAACTACTCATCAAGCCCTACAACATTTAAAATGTAGCGTGGCACAAAACCGACGCTACCTTAGTGTCTCCATGATTATGTCAAGAGAGGGGAAATTCTCGTCCTGTCTAGAAGAGTGCACTAAGAGAAAACTGAGGTCATGAAGAAGATCAGTCAAACCATTACCGGAAAACATTGTTCTAAAATATCAGCATCACCTGCCAACACATTCATCATGATCAAAGTGGCAATACCAACCTTAGGATTTCCCATGACGTCTCAAGAAAATATCAGCCTCTCAGCAGCGTGCTAGATTAACAACAAGATCGGAATTTCAAACACATGGGTCTTTCAAAAAATCTTCCATGAATTGAAAAGAAACTGATTCATTAATGCTCAAGTCACTCTACCCAAAGTTGATCTAAGACCGTACTCAATAGTACAAAAATACTTATTACAGAGTCATATTGACTCATATGACCATTTTCATGGACGACGCCATAACCAGTCAACCATTACTAATAAAAAAGGGTCAAAAGACCAACAAAGTATTCAACCATGCCTATGGCACATCTAACCAGAAGACAAAGAGCATTACATGATGTTCATGCCCAAACCAAGGTCAAGAAACAGATCACCACCCATTCAAACAAGTGTGTAATTGGAAACTGGAAGTCTAACTTGGAACAATGGAACCCAACAACTCAAAAAGAGTGAGAAAATCCATAGTAATAGCAAGGAATTTACGTTCTGAGGGTGATAACAACCACATGTTGTCCCCTTATAAAGAAAAAGTGTCAACCCTAAACTGGGTCACTTCAAACAAGTCACTAGGCTCAAAATCCAAACATAAGGCCGTTACTATGGAGAAGAATACCTAAAGAAAGTATCCATGATTTTGTTCCAAGGAAACTCAAGAGAAGACCGAACTACCCTTGACCTGAGGGTTTTAAATAGGGGACACCACAAAAGATTCCATTTCCAAGAATCTTATATTTAATAACATTTAATCATTATTTATCAAATATTTAATCAAAACATAAAAGTACCATTTTCAAAACGCCACAAGGCAGAACATGAAGGTTTAATAAAACTCATTTTTAAAAACATTTACGTTAGTTGACATCCTGTCATTTTCATGAAACTTATCAAAATAAATTGCTTTTATAAAGATAAGGGGACCTATGAGGATCCCATTTTAACCAACATGGGTTCCTTATAAAGCAACCCAATTGTAAATGTACATGTTTTGAAATTGAAAACACCCAAATGGGTCATCCCATAAAAACACTCCCCAACTGACCTACTTGTGTCTAGTTGCACTTTGGAAGATTTACATTTGATTTCAGATCATCATTGAACATCTATCACATTTATAATCATTTCACAAGGCATCACGTCATCACATTTAATATGAGTTTTCATTTCCCAATTCATGAAGCGCTGATACAATCCATAGATTGAAAATTGGCTCTCATTAATTGATACCAATGTCAATTCAGAAATTAACATGATCAACCTTACTGTCCAAATTATATGGGTGGCCACCTACCAATTGATAAGGCGCCCACACACCTTATTGCTGGATTTTGGATCCCATTTAACACAACAAACATTAATTTAACATTTTAACTTTAGCTTCCCTTTAACATATCAAAACATCTTTCACATGTTAGCATTAGCACTAACACAACAACATGTTATAACACAGATCATGTCACAACAACAAAACATGCTAAAAACTAAGGAAGTACGACATATAATCACCTAATAATGTTAAATCTATCACTGCAACATGCTATCTTGAGAGGCATGCTAAAACAGATCAAACATGACATTGTACCAAAGGAACACAATCCAAATTAGAACGCATACAACTAATGCAACTTCATGGCATGTTATATGCATGACATGTAATATGCATGACATGTGAATCTCTAAGCGACTAAGATGATTCATGTATAAAACTTCCTTACCATATCAGGCCAAGAAGATTATTCTTTTCAAAATTCTCAAAATCAATAAACAGTGGAAAATACACCAGTCACTCAAGGTGAAATCATATCAAATATAACCTCTAATAGTAAAAACATTAATTCCCATCCCTGGACACTTGGTTATTTCCCATACACGAGGTGATAAGTCCCAAGCACAATTATTAACCCAAGCACCGACACATTCCTAGTCTCCTGCTACCAACCCCAAAACAGTAAGACAAAGGAAAATAAAGAAACCAAAACCTCTGATACCAATTTGTAACATCCCGACCCGACACATCCCTGAACTGGTGGTCGGACCAGTCGCCACATGACATTAAGCTTGTCTCCCCATACGCCAGAGGCTACTGACTAGCAACGAGGGTCTAAGGACAGTAAGTGGGGAGACTATACCCTCTTATCAGAGTTACACAATGGTATATCAGTGTAGATAACAAACAATAACCAAAGTTGTAACTCAAAAATGATAAACTGCGGAAGACAAACAATAATAATTTTATAAAATTGGCCAACACCAAATTATAAAATAGATTCATGCAAGACATGCTAATCATACAAAATAGAAAACATTGAACAAAATAGAATGATTTACATTCTAATTTAGAAATAAATAAATAATGACTCAAAGCCCCAAGGTTGATCGCCTTGAGCATCTCGAGCATTCACTGGGTCCTCTACTCCTAAATCTACTCCTAAATGCCATGTAAATGCAAACAACATAGTCCAGTAACCAAATAGAATCTACTCGGGAACCCGGTGCAATGGCGGCCGGAGTAGGGTGTGAGATATAAATCTCAGTAGGCCGGAACCACTGGTGTCTCCCCCAAATCCAGACATTTAATAAATAACATATAACACGTGATGGAATGCATAAAATAAATTAAGCAATACTATGTAACTATAAACCCAAGTACCTACATCATCCCTCAGCTGGTGTCTTAACCTACACTATTCATTTTTCATACATATTCAACAATAATTACATAATCATTTATCGTTTTTCAATTATTCCAATCTTATAATTAAATTTCTGAGATTCATCCAATGCCTGACATACCCCATATAAGTCACTCACCACAGATGTATCTAAAGACCATCTATGTAATCATGTAAAGACCGAATCCAAGCTTGTGCTTTGGCTTGGATAACACGTCATAAATTGTTCAGTTTTATATTTCACATACTAAGTCTGATCCCGTCCACTAAAAGTGGTTCACCCAATTCATAAATATTTCTAGAACCTTTCTCATAATAAATTCACAAATCATCATGTCACAAAAGCCTTCATTAACCATTAAACTCATTTCATGCATGAAAAATTGGTCCCACAGTCCAATGTTAATTAATCATTGTAGAACATCATGTATAGCACCCTCGTTAGTATTTAGAGCATTAGTCATGTCTCACAACCCATGGGTATTTGGAGCATCAGTCCCTGTCCTGTAAGAGAATATTTTCTTGCAAGCTGGGTGTAGAACCCCATGTCTAACACCCCATGAGTATTTGGAGCACTAGCCCCTGTCTCATAACCCATCTATCAATCATACATATACATCTATCATTAGTGTAGAACAACATTTCTAACACCCTGTGAGTATTTGGATCCTCTGTCCTTATCTCACAACCCATCCATCAATCATACATATATATTTATCATTGGTGTAGAATACCGCCTCTAATACCACAAAACAAATCCGTTAATTATTTCAACAATTAATTAACAAAACAAATCACTCTTCAAATAAGTCAACATTTAATTATCCATTGAACATCTCATTAATTAATAATAAATTAACAATTAATTATCCATAGTATGCCAACTGAATCATTAACTCAATAGTTAATTATCCAAATTATTTAACAAGTCTGAACCCCTCCACTCAAACAATGGTTCGTCCAGGACTTTAACAATCTAAAACAAGACCATAATCATCTCAAAACATGTTGAACAAAGACAAGATATTTAGTGACCATCTCACACAACATATCATATCTCTAAACAACTCCATCCAAGACAACTTAAGGCATGGTAAACTAATATACATCAAAAGTTACTCCTGGCCAACAATTGTAACAAAAAATCATTTCAGAAACCTAATTTAATGTATGAAAATTTATTAATAGAAAAATTAATTAATAAAACCGTATCTTGTTAACCAATCATCAATTAGTTAACCATTCACCATTTAACATGTAATAATTAATCCCTCCATTAATTATTACCTATTTCCAATTATTTTCCGAACATGTCAAATATTTGATATTCCCAATAATCTGTAAAATCCAAAATCTTATTCCAACTCATGACTTGATAATTAATCCTATCATTCATTACCCTATTCTTCATTCTTCCCATTCAAATCATTTAACTCTTTAATCATATCACTTTAACCAAATTATCCAAACATGCTTAGACTCAACACAAGATCAAGTCCTCACTTGTCTCATGTGGGTGGAATTATTTAATAACATCAAAATTGTCATTAAATTACATATAATAGTGAAGGAAACTCAGATTCATAATTTAATTAAAGAAACTATAATTCTTAAATAAATTTCTAAATATTTGGGACCCTACCTCGGGGTTTTTCAAGAAAACGTAACGAACGAAGAACCCTCAAGAGAAACAGGTTGATTCTTCAAGAACCCACCATAGATCACATCACTTAGCAAGACCAAGAGAAAAACATATCATACTTGTCATCTACACACACACATTTATCTGTAACGGGTGTATATCTAAGAACTCGAGAGAAGAGGAGATGTACATCTAAGTAGATCTAAGAAACCAAACAAGAACATAGAAGAACATCTACCTACCTCAAGAATTTGTCTTTTATTCACCAAGAGAAGCCTTCAGATCGCCTCCAAAATTTTTGGGAGAGGTTTTCCAACCTTCAAGGGAGAGTAATCCCGGGTTATGGCCGCTTATGAGCTTATACGAGCCATTTAAAGGAAAAAACGAGTGAGATCTACAATTTAAGGATCTCATTTAAGTGCCTTCATGGTTTTCTCGCACGGTTAGACAAACAGTGCACTAACTGTGTGCTAGCTACTGTCTGGGGAAACACTCATCGCACAGGTTAGGCCGCATAGTTAGACAAACCGTGTGCTAAACATGCGTTATCCACTGCCCCAAAATATCAAATATGAACGGTTTAGAGACACGGTTATAAAAACTGTGCGCCGTCCGTGTCACTTCCACTTTGCCTCCAAAATTTTATCAAATTTCGAAAAAAGGACAACTTTAGGTGTTCCAATACTTGGAATAAAATTCCGGAGCTCATTTTAAAAAGAACGACCCGTTGATAAACCAGAAAAGAAATTCAGAAACATTTGTAATTTTAACCTAGTTCAAAAACACGATATTATACACTAGATAAGACATAATAGGATTCCATGAAAACATGGATATGGAGTACAAACTAATTTTCATGGTCTAATGGAGAGTGATATAAAACATGATCATGAGAATTTTAACAACCAGGAAACCCAAAACTTGGGATAAGTTAAATAGTCTTCGATTCCCATTTAGGAAGAGTAAATTGACAAAAAAAAATTGTTTTAGGTTAAATTTCAGATAATTGGAGAATTTATTTATGATAATGACTAAGGAAATAAGAAAATATACTTACCTATAAAGTAGAGTATCATCATTTAATATGTTTCTTAAAAAACAGATGTTGTTTCAAAATGACGAGTATTCAGGATTACCTGGTCACAACTGAAGCACTAGAATCAACTTCTAGAGAATCACATAATCCAAAAAAAGATGAACTATATATTTCCCCTATCTTTAGACATTAACCAAAACCAAAATGGTTAGTACGGGATCAGATAATCCCCAAAAAGGATGATCCTTTATAAAAATAAATACTACTCTTAATCTCCAAAATTCAAAGAAATGTACCCATTTTTCATGAAATACCATTCAATACACAATATTCCTTATAATTCATCAAAATAATCCAAACAAAGTTTGAAACCCAAAAATTAGAAAGATTTGATTACAAAGTCATCCAGGATAAATCTTCACATTTATCTTTAAATAAATTCAACTACTCTTAAAGTATCATAGTGAAGTGTAATTAACCTAACCACATATTCTCTATGATAGGTTAATCATTTCCATAAATAACCCAAATCTCTATAAGTCTGCAATAAAAACATACATTCTTTCAAAATAAAAATTCACCATTACTCCTCAAATGAAATCTCATTGTATACTATTTTCCTTAGGCATATAGTGTTTTCAAAAGAGGGAACGTCTTCGAAAATAAAATATATCACTTAATCACCAAATCATTTTCATATATGAAGGATAAATTATATGTTCCAAAAATCAACATATTCTTGATACAAAAATTCATTTAACTAAATAGAATTAGTCATACAAACCAGGGACCTCATGTCGTCGTGTGGTAGGCAATAAATCCCAATTGCACATTGGTTGTGGGTTCAATTCCCTCAGCTTATTCTAATATGACGGGTTTCCACAGGGTCTGAATGTTTTACTTTTTCAGAAACTATATAATTTTATAACATTCCCAAAAATGAGATAAATTCCACAAAAAAACCTTATCGTATTTTAACCAAAAATGTAATCTCATACCTTGCATTTTCTCCCCAAAAAGTAATAACCTATAATTGACTCAAATTCAACGATCAAATAAACCCCAAAGTTTCTTTATAACTATATCCACAAAATAAAAGCTAATTATTCCTCAAATATCATTCTCACATAACAAACTTTAGGGTTATACATACAAGAGAAATTTCTTCCAAAGTAATCCTATCATCAAAGAGAATTAATAATTTTATACATTTCACTATTTATTTATTTCCACATGGGTTCTTCCGTGACATAGAGGTTATCCAATTGAATAATACATTGAATTGGGTAATTCCAATGTCCCCTACATTTATGACAAATGCTGTTAATGAATTCTTAGGATCATATTTATTATCATCCAAAATACTCTTCATTTTTCCGTGACAATTCTTTACATTATATCATTCTTTCCCACACATAAATCATTTCTTTATTCATTGAAGACACTTTCCTGGGTGTCTCCTTCCACATTTCCTTTATGGTGGAAAATGATATTTCTTTTCTCCATGGTCTCCACCTCTAAATCTCTTATCATTCTATGCCTTTCTCATCATTGTTGAGTTCAGGAGTTGGTTAATAAGTATGTTGTTGATCATATTTTTGGTAAATTGATTTGGAATGAACATGACATCTTTTACTCCTATCAACAGTCCATTTAGTTACTCATTTCCAACATTTTTCCCACCTTGAACATCATGTTCAATGTTTCTATGAATTCCTCGGAGTCCATCCATTGACTAAATCCAAAAAGAAGAGTGTGAGTAACAATATTCATAAAATCTTTTATAGAATATCATGACACTTTATTTTCAATATAAAACACCTTAGGATTAACAAAAGTTATTTATTCTCATCTTATATTAAAATCATTAAATTCAGTTTGTATGGAAAACATGAAGTATTCTAAGCATATCCCCTGAGAGTGTCGTAACCAAGAGTGCAGCAAGGCCCATTGTTGTGCACCAATTTTCGTTTGAGTCTATCTCAAAGCAGTTTTTTCGGGTTTTACCCCTAGGTACATTTCTTCCAGATCAGTATCTATCTACTCGTATCAATACAAGGATTTATTTCTTGGAAAATCCACATAATATTTACATAATCAAATATTTTAGATGTTATTCTATACTAATCCTCAAATTCTATCTTAGGGTAGTGTTTTCTAATTAGTTTTTTTCTAAATATAGCTTCCATGGTTCGTACTATACTTCCTCTGATACCAATTGTAACGCCCCAGTGCCTATTACCCAAAGCTGGTGCATTATTATCTAACATTGACATGAAACAAGGAATCATGTCTCGAAAGTCCGATCATTTTACTAGCCTTGGAAGTACATGATACATACATAAATTTTACATTACATCATGAAATAAAAAGACATTGTGTCCCTTTTGAACACACTCATATCCTTTGGCCAATCCATGCAGGTTAATCATAATATACTTCTTTACATCCTGGGAAAATGAAATCCTAAGAAAGGGGTGAGCTCAAATGCTCAGTAAGGATAACAATATAGCGGAAACTTTCATACATAAGCCTAATCATTTAAGGAAATGTATAAGACTAAAACAAAATCCTTTTTAAAATTTAACTTAATCATAATATGGAAAATCAAAATAATTCAATTTACTTATTCAAATGAGTATTCTACTAGTCGAATAATCACTTGTAATATCAATAGCTAATTTCATAATGCTGGAATGCATAATTTTGGACATCCTAATCACATATTCAAGGCCTCGTTCCAGGACTAAAAATAAGATTTTGTCAAGGCATTATGCCAAAACACTAGTTTGCCTCATGAGACCTACCGATTCATTGAGGAGCTACAGTGGGCTCCACCTATCACTTATAAATTCTAATTCATTCTACATATAAAAAGGGTGAAACATAATCTAATCATTTTTATTAAAACTTGCATACGAAATGTCAATACTTTAACCACAAACCATTAATGGTATAAAAATAACACATCCACAGTCAAACATAACTCATTAAATACAATATGGAATATTTTATTATAATAAGTCAACCTAAATTAATAATAATGAAGGATAGTGACATAGATGAAAATAATCAGTAAAACTAATGGAAAAAAATTTCCCCTTTTTCATGAAAACATTTAATGGTCTCACTATATATCAAGAAGCCTTTTAAAATAGATTTTTGAATCAATGTGTCCCATACAACATGGAAACATTTAAAAGGAATTTTAATTCTCAAACATTCTTGTCCATATAAATAAATCCTTAAAACCATTTGTAAAACATGGAATCTAATGAGAATTATTTAGAAGAATAAATCTTGAAAACATTTAAAACGATATTTTAGTTAGAGTTCTTAACCAAATGAGAGAAGATTTAATACAAATAATTTAGGTAATAAAAACACAATAATATCATGAGAATAAATGGATTCGTGATATAATATGTTAAAGGACAATATATACACCATATAAAAGTGAATTGGTGCATAATAACAAAGAATTCTCAAAGGAATGTGATTTGAGATGAAATCCCTTATAAAGACCATATCCTTATATTAAGGATAAATAAATGAAATAATAATTCATGAAAAATATATATACACTCCATATGATTGGATATTCTTGGTAAATAAATCAGAGTACATTCACAAATATTCTTGTAAAAACAACACTAATGACTTGGAAGCTTAACTCAATGAATGTAAATTGAGTTAAGATTGCTCTTTTCAAGTTCATATCGACGACTTGAGAATTTATCAATAGGGTGATTATGTGTTTAAAATGCATATCCACCCAAAGGGGAGTGGATATTACTACATAAGAAAATAAATAGTGATTTAACAAATAATCTTGGAGTAAAATAATTAATGTTGTTTGGGTAGAACCCTTTGAGTTGAAATTGAAATTAGAAACTCCCTTACCAATTTGGTAACTTACGAAACATACACCCCATGAAGGAAGGAAAATAAAATGAAGACATAAATACCCAAAAATTAATGTATATTACACAAATAATAAAATCATGGGCAATACAAACACCACATGAAAATCAATAGTTCCTATGTAGCACAAATCTCACTTGAAAAAGAAGTGAGATGAAAACCTCTTACCACGTTGTAATCAATCAAGTCGTGTGACCAAAAGCTAATAGAAACAAAATGAATCATATAAAACCATGAATATAAATATAATCATGATTATATATATCAAATGTCATTACAAAATACACCACATGCAACAAATAAGTGGCGAACAATGGAAATCTCATGTAATTAAAAGTGACATAAGAAACCACTTACCACGTTCTAATCAATCCAATCATATGACCAAAAGATAATAACCACCAAATTAATCATAGAATACCAAGAATATAAAAATAATAATGACAATATATATCAAATGGAAGTACACAATAAACCACCTGATGTAAATAAGTAGCGAACTATGGAAATCTCATAGAATTAAAAGTGAGATAAGAAGCCTCATACCTCGTGTCCGACTTGACTCGTTTGTTCCTTGTTCTTCCAGAATAATAAACTTATGTCAATTTATAAATTATTATGAATTTTTTAAAATTTTATTATTCCTTTTATATCACTTATTACCTTTATATTTCAATTATTAATTATTTTAGTTCATATTGGACATTTTGTTGATGTTTGGAATTTGAGTTAAAAAATAAACTTGTTATAATTATAATTTGTCCATGTGGTAAAAATTCCATTTTCCCTAAAATTTTATTAATGATTTAGATATCATATATAACTTATATATTATTTATATTTTTATTTATAATAGTACATAACATTTCGACATAAGAAATGAAATTCATTGTTCATGGAGACGGTAAGTTGTACGTAGGCATGAACTCTACATTCATTTCTTTATCAATTTTAAAAGATTGAAAAATAAATGACTCATAGGTATATTATAATTCAATTATACTAAATATGTTATATTTTTTGCATAAATTCATAGATTTCATCCTTTGTACGTTCCATGAATAGCATGAACGTGTAATATCACTTTGAGGGGGCGGTAGTCTACACTTCCTCAAATTAAATTATAGTATTTACGCATTATGGAAAGACTAAAGTTATGATGTAAATAAATAATAGATAAGTATAGAGATAATATAAATATAATATATATCACATATAAATACAGTTCCATAATAATGGCCCCCATAAGAGGTGGTAGGAGAAGATTGAACAATCATCGTTTTGTGAGGCAGTAGTTCATCGTCCACAGAAACAATATGTTCTTTACCGATTAGATGTAGGTGTGTGTAAGTTTAGTACGAATACTTATAATAAAAAAACCTATTATATTTATGATACTAATTTTTTATAATATAAAGGAATAAAAATAGTTTATGGGGTTGGAGAAGTAAAATATAATAAAATAACATAAGAGGAGACAGTACTATTAAATTGGGTATCTCCCTTTGGTTTGAACCAAAAGGATTACCCGAAGTTTCTTATTCCTAAGGTAAGTCTTCTATGTGAAAGATAAGGAAATATTGAAATCTTTTGGGAATATATTAGCTAATCCAAGGGGATTTAGAAGTGTGAGGAATGAGTTATAAGTGAGGGCTTTCTAAAAGGCGAGGGGGGGCTCCTTAGGAAAGTCTGAAAATATTATTTTATTATATGAAAATGTTTGGTTCCAAAAGGTCAAAAACTTATTAAAGTATAATATAAGATGAATATTTTTTGAAATAAAATCATCCAATAATTATTGGATTGTTTTTGTATATTGTTTTAATTTTTATAATATTATTTATTTAAATCATTCATTAATGAGGTAAACATTTCATCATTATTGTGTCACCAATAATATTATTTAATTGGTGTATAAAATTTTTTAAAAAGTTTCCATGATTTAGGAAATATTTTTATCTTTCAAACTAATATTTATAGCTGGAGATATAACTTATATAACCCAATGAAAAAATTGATTTACTAAAAGATATATGTTTATGTCATTTTTGTCTTTACTATAAATTAATTAATATAAAGTGTCATTATTACTTTTAAGTGGCTGAATTGTCACATAAATGATATATTTTAAATTTAAATTTCATTTAATTTCCATTCATTCTTTTTTTTTGGTGGTTTCCCAAGGTTTTATGGAGGAATGGCTGAGTTTTCATGAATTGGGCCAAACCATGAACCCAATTCTTGATTTAAAAAAAATTATTCCTTTATAACTCCTTAGTTTTTGAACATTTTCCAACCATTATAATTCCTACTTTTCATAAGTTGGCCTATTAACACCAAAAAATTAAATTGGACCATTTAGAAATCAATATTAATGGTGGAGGTTAGTTTTTATTTAAGGGATTGGGCCTGCCCGAATGCTCATTTCCTACATAAAAAATAATTTTTAATTCTTTAATAACTCATTCTATTGTTAAGGTTTTTCAGTGCTTCTAACTCCCACCCAAGCCCACTTACCTAAGGCACGTCCCCAATCTCTCCTCCCCCAAATTGGAGCTCAGTAGAATCGAGAAATGGGGAAAAACTTTTCTAACTTTCACAAATCACTCATATTTGAAGAGGTAAATCGATACTTTCATAAATCCTTCTATTTTTACTCTTTTCACCCATTAAAATTTCTATATGATCTCCTCATCCTTTTTAAAAACTCCCTTATATTTTCATATTTTTTAAAATTCAGATTCTGGTGGATTTTGGGTGTTTTTCTTCAAAACTGTTTTGGGTAAGTGTTTCTCCCTTAAATTATGTCCTTCTCCTTATGATTTCCTCCCACTTTCATAAATTTATAGAGTTTCCAGATGTTAGGGTTTATTCCTAGGGTTTGATTTCTGGTATTTTTGGTGATATATTATGGTTTAGTGTTTGTTTTCACTTCTATGTGGTGTGGAGGAGGTGTGGTTGAGGTTTTACACCAAGATTCAAGGGTCTTGACTCAAAAGGTAGGTGGTTCCATGTGTAAACAATTATTGATGAGTTAGACTTCCTAATTTACACATTTTTAATATTCCTCATATGTTGGGTGTGGTGAGAAAACTATTTATGAATTATTTTTATAAGTGTCAAATTTTATTACTTCTTTTTAACTTGAAATTGGGTGTTTTCATGTGTAACTCATGGGGTATTATTTGGGTGTATTTTATAACTTATGGGATTGGTTTACTAAATATTTTTTGGACTGAAAATTATGTTATGGTAATTTATCAGTGTCATGTGGTCCTAAAAAGAAGGTTTTTGAATAGGTTTGATGTGTAAAACATTGTTATACTTCTCGAGAGCATTTTATGAATATGTGTGTTTTCATTTGTATCTTTTGTGGTATTTTTCTAGGTTATTTTATAACACTTGAATGTGGTTTTATAAATGTATCTTGGGATTCCAATTTTGTTTTGGATATTAATTGGTATGGTTTTGGTCTTAAATGGGTGTTTTGAAATGGGTTTTGTGTGCAAGGCACAGTTACACCCATTGAGTTTATTTTATAAAAAATGTGAATGTTTTTTTTGGTTAAAAAAGTGGGTAAAAGAGTTTATATTTACTTTTTGGATGGTGTGTTCACCTAATATGGGTTTTTAATGGTAAGGCGGTTATTTAAGAGGTCAAATATTTTTTTAGAATGTTTTATAAAGTGCTGAAATATTTTAGAAAATGGAAAGGGAGCTACAAAACATGGTTGTGGGGTGTATTGTGTGAGTGGGTTGTGAAAAATGAATTTTGCTGATTAAAGAGGTATTATATGATATTTTAGTGGGCTGTTATGTGAGTTATAATGTCTTGGAATTGTTTATAAAAACTTTTTAAAGGATTTTTGAAAGTGTAAAAAATGTGAAAAGTGTTGTGGGCTATTTTGGTGTGAGTAGGATTTCAAATTCAATTTGAATGAAAAGTGAAATTTTGTGACTTGTGTGGTATACATGTGGGATGTATGGTGAATTTTTAATATATAAATGATATTTTCATGGGAAAATTATATTTCTTGACTTTTTGAACATTTTTGAGCACAAAGGGAAAACCCAAGTATCTAGGTGGGTGGACGTGTACTAGTATGCTAGTGAATCTGTGGGAATTGGCCTCATTTAACTTAGCAAGATTGACAATAAAAACTCTAAATAAACTATTATGACCATGATTGGGGACCACTAGGTTATGGGTATGTTCCCTACTAGTGGCTCATGCATGAGAACGAATATTTTTTATGGTTATTCTCAGCGAGATACGAGGTACCTGGGACCCACAACGAGCTGGTACCAAGGGGTTATTTACTGTTTCTTATGCTCATTAAATCGTTCATACTTAACATTTTCATATTGTATATCTGGATATAAAATTAAATAGCTTTGGCTTTTATTTTAAAATTGTTTACTCTTTAAATTATCCTATTTGAAAACTGATTTTTTTAAGTTGCATCTTTTAGAAATTGTAACAAGAAATTACATGTTTTTGAAAACATCCATGCTTTTTGTCATTGAATGTTTATCGCATGTAATATATTTGTGGTGGTATCCTAATCGGAATTTTCTCACACCCTACTTACAACCTTAGTGTAAGTAGACTTGGTTATTTTTATTGTCGCTGGTTGGGTACAATTTTTATTTGTTCCAGTGGTTCGGGTTTCTAGTAGGTCCTTGGTTGTGAAGTCTTGTAGAGATGGATTGAGGGTGGTGCCCGTTGATATGAGGTTTCCTGGGATGTTTCCTTTTGGTTTTTTAACTTTTTTATAATTTTGTTGAGTTGTTTTAAAATGTGTAATTCAGTTCTGAATTTTTGTAAAGGATTGTTTGGTTTGAAAAATCCAAATTTGTTTTATTGGATTCTTTTGGTGTTTTAAGTTTATAAACTCAATTAAATAATTCCCAATTCTCATTTTATGCTACCCAATAACTTGTTCCAGCCCGTGGGGATCGAAAACGCCCTTCGGGCCTTGTTTCGAGCTAGGTCGGGAGCCGGTTTTGATGGCGACCAGATTCAGTTCTCGACAAAATGGTATCAGAGGAGGTTTGCTCTCTTTGGGTCATATTATTTGGGTAACAGTCGGGAAATTCTAGAGTTAGGATTGTCAGGACAAGGCATTCTGGTTTGGAGTAGTGTGTATGATCACCACACCTCATGAAGTTATTCATGTCAATAGGAGAATTCGAGACTTTTCTGAGTCCTTTGGTTTTCTTGGTTTGATGATGATTAGTGGAAATGAAAAGGGAGTTGGGTTAACGGTCTTAGTGAGCTCGCAGGGTTTGGAAAGCCATGTGGAGCCAGGGATATTTCCCTATAACACTCTCTATTATGGTGACGTGATTGGAATATGGCTTCCAACCATATGTCCAAGTCACCCACTGAAACTAGTTTCCTCTTTCATTGTCTTGTGTTCTTTAGTTTTGAAATCTTGGATCTTTGGTTTTAAAGAGACTTGGTTTTAAGAAGCATAATGTTTTTGTGAAATAATTATCTAATAATGTTAGAATGGTTAAAATTTTGAAAATGTAGAAATTAATTTTTAGAATTGTATTGGAATGGAAAATGGTGTGTTTTCACCTCATTTGAATGTATGAACTATGTCAAGGTTGGTTTTGAAAAACTGTTTCCAATAAAGATTTCTAAACTATTGAAATGTGTTTAAATGGGATGAGATTTTTTGAAATTGATTTGAATAAAATGAGAGTGAGTTTTCATTGGAATTATTGTTCCTTTATGAATTATTTTAATGCGGTAATTTGGGTTCGATATCATGGTTAGCGGTCTTGAGAAAAAGAAGTATTGGTTGATTGTTTTGGTTTTGAAAAGTGGAGACAATTTTTATATTAACCTATGAGATTTTTGTGAGAAAACACATGAATGGGGTTATATGGGATGATGGATGGTTAATGGAATGACTGGATGAGTTTTGGGATGGATATGTGGTGGGAGCCCGGTGTGGAATAGAAACATGCATGTGTGAGACCCATGGGGTTCCATTGGTAGATACACTAACTGCTGAACTGTTTGTTTTTAAAATTATGATTTTAAAGGAAAAACATGATGTCTTGATGACTAGTTTGGGGTGGTGTGTAATTTGTGTTTTTGAAAATGTTGATTTTGTGGGATTTTTTGAGTCCAAGAACCCCTCCTAATTGAACTATGTTTTGGGATTGTGTTTGGTTAGTAAGTTGTGTTGAAGGGTCGATTGGTTGTCTCTTTTGAGAAATGTTTCGGGATTCATTTATAGTGGTTCCCTTCAAGTGTTTGGATCTGGGTTGTGTTGTGTCTTGACCAATAGACCATCTTGGTTGGGTCCTTAGGTTCAAACGTTGTAAAAGTTACACCCCATTAAGAGTTATTTCACGACTGAAGTGCATCCTGCATTATTTCTCTATTGGAAAATCCTCAAGTTTATCAATATATAGAATATTTTTTTCGAGCCCTATAGATTGAGTCTACACCATTTCCTTTCATGGTTTTTCTAATCCTCTTATAGCAGAAGAGTGTTCATGGATGGTTGAAAGAGTCCTTATAATATTAAGCTACTTGATTCGTTTAAGGTGGAAGTGGTATGGGGTTGTTAGTGTGGATGATTGTCTCAAAGGTGTCTAAGAGGGCCTCTGGGTTCTTCACAGTTTCTTTGAAGCATGAGTTAATGTTAAACCACCAGTGTGGGAAATATGGTCACGATTGGATATTGTGGGAACTTTCTATAATTTTCTATTGTTTGTGGATGTTGTATAAGGTCCTTCTCCATGAATTGTTTATATCAGTCGTAATGTTCATGTTCGGTGACACCTTGTGATGTTATGTTCTCGATTGTTTGTAAAGGTGAAAGTCATGAAATCTTATGAGAGTCTCTATTTTGTTGGGAGAATGTCTCCCTTGGAAAAACCTAAAAATATTCCATTTTAGAGGAAGGTGAGTATCAGTGTTCTTTACTTCTATTGTTTTTTAACTGAACAAACAAGGTGTGATGTGTGTGCATCTTCTAAGCCCTTGTTTCAGTGAATTATAAGGTTTGGGTAAAGTGTGTTTGTAATGTGTTATGTCTTGGAAAACATATCGGGGATTGCGGTGTAGTTTTTGGTTTCACCGAAGGAAGAATTAATGTTCAGGGGGTTTCCAAAGTCTAACTATGAGGCCGAAGATGATTCAATCATTGAGCTCTAGCCATAGGTATCAAAGAGAAGCCGGCTCGTAGTCAGGGGATATCCCAGGGCCATTTAAACCCTTGTACAAAGTCTTATCCTTAGTATGAAATATGAGAATAGTTCAAACCTCTCATGTCTTCATGGTTGAGAACACAGTTTGTTCATGATTAGTATTGGTCATGTGCTACGAATCCATGCATGAATAATGATCCTCATAGTTAGTGGATGGTTTCCCAAACCATGCAGACTAATCGTGCGACGGACCCAACTTTCTAAATTTTTGGTTCTTTCTATGCCTACCCATGTTGGTTGTTAATATGGTATGCTCTTATGACATGGATACCCACTATGAGTATCATGTGAGTTATTTTGTAAATTTCTAATGGGAGTCTACCCCCTTGTACCGGGAGTCCGTTCAGGCCTCCCCCAATTAGTCTCCTAATTCTGTCTCGGGATATTTTGAGTTGTCTCTTATGGTGGGGAGCCTATTTTTGTCTCCCCATACTAGTAACTTAGATTGGTCTTTGGCCTTGTATTGGTAGTAGGTATTCTTTTTTGGAGCTATATAACAACCTACACCTTCCTTGGGTAAACGTTGGGAGTGGAGAACGCCCAATGGTCTGGTTAAAGCAAGGTAAGTGTAACATTGTTTGTTGTTGTTATTCGTTTGGGTAAATTGCTGAAATCCTATTTGGATACTGTTTGAGGAGTTTTATTTTGGGATAAAATATGAATATACATGACTATTTCATAAAATTGGTTTATGTTTGGTTTATGAGATCATTCCTTCCCAAATTGATCACTAGAGGTGTTTTGGCCTTTGGGGGTGAAACAGGGCAAGAGAGTACCTCTTGGTTTCTCAGTAGGGTTTGGTTTTTGTTTTGGCATTTTAGTGGCTTTCTGGGGATGGAATGTTTTCTTGGTGGATAGAATTGTCACATATATGACATATTCTAAAGGTAAATTTCATTTAATTTGCATTCATGCTTTGTTTTGGGGGTTTTACAAGCTTTTATGGAGGAATGGGTGAGTTTTCATGAATTCGGCCTAACCGTGAGCCCAATTCCAGATTTAAAAATAAATTTTGATTCATTTATAACTCCTCCATTTTTCAAAAAATTTCATCCATTCCAATTCCTACTTGTCATAACATGACCTATAAAAACCAAAAAATTAATTTGGACCATTTAGAAATCTGTAATCATTGTGGATTTTAGTTTTTATTTTAAGGATTGGGCCTGCTCAAAAGCTCATTTCCTAAATTAAAAATAATTTTTGGTTTTTTGGTTTTGTTGGTGATTCCAATTCCCACATGATCCCACTTAACTATGGAACATCCCCATCCTCTTCTACCCCAATTTGGAGCTCATTAGAAATGTGAAATTGGGTGGAACTTCTCTAGCTTTCACAAATCGCCCAGAGTTGAAGAGGTAAATTTTTCCTTTAATAACTCCTATTTTTACTCATTTCCCCCCATTCCAGTTCCTACATGATATCCTCATCCATCTTCGTAACTACCTTATATTTTTAGCTGTTTTAAAATTCAGATTCATGTGGAATTTGGGTCGTTTGCTTCAAAATTGTTTTGTGTAAGTGTTTCTTTCTTCAATTCCTTCCTTCTCTGTAGGGTTTCCTCCATCATTCATAAATTTACAGAGTGTCTAGAAGTTAGGGTTTATTCCTAGGGTTTTAATTCAAGTATTTGTTGTAAAATATTATGGTTTAGGGATTGTTTTCACTTCTTTATGGTGCGGCGGAGGTGCGGTTGATGTTTTACACCATGATTCAAGGGTTTTGACTCAAAAGGTAGGTAGTTCCATGTGTAAAAAATTATTAATGAGTTATCTTGCTGTATTTACTCATTTTTTATGTTCCTCATATGTTCTAAGTGGTTCAAAAACTGTTTATGATTGAATTCATTAAGTGTTAAATTTTATAGTTTCTTTTTAACTTGAAATTGAGTGTTTTCATGTGTAACTCATAGAGTATTATTTGGGTGTATTTTATAACTTATGGAATTGGTTTACTAAATCATTTTTTTCCTGAAAATTCTGGTATGATAATTTATTAGTTTCATGTGGTCCTAAAAAAAGATTTCTGAATAGGTTTGATCTGTAAAACATTATTATATTTCTTGAGTGCATTTTATGAAAATGTGTGTTTTCATTTGTATCTTTTGTGATATTATTAAAGGTTATTTTATAAAACATAAATGTGGTTTTATAAATGTATCTAGGGATTACAATTCTGTTTTGGATAGGAATTGGTATGGTTTTGGTCATAAATGGTGGTTTTGAAATGGGTTTTGTGTGCAAGACTTACTTACACCCCTTGAGTTTGTTTTATGAATATTACGAATGTTTTTTTTGTTTAAAAAAAGTGGGTAAAAGGGTGTATATGTAATGTTCTAGGGTTTTTTCACCTAATATGGGTTTTTGATAGGTAAGGTGGTTATTTAAGATGAAAAATAGTTTTTAGAATGTTTTATAAAGTGCAGAAATGTTTTAGAAAATGAAAAGAGAGCTGCAAAACATGGTTGTGGGATGTTTTGTGTGAGTGGGTTGTGAAAAATGAATTTTGATGATGAAAGAGGTATTATAAGGTATTTGAGTGGGTTGTTAGATGAGTTATAATGTCTTCGAATGGTTTATAAAAACTTGTTA
Source organism: Viscum album (assembly GCA_963277665.1). NCBI lineage: Eukaryota > Viridiplantae > Streptophyta > Magnoliopsida > Santalales > Viscaceae > Viscum > Viscum album. The sequence goes on along the minus strand of CAUJRU010000136.1, from coordinate 825,650 downwards.
AAGAATTTGTGGAAGTGTTAAAGAAATGTGGAAAGTGTTTTGGGCTATTTTTGTGTGAGTTGGATTTCAAAATAAATTTGAATGAAAAGTGAACTTTTGTGACATTTGTGGTATACATGTGGGATGTTTGGTGAATTTTTGATATGGAAATGATTTTTTCATGTGAATATTATATTTATTGACTTGTTGAACTTGTTTGAGCGCAAAGGGAAAACCCTGGTATCTAAGTGGGTGAACGTGTACTAGTATGCTAGTGAATCTGTGGGGTTTGGCTTCAGTTTCACATACCAAGATTGACGCTAACAACTCTACCTAAACTATGATGATGATTAATTGGGACAACTAGGTTATGGGTATTTTACCTACTAGTATCTCATGCATGAGAACATATATTTTTTATGGTTATTCTTATTGAGATACGAGGTATCGGGGACACATAATGAGCTAGTGCCTAGGGGTTATTTCCTATTGCTTGTGCTCATTAGATCCTTTATACTTACCATTGGAATATGGTATAAATGGATGAAAAAATCAATATCTTTGGCATTTATTTTTAAATTTTTTATTCTTTAAATTAGCCCACTTGAAAACTGATTTTTTAAGTTGCATATTTTAGAAATTGTAACTTGAAATTACATGTTTTTTAAAACTTGCATGCTTTTCATCTTTGAATGTTTATCGCATGGAATATCTTAGTGGTGGTATCCTACTGAGCATTGTCTCACACCCTACTTACACACTTGGGTGTAATTATACTTGGTTATTTTTTTATCGCAGTTTGGGTACAATTTGTTTTGTTCTAGTGGTTCGGGTTTTTAGGTGGTACTTGGTGGTGTAGTCTTGTAGAGATGGATTGAGGGTGGTGCCCATTTCCATGAGGGTTCTTGAGATGTTTCCTTTTGTTTTTGTAACTTTTTTATAGTCTTGTTGAGTTTTCATAAAAATTTTAATTCAGTTCTTAATTTTTGTAAAAGATTTTTTGGTTTGAAAAATCCAGATTCGTTTTATTGGATTCTTTTGTTGTTTTAAGTTTATAAACTCAAGTAAATCATTCCCAATTCTCTTTTTATGATACCCAGACACTTGTTCCAACCCGTGGGGATCGAGAATGCCCTTCGGGCCTTGTTTTGGGCCGGGTCGGGTGCCTGTTTTGACGGTGACCAGATTCGGTTCGTGACATTCATGGGGTCCCAAAATCGACTCAAGGATTCCCATGATCTGAAATGTATCAACCAATAAGATTATGATACATTTTAGGGTAATTTAGAATAATTGTTATAATATTTTTTTACCCTTATTTACCAAATTTACCCTTTAACCATGGTAAATAAAATATTTCATGATGTAAATATTCATAATGTCTAAAAATAAAAGTTACCTATTTACAACATTTAGACCTCCTAATTAAAAATATGGAATCCATTATTCCAAATTCAAAACACATATGGGATAGAAATTATTTTTATATTAATTCTTGTTGTCAAAACAAAAAGTGTATCTTTAAAAAATAATATCTATCAAAATATTAACACTTATTTATGTCCAATTTCAAATTGAAATTACTTCCAATGACAGAAATTGGCATAAATAGTTAAAAAATTGTCTTGTTACAGTTTAATACCAATTAAAAAGACCATCTAACTATTTAAATAAATTATATTAAAAGGTAGTTTTGAATTAAAATACTGGTTTTTCACTATTCATTAAAAAAATGAACATTATCAGAAAAATACCAAAATTTCATCCAATGTGAATTTTAATGTCAGAATTGTAAATAAGAATTTTATTTTGTCAAATATAACACATAAAAGTGACAAAAACTAGATTTTAAAGGGGTTCTCCATCTATAGGTGATAAACCGACCATTTAAAGAATATTAGAGTATTTATGCTTAAAAATCTGATTATTTATTATTTTTAGCCGCTAAAATTTATTCGATAAATGTAAAAACACTTAAATAAACATATTTAATCATAATATGGTTAGTTTTGTTCATTATCTCCAACACAACGACAATGCATTAACTACTATTTGATATAATAATATTATATTAATATTTTTCAGTATAACTGAACGTTTTGTGTGACATAAGTTTTAAATGAAACATGTTATTGCGTATCAGGTATGCCATCGAACATAGCATCCACATTAAATTAAAATTAATATTTAATTCAAAAAAATTAATAAATATCGAAATATTATATTATTTATTTACCTGGGATGTTACAAAATGTCATATACAATTCACTATAAAATATATCTGTTTTTTTCTTTTTCTTGTTAATATTATTTATGAGTTATAGTGAATTTATCACAAATTTCTTATCTACTCACCATGTTATCTTCGAAGATATAAATGCTTCTATAGATGGATGAATGTGAGTATAATTTCAAGGAACTGAATAGAAGATTATTTAGTGAACCTATTCAAATGCTACCATATGAATATGAAGTGTCTTTCATCTATAATGATTCTTTAATGAAGGTATTTTTATTCCGTATCTTGAAGAACAAAATTTTTATAATTAATAAATCATAAAAATTGATGGTTCATTAGAGAAAGTTACCCTATTCAGGATTTAAAGTACGATACAATAGTTTTTTCATTAACTGTATAGAATAATTATATTTATAGAAAATAGTGAGAAATATATTACAATTGTAAAAGATCAATATATATATTGATGCCAAAGGAGCTGATCATGCACATGAGAAGATGGTTAATGAAGCTTAATGATTTTTATTTCTCAATAACTTACCACCCTGATAAATAAGACATAATGTAAGATGGTTCAAGTTGAAAGTATTATGTTCTTATCCATGATAAGGATCACAAAATATCTCAAATAATAGAATTTAAAATTTAAATAAATTAAAATTTTGAATGATTGGGAGAAATTGTATCCCTCTCAAATGAGGTATCACCCATCAATCAATGTGAATACTTTAGGGGAACATAAGGATGATGTGAAACAATAGAAAAAGGTGAGAAGTGTTTTTGAGTTCATCTATGATTATGATAGAATGATATGGTTCAGGAACCTTGTATTTTTTCATCCATACTTAAATTGAATAAGGATCTATTAGAAGAGTGTCATTGTTTTTTAGTATCAATTCGTAGTAGTGGTATACATATATTTAAGTATCTGAAAGTGTATTTATGATTGGATAGCATGAGGGGAGTTACCATAGATTTTTTATCTTGGTTCTTGGTATATTCACATGATATATCTAAAATAAAAATTACATTGAGATTTCAAAACCATTACACATATTAGAATATGAATTAGAAAACATCACCATAGTATTTTTTGTAATACCAAAAACATATAATATGTGTAATGTTTTATAGGATATATTCAATCACCTCAAAATGTTTGAACACTTCATCACTATCAGATAAGATATATATTTGTACCTTATTTCCATAATATGAGATAATAAAGTGGTATGATTTAATGGAGTACAAATTTTTATTGTATCTGATTTGGATTTGAGTTTACCATTATGTTCGGGAAAATTGTTCAATAAGATCTGAATTGAGATTTCAATTTTGGAATAGCTTACCATCCACATAGTTATGGTTAGTCTTAGAGGTCAATTCATTCCCTAGATAATTTTTTGATATACTTTCCATTGTAATTAAATAGTGGTTGGGATAAATACCTTCCCATAATAACAGATTATTACAATAATATATTTAGGTCAAACATTAAGATGAGGCTTATGAATCTGTCAAAAAAATATGGGGAGAACTGTAATGTACATGGAAATAGATAGAGATGTAATTATATTGAGAACTAAGAAATGTTATAGAAGTTATGATCTATTCCACAATACATATGGGAAACACACAGTTAATAGAAATGTTATATTGAAAATCATAACGATATGAAATTTGATGTTGATGACAAGGTGATTCAATGAATTTCTCTCTGGATTAAGGTTGTGAGAGTTTTAGATAATGGTAAAATCCCTATATTTATTAACCCCATTTAAATTTTTGATCATATCATTATCGTCACATAGCTCATGGATCTTCTACCGAACTTCACTACAGAATACAATGTCTTACATTAACTATCTTAAGGAAGTAAATACTTGATCAATCACATATGACAAACCCAGATGTCATAGAATAGAAGAATGATCATTTAAATGAGTAATAACTTGGATAGGTAATATATCATATTGAAAATGGTCTATGAATCCACAAAACTCCCCAAGTCAATGTTTTATTGAAAAACCACCATCATGAAGAATCTATTTGGAAACCTGAGGATTTAATAAGGCACATGTATTCTAATTTTTTTATTAATGTAATGAAATTATGGGGGTTAAAGTAATTTAATGGGGGGTATAATGTATAAACATGTGATGTTGTAATTTTTTTTCAAAAATATTAAATTTCCTTGATATCATGCATTACATGCAACACAATGTTTTAGAGAAACTCAATATACTATTAGATAAATTTTTTAAACATAACTATTAAAACATAGCCATTAAAAATTTCTGTGTGAATGAGAATAATCACATTTTAAATAATATCTATTTAGTTTTAACTAAAAAAACATTGATTTACAACTACATAATTTTATCTAATATTATTTTATCTTTCAAAATTATTATATTCTCAAAAAAAATTACTTGATTTTTTAATAGAATAATAAATTATACAATAAAAAATTGTGTAATTGTTTTTGAAAAATAATATACAATATTAAATAAATATGAAATTATTATTTTTCATTCATTATATTTATAATTGTTTGAAAATTTAATTTTTTATGAAGAGTAACAAATTACATTTTATTATTAGCAAAAATTTAATTTTATGAAAACATTTACTGTAAAAAAAATATATTAAAATTGTTTTACGTGTAAAATTAATTCCATTATATATTTATTTTTTAAATTTTGTTCTTTTAAAAAATTTCATTTTTAATTTTGACATTAAAACCTTAAATTCTTATACAAAAATTCAGTTTGGAAAACTAATATTTCACCAAATCAATGGGTTACATTATATATTATTCTATTATACTTCCTAGAATTTAATTTAATGAAATGGATTCAATACATTGAATCAGTATTATTAATAATATATAACAACTAAAACATATTTTATGGTTAAGATCAATCCTGATATAAGTAAAAAATAAATATTATGGTTAATGTTGAAAATAGTTTATCGTGGGTAAAACTAAAATGATACATGGCAAAATTAACATTAAAATTTTTCAGATATCATTTTATATCCATATATAATCCATATCTCTGATAATGTTTAACAATGAACTATTTTTGTTCCTTGAGGGATGTTGTGAATTTAAATAAGCTTTATTATTTTAAATAATATTATGTGTGTCCTCTCCCCCACTATTAATAGGTGACCCCCTATTCTCTCATATTCACACATCCAAAACCACATGTTTCATCCATGATGTACCCAAATATCTACCTTAAATCCCACCAAAAAAACATCGAGTTATCAGTTTTATTAGGAAAAACTCTTAAATTTTCTTTAATTATAGAACTAATGAGTTTATCCAAATAAGAGAATATGTTTACATTTAAGAAGGATGATGAGACTTAATGTAAGGGATTTTTTATAACATTGTATTTCATTATGAAAACATTCTTATACAACAATTGGTTAGTTTTGGATGTTTATACACTACCCATTAATTTAATTTTTCGTCCTTATCATGATAATTATGTTATATACATATCAATCAAATGTGATTTCATTCATGGGGACTAAAAATAAAAGATTTCAAAGTTGTATTGGTTTAATAATAAAATCACACCAATTAATGGAATTATTTATGATATTTGTATAAAAATAGTATATAATTAAAAAATCTCAATAAAATATTTTTTTATTATCAGAAGGATATTTAAGGAATATAAATGTTTTCCCCTCATTTTTCTCTGTTAATGGATTAAGGACACCAAAAGAATGTTTTTAACAATAATATTCTTATCAATTCTTATTCAAAAAACACTTTATTCAATAAATTTGTTTCTAAAAATGTTTCTAATAATGTATTTTAAATTATCTAATGATTTATTAAATTAATTTTTACCAACGTTTGACTCTTTATGGAATAGATTAAAATAAATCATGTTGTATTTTTTAAAACATGTACCTATTGGATTTATAAAAAATTGATGATAGAATATTTGTTTTAATATGTATGATATTAAATGTATTATACACTTTCTTGATTGGAATATTATTTAAATTTACATTTATATATTTCTATGGTTATTTTCAATTGAATGTAATTCGAGATATTTCCATATAATGTATTTTTTAAACATTGAATTTCATATAGGTAGAACAATTTTATACATAAAAAGTTCATTATAATCCTTAAAAATCTTTTTATTTATTAGATTATATCATTTTATGTTATATATTATTTATTGGGTATGTTATCCAATTGATTCGTACTTATTCATCTTCATGATGATTTATGATTAAGATGACGAGATGTTCAGGAAATTCAATCCTTTTCCTTGGGCTATTCTGTGAGGAATTAATGAGCTGATTTTGATCCTCAAATACTTTTAATGCATTATGTTATGATTTAATTTTTTAGACCCTTTTATATTCATGGGTTCTGATATGATATATTTTTTATGATATTTTTTCAAACTTATGTGTTCATTTCCATAAGCGATAGCAGTTACATTACATCCATGGATGCTGGTAACATTATAACCATGAATGGTGGAAACATAATAACTATGGATGGTTGTAATATTATATCTAAATAATCATGGGACCTATATCTCTTTTTAGATCATTGGGTAACTCATTATTATTTTTTAAATAATAATGTTATACATGATTATGGGATTTATTCTCATTGGGAAACTAATTGATGGGCTTAATCCACATTAAGAAATTGGCTGATAGGCTTGATCCAAAATATCTACCAGGTGATGAGGCATGATCCACTATATTACATGGTATTTATTATTAACCATGAAAAATAAAATGGTTTTTTTGCCTATGTTTGTAATTCACTTTCAATACATGTTCTTATAGTTCTTGAATTTGGATTATTATAAACTATTATCAACCACGTCTTCTAGATTGATAATGATTTATACCATGAATCATGGTAATGATATATTAATAAATTTTTATGAAACATTTTTGATATGTTCCTCATTTATTACACTTATTAATATCTTATTCCTTTATATGGTCATATAATGATACCTTACATGTTTACTCTAATAAAGAATCTAAGATCACACTTTTTTATACTTCATATCCCCAAATTATGAAGGATGATTTTACATGGGGTATGTATTTGAATATTACAAAAGATGAAGATAATTATGGGAGATGTTTAAGATTATTCATTAAATAATAAAATAGTGTTCATAGTCACTAGTAACATTATACCATTATAGTCATAGAGTTTATAAATTTCAATTATATCAGATATTCATCTAAAATGATGTGATATTTATTTTGGAAGCTTTCATCTCATTAATCCTACACTGGGGCCTCTATCTAAATTAAATAACAATTATTTTATTTTACCCCACTAAAAGAGATTTTAAAATCCCAGAGTGATTAAATATCTAGGCATCAACCCCCAATAGATGAGTTATAGGACATATAAAAAAGGCCCAACATGTCCTTGTAACATTATTCTACACAGGGAATATCAACTTAGTTAAAAATTTAATTTAAAATTCGAAAATTTAACATTAATAGTCTAACATCATTTTTGGTTTGGCCAAATGTCCCATGTATCAAAAAAAATGTGTAAAAGATGAAGAGATATATATGAATAGAATTTACCTGAAACCCAATTAATTATATTTTAAGACTTATGTTCTCCTCTTAAGGATCATCAACATCTGCCCATACTGGGTCCTATATCACGTAACAAACTGCGATCTTAACTCACTCCAGGATTCTCAAAAAATTATTAATTTAATTATATGTATATAATCAATTTTATTGAAACTAATAATAAAACTTATAACTCAACATAAAGACTCAAAAAAAAGATCCATGATAAATAACCATGCATGGTAACTAATAAACTCGTGACATAAAACCTAGAAAAATCCCTAACCAATAACATAAAATTTTAACAAATTCATTTAAATTTGAATGAAAATCATATTAAATTAATCTTTTTGGAATAAATTCAACAATTCAGGGAAAAAATCCTTAAACCCATCATGGAATTCCATTAAACTGTACTAAATAAATACCCCTTTCCAAATGTGAAATACCACAATGTCACAGAAAAATAAAAACCAAACCAAAATTCATGAGAACTAAATTATTTTAAAAAAAGTTGGAGAATAAAAAAGGGTACATAATATTCAAATACATATCATGGATTTTCATTAAACCATGTTTAAAACACCTCTCATAAAGGGACATTAGTAGGAGTGGAAGAGGGGAGGGTCCCCATGCCATTGAGAGAAATTAAAGGGAGAGGGGACTGGAATCTCCATAAAATAATGGCAGGGGAGGAAAGTTTCCCCTATATTAATCCCACTAGAATAATAGTTTGATCCCTATACATGGGAGTGATATATAAGAACCCCTTGCTAGTTTGTGGCTATTTCAATTTTCACTATTTTATCATGACCACCCCCATCAATTCTTGATGAATGCAAGAACCTCACTATTATTGATTACACCCAAATACCCTCTGAAATAAATTCAGTTGGGGTCCAAAAATTTTAATTAAATTATATATCCATGTTCAAAATAAATTGAATCTACTATTTGAACATTCAAATTCCACTATAAATTAAGGACTAATCCATACAATAGGCTTTATATTTACAAAATGCACATTTCATATACTATTAATGATAACCTGATTTACTAGTTGATAACAATTTATTATTACATCTCCAATATGGAAACATTATCATAACATAAAATAACATTCGATATCATATATTATTATACATTCATTTTTTATAAACAAACAAGATGAACGGTATGAATATATTATAGAATCCTTTTTTTGGTGGTTTAAGTGATCCGAACAAGAATATGTTATACTATATAATGGATAATAGTATAGAGTTTTATTTTAAAAATAAAATTTCTATATATTCCTAATTATATTAATACCAAATCATAATACAGGGTAATGATAATTAGAAATATTATATATTACAATGTAATTTAATTTGATATAACAATTTTGATGATTACATTATTTAATTTTCTCTTTCTCATAATTATTCCGATCAATATCAATGATATATGAAGCATTAATTAGATTAAAATACAATCAATATGTTAGTAGTATTTAGGTGAATAAAACTATCCAAATATTGAATAATATAAAAATTATTTGAATTTATTTTGGAATGGTAGAGGTGGGGAAATTTTACTTTTCATGTTGAGTTGATTTTTTGAAATTTTCTTATTACATAATTGATTAGACACACAGTTTTTCATATAAAGTGTAAAATAAGAAAGTGAACCCATTGTGCATCCATATTTCATCCATTATCATTATATTTTTTAATTTTTATAATTTTCATACAATACATAATGATATGTAGTATTTTAATTTTTCTACTGTATGTCAATTTCATTCACTATCCACCTAGTAAATTTTTTTCTTTTGAAAAATTTTCCCTATACAGTATTTTTTTTAATGAAAATATAAAATAAATACATTTTAACTATTTTTTTCTAATAAAAAATAATATATTTAACATTATAAAAACCAAAATACTTTACATATATTGTTGGATAGAAACTATTTCTTAGTGAAATCAATGTTCACATTTTACATATTCCATTCTTAATTTATTTAATTTATTATAATAGATTATTATAGAAGTTTATAATTCAATTAGGTATATTATTTTATTATATAATTTTTTATATACTCATTATCATATTTTCTATATACATATATTATATTTTTATTTATAATTTTGAATTATAGTTCATAGATCATATAATGATCATATTATAGATTTTCCTTCTGATTTAAATATTTGCATATTTCACTAAATTTCATTAATCCCACACAATAATTTCTTTTAAATTTTTACCATATTATTACTAGTTTACCTTATTTCATAGTATAATACTTAAAGGAAATAACTTAAATGGATATTTTATATTCATATTTTTTAAAATTTTCAAATGGTTTTAAACATCATATAGTTTTTATAGTGATGTTAATATTTAAATAAAATAAATCATTAATTTTTATATTTTTTAAAATATTTAATTATAAAAATATATGAAAATATTTTGTTTTCATTTGATGTTATATATTAGATAAACTATTATATAGATTTATTCAAAAAAGGATTGTATTACTGTCTACCAACCATTAAAAATCACATGTTCAATATTTATTTTTATTGATTAAAATTTATGAGGTTAATTTTTTTTCATTATATATTTAGTCTCCACTATCTTCATAATAATTTTATGATTTATCTATATTATACTAACCAGGTTAGATTATTTTTTTAATTTTAATTCATCTCTATAGTCACAGACCTCTACCAATCATTCATTAAAAGAGATATAATTGTTCTATTGTAAAATAATTGATTTGAATAAATAAGTTAGATTTGTTAAATAAGTCATTAAATGAGATACATGTAACACATGAATAAATTATGAGAGGTTTATTTGGAAGTGAATATTGATTTTCTATAGTTTTTATGTCATCATATATCAAAAAATGGGATGATTTGTCTACATATTTTTCCCATTTAATAAATACCTAATAAAACTCATCCTTGGTGATATTAAAAAATTCTATTCTCCGACTAAAAAATCTAAATATCTTTGATGATTTTTTACATTAATAATAAATTAACTTTACAAGTCTTTTATATTCCACTGAATAGTTTTAATCATCTCAATTATATTTTTTGAAATATTTTTTCTTAATATATTATGATCTATGGATTGGACCATATATATTACCAGTCTACATATTTTCTCATAAAAAGTCTCAAAATATGATATTTAAATACATAAATAGAAACCAAAATTTAATAATTAATTTACCAGTATAACATTTGGATCCCAACCACAATGGAAATCAATTGAAAATGGTCTCATTACATATTCAAAATATTGAATATTTGTTTTATATTGAACAACTTTATAAGTGCTATAGGATATAATGAATCTCAGTTTCCTTTATAGTTTTTGTTATTAAAATGTCAATTTTATTTTGAGGATCCTTCTATTTAGATAAAATAAAATCAAATGTTCTACATCATGCATCCAAAAATACATATATTATGTCTATAACGTTTATTTGATTGAGTATAAAATCTTATTAATGAATAATGATACATTCAAACATCTTCTTTCACTCAACCACAACCCAAATTATATTATATCCATTCGAGGTATTGAAATATTTTTCAATGAACCCCATTGATAAGTTATCGCGTTTAAAAATAGGTATGTGAAATGGTTTAATTTTCCCCTTTTTATTTTTACATCTATCCATAACATAGTATAAAACACAGTTTTATGGTGTGAATGGTCAATTCTATCCCAGAAGATATGATCCTTTATATATATAAATCTTAATTATTTTAGTGTAGACTAATAATAATAATCTATATAAATTATGAAATAACTCATCTAATAGTTCCAATAATTATGGGAAACATATTCATTTCCAAATAAATTTATAGCAAACATTTTCATGGTTGTCATCCAAATTTTATCTGACCTTCTATTATTTCTTTATTTAATCCATATGAAGATCTGCGATCTTCCCATGGAAGGATTTTTGAAATATATGCAATGATAATTAAGATTTACACAAATACAATATTATTTCTGGGTATAACTTCAAAAAATATATTATTTATGTGACTCTTTTTATATTTATCAATGATAATATAAAATTGAACTTCATACTGAAAGAATCAATCACCTTGTTCATCATCTGAAGGTGGAAATGTATTTTTTAGTTGTATTACTTTATAAACACTATCCATCCCTTTAAAACACATTAAATTATTTCTATTTGAATCTTTAAAGTAATAAAATATGATTAAAATATATTTTATCATTTTTATAATGTGATCAAAACTCCATTTCATTAATGAAAATATTAAAATATCATTCTTAAAATCAGTAATCAAGTGATTTTTTAGTTGTCCACTAACTGAAATGATGAATTGGAGACATCCATTTCATTTTTATAAGCATGAACCACCATAATATTATTTATTCCTTTTTAACATCACAACGCCTTCTCCCAAATATGGTTGTCTAAGTTTATGTTCAATATCCAACCATCTATTATGATCTTGAAAACTATCATAACATTCACATATCCTTGATAACATAACTCTATTTTGAGTATATCATATTATTAGTTTTGATAGTACTAATAAATGTTCCACACATAAACAATAGTATTCATCTAATATGAGAAAACGATGAATTTATAGTACATTGGTTAGTATAGGAATATCATAAATAACATTTTATAAGAATTGATATATATATATATATAATTGTGATTATATAACCCTAGAATGATACATTTATATGTCACAATTAACACTTTCTAAATTTGGATTATATTTTCTCCTATCGTTATTTCATAAAGACAATTCAGAACTATAATCAATGTAATTCCTTACTCTTGTTAAACTTTAGAATATCATATATAATGAAAACTAAAAATTTATAGTGTAAATCATGAATAAAAAGATTTATCAGATTGAAGAAGTTAAAATGGGTATTCTAAAATCAATAGTGATGACTATGAATTCATAGATTCAATTTAATATTCACAATATTATCAATTATATATAATCAATTTTCACATAGAATTTATAATGTTTCTATGCAATGAAAATCATTGAGTTTTATTGACCCCACAATTTGTTTAAACAAAAACTCTATTGGATGTATGTAATAAATATTTATTTTTTTCTTTTATTGTTATAATAATAAATAAAAAGATGAATTTTACCATACAATTTCATAACATAGAGGACTAATTCTCCCAGTGGAGTAGAAATTTGGAATATCAAACATTTATCCATCATCAATTATGAGTTCTTCATTTATTATTGTAATAGAACAAGGAATATTCAATAAAGATTATTTTATATGGGTACAAAACTAGGTATGAGTTAAATTTAATTTTTAACTTCATGGTATGAAAAATGACTGAAAAATCATCCCAAAAGAATCATCATATCCATTATAAATAAATATATCCTTCATATTAATTATATTCCTCTCTATTGGGACTTAATGTCCCTCTTTATTTTGTATCAAAAACCATAACTGTTATTTTATTTACATGGGGAGTTCAGATTTATCATTTCACTAAGATACCACTATACATTCATTTTAGATAAGAAATATCATTTTTCATGATTATAAATTGTAATATTATTTAGGTATGCATATATATTCCATTCTAAAAAAACCGTCAAATATAAACTCTAAGATTATAGTAATAATTATATGTTGAAAATTCCCACAGAAATTTACTGGGGAATAGTTTTATAAATTTGATGAAATTATCACAATATGGGGAGTTTTCATCAATTAATCATTATATAATACCATAGGCTATTAAATAATTTTTTTAAACCATAATTTATTAATGGGTGTGTAAATATAGAATCAAATAATTTGTGGATGTATTTGAGTGAATAATGGATGTAATGCTTACTACTATATGTTCTGTATTATCATCAATGATATTAACAGCATAATCCACTCCTTTATAAATTGGATTTGTAGGATACTAATGTCCATTTTACCCATTCAACCAAGGTATTTTTAAATGGATTCGATTTTGTAAAAAATACTTATATTTATAGAAATTTAGTGTGGGTGGTGTATTAGGAAGGACATTAATCTTCTTTATATTTTTTGTGGGCAAGTAAATATATCTCCAACATGCATATTTTTTATGGAATTATTTTTATTCTTAGTGGATTAATCAGTGGAATGAAAACAATTCATTAATGAGGGGATAAATCATGGAATAAAGTTATTAATTGGAAATAATCCTTCATTGTGGTTTATTAAGTGATCATAAATCAATTAATACCCCCTTAGAGTGTCAACTTTTGTGGGAAGTAATGTCCATCACCTCAACCCCACGTGAATATTGAGTTAATATAAAGAATCCCATTTTTAGGAATATTACACCTTTTAATGGTTAAACAAAATTCTATAATAAATTATGTGTATCCTTATTGGGACTTAATTTCTAGAAGATCAAAAAATAAATTTATAATAACATAATGATATTTTATGACATAAAATTGTTTAATAATTATAACTACATTTGAATGTGGTATAATGATATAGAATGGTTATATCTTGTTGAAAATATAAAAATTAATTAAGAATAATGAATCATATTAATAGTTCTATTTTATGACTAAAAAATTTTAAAGACTAAAACATAATTTTAGGTAAGGGGTTCGGAAACCTCACATTTCAAAACAGGTTTATATATGTTTATAGGAAGACATTAAAACCATAAAAACCCATAGAGAAAATCTTGACATCCAAAATGAGTTTGAATTTTTGTTTAGTGATTTTTTATTTGATTATAATTAGATAATGGGGATATATATACTTTTATAGATTTGAATTATTGTCACAAAATGATGATTTTGTTATAAATTAGACCAACAACCTTGGAATATTATTGATTAGAAATGAATTAGTTGTCTGCATATTAATGCAATTAGTGTTATCTGATATTTATATCAATTTAAAATTAAATAGAATAATATAACTCCTCCATCAAATTAAATGAAAAAATAGTTTTCATTATGCTAAAATATAATTTATATTAAAAAATGTAAAATATAAGTGGATCAATTAAACATAATATTTAAAACATAATTATTTTATACCTTAAAAACACTATTTGTTGAGTAAATGGATTCATAAATTAATATTTTAGTATTATATCATAGTTTTTTCTTAAAAATTTTAATATTTTAGAAAACATTAATTATTATATATAATTATATTTATGTGTGAAATTCAGTTTATAAAAAAATTGTTAATTTTTAAAGGGTACTGGTCGCACCTTAAATTTGAAATCTATTCTTCTATAAAAAAATTTTACTCAATTTTTTCTTAAATTATTAATATATTATTTTTAAAATTAATAAATATATTAATAAAACATCTTTACTACATTTCATTGGCCTATTGTGTACATAATTATTACATTACCTTAGAGAAAAATATTAAGTCACACATTCCCCACAACATAAATAATATTCATGCATCAAATTTAGGGTGTACATAATTAACAAAAATTGGGAATTTATTCTTATATATTCTTTATCCTCTATTAATTTTCCCTCCAAATTTTGATACCCCAATTTTTTATAATTTGATTTGGATAATTACCTAACATCTAATCTATAGTGACATGATTTCATTCATTCTCTTCTTGGTAGTACAGCTTAGATTCGAGATATAATTCATATATGGGTTGTACATGTGTATTGAATGGTATGTAATTCAAGAATAATATAATATGGAGGAAATAATAATTTTCAATGTGGTTTTGTGTAAAACCAATATGATAAAAAGTAACTCAACTCTCTCCAATATCATAAAAGTCCCAATATATCTTGGGGATAATATTCCCTTATCAAAAAACTACATATCGACTTTCCATAGTGATGCTTTTATAAAGATATCTTATACTTCCCCAGATCTATCTATATATTTTTGCTAATATAGTGTGTAAAAGTATTAAAGATATCTTCTTCATCCAATAATTATCACTCATACTGAGGTACAAATTGTACAAAGAGTAATTTTACAATTATCCACTTTCTATCATTATAAATGAATACATGAAAAATCACTTTTCAATGTATTTTGTTTTCATTAGTTAAATCATGTTTATTTATTGAGGAATACTAATCATTTCTACTAAATACGGTTGGGAAATAATATTGAAATTGAATTATATTCCCAATTCCATTATAATTTAAATCATTATTTTTAATAAATAATAAAATATTCAATCTATATACATTCAAATCATATATTAGAGACCTTAATCCATACTTTTTAACGAATATCCCACCTTGTTATCCCTCCCATGGTGGTACTGTATTGTAATGTAATTTTTCTTGAGTAGTTATATCCATTAACAATGTCTCAGGTTAATCTATTGTTGAGGAAATATAGAAATAAAACTTTTTTATGTTTAATTCTTATCACATCATTACCATAATGATAATTCCCCAATATTATTAATTAAATTAAAATACATTCCAGTTAATGATCATAAGATTGATATCATTGTTCATGGGACATTAATTTCAGGTATTAATAAGAGAAACTTAATTTTTTTCTGAAGGAAAAACCCAAGTCGATTTTTCAATGTGTCATTTTATATAAAATTATACGCTTTCTCCATTATATGATCAATACTAGTGAAAATACTAATATATTAAATAATTTCTCAAATTATTATTAAAAATATATTGAATTTGTGATTTTGAACCCTTTACATGTCAACATGGTAATGTAACTATCATATCAGGAAAAATTTTAATAGATCAATGATAAAATTATAATTAAATGTATTTTTTATAAAATCTTTTTGAAAAATTGTGGAAAAGAATATTATCTATGATATGAATATTAATGAAGTTTGTGGCACTGGGATGTTTTTCTTTTCTGTGTTAATATGGTAGTGGCTTCTATGATAATAGGAAATTCCTATTATTGACTCACTCATGGGTTATAGAATCTAGTCCCATCATAGCTGGGGGTTCTTGCATTTATCCATAAGGGGGAAATGATATCCAGTGTTATCGGTGTTGTGTCATAGGATAGATGAAACACCAATGAACTTGGAATCCAATTGAGTTTTATTAGTACATGAAAATTAGTCACTTGTATAAATTTTTACCAGTTTGGTAGTAGATGCACATTGGAAGGGGTACCATATCAGATAAATTATATAGATGTATAACTAATAAACCCATGTGGGATGGAATTTGGGAATACAAAATCCATTCTGGCTAGGTTGGTGTGCATCAAGATACAATTCAATGTCAATAGTGGTGTATGAATCACAGAAGTCAGGAGGGAGTGTTGGGACGCTATAATGACCAGTTACAGATTTTTCATCAAAAAATAATTTTTCAGGTAGATGAACTATTATTCAGTAAAATTATAATTTTACAATTTTTTACACATTATTCTACTCATTTTCCCATTAGATAATTCCATTCATTCATTTCCGTCATGTTTATTATAGGATCATACTTGGATACAATATACATTAATGAAATTTTTTCCTTAGACCCTCCATAATACATTATTTCATAACATACCCTCAAGCATGAAGATTGTGAAATTTTAATTAGATGTTTTGGATTTAATTGGAACAATTTTGTGTTAGATAATGTGTCGTTTTAATGAAACTCTAGGTATATACCAGATTCTTTTTTTGGGTTTAAATTAAATAAAATTTATGATGAACATTTTCCACTACTTATATAGGTGATAGATTCAAATATACTTTTTTGTGGAAAATGAATGTATTTCATTATAACCTTTATATTATTTACTTGGTGGGATCAATGAAATTTTTTCCTTATTATAGATGAATGGGACACATCCTATCCTATATTCCCACCTATTTTTGTCATGTAATAAGATTTTATACCTATGGAATTTTTAAGATTTCCACTAAAACCTTGATTCATGTTTTTGAATTACATCTTTATAATAATCGAACCTTTTATATTCTTTATTATTGGATTTCATAGATATCTCTTTTAGAGTTCTAATTATTGTTAGAGAACTTAGTGAAAAGGGGGTTTATCAATCCATGGATATACCGATGGGGGAATTATGATTTTTTACAATAATGACAGAAATTTAATTATGATCATGGGGGACTATAAAAATATTATAAATAAAATGGTTATGAACTAAAATTAACACCCTCATATGGAAGATTTATTCAGATAATTTAGGGGTTTTTAGTTTTCTCCAATTTTTTTAATATTTGTAGTACCAAAAACCTATAGTGGGAATCTCTAAAATTTATCCTAAATTGATTTCATTATGGTAAGATCATTAAAATTATATTTTATTATCTTGTTGGTTTCAAACTATTCTATAGTTTTGTGGAGTAACTAATATGTTATTTTACACTTATATAGATTCCTTTTTAATCATTTTTATTGATTATATTTTTGGGAACACATAGTCTATGTATGAGTACACAAGATTTTTGGAGATAGTTTTGATCAACCATTGTGGATATCGAGTATACGAAAATTTATGGAATTGTATGATAAGGAAGGACTGAGTTTAGTTATTAGGCCATAGAATATCTTATGTTAGTGTATTATTTTACCTGAAGAACATGGATTCCATGACTTCAATAGAGAGACCCATCAATTTCCTTGAGATTGATAGATTCATCTGATTGGATGCATATTTTAATATGTTTATTATATTTTTTCCCTCTTGGATTCAATATTTATGGTCCTTTACATGATTAAATGATTATTGAGTACTTATATAATTATAAGACAACATTTGGGGACCTAAGATGTGGTTATATCTTATCCAAACCCAATCATACCTATTCCTAGTAAAGTGCATACCTAATTTTTAGATGCAGTGAGTGACCTGTTGGGTGGAATTTTTATAAATGATCAGTGGGTAGATTCTTATGAGTCCAGGTGGGTGAGACAATAAGAGGGTAACTACCAAAACCATGATTTGGATCCTTCCATAGTGGCACAGACCTAGAGATTTCCGTGAAAGTACATCATGACATAGTGGTTAGTGGATTACACATATTATAATATCGGGAAATTACTATTCTCATATCAGGACTAGAATATATGGTTGACAAGTCATATTTTGTTCCAACATTCCTTTGACATTGAAAAACATATATTCTCAATAAGGGTAATATAATGACCTAATAATTCTATATAATAATACTACATAATTAGTAATTAATGTAATTTTTTTTAAATTTTACTTTCTCCTAAACCATAATGGTTTAGTATTATTAGAGTCTACATAAATAATAAACTTTTTCCTGAATGATATTTGGTATATACCATAAATATATTATAACATATCACATATCTTCAATATACCCTACTTAAATCCTATCATCATAACACAATGAATGGATTAATAAGAAAGAGTTTTCTCAGATTCTTAGTAAGCATAATTATAAAAGACATAAATCAATTGTCATTTGTGACTATAATGCAATGGGAGAATGGTTATAACTAAATAATGTCAATCCTAACTAATTAATTATCATTTGACATGTGAAATTTAATAAGTATTTTTTAGAAAAATAAAAAATTCATAAAATTGAAGAATCATAAATAATAAATCATTATGCATGATAGTATATCAAAATAAAATGGATATAGAAAATAATAATATTATAAGATTTTCAAAAATCCTAAATAGTTATTGGTTTATTCATTCTTGTTAATGGAATTAGATCAATCCATTGAATAAAAATATGTACTTTAGAAAAGAAACATATATAATTTGGTGAACATGAATTCAGATTCATATATAAAACAATTAAATCATGTGTTATCCATAATTACCTATTAAATTAGAGTGATATTACTGACCAAACCACCACATAGAAAAAAACTACTGGAATGAATTCCATATGATCAAAAAACATTCATCACATCATCATTTCTTGACTCGTGTAAAATAAATGGGTTGTATGACCACATAATCATCATAATCATATATTGTGAGAGTAAAAAATGAGAATATAATAATTAGAACTTCTCCCCAGCAAAATATAACATTTATCTAATGATTTTATCATAGATGAATATTATATTAAAATATCTATACAATATTTCGTAAGGAAATTTTACTATTCATTTGGAAGTCTCAAATTTATAATATTAATTATTTAAAAAAAATATGAGGGGATAAATTTTCATTGAGAAGAGATAAGAAAACATTTATTGAAATACATAATTAATTGAGATTTAATGATGTAATTTTTTTTATCTAAGATGTAATCAGTAAAATATTGATTATATTAACACCTTTAGTAAAAATACCATGTTCAGAAAAAAAAATCAAGAAGAATAATAAAATTAAAAATTAAATCATGGGTAAAAATGAATTCATAAATTCACTATTGAATATACAAAAAATATTAGAAAACTTTTATAAAAATTCAATGATAATAAAATAGTTTTCCAATATAAATAAAATAAATAAGATGAAATTATCATTAAAACATTTTGTAAAACATTTTTGAGTACCAATGTGAAGAAAAATGAACTAAAAATTAAATTTTAAAAAAATATCCAATATATAATATAATTGAAATAGATTTATAATATATTGACCCTATGATTATATTAATGAGTGATCTAGAAAAAATATTCCTGTCAAAATTGGATTTTGACATAATCCTATTAACTTAGGTCTTATCCTTATCTACACAAATCCAACACCATGGTTAATAAATAAATATTTTTTATACTTTTTTTTACCAAAGTCATACATAATTTAAAATTTTCAAGTTTTTTACTTTTTAATTTCCATTTTCTTTATAATTTTACCATTGAAATGAATATTTGAGTTAAAAATGGAACTTTTCCCTACATTTATTAGTTCAGTTGTTCCTATACATACACAAAAGTCATGGATTTGTCATATATTGAATATTATTTGTGATATTAGAATATTATTTTTTTCATCATATAATTTTTTTAAATATTCGTAAGAAATTATTTCCTAAAATGAATCCCAAAACTATGTAGAGTGGTTGTCAATACAAAATCATGGGAAAGGTTATAATTTTATAATGAACAAAAAGATAATAAGTGTGATAATATCATATAAATATAGAGGAATGATAATAAAAAAATATAATATATACATAATAAGTCCTTTATAATATCCAACCCTTAATAATGGTGACGTAAAATAAATTATAATGTTATATAGAGGTTGCAGTCCACATGTATGCACAAATGATACATTGATTTAACATTAAAAAAAGAATATGGATAATATTTTTATAGAGTTTTATTAAAATTTTAGTATTTTGAGAGTATCGATGTATTTATGTTATGGTGAATATCATATATTTTATGATGTTATAAGAGGAACTAAATTGAAATTTGTTAGGTAAAATGATTAACTCTTATTTGTTAGACCAATTTTTTATTTCTTATAAATAACCAATTAAATTTTCTTTTATAATGAAAATTACCTATAACTCATGTATATATATTAATGTTTATAAGATAATCAGTTGGTTTTGGTTGAGCTAGGTTTCTCAATGTGGTGTGATGAAGAGAGTGGAGGGGTGTCCTTCAATAAGTTGGGTGAGGGGCACTCCTTGAAAATTTTAAAGGATTAAAAGATTACTAAATAACATTCATTAAAAAAATTTGATTAAAAATTCAATATATAGAATAATTTTTTATAGGTAAATATATATATATATATACATAATGGAATTTAGGAACCAATATATAGTAATCTCAAAAATATCTAACAGTTTAACCCTCTCGGTAAACCCATTGGGCCTTAATTATGGTAATGAAATTATTCTGTTTCTAATATTTATAATTTTAAAAAAATGAATATAATTTGTTAAATTTTATTTATTATACCGATAAAAAATTGTTTAATACAACTTACTAGTTCTAATTCCTATAATAGAAACAATAAATTAAAAATTAATATGTTAAAATAAAAAAGAAATAAAATTTCATGAATATTCCATTATTAATTACAATAAGTGTTATGTAATAAATCTATGAATAATGTTTCTTCAAGTTATATTCATTAGGTTATAAATATTAAAATGAATCCATTGAAAGTGTTAAAATCATTAAATTCAAATAAGAACTTTCTAAAAGTCCTGAAATGAGAAGGTAGTTTTATATAAAAATTCTTATTTTATACTATTCATTTAAAAATTTAATTCATTGCAATAATAAAATATATATATATATATATCATAATTTTAATATATAGATATCAAAAATGATATAATATTTTTCATTCAATATTTATTACTTGGGTAAAAATTCATAATAATAATAATGAAAATGATATAAAATCATTTGATAGTATACTATATAATTTTATATTAAAATTAAATTATTAAAATTTATTTTATTATTTCATAAAAACTAATAAATATGTTTTTTATATAAAACATTCTATTGATATTTTTAATTTTTTCATTCAAATTCATACCCATAAATTCAATGTCTTTGTAAAAATAATAAATAGGTGTTTATAATACCCGGGGTTGCAAATATAGATAGTTATTAAATAAATTGAATTTAATTAAAAAGATGTATATAATAATATATTTGTGTGTTACATTCAAAATATTTTATTTGATTTTCCACCATTATATATCATCTCTTTGTTAAAAAAATGAGGATCTTTCTATGTAACCTCATATTTTAGTTACCATGTTGCTTAATCAATTTATGGGTTTTCTATAATACATTGGCCAAGTGAGTGATCTTATTTCACAAAAATATATATCATCAATATAGAATATCCAATGATTATTCTTCATATGATAGAAAATTTCCTAGTGGTATGACCATTGAGATATTTTAATTCTATAGATCGAGAATATAAATTCATAAGGGAAGTACACAGAATACATCCTTAACCTAAGAGATATTCTATACAATATCCAAGCGATAAGTAACTGTAACGATTCTATAAGAAATTTTAGAGGGACTAGTATATTTAGGGCTAAAACATCCATTATTCACAAATATCATAAAATATATCATGCGATGTATTTATAGGAATTTTTTTTCACCAACTTTTAACACAATATTTTACATATTATTGTCACCATAAATTTCTAATGGACATTGAGAGTACATAAATTATTATTTAATGGTCCTAAACTTCTCTATGATTTCATTAGTTATCTCAAGTCCCAAAATGGTTCATTCTTTATCTTCAACCCAAAAAAATAGAATTCTATACATACTACCATATAGATCCTTATAAGTATCCACCTCAACTGCTAAGTAATAGATATTATTATATGAATATTACACCAATTTAAGAAACTGACAGAAAATAACTTTTAAATTTACCGTGAAAGATATCAACATATCATATAATGTTTGAATGGTCCTGATATACTTAACTTATGTATGATGATGATATATATTAGGGAAACTAAAATTTTTATCTACATTTTTCTGAAGATAACTCCAAAACATAGATGTAATCCATAGGTCCTGTTAAGATACAGTATAATGTTGTACTACAAGAAAATTGCATTTTCATTCTTGTATATCTTGTAATTGTAGGGAAAATATATTTTATGATTTGAATGATTTTTGATGATTTTGAAAGGTGGTCCAATAAAAAAATATTATTCTTCCATTAATATATTTCATAGAGTCAAATGAGGAAATCGAAGGTTGTGTTGTCCCATTTCCACTCCAGTGTGGGTAATGGATGTAACACTCCATTAGACTTATGTCACTCTCCATTAACATGTTGATGTACATTTCACTAGTATAAATACTATGAAATGACCTTTTTAATGTTATCCCACCATAAATACTCTATGTATTCACGATGTAACACCCCAAGGTTTTAAAAACAATTTGGAATACATGAAACATTGTTTTAAGTAGTTATTTATAACTAGTATTTAAAAATAATTTTCCCACTTGTATGTTTTGAATCTTGAAATTGGTTATATAAAATTGTGTTCAATATGTTATTTAGAGTCAAATTGAAACAAATTGTTTTTTGGTGAATAGAAACATACCCTTATGAATAGTAATATGAAAATTAATATGACTCAAATGAATAGTAAAGTGTATTATTATTTTATTTTAATAAGGAATTAATATAATGACATCTTGATTAATATTTCAATGTGTTATAAAAGAAGTTATAGTTTTTAAATTATTCATTTTTGAATTAAGTATTATTTTATTTAAAAATTTTATTAATGATATTTAGAAAATAATTTTCAAAAAATGGATGTCATTTTTAATTTTTACACATTGAAAAAGGGTGTGGGTTAATTTTTTGGATTTTTCTGAAATTCTAGAATTTTCGATTAATAGTGAACTACTTTAAAATACTATCTATTCTAATTATCAGTTAAATACACTATTTGTCAAATCATAAAGGATGTAATCCCACATGGTTTGAACTCACATTCCATTATTACTATATGGGGTCACATTATTTAAGACTATTCATAATATAGGGAAAAAATATTATAATAATGATTAAAATAATGGAAAATACACCTCCCCTCTACTATAAATACCACCCTAATTCCCCTCTTCCCACCACACCTCTCAAGCCTTCAGAATTGTTTAATTGTTTCCAAATTTCCACCACAATCTTCTTTCCCACGTCCTAGAGCTACTGGTATAACCAAAAGACCAAAAAAAAATCCCTTAATAAGGATCTCAATGAGAATAGATTAAGAGGTAAACATCCTTTTTTGTTTTCTTTCTTTTTTCAATTTTTTTATATTTTTAATTTTCCTTGTTTTATGTTGGGATATTTCATTCAATATTTCCCCTTACTACACATATAATGTAATAATGATGAGGTACCCATTTTCTCTCATCAAAATATTTTATGAAATTTTTAGTGACGTCGTTAGGCTACAAAAATTTCATAAGGGATTTCTCAACACTCCATTTATTTTGAGTTCCTTTCTTTTCTTCTTATTTCCCCAACTCCTCTTATAAAATAGGTATGAAAGAACTTGAAATCTTTAATATAATTTATGTTCTCATTTTCAAGAAAAATTCCTCGTCAATATTCTTCTCCTCTCCCACTTATTCAAGGAATTAAACATTGTCTGTGATGTGTCGATTTACCGACATCATGGACAATGTGTTTTAAAATTCTTTTACTTCCTTCTAGACTGGTCATAAAACAATTTTTATTGTTGAACCAGATTATGATTTATGTATTATAACTTATATAATGTTAAGGGATCTTTTTTCACACATGTTATTAATTTATGACATAATATGATATCTTTACGATCGAAGAATCGCCAAACTAACCAAAACAACTATCAACAATGATTTAACTCATGAATCATCCTCAAGTAAGAATTCAAAATGATAAATTGTATAATTTATGTTTATTTAAATATTTAAATACCACTCCACTCTAATTCTGGAGTTTCACTTCCAATCGACAAGAACAATCATCAGGAACTAATCATGGATATCATGTAAAGAAATCACCCGAAACAGTGCAAGGAACAAAATAATAACAATTAATGGGTGAAATATTGTAATTAAATGATCATATAAGGTATAATTGTAAGATCAGGTGTTTTGAATTGGGTTAAAATTATGAATGTTTCTAAATTTTTTTGGTTTATCAACGGGTCTTTCTTTTTAAACCGAGCTCTGGAATTTTATTCCAAGTGTTGGAACACCTAAAGATGTCTTTTTTTCTCAAACATTGATAGAAGTTTTGAGGTAAAGGGGATGTTGCACAGGCGGCACACAGTTTGTATAACCATGAGGCCAAATAGTGCATAGTTGGTCTTGGAGGCAGTAGCTTCCGTACGGGTGGCCAAACTATGCGAGATGGGTGGACGAGGCAGTAGCTAACGTACGATTAGTGCACGGTTTGTCAGACCGTGTGAACTAATCGTGTGAACACTTAAATGAGATCCTTAAATTGTAGATCTCACTGGTATTTTCCGTTATATGGCTTGTTCCTCCTTCTAAGTGTCCATAACTCGGGATTTTGCTTCTCCATAGGTCAAAAAAGGTCTCCCATTGTTTTGGAGGCGATCTAAAGGCTTCTCTTGGCGAATCAAAGCTGGTTTCTTGACGTATGTGTTCGTTCTTCTTCGTTCCTGATCGGTTTCTTAGATCTACATAGATCTACATCTCCTTCTCTCATGTTTTCTTATATCTATGCCCGTTATGGGTAGATCTAATTTTATGGATGCCATGTTTGATGAGTTTTTGTCTTGGTCTTTCTAGGAGAAGTGATCTAAGGCAGGTTCTTGAAGAATCAACACGTTTCTCTTGAGGGTTCATCGTTCATTGTGGTTTTCATCAAAAACCCAAGGTAGGGTCCCAAATCATTAACAATTTATTTAAGAATTATAGATTCTTTAAATAGATTAAGAATGTGAGTATCCTTGATTATGATATGTCGATTCATGATACTTTTAATTTTATTAAGTAATGCCACCCACATGATATAAATGAGGACTTGAACATGTCTTGATTTTATGCATGGATTACTGTTGTAGTTATAGTGATATGATTAAATAATTAAATTAATTGAATGAGAAGAATGAGTAATAGGGTAATTAATGAGAGTATTAATTATCAAGTCATGTGTTGGAATAAGATTGTGGCTTTTACTGGTTATTGGGAGTATTGAATATTTGACATGTTCGGTATATAATTTGGAGACTGGTAATAATTAATGGATGGATTAATTATTACATGTTAAATGGTAAATGGTTAACTAATAGATTATTGGTTAAAGAGATAAGGTTTTATTAATTAATTGTTGAATTAATTAATTTGCATGCATAAAATTAAGATTTTGAACTAATTGTTCGTCACGATTTTTGTCAAGGAGTACCCTTTGACGTGTATTAGTTTTCCTTGACTTTAGTTGTCTTGGATGGAGTTGTTTAGAGATATTATATGTTATGTGAGATGGTCACTAAATATCTTGGGTTTGCTCATTATGTATTGAGATGATTATGGTGTGCATGTAGTTTGTGAATGTCAAAGACGAACCATTGTTGAATGGACAGGTTCAGACTTGTAAATGAATTTGGATCATTAAGTGTGGAGTTAATTATTCACATGGCTTGATAAGAATAATTAATTGTTAATTAATTATTAATTAATGAGATATTTAATGGTTAATTAAGTTTTGACTTATCTAAAGAAGGATTTGTGTTATCAATTAATTTTTGAAATAATTAACGGGTTGGTTTTATGGTTTTAGACCTCGTATTCTACACCAATGATAAATGTATAAGTTTGATTGATGAATGGGTTTTGAGACAGGGACTGATGCTCCAAATACTCACCAGGTGTTAGACATGATGTTCTACACCAATGATATATGTATATGTATGATTGATAAATGGGTTGTGAGATAAGGACTGATTCTCCAAATACTCACGAGGTGTTAGACATGGTGTTCTACTCCTTGCTTGCAAGAGAATATTCATTTATGGGACAGGGAATGATTCTCCAAATACCCATGGGTTGTCAGACAAGGACTGATGCTCCAAATACTCACAGGTGTGCTAGACATGATGTTCAAAACCCATTAATTAACATTGGACGGTGGGTCTAATTGTTCGTGCATGAAATGAGTTTAATGGTTAATGATGGTGGTTGTGACATGATGATTTGTGAATTGATTATGAGAAAGGGTTCATACTTATTTATGAATTGGGTGAACCACTTTTAGTTGACGGGCTCAGACTTAGTATATGAAAGATCAAATTTAATAACTTATGACGTGTTATCCAAGCCAAAGCACAAGCTTGGATTCGGTCTTTACTTGATTACTTAGATGGTCTTTAGAGACATCTATGGTGAGTGAATTATATGGGAGATGTTGGGCGTATGCCGAATCTCAAGACATTCATAATTTATTAATATTGGAAAAATTGATATTCGATAAATGTTTCTGTAATGATTGTTGAGTGTGCATGACAAATGAATAGTGCAAGTTCAGACACCAGCTGAGGGCTGAAGCAGGTACGTGGGATTATGGTTACTATGTACTACTTACTTTATTATATGCATGCCTTCATGTGTTATAAGTTATTTATTAAATATCAGGATTTGGGGTAGGTACTATTTGTTTTGGCCTACTGAGATTTATATATCACACCCTACTTAGGCCTCCATTGCATTGGGTACCCGAGTAGATTCTATTTTGTTGCAGGATAATGCTCTTTACATTTACATGGGAGCTCGGAGCAGAGGTCCGAGCCGAGGCTCAAGATGCTCGAGGAGATCACCCTTGGGTCTTTGAGTTATTATTCATTTATTTATGTATTGTAATGTAAATTATATTGTTTTGTTCACTGTTTTATACTTTTGTATCATTAGCATTAATGCATACATCTGCTATATAATTTCACATTGGCCACTTTTATAAAATGAGTATTATTTGTCTTCCACTGTTTTACATTTATGAGTTACTACTTCTGCTATTGTTTCTTATCTACACTGATATACTGATGTGAAACTCTGATAAGAGGGTATAGTCTCTCCACTAACTATCCTTAGACCCTCGCTACGAGTTGACAACCTCTAGCATACAGGGAGATGCGCTTGAGGTCATGTGGAAACCTGTCGGGCCACCGATTCAAGGGTGAGGTGGGTCAGGACGTTACAAAGTGGTATCCAAGTTTTAGGTTTCTTTCTTTTCCTTTGTCTTATTATTTTGGGGTTGGTAGACACGATACTAGGAATGTGTCGGTGCTTGGGTTAATAGCCGTACTTGGGACCGATCACCTCATGTATGGGAAATGACCAAGTGTCCAGGGATGGGAATTGATGTTTGTACTATTAGATGTTACCGTTGATATGATTTCACATTGTGTGACTGGTGTATTTTCCGCTGTTTATTGATTTTGAGAATTTTGAAAAGAATAATTTTCTTGGCCTGATATGGAAAGGAAGTTTCATAATGCATCATCTTAGTTTCTTAGAGATTCACATGTCATGCATATAACATGCCATGTAGTTGCATTAGTATGATGCCTGCTAATTTGGATTGTGTTCCTTGGGTGCAATGTCATGTTTGATCTGTTTTAGCATGCCTCTCTAGATAGCATGTTACAATGATAGATTTACCATTATTTAGTAATTATTTGTTGTACTGCCTTAGTTATTAGCATGTTTTGTTATTGTGACATGCTTCCGTGTTATAGCATGTTTTTGTGTTACTTCTTATACTGGCATGTTAAAGATGTTTTGATATGTGAAAGGGATTCTAAAGTTAAAATTTTAAATAAATATTGATTGTGTTAAATGGGAGACAAAATCTAGCGATAAGGTATATGAGAACTATATCGATTGGTATATGGCCACCCATATAATTTGTACCATTAGGTTGATCATGTTAATTTATGAATTGAAATTGGTATCGATTAATGAGATCAAATTTTCAATCCGTGGAGTGTATGAGCCCTTAATGAATTGGGAAATGACGACGGATTTTAAATGTGATGTCTTAATGCTGTGTGAAATGCTTATAAATGTGAAAGATGTTTAAGGTTGATCTGAAATCAAACGGATAGTTCTAAAACGCAACTGGACCCATGTAGGTTAGTTGGGGAGTGTTTTTATAAGATAACTCATTTGGGTGATTAAAATTTTAATACATGTGTTTTTTCTATTGGGTTGCATTATATAGAACCCAGGTTGGTAAAAATGGGATCCCCGTAGGTCGCCTTATCTTCTTTAAAAGGGATTTTATTTTGATAATTTTTCTGAAAATGATGGGATGTCAACTAACATAACTTTTTTTAAAGGGAGTTTTATAAAACTTGCAAGTTCTTCCTTCGGGCGTTTTGAAAATGGTACTTTGATGTTTTGATTAAATCTTTTGATGATTTAATAATAAAAGTGATTAAATATTAGAGGTTTGGAAATGGAACCTAATGTAATGTCCACTATTTAAAACCCTCATGTAAAGGGTAGTTCAAACTTCTCTTGAGTTTCTTTGAAATAGAAGCATGAGTACTTTCTATAGTCGTTCTTCTCCTTATAAATGGCCTTAGGTTCGACGTTCGAGCCTAGTGACTTGTTTGAAGTGACTTGGATTAGGGTTTACACTTTTTCTTAATAAGGGGATAACCCATGGTCGGTACACCCTCAGAACATAAAAGCCTTGCTAGAGCCATGGATTTTCTCACTCTTTTGGAGTTGTTGGGTGATGTTGTCCTAGTTAGGACTTCCAGTTTCTAATGACACCCTTTTTCAAATGGGTGTTTATGTGTTTCTTGACCTTTTTGCGGGCTTGAGCATTGAGTAATAATCTTTGTCAGCTGGTTATATGTGCCTCGGGAATGGTCAGCTTCTTTTTTGGTCGTTTGACCCTTTCTTCTTAGTAATGGATGACTGGTTATGGTGTCGTCCAAGAAAATTGTCGTATGAGGAAATATGACTCTTTAATAAGTCATTTTGTACTTTTGAGTACAGTCTCGGGTCAACTCCATGTAGAGTAACATGAGTGTTAAATAATTAGTTTTATTTCAATGCAAGGAATGGTTTTCGAAACACCCGGGTGTTTTGACATGCAGATCTTGTTGTTAATCAAGCACACTGGTGAGTGACCGATCTTTTCGTGAGACGTCATGGGAAATCGTAAGGTTTGTATTTCCAGTTTGTTCATGATGAATGTGTTGGCAGGTGATGCTGAGCTTTTAGAACAGACTTGTTTGATGATGGTTTGACTGATCTTCTTCATTACCTCATTTTTCCCTTAGTGTGCTCTTCTGGACACGAGAGCATGTCCCCTATCTTGACTTCATCATGGAGACACTAAGATAGCGTTGGTCTTATGCCGCGCTACAATTTTAATTTTATTGAGCTTTCATAGTATATGTTATATGGGTTGTACGCAGGATGCGTTGATTATTTGGGTTACTTCATTTTTTCGTGTTGGGGCACGGTTGTTTTTAAAATAGCCTTGCAATGGATTGACTTGGAATTTTCACTAGATGTTGGGTAAGGACTTTGTTATACTTGCGGATGGTTTTGGAATAGTTTTAAAGGAATGTCGTCAGATAAAGGGTGAAATGGGGTTTTGGGTCTGCAACGTCTTTCGAGGGAGCAAGTGAAACATGTTCCATTGTTTGATCGAGATTCAGCCTTTTACATTGACAAGGACCTTCTAAAGACATATGATATAAGTTTTGTTTCGATGTTTAAGCTTTAGATTAATCTTTGGTTCTAATGGTAAATGCTTATTTATCCGGTTTGAGAAGGGTTAACGGTTTGTTTGGCATTGGGAACGCAACATGTCACTTCTAATGAGATTAAATGACCTTGGTAGGTCGGTTTTTTTAGTAGTGGTTCCCGAAGGCTTCTCGGGGATGAAAAGTTTTTAAAGGTGGGTATAATGTAAGATCCCGTGTTTTGAACCTGGTTAAAATTACGAATGATTCAGAAATTCTTTTTTGGTTTATCAACGGGTCGTTCTTTTTTAACTGAGCTCCAGAATTTTATTCTGAGTGTTGGAACACCTAAAGATGTCGTTTTTTCTTGAAATTTGATAGATGTTTTGAGGTAAAGGGGATGTTGCATGGGTGGGGCATAGTTTTTCTAACTATGCGGCCAAACCGTGCATAGTTGGTCTTGGAGGTAGTAGCTTCCACACAGGCGGCACATGATTTTTCAAACCGTCTAGCCAAACCATGTGAGAAGGGCGGCCGAGGTAGTAGCTGACGCACAGTTAGCGCACGGTTTGTCAAACCGTGTGAACTAACTGTGTGGTCACTTAAATGAGATCCTTAAATAGTGTATCTCGCACGTTTTTCCTTAATATGACTCGTTTTTATTTCTTAAGCATCCATTACTTAGGATTTTGCTCCTCCATAGGTCAGAGAAGGTTCTCCCATCATTTTGGAGGCGATATGAAGGCTTCTGTTGGCAAATCTAAGCCAGTTTCTTAAGGTATGTTATTTTTATACTTCGTTCATGATCAGTTTATTAGATCTACGTAGATCTACATCTCCTCTTCTCACGGTTTCTTAGATCTATGCCCTTTATGGATAGATCTAAGTGCGTGGATTCCATGTTTGATGAGTTTTGGTCTAGGTCTTTCTATGAGAAGTTATATAAGGCTTGTTATTGAAGAATCAACTAGTTTCTCTTGAGGGTTCTTCATTCGTTCTGGTTTTTATCAAAACCCTGAGGTGGGGTCCCAAATCTATAACAATTTATTTAAGAATTATAGATTCTTTAAATAGATTGATAATGTGAGTTTCATTGATTATGATATGTCGATGCATGCCACTTTTAATGTAATTAAGTAATTCCACTCACATGAGATAAATGAGGACTTGAACATGTGTTGATTTTAACCATGGATTTCTATTGTAGTTAAAGTGATATGACTAAACAATTGAATGATTTGAATGAGAAGAATGAGTAATAGGGTAATTAATGGTAGGATTAATTATCAAGTCACGAGTTGGAATAATATTGTGGCTTGTATAGATTATTGGGGATATTGAATATTTGACATGTTTGGAATATAATTTGGAGAATGGTAATAATTAATGGATGGATTGATTATTACATGTTAAATGGTAAATGGTTAACTAATTTTTTTTGGTTAAAGAGATAAGTTATGATTAATTAATTGTTGATTTAATTAAATTGCATGCATTAAATTAAGATCGTGAATTGATTGTTTGTTATGATTTTTGTCCAGGAGTACCTTTTGATGCGTATTAGTTTTGCATGCCTTATGTTGTCTTGGATGGAGTTGTTTAGAGATATGATATGTTGTGTGAGATGGTCACTAAATATATTGGATTTTCTCAGAATGTTTTGAGATGATTATGGTGTGCATGTATTTTTTGAATCTCCAGGATGAACAATTTTTTGAATGGATGGGTTCACACTTGTTAAAGAATTTGGATAATTAAGTGCTGAGTTAATTATTCAGTTGGATTTCTAAGAATAATTAATTTTAAATAATTTTTAATTAATGAGTAGTTGTATAGTTAATTAATTTTTTACTTATCTGAAGAGAAATTCGTGTTGTTAATTAATTTTCGGATTAATTAACAGGTTGGTTTTATGGTGTTAGACCTAGTATTCAACACCAATGATGAATGTATAAGTGTGATTGATGAATGGGTTGTGAGACAGGGACTGATACTCCAAATACTCATAGGGTGTTAGACATGATGTTCTACACAAATCATAGATGTATATGGATGATTGATAAATGGGTTATGAGACAGGGAATGATGCTTCAAATACTCACGGGGTGTTAGACATGGCGTTCTACACCTATCTTGCAAGCGAATATTCTTTTATTAGATATGGACTGATGCTCCAAATACCCATGGGTTATGAGACAATGACTGATGCTCCAAGTACTCACAGGGGTTCTATACATGATGTTCTACACCAATTAATTTACATTGGACTATGGGTCCAATTGTTCATGCATGAAATGAGTTTAATGGTC
The DNA here is from genome assembly GCA_963277665.1 of Viscum album. Lineage (NCBI taxonomy): Eukaryota > Viridiplantae > Streptophyta > Magnoliopsida > Santalales > Viscaceae > Viscum > Viscum album. The sequence continues at coordinate 792,361 of CAUJRU010000136.1, read as the reverse complement.
AATGAAGTTTGTTGTGACATGATGATTTGTTAATTGATTGTGAGAAAGGGTTCAGAACTATTTATGAATTGGGTGAACCACTTTTATTGAATTGGATCAGACGTAATATATGAAAGATTAAATTCAATAACTTATGACGCGTTATCCAAGACAAAGAACAAGCTTGGACTCGGTATTTACTTGATTACATAGATGGTCTTTAGAGACATCTATGGTGAGTGACTTATACAATAGATTTCGGGCGTAGGCCAAATATCAAGAATTTCATAATTTATTAATGTTGGAATAATTGATAAATGATAAATGATTATGTAATGATTGTTGACTATGCATGACAAATGAATAGTACAGGTTCTGACACCAGCTGAGGGCTGAAGCAGGTACTTGGGTTTATGGTTACTTTGTACTGCTTACATTATTTTATTCATGCATTCACATGTTATAAGTTATTTATTATATTTAGTTATTTGGAGTAGACATCGGTGGTTCCAGCCTACTATGATTTATATCTCACACCCTACTCGGGCCGCCATTGTAGTGGGTACCTGATAAGATTCAATTTGGTTGCAGGACAATTGTGGTTGCATTTACTTGGGAGCTAGGAGCAGAGGACCAAGCGGAGGCTCAGGATGCTCAAGGAGATCTCCCTTGGGGCTTTGAGTCATTATTAATTTATATCTATATTGGAATTTAAACCATGTTTTTTTGTTCACTGTTTTATACTTTTTTATCATTATCATGTCATTCATACATCTGCTGTATAATTTGGCATTGGCCACTTTTATAAAATGAGTATTATTTGTCTTCCGCTATTTGTCATTTATGAGTTACTACTTCTGATATTTTTTTATCTACACTAATATATGAGTGTGAATCTTTGATAAGAGGGTATGGTCTCTCAACTGACTATCCTTAGACCCTTGCTGCATGTCGGCAGCCTCTGGTGTATAGGGAGACGTGCTTGAGGTCATGTGGCGACCGGTCCAGCCTCCAGTTTAGGGGTGAGCTGGGTCAGGATGTTAAAATTATAAATATGGATATATTTCTATTAGATATTAATAAAACTATTTCAACCTTTATACAAGATTTTTAAATGACTTGGATGTAAGACAAACCTGAGGTAAGAGAATTCTTAACCCGATTTCCATTTTTTGGGTTAACCTTGTACTTCCTTGTTTATGTGGTATTAAAATTATTTGTGTGTTGGGTTCTATTTATATTTTTCTTAATTATGATTATTTATAGTTTATATACATATTCCATCCACTCTATTAAATATCTTTTCAATTGTATGATATATATAAGGGTCTTTTCTTTTAAAACCCTCTTTTTAAATTCTATATTACAAAATTCAAATTCCATGTTTTTATGAAATTATTAATGTTGTTTTATTGTGTTATAGTTCATGGTAATTTTTTATGATGAAGGGTGGGGCATATATTTACCTCCAATTCATTGGGTATGTGTAAGTTGGAGGTTAGATGTATGGTTACTCCAAGTGTAACTGTGATCGTTACACAAATTGTAAGGTAGTCGTGAGGGTTACAAATTATAAGGTAGCCAAGAGGGTTACATGATTATGCAATTAATTCCCCAAAAAACCTTTATTTTTATAGTTATGTTCTCATGTATTTTGGGAATCTAGTTGAAATATCTTGTTTCACAAAGTAAGTGTATATACAGGTGATAAGTATGTCTTTTGAAAATGATTTCATACATTACAAGTATTCATGAACTAATGTGTTATTTCCTTGTTTTTATATCCCTTACTGAGATTTTTGTACTCATTCCAGGTTTTTAAACTATTTTAAAAGTTTATAAGTATGTGTAAGAAAAATAAGAAATACAATTTAAGTGTAAGATGATTTTTCAAAGAAGTCATGTTTTTTGAGAAAAGATTAATATTATGCCAGAAATGAATATTGTTTTTATGGTATCCACTCTGTAATATTGTGTAATTTTATAAATGTTTTGTTTCCCTTTTCTCTAATAATATAAACATGAAAATAACGTCAATGTGAAAGGATGTTATTTCTTTACTAAATTCAAGATTGTGTAATGTAATATGTCTGGGTTTTTATATTTGGTATCAAAGGATTGTTTAGATAACTTTAGGGTTTAGGATGATGTTAAAATACTAAAATAAATGATTATTACTCTGATTAATTTGAAATGTTAAATCATTTAAATATTATCATTTTTTCAGCTAAGGTATGTTTTTTTAGAATGGGTGTTCGCAGAAGAAACATGGAAGGTGAAGAAGAGAGGCACCAATAGAATGACATCCTTCTGAATCTACAGACTAGAATAGTAGGGATTAGAATCGAGCATTTTGTGATATTAACGGCTTAGCTAATGAAATCAATAAATGGTGGTGGCATCCATGCATGAGAAGAGCCAGAGGCACCACAACAGAACATGGCAATAATGGAACATTTTATGATACAAAACCCTCATGTTTTACGTGGATTTTCTGACCCAATAGTGGCAGAATCATTGATTAAAGCCCTTGAAAAGATATTCAATGTTATGGGATGTTCAGATAATAAAAATTTATTCCTTTCCATTTATCGTTTGGAAGGTGATTCTGATCAGTGGTGTTCAATGGTATGTAATTTCAAGGATAGAGAAGATTTTGATGTCTTGGAGTGGGATGAATTTTAAAGTATTTTTCGTGAAAAATATTTTTCTAGGGTTGGGAAACAAAGGATAGAGATGCAATTCCTAGAATTGAAAAAGAATAAGGTAGATTCAATGGTCGTGTATGAAGCCAACTTCACCCGATTGGTGGTGATTACATCAAATGTCATTCTGGATCTTGATATGAAAATCAACCACTTTTACTGAGGACTGAATCCAAGGTATCGAAGTGAGTTGGATGACTGTGATTTCAAATGTTATGAGAAACTTGTCTGATGTGTGGAGAGCACCGAAATGGAGTTTGATGATGATCACGAGCCTTTTGGAAATAAGGATAAGAAGTTCTCTAGATGGAAATCAATGGGTAAGAATTAACAAAAGAAATATGATGGTATGAAAATCTCTTTTTCAATTTGTGAAAAGGGTAGAAAGAAGCACCCTGGGGAATGTCTTTACAAAACAGGGAATTATATTAAATGTGGTCAGTTGGGACATATGGCCCGAGATTGTAATGAATATTATCCTAAGACTGCTCCTAATAAAAAAACTGTATAGTGTTTTAAATGTAGTGAGATGGGTCACTGTGAAAATGTATACCCAAAGAGAGATCCAAATGATGAAAACAAGCCAGATTAAAAGCAGAAAGGTATAGTGAGGTCTTTTTCGACTATGTCAGCAGATGCCGAGCCATCCAATGAATTTTTATCAGGTACTTTGTTTTTTACTCATATTTTCCTAATGTTTTGTTTGAAATGTGGTCTACACATTCCTTTATCTCTGAGAAATTTTCTAGAAAGTTATAAAAACCACCACAAAAAATGAGACCAGTACGTGTTGTTAAAACACCAGGGGATATATTATTGAAAAGAATAATTATAAGAATATTTCTATTGTGGTCTATGGAAAGTATTTACCTGCAAACCTTGTTGTTTTTTCCATAGTTGAGTTTGATGTTATTCTAGGAATGGATTGGATTTTTTTTTATCATGATAGGATTGAATGTAGATATAAATAAGTTGTTTTTCAGAAAGATTTTCTGTTTTTATATAAGAAAGAAGTCATAAAATTGTTAACATATAGAGAAGATGAGAAACTGTAGAATGATAGAAATGAAAGCTATCTTGCTCACATTTTTTGAAAAAAAGGGAACTGTTAAGATTAATGAAGTGCTTGTGATAAATGAATACCTTGATGTTTTTTTTGATGAGTTACCCAGTGTCATACCTGATCAGGAAGTTGAATTCACAATTGACTTAGTTCCGGATGCGAGGCCAATTTTAAAACCCCTATATCAGATGGCTAAAATAGAACTTATCGAATTAAAAAATTAGTTGTACAATTTTCTTGATAAAAGATTCATTCGTCCAAGAACTTCACCATGTGGTGATCTTGTTTTTTCGTTAAAAGGAAAGATGGTTCAATGAGACTTTTCATTGATTATATAGCATTGAATAATATCACTGTTAAAAACAAGTATTATTTTCCTCATATCAGTGACTAGTTAGATCCACTCCATGGAGCTCAGTACTTTTCCAAGATTGAATTGATTTACAGATACCATCAGATAAAGGTGAATGAGGATGACATCCCCAAAAATAGACTTTGATACTAGATATAGGCATTATTAATTTCTTCACATGTTGTTTGGGTTAACTAATGTACCTATTGTATTCATGAATCTTATGAATATAACATTTCAGTAGTTCTTGGATATGTTTTTGGTTGTGTTTATTGATTGGATTATTTTATTTTAAAAGAATAAAGAGCAGCATGTATAACATATAAGGGTTGTTTTACAAACATTAAAAGAAAATAAACTATATCGAAAATTCCACAATATTTATTTTTTGTAGAAACAGATTTCTTTTCATGTGATCATTGTAAATAAAGAGGGAATAATAATTGATCTTGCTAAAACCAAAGTTGTTGATGAATGTCCACGACCCAAAAATGTTATATAGATTCTTAGTTTTCTTGGATTATTATGTTATTATTGACATTTTTTATGAAATTTTCACGGTTATCTATCCTAAAAACTATGTTGGCATGAAAAGGGGTTAAATTTATTTAGACAAAAGAATGTGATGTTTGTTTTTAGGAATTGAAGAAGAGATTTGTGAATGCTCCAATTTTGGGCTTGTCTTCTCGAAATAGTGACTTTATCATCTACAGCGGTGCTTCATTAAAGGGACATAGTTGTGTTCTGATGCTGAATGATCGAGTAATTTCATATGATTTGAGGCAACTAAAATCTCATGAGTTAAATTATCCACACATGATTTGGAATTATAAATTGTGGTTTTTACTTTGAAAATTTGGTGGCATCATTTATACAGATCCACATGTCAAATATATACTGACCATAAAAGTCTAAAGTATATATTCACTCAGAGGGAATTAAACATGAGGCAGAGAAGATGTCTTGAACTGGTAAAGGATTATGATTGCATAATCAATTACCACCCCATAATAGAAAACAATGTGGCAGATGCCTTGAGTTGAAAACATCCATCATCATTAACCATGTAATGTTTGGAACATGGTCCATTGATTTTTTTTAAATGTTGGGGCTGAAGCCTCATTTTTATTATTAAATCAAAGAAACGTCCTCTTTTAACTGGGTAGAGGGAAACCCATTACATAGCCCAAAGACCCAGTGGGCTTGTATCCCATTACATAGCCCGTAGGCCCAAATTCAAAGGCCAATTCACATTCTGTGAATAGTAACCTGCTACTACAGTACCACACAGTATCGCCGCCGCTACAGTGCCCTGCCACCGCTACAGTGCCCGCTGATGAACAGTGCCGCCACTGCTACAGTATTGCTACAGTACCTGCGCCCCATTGGTTTCAAAAATGCATATGTTTTGTTTTATCTTTCAATGCAATCATCGTTATTAGATTGAATTATGAAAGCACAGAAGGAAGATCGTGAGCTACTAAAAAGGTAGAATTGGTTAAAATGGGTAAGCTTCCAAAATTTAACCTTGATAAAGACTATGTTTTATGATTTGTAAAAATGTTTTGTTTTCCTTGTGATTCTCATTTGAAGAATTATTTTTTTTGTGAAGCTCATAGTTTTCCATTTTCAGTTCCTCCTGGAAGTACTAAGCTATAAAGAGACCATCAGTAGTATTACTAGTTGGATCGAATGAAAAGGCATATTACTTTTTTTACCATGAAATGCTTGAAATTTCAAAAGGTTAATGCAGAGCGACAGTTACCTAAGGGGATGCTTCATCCTTTGATAGTACCAGAGTGGAAATGGGAGAATATATCCATAGACATCATGGTGGGACTACCTAAGACATCTCAAGGTAACAATGTGATTTGGGTTATTGTTGATCAGCTAAAAAAATATACACATTTTATTTCTATTCAAGATACAATGCCTTTAGATAAAATTTCTCAGTTGTACCTCAAATAAATTGTTAGGTTACATGGATTTCCTCTTTCCATTGTATCTTACCAGGATCCTAGGTTCACTTATATCTTTTGTAAGGGACTTGTAAAGTCATTGAAAACAAAATTAAATTTCAGTATAACTTTTTATCATCAATCATATGGGTAGTCAGAATGATCCATTCATAAATTTGAGGATATTCTTCAAGATTGTTCAATGGTCTATCAGGGAAGTTGGGATCATTGTGTTTATTTTATTGATTTTTCTTATAATAATATTTTTTATTCCGGAATTCAGATGGCACCTTTTTAGGAATTGCATGGGATGTGGTGTCGGACTCCAGTAATTTCGGATGTTGTCAGTGAAAGAAAGTTGATGAAGCCAGAATTTATAAAGGAAGTGGCTGATAAAGTGAAGATGATTCAACTACATATGAGGGATGTAATGAGTAGGTAGAAACATTATGCAGATAACATAAAGAAAGACTTCTCTATAGATATAGGTGACCATGTTTTCATTAAAATCTCTCCTTGAAAAAGTTTGATGCGTTTTGGTAAGAATGATAAACTAAGTCTGTGGTTCACCATTAAATTTGAAATCATAAAAAAAATTTGGACCAGTTGCATACCGAGATGCTTTGCCTTCGATTTTATCTTCGGTACATAATGTTTTCTATGTTTCAATGTTAAAGAAGTATGTCCAAGATTCATCATACGTCTTAATCCCAGAAGAAATTCTGCTGGAAGAGAACCTATCTTATGAAGAGAAACCAGTACAGATTCTTGATCAAAAGTAATAGGTATTGTGGAATAAGTTAATCCACCAAGTAACGTTTTTGTGGAGAAACCACATGGTTGAAGAAGAAAAATGGAAGTCAAAAAATGCTATGAGTAAAAGGTACCCTCACTTGTTTAAGAAGTAAATAAAATTGCAAGGATTTTGTTTCCTAAAAGAGTGGATATGGTGACACCCCAAGGATTTAATTTTTTTTGAAATAAATGGAACATAGTTTTAATTACATATTTATAACTAGCCTTTAAAAAAAATTCCACTTCTATTTTTTGAATCTTGAAAATATGGTAATCTACAATTTTGTTCAGTCTGTTATTTGGAGTCTAAAGGAACCAACTTGTTTTTTGGTGAATTGTAATATATCCTTATGAATAGTAATATGGCCCCAATGTATATAAAATTGTATTATTATTTTATTTTCTTAATGATTTAAGATAATTAAATCTTGATTAATTTTTTAATGAGATATAAAAGCGGTTATAGTTTTTAAATTATTAATTTTTTAATTATGTATATTTTATTGAAAAATTAAATTAATTATATTTACAAAATTATTTTCCAAAAATATACTTTATTTTTGAATTCTACATATCAAAAAATTGTGAGGGTGAATTTAAGGGATTTTTCTGAAATTTCAGAATTTTTAATGTATAGTGAAATACGATAAAATACAGTATATTCAAATTATCAGTTAAATGCACTATTTAGAACATTATTAATGTTGTAAGCCCACTTTTTTGAACTCAAATTACATTATTACTATTTGGGTTCAAATTAATTAAGACTATTCAATGTCTTGAGTAAAACTATTTTAATAATGATTACAATAATGACAAATACCCCCTCCCTTCAACTATAAATACCACCCTCATTCCCCTCTTCCTCACACACCTATCAAGCCATTAAAAGTTTCTAATTTTTAGAAAATTCACTACCCAATATTCTTCCCCACGTCCTAGAGATTCTAGTCTCACCAAAAGACCAAAACCAAAGCCCTTAAGAAGGATCTCAAGGAGAAGAGATCAAGAGGTAAACATCCTCTTTTGATTTCTTTCTTTTATTTCATTTTATGATATTATTTTTAATTTTCTTTTCCTTATGTTTGGAAGTTTGATTCCATATCTCTACTTACTACACATATTATGTAATATTTATGAGATACCCCTTTTTATCATCAAAATATTTTATGAAATTCTGAGCGATGTCGTTAGGCTGTGAAAATTTCATAAGGGATTTATCAACTCTTCTTTTATTTGGAGTTCCATTATTTTCTTCTTATTTCCTCACCTTCTCTTATCCAAGATTCATTAAAGCTCCAAATATCGAGTATATTCTTGGTTTTCTCATATAAATGAAAAATTCCCCATCAATCTTCTTCTCCTATCCCACTTATTCAAGGAATTTAAATACCATCTGTGATGTATCGATTTGCCGACATTGTGGATGATGTGTTTTCAAATTATTTTACGTACATAAAGACTGGTCCTGAAATAATTTTTATGGTTGAACAAGATTATATATTTTTTATTATAACTTATATAAGGTTATGGAATTTTTTTCTCACATGGTATTAATGTATGAAACAAAATAAGATCTTTATGATCGAAGAATCAACAAAATAACCTAAAAAAATATCAATATTATTTTAACTCATGAATCAAACTCATGTAAGAATTAAAATTGAAAAATGGTATATTTTATGGGTCTCAAAATATTTAAATACCAATACATTCCATTCATGTAGTTTCACTTCAAATTTACAAGAACAACCATCTTGAATCAATCCTGTAAATCATGTAAAGAACTCGTCCAAAACAGTGCAAGGAACAAAATTATAACAATTAAAGGGTGAAATAATGTAATTAAATGATCATATTAGGTATTATAAATATGGATATGCTTATGTATGATATTAATAATACAATTTAAGCTATTATAGGGGAGTATTAAACAAGTTTAATGTGTGAAAAACCTAAGGTAAGAGAATTCTTAAACCGATTTCCATTCTTTGTGTTAACCGTGTACTTCGTTGTTTATGTGGTATTAAAATTCTTTTTGTAATGGGTTCTATTTATATCGTGGTTAATTATGTGTATTAATAGCGTATATACATATTCCATCTACTCTGTTAAGTCTCACTTTAAATTTATGATGTTTATAAAGGTATTTTATATTAAAATCCTCTTTTAATGTATTATTTTACCAAATTCAAAAGCAATGTGTTTATAAATCATTCATGTTGTATGATTGTGTGCTGGTTCTTGTACATTTTTTATGATGAATGGTGGGACCTATATATCCCTCTAATTAATTGGGTATGTTTAATTTGGTGGTCGGTCATATGGTTACTCCATGTATAACTGCGACGGTTACAAAAATTGTATAGTAGCTTTGAAGGTTACAAATTATAAGGTGGCTGAGAGGGTTACAGGATAATGTATGTAATGCCCCAATATACCTTTATGGTTCTACCTATGTTCTTATGTATTGTGGGAATATTTTTTAAATCACTTGATTCACAAAGTATATATATATACAGGTGATAAGTATGTCTTTTGAAAATGATTTCATACGTTACAAGTATTCAGGGACAAATGTGTTCTTTCCTTCTTTTTATATCACTTACTGTGCTTTTTGGGCTCATCTCATGTTTTTAAATGATTTTTCACTGCTTATAAGGATGTGTAATACAAAGAAGGAAGAAAAGTTAATTGTTTGATTTTTTTAAAGAAATCATGTTTTTCTTGAAAGGATTTATATTTTTCATGAAATGAATACTGTTTTTACGGTATCCACTCTTTAATATTATGTAATTTTGTGAATGTGTTATGTCCCTTTTCTCTAAAGATCAAAACATAAAAAGGTCCTCAAAGTGAAAGGAAGTGATTTATTTACAAAATTCAAGATTATGTAATGTAATAAGGTCAGGTCTTTATACACTATATGTATTCAAACATCCTAGATGAATATAGAATGATGAACTATGATATTTGTCTAATATATCCTTCACCAATCTGGTATTTATAGGAAATAGACTAAGTTACTAAACATTATAATCCTATCACAATAATTGATGAACTTAGGTACATTTATCACCATGAAATATAGTAACACATCATCTTTATACTCATCTTTAGTCTTAATATAGATTGATGGATTAACATTCATATGATAAATACATGATTTTACCAATAATTAAATTTTTAATAATCAACTTCAAAATATATATAAACATTATTTCTCTTTCAATCCTTTTCATAGAAAATATATCACAGTCTCTCTGAGACTGAGAATTAATCACCTGGTTCACTTTACTAGGTCAATAATTTGTTGAGAAGCCATAATTATTGATCAATAACTACCATATTATCATGTTTATATATTATAATTTATACATCAGTATTTACTACTACATTTTATGATCAATAGATATATCAGAAAATCACAATAAAGATATTACTTTATATTTTAACTGTAAAAATTACTTCTTCATACTCAAAATAATGAGTTGAATAATTTTTATAATAAATTATCAATTGGAACATTGAATTATATATCACCATGTAATTTTTTAAGGGGAAACACCCTAATACCCTCTTTTACGAATAACTAAAGGTCAAAAACCCATATCTAATTTATGGTATAGAGATCAAAGGTTTACCAGCCAACATATTATCATATTCATTAATATTTCTTCACATTCGCCTATCTAATAAAATTTTACCCCCACAATCATTAAATTTTTATTAGATTATATAATCATGATAAAATTTACAAAATTATTAGGAAATATCAATCAAATCCCTTAAATTAAAGAGCCATAATGATAATTTTTTTATCTTTATCATTGTACAATTAACATAGTCACTGATTAATCTATCAATATACCCTAAAATGAACTTATATTCCCCCATAAAGGTGATTTACTTCGACAAGATTTACACTTTGTTATAATGGAATATAGATTCTAAATTTTTAGTTTATTTTTTAAAATCCACAAATATTCTTCATTATTTTCCTTTATCTTTGAGTATTTATGAATATTATGTATAATGACTAAGAAAAAATGACCACGAAAATAGGTTTATATTCTATGAGTAAAATCCATAATGATATCTGTTTCCACACGGATTACGGGGATGACCTCCTGGAAAGGAGATTCAAACGTTCCGATCGGTTTCTAGCGGGTTTGTTCGTAGAACCGGAAACATCCAATGATTCCACATCCGTTTGGACCTACTTTCCAAAGGCAGGCGCTCATTAGCTTGTGGACTGATGAGGCTTAGGAATTTGCATTGGTCGAGAGGATGGGAGGTCGGACTCATCACACCTTTTTGAGGGAAATTATTGTCTACTCCGGGACTCTCTTTATAGATTTAAGTTATGTTCGTGAATCCTTATTATATTACCAAGTATAAAATGAGATTTCCTTTAGTTTTAACAATCAATGATTAAATATGCAAGAAATTTAGAGAATCTTTTATATGTATTCGAGTTTCTTCATCAATAGAGAATCATCCATATCTGTTTAGAGATTCTTGGTTAATGGTATCCTTCAAAACATTTATATAAAAGTCTCTTGGTCATTATGATGACCAGGCTGGTTTTAAAGCCACTCAGTGGGGCACTTGAAGTTTATCGTCATTCAGAAGGACATAGATTATTTCAAAGTTGGGATCGAACCCATAAATGGGCTACCTACGTATCCTTTGTTTTGGAAAAGGAATCAGAACCCACGTAGTTCGAGGAATGGGGTATGATGTTTATGATTGATGGCTCAAAGATGAATGTCATAATTACTTTTACACTCTAAGCTCACGTGAGTCATGCTCGGTGTGAGAAACAAGAGGTATTGGTAAAATTTAAACATTTGTGCCATGAAAGATGCAATCATAAGAATTTGTTTGGGGCTTATGTATGGATGACTGCCCAGATAGATGAAGGTTTAGGATTCACCTTTAGGGAGAAAATCTAGGAACAGGGTCCATAAAGGTATATGTGCTTTATGGATATTTTAATACTCTAATATTGGGGCTTACTCCTAAGGTGGATGCCCAAGTTAGGAGGGTACTTATGACTGGGGCTTATTCCTGAGAAGGAAGCCCAGGTTAAGGATTAAGGCTTGGGGCTTACTCCTAAGGAGGATGCCCAAGGTTTATGACTGGGACTTATTCCTGAGAAGGAAGCCCAGGTTAGGGGACTTGGGACTTACTCCTAAAAAGGAAGCCCAAGGTTATGACTGAGTCTTATTCCTGAAAAGGAGACCCAGGTTAGGGATTAAGGTTTGGGGCTTACTCCTAAGGAGGATGCCCATATTTGAGGTTGGGGCTTATTCTTAAGAAAGATGCCCAAAATTAGAGGACTTGATTGGGGCTTACTCCTGAGGAGGATGCCCAAAATTATGACTGGGACTTACTCCTAAAAAGGAAGCCCAGGTTAGGGGACTTGGGACTTACTCCTAAAAAGGAAGCCCAAGGTTATGACTGAGTCTTATTCCTGAAAAGGAGACTCAGGTTAAGGATTCAGGTTTGGGGCTTACTCCTGAAGAGGATGCCCATATTTGTGGTTGGGGCTTATTCTTAAGAAAGATGCCCAAGATTAAAGGACTTGATTGGGGCTTACTCCTGAGGAGGATGCCCAGATCAAAGGTTTTATAACTGGGGATTATTCCTGAAAAGGAGACCCAAGTTAGTATTTTCTCATCTTAAAGGATGAGGTTGAATGAATGAACTCCCCGTATTTTAGTGACATAAGGATATTTAAATCACTAGGTTTTGAGAGATATTTCACAGAATTCCTTTCAGATAAGGATGTCAAATCAAGAAATCATGCCATAAATGGCTTTGAAGAGTATCTTGAAGACTGAATCTTGAATAGGAAGGGTGAAATGGCTTAAGAGGGGTAAAAATGGGCAAGATGGGCACCCAAAAAGACAGGGGCGCGCAAGTCTTGAAAGGCGCGCAAGTCCTGCGGCGGCGCGCAAGTATTGGTCGCTCAAGTATACTTGCGCGACACATGGTGTACTTGCGCGATTTTCAACCAGCATTGAAATACTTGAGCGACTCTTTAAAAAACCCTTTACAATCCTCTTGAGGTTCTTCCAGAGAAGGGACGCGCAAGTTATATTGAAGGAATTAAGTCGGCGCGCAAGTGTTTGATAAGTTTCAACACTTGGGCCTTCCTTCTTCTCTTTAGATCTTCCGTTCTAGGTAAGAAATTACCTTAGAAGTGTTCCGGAAGCTTTGAGAAGAGACTTGGGCGTCGGGAGCTTTAATCCGAGTTTCTGAAAAAAGATCCTCTCGAATGGGGGGCCCACAGGGTATATTTATAGGCAAAAGAAGACCCAGGGCGGTTACCGGGCGGTTATCACTTAGGTCGCGCAAGTCACTTGCACGACCATAAGGCGTCGCGCAAGTACTTGCACGACCACTAGGCGGCGCGCAAGTGTACTTGCGCGACCATGAGGGAACTTGCGCGACCTATGGCCAATGTTCTCTTTGGTCATCCCTTTGTCGATTTTTTATGTTTCTTCAAAGGATGAATCACTTTGAGATCCGATATTCCCCTTTTCTGATCTTTAGATTCTGTGACGAAAGGAGCGTCAACAAAAGTCCCCCCTCAGAGTTGGATCCGGAAAGAAATGAGGATTTGACTCTGAGGAAACTGAATACATTCAAAGGGAAAGGGGGTGCGCAAATCTTCAGGGCACAAAGGGCAGCGCGCAAGTGTGCTGGAACTTGACTTTTATTCAGAGTTCCTTTGTCTTTTGTGTGGGCAGTTTAAAGTCATGCAAGCCGGGCATAAAGGGGCTAATGTTTAAGGTCGAAATAGCTTTGACCGAAAAATGGATTAAAATGGATTCAATTCCTTGACAATTTATCTGAAAACATATTTACCATACTCAAGTATGAGGGAAAAAATGTAAACTATGGCTTAAGAATATTTGAATTTGAGGAATGATATGAAAAAAGAGCTAAAAGGCATTAGAAGAAGTAGTTTCCAAGAATGAAGTTACTATTATTTAACAAAACCTGTTAGGGGGTTGAAATATGCAGGGCCACCTATGGGCATTGGCTGCATAGTCAAATAAAATAGAATCTTTTGGCTGACAAGTCTGTTATGTGGACTGTTTATGCAAGGCCACCTATGGGCACGTGCTGCATAGTCAGGAAAAAGAACTCCCAGAAATTTACTTTCCTAGTGCTAAAATCTAGTGAAAGTTTATGGAGATTCAAATTTTCTAAAGCATAGAGTTTGTTGTATGGAAAGAGGTACTTGAATATGGAGAAGATATTTCCAAACAAGAATATCGAAGAACTGGATGAATATCACTCCTACGAAGGTCTGACCCAAACGTAGGGAAGAAGAATAAACCATAGACTTGAATACTTTCAGATCATGAAAAAGGATATGGGACAAATACGTTAAGGATGGCTATTTTTTGCGGATCCCTACATACTGTCGTTTAAGACAAATAAGGACAAAAGAGGCATTCTTCCCAAGAATGAAGTTACTATTATTTAACAAAACCCGTTAGGGGGTTGAAATATGCAGGGCCACCTATGGGCATTGGCTGCATAGTCAAATAAAATAGCATCTTTTGGCTGACAAGTCTGTTATGTGGACTGTTTATGCAAGGCCACCTATGGGCACGTGCTGCATAGTCAGGCAAAAGAATTCTCAGAAGTTTGACATTTTTGTGACTAGAAGTCATGAAAAGGGTTATGAAGATCTGAAAATATTTAAGGTTAGGATTATAACACATAAATATGGGTATTGTCCAATGTATGTAGAGATACATAGGTCAATGATAACCATAATCATGTTGTGGCTGGGTCCTGAATTGAAATTTTGGACTTCACTACGTATCTCATAAGAATGAGAATCAAGCCATACGTAGTTCTTGAAATGCAGTTTAACGTCGTGCAGCATGAAAGGATGAGTGATCTTAGTTTAGGGTCATAGAATTCGGACCATAATAATGAATACACAGTGTGTGTTTTCATGAGGACTTTTCAGCCAAGGGACTGAAAGTGAAATTTGGGGTTAGGCCCAAAAGACTTGGGACTGGATTCGAGGGACACTCGAATGTTCCTACGTATCCCATAAGGATGGGAATCAAGTCCACGTAGTTCTAGAAATGCCCTTTGTACAAATTTGGTTTGTACATGTGAAGGGTGAAAGGGGACTTTAGTGCAATGATGGTTTAACCTAAGATAAAAAATTTAGGCATTACCATGTATGCATGTAGTCTTTTGAAAATGAAACATGATTTAAAAAAAATCAATGTCAATAATGGTTCCTTCTCAAATGAGGAAATCAAAGAATATTGTAGTTTATTGTCGTACCGGACAAAAGTGTTGTATAGTTTAACGTCATATAACAAGGACGAAAGTGAATCAATGTAAAGATATTGATTCCAGGGGCGGTTTCACAAATCAACATCATATGAGGTTGTGGTGAACCGATGTGAAGAGATTGTTTTTGGACTTGAACCTTGGGAGGTTGCCTACATACCCAGCCTGGAGGGCAAGGATCAAAGTCTGTGTAGTTCAATTAAAGAATGAATTAATGATCAAGTTGTTCTTGGGGACAACGATCTAATTAAAATGTTGTTGGGACTTACACATGGTTAGCGGCCCAAAGGGATTGTTATGGTTGATGTTCGCTCTAAGCTCACGTGAGTCATACTCGGTGTGAGAAACAAGAGGTAATAACAACCTTAACGATGCACAGTTTAATGTCATGTAGGACATAAAATAAAAGGGACTATGCAGTTTAAAGTCTTGCAGTTAGGACTATTGGTGCTGCACAGTTTAGTGTCATGTAGCAGGGACAAAATAGTGTACCATTTTAACGTCATGTCGGACGAAAGTGCGAATAGTTTAAGGTCATATGCATGGACCATGAATGGTGCAGTTTAATGTCATACTGGACTTTTGAGGTTGTATAGTTTAACGTCTTTCCGGACGTGAGGGACTTTTATACAGTTTAGCGTCATGTAGTTTAGGACGTCACAGTTTAGCGTCTTGCTGGACATAAGGGATTCGCAAATAGTTTATGGTCATATACATGGACCAGGGATGATGTAATTTAAGGTCATACGGGACCATTTCTGTATAGTTTAACGTCATATAGCAAGGGCAAACTGGTGCTGTACAGTTTAAAGTCATGTGGCTAGGACTAAGGCGAACCAATATGAGGATATCAGTTCTGGGGACTTTTTACAGTTTAATGTCATGCTGGACGAATTAGTAACCAATGTGACAGTTTAACGTCATGTTGGATGATAAGGGAACTGACACAGTTTAACGTCATGCTGGACGATGAATGTGCCACACAGTTTAATGTCATGTTGCTAGGACACAATATAGTTTAATGTCATCTCGGACAAAATACAGTTTAGTGTCATGTAGGACAATAAGGGACTTAACACAGTTTAACGTCATGCTGGACGATGGAAGTGTCACATAGTTTAATGTCATGTTGCTAGGACACAATATAGTTTAATGTCATCTCGGACAAAATATAGTTTAATGTCATCTCGGACATAATATAGGAACTTCTATACAGTTTATTGTCATGTAGGACAAAATCAGGGACTATGCAGTTTAAAGTCTTGCAGTTAGGACTATTGGTGCTGCACAGTTTAGTGTCATGTTGCAGGGACATAATATAGTTTAATGTCATCTCGGACAAAATATAGTTTAATGTCATCTCGGACATAATATAGGAACTTCTATACAGTTTATTGTCATGTATGACAAAATCAGGGACTATGCAGTTTAAAGTCTTGCAGTTAGGACTATTGGTGCTGCACAGTTTAGTGTCATGTTGCAGGGACATAAGTGCGAATAGTTTAAGTTCATATGCATGGACCGTAGTGCGAATAGTTTAAGGTCATATGCATGGACCGTATAGTTTATCGTCATGCTGGACGTAGTTGTAGTTTAAGGTCATACTGGACCATTGCTGTATGAACCAAATGTAAGAGTCTTGGTTCTGGGAACAATATTTTGTGTTTATACAAAATACTTCTTCAGAAATCTGGCATTAGTTGGAGTCGTGATGTGTTCTCCATCCATTAAGATTAGAGAATATGCTCCATTGGAGTAGACCTTATGTATTGAATAAGGTCCTTCCCATTTTGGTTCAAGCTTGGGAGGCTTCTTTCCTGGTATCATTGGTGCTTTAAGAACCAATACCAATTCTCCCTGAATGAATGAACGAAGACGAACTATTTTGTTAAAAGCTCGTGCTATCCGATTCTGATAGATTTCCAAGTGGTGCAAAGTGCACAATCTCTTCTCATCTAACTGTTCCAATTCATTCAAACGCTTTTGGGATTGCTCATCTGTCGATAACTGATCACAAATGGCTATTCTGAGTGAGGGCAATTGAACTTCAATTGGCAAGACTGCTTCTGTTCCATATACCAATGAATATGGAGTAGACCGCGTTGCATTGCGAGTGGTAGTCCGATAAGCCCATAAAGCATGAAAGATTTTATCAGGCCATGACCTCTTATCTTTATCTACCATCTTTTGCAGTATATTTGAAAGAGTCTTGTTGAAGGCCTCTATCTGGCCATTAGCCGCTGCATGATATCGAGATGAATGGTTGGACTTAATGTTGTATTCTTGATACAATTTCTTTACCTCAGAAGAACAGAAGTTGGTGCCGTTGTCCGTCAATATGGTATGAGGGACACCAAATCTAGTAATGATGTTAGACTTGATGAAGCTAACAATGCATTTAGAACTGACTTCTTTGAGAGGTACTGCCTCTGCCCATTTGGAAAAGAAATCAGTAGCAGTAAGAATGTACTTAAACTTCTTGGCCGTAGCTGAAGGGTAAGGTCCCACCACATCCATTCCCCATGTGGAAAATGGCCATGAGTATTTAGCTGTATGAAGCAACTCTGGAGGTTGATGAATGAAGTTGGCATATATTTGGCATTAATGACACTTCTTTGTGAAATTAACACAATCTTGTATCATTGAGGGCCAGAAGTATCCAAGCCTTTGAATTTGATCAGACAATCTATGTCCAGACTGGTGGGCACCACAGACTCCTGCATGCACTTCTTTTATGACAACCATTGTCTCTTCACCATCAATACATCTGAAGAGAACTCCATCAAAACCACGTTTGTAGAGAATTTTCTCGAGGTGGTTTGGACCATCATAAAGAGTAAAATTGACCACACTTCGCCGAATTTGTTCTTTCTCGGCTCTATCAGGTGGAAGTGTTCCATTTTGAAGGTATTCCTTGATAGGTGACATCCATCCTGTAGTATGACCATACGGTTCAGGAATGCGACTAATTTCATTAATTTCCTCTGTTCTGACTTGAACATAAGGTGAAATTGAACGACGGTGGGCAATACCGATGGTTGTCTCATCCTGATTTGGATCTGCTAAAGCTGTGGCTATATTAGCCAGTGCATCAGCTTGAGCATTTTGTGATCTTGGGACATAAGAAAATTTCGGTTCTGAAGGGAATTCCGACATTAACTCTCTGACGTAATCATACAAAGGGATTAATTCTTCTTTTCTGATGGTATAATCCCCATTGACTTGTTTGATTACCAGGTCTGAATCACCTTTCACCTTTAAGTGATTCACTTGTGCTTGAAGTGCTAACTCCAAGCCTGCAATGAGAGCTTGGTATTCAGCTTCATTATTGGTACCACCTTACCACAACAAAAAGGAATAAGGTAACACTGCCTTATCTGGAGAAATGAGCACAATTCCTAAACCAACTTTGTTGAATTTAGGATTTTCCATTTTCTTCCCTGTTGGACTTCTAGAAGCACCATCAAAATACATTTCCCATGTTTGAGGACTCTCTTGAATAGAGAAAACTTCCTCATCAGGGAGTTCGATATCTGAATACGTGTCTTCCACTGAAGGATGTTCAGCTAGGAAATCAGCCAGAGCTTGGCCCTTAATTGCCTTTTGAGACACATATTGAATGTCGAACTGCTGTAGAATAACTTCCCACCTTGCCAGACGTCCTGTAAGCATTGGACGACTAAGGATGAATTTGAGTGGATTATTACGATATACCAATTGGACCTCGTGATGTTGCAGGTAGTGTCTCAGTTTCTGAACTGCAAAGATTAATGCTAGGAAACACTTTTCAATACTTGAATACCGGGTTTCTGCTTCAAGAATAGTTCTACTGAGATAGTAGAGACTATTTTCATTCCCAGCATCATTCTTTTGAGCAAGAAAGGCACCCAATGATCGCTCTAAAGCTGTCACATAGAGGATAAGAGGCCTACCCTCAACAGGTGGCATGAGTACTGGTGGACTCAAGAGGTATTTCTTGAGAACATAAAATGATTCTTGACATTCTTCAGTCCAGTGGTAAGTGATTCCTTTCTTCAATAATTTGGTAAAGGGTAAACTTTTGCATGCCAAATTGGCGATGAAACGCCGAATATAGGCTAAGTGTCCTTGAAGTCCTCTTAATTCTTTCAAATTCTGAGGAGGTGACATACCAAGGATTGATTTGGTTTTCTCAGGATCGACTTCAATACCACGATGGCGTACAACAAAGCCGATGAATTTTCCTGAGGTTACCCCAAAAGCACATTTTAAGGGGTTCATCTTCAAATTATGTTGTCGAAGCTTGTGGAATATGACTTCCAAATCAGCCAAGTGATCAAAACGTTGTTTGGATTTAACCACCAGATCATCTACATAGCATTCAACAAATTTCCCTATAAAAGTTTTGAAGATACGATGCATGGCGCGTTGATATGTTTCACCTGCATTCTTTAAACCAAAGGGCATCACTCGGTAACAAAACACACCTTGAGGAGCTCTGAAGGCTGTATATTCCTCATCTTCTGGGGCCATTCGAATTTGATTATATCCAGAATATCCATCCATGAAAGAATGTACTTCATAACCAGCCGTCGCATCAATTAAGAGTTCTGTAATCGGAACTGAAAAATCATCTTTGGGACAATATCGATTAAGATCTCTGAAATCGATGCAAACCCTAATTTGTCCGTTATTTTTCTTTACAGGGACAATATTAGCCAACCACTTGGGATATTGAACTTCTCTGATGAATTTAGCTTTGATAAGCTTATCCACTTCAGCCTCGATTTTGGAAGCATAGGTTGGGCGTGTTCTTCTCGCGGCTTGCTTGAATCCTCGATGTTCTTTTGGAAAACCCAAATGATGGGTGGCAACATCAGGATCAAGGCCAGGCATCTCTGTATAATTCCAAGAAAAAATATCTTTATTTTTCTTTAGAAAAGAAATTTACAACTCTTGTTCTTCAAGGGTCATGGCCGCACTAATTAAAGTGGGGCGTGGATCTTTCTCTGTACCCAGATTTACTTCTCTGAGTTCATCCACAGTGGTAGAGATACCCTCTTCAAATGCTGGAGGAGCATCTCTAAGATCTTCCTCTTCCTCTTCATTATGTGTTATTTCTTCCTCTTCTACTTGCAAAGTAGATGAAACAACGAAATTCTCATGATCATAAGAGATGTCAAAATTTTCACATTTTGAAGAAAAAGCTTCCATTTCCGACCCTATTGATGAAAAAGGGTCTTCTTTGGGAAATAAAGAGGAGATGATGGATTGAGAATCGACATCAATATTCACCTCTGGTGTCGCTATAACTTCTTCTGGCCTGATTAGCGAAGTATAGACTTGTTGGATTTCAGCAGACGAAATGAAAACGTCACCACTTATGCTTTCATCACTGCTTGGTAAGTTACCAATTTCTCCCATGTTGTCTGGCTCGATTGCCGTAATTGACATTATGGATCTTTCCATAAGAGTATTTTGATTTGGGCCTATTTTGTCAATTTGACTGATAGGTAACACATAATCTGTACTCACATGTGAAAATGGATTTATTGGAATTTTTTCCAAACCATATGGAGCATTAACTTTGGTAATTTCCTTCATTGTAGATTTTTCTCTTCCCTTCATGTGATAAAATTCCGCCTCAATGTATTGAGACTCACATGTCTTGAACAGGGCCTTATCACCATACAATGTTCCAACTTGACCATCGAAACAGTATTTGAGACATTGATGGTATGATGACGGAATAGCTGCATGCTGATGTAGCCAGGGTCTTCCAAGCAAGATATTGAAAGCTGAGTCCTGATCAACAATCATAAAATTTGAATTGGAAACAAGATCTCCAAACTGAGTTCTGAGTGTAACTTCTCCCAGTGGTTCTTGTTCATTTTTATCATATCCTTGCAACATCATGGTAGAAGGAGATAAATCAGATTCTGTGAGGCCCAATCGACGAAGTGTACGAATGGGCATGAGGTTGACTCCTGAACCATTGTCAATAAAACCTCTTCGAACATCTATACCATTGACTTTTCCAGATAGGTACAAAGGTTTTATGTGCCCATGCACAACATCATCTTCATCTTTATCAGTAAAAGATATCACTGCATGGCATTTTGCAGGATTATTCTCTATGTGATAAATTTCAGCTGCAGCAATTTCAGCTTCAAATTCCTGAGGACTTGACAAAGCTTCGATGAGTGCTTCCCGAAGATCTCTTGATATATTCAAAGCATCCAAAATTGATAATTTGGCTGGTACTTGGGACAAGTGTTTCAATATATCATACTTTTGATCTAGAGGCCTGCGTTTCCCAATAGGAATATGCGGTTTAGCAGGTACCTTGGAAGCAGATGCTTTGGAAGCTGATGCATCTTGTATTGAAGTTGGCAACATCTTTGGTTTTGGAAAATTAGACTGATTAGATCCATTTACTTGCTGAGATAAAGAAGATGGAACCTTTAATCGGTCTTCCAAAATAACTGTGCCGAAGCTGAGTTGGCCATTGGCAGAAGAACCTGCTTGTTCATTTTGAGCTCGCTAAAGGGCTCTACCACGAGTTTCTGCTGCATATACAGTGCTAGCAGGGGTAGAATTAGAGTAGTGGCTTTGGAAAGATCCACGTCTTCCCCTATATCTTGAACCTCTAGAACTTCCTCGGGTTCCTTTATTTGATACAGGGAATTCAGGCTCATCAAGACTGGAATATGAATCTGTTAATTGAATCATATTAACAGAACCAAAGATCAATTCTTCGTCTGATAAAGACTCTGCCTGGTTGGCCTGTTTAGGCTGTGCCGTTTGGTGGGACGGTGCCCGTGGCTTTGAAGTAGATGGCATGAAAACTGCCAGAGTCAAAGACAATTTAGGCTTTCATACATACTCATCTTCTCCTGATTCATCTTTCTTCTTTGAATTGTGCTGCCCTTTTGAGGATTTGTCTTTTGATGGAGGCTTTACTGCAGCTTTTGTAGGAGACACAATTGGCTTCTTCAATTGTGTTCCCAAAATGGAATGGGTCCGATTGATTGTCTTTCTGACCATCCAATCATCATATTTTTTCACAGTTTTGCTTTTGACTTCCTGCCACTCGCCTCCTTCCTCTGGATCTGTAGCAGTAATACACGCTACATGAGCTGAAGAACCCTTCAATTTGACTTGTCCCAAGTCGACCATCTTTTGTAGGAGGTCTTTAAAGACAAAACACTCCTGGATGAGATGTCCCAACATTTGATGAAAGGGACAATAATTGGGACGGTCTTCATCTCATTCCTTGTTTGGTCTCTTCGGCACTGGTAATTGAACCAAATTATTTTCCAGAGCTGAAATGAAGTAACCAGGAACTTGCTCACTTCGGAAAGAGTATGTTTTACTCTTCATATCCTCAAATTGTTTTCGTCGTTGATCTTTTTGATCATTTGGACGAAATAGCCTTTGTTGTTGGCGTTCAGGAGGTGGAGCCCTTCGAGAAGATGAAGGTTTTGAAGTAGAAATAGGTACAGGTGCCTGTTTAAGCATAACTGTAGCAGTTTCTGCTTTACCCATTCTTCTTCCTGGAGCTGATGGAATTACACGAGATTTAACCTTAGCCTGTATAAGGGAATCTTCAATCTGTTGAGCGATTGAAGTAAGGTCTCGAAACCCTCCTGTGTATTTCACAGGGATCAATGGCGTGCGTAATTCGTCACGCAAATTTGCCACACAGATTGGCAACAATTCCTCCTGAGGGAGTGATAAACTCAAGGAATACATTAATCCCTTCCAACGAGCAATGAAATCAGAGACTCTTTCATTCTCCCTTTGCATGCTGTTTGTAAGATCGAAAACTGTCGTTTTTGGCAAAGTTGAGCTAAACTGAAGAATGAATTTTTGACGAAGATCCTCCCATCCGATGACTGACCGGGATTTCAAGATTGTATACCAGACAAAAGCTGGTCCTTGCAAGGTTCGCACGAAGCATCTGAGTTTCACTGCTTCTTGCTGCTCTGGAGTTCCCATCATAGGATCACAACAAGATACGTAATGCGTCAAATGTTGTTCAGGGTCGCCTTATCCATTGAAAGTAGGGAAAATAGGGTTCCCGAAACTGGATGGAGGAGAAATTGAATCTACCCATTCAGGGTAAACTTTCTTTTCAGGTTGAACTTGCGCCCGTTTCCCTTCCATAGTTTCTAACCGAGCTGTTAATGACTCAATAGTAGTTATTAACTTTTGAGAAACGTCAGGTTGAACTTGGTTTTGGGTAGGTGCAATGAATGGAGCTTGGACATACGTGGTGGTTGGTGCTGCAACTGATGGTAGTGCTGCCAACCGTTGTTGCGTTTGACCCGTAGGATTAGACCTCTGTGGGTGTACTGACAAAGGAGGATATTCTTGATCTATCTCAGTAGTTACAACAAATTCCTTCGGCTGTCGGACTTCAGCATTCTTAAGAAGAAGACTACTCTGAAGTAGTTCTGCATTCAACCTTCTTAATTCTTTCATTTCTTCCTCCTGTTGTGCAAATCTTTTCTCTAATGAGAGCGATTGACCTCCTTCAAAGGAAGGGTGCGAAGTAACCTGATTCTTTCCTTTCCCCTTATTGGATCCTTTTCGGAGAGGGGGAAGTGGGTTACTTGAAGGAATACCCAGATTTTGGGTAAGCCTTTGATTACGTGTGCGCACACCTTCTTCATTTAGGTCTGTGTGCGCGACTTCTTGAGCAGGAACCTCTTCGTCTGATCCCTCTGATTGAGCCTCATCTGGTGAATCAGCAGCAACAGCATTGATGACATTAATGGATGCATATTGCATGGAATCCTTTCTATCAGCATTTCTGTGATATTGTCTCCTTCTATGTCCATGATGAGACATGGCATTCCGTTGACTTGATCCCTCCGGAATTTCTTGGAGAACCGTCACTTGGAGAGAATCTCCGGATATCTTGGCTCTTCGTTCCTCTTGAGGCTTATTCCTTAATCGAGAGAATACTGACTTTCTCTGAGGGAGGGATTGAGGATTTGAAAAAGTCCCCAGTCCTGTGGACTGGGGGTGTTCCTGCTGCTTCCGCTCAACTCCTCGAATCCCATTTGTTGACTTCGAGGGTTGGGTTAGAGAAGTCCCCAGTCTGGCAAGCTGGGGTGTCTCTTGACACGCTATGTCTGAGATCTTCTTGAAATCTCTCTTGATCTTGCGAATCTTAGTTCGGAAATTAGCTGGATGCATTAACCTGTATCCACTTTTATCACCTGGTTCAATAGACCGTTGGATGATTTCCGAAACTTCTGTCATTTGATGACGTGTTTGCTCCAGACGAGAGGCTTGTGCAATATTCTCGCCTGCTTGGTGTAGGAGCAATTCAACAACCTGTTCTCTATATACTTGATTTTGAGAGGAACTAGTTGAAGCTTGATCTCGAGCAAACTTTTGATTATGAACAAAGCCCATTGACTGTGGCCGGCCATGGGAAATAACATTGCATGAGACCATTTTCGGCGGGCTTTGCTGACCGGAAAGAACTGTGAAATGTAGTGCTCTGTGAACACCCCATCCTCTGATATGAACAATAGATGGAGCATTGGAAATTAACTGACGCAATCTTCTTAGTGCGCCAAGGCATGAACGTTGAAGGGTTCTCTGTTGCTTTTCAGCCTTCGGATACCGAGAGACTGATAGAGATGCCAAATCAATCTGGCGTTGTAACCCTTCTATTATCTTAAGATGATTTTCATATTCATCGTAAGATAATACCTTCTTCTTTAATTGACAAATAGTTTTCTATATGTTGAGACGAATATCATGGATTCCATCATCCGTCAACATCTTTGGAATGTCGTACTGGGAATCAGCCAAAGGCCAAAACATGACTGGTACTTCACCTTTTTCCAGTTTTTTTCCTCATGTTCAGCATTTCCTCTTTATCATTAAATGAAGATTCTTCTACCTGTTTGGACCAGAGTTGGTGTTTCCTTGTTGCTTCATCAGATTCAACAAGATTGGTATAGAAATCACTATTCATGCTGGAAGATGAATGACCCAGGGAAGGTTCGGAGAATAACCTGAACCCCAGGTTATCTTCTGATGGAGAAAGAGTTTCACCTGCCGATAGTAAATCATCAGACATGACTGGTTTTACGTTTGCAAGTGCCTCGAGATAGGAGGGCTTTCTCGTCACTACATTGCCTTTTGAAGAATTTTCGAGACAACATGAATCACTACTGCGGAGAGGACTTTCGCAGCGAAGTTCATCACCATGAGGAGGACCGTCATGATGGGTTACAACAAAAGATGAGATCTCTTGCTCCTTGGTCTTATGACCACACAGTGGGTTCTTGTGGCTCTCATCTGAAGAAGAAACTTCAAGATTGACCGAATTTTCATGAAGCAAGTCTTCATGAGGAAGTGTCTGTTGAAGACTTTCGGGATTAATGTTCCCGTTATTGGGAACTGAGGGAGTAGAATCTTGAACTCCGACAGATAAATGTCTGAGGGCTTCAAGAACTCCAGTATCGAGCAAGGCCTTGTTGCAGATTGGCCTTTGATCTCCTGACTGTGCTGGGCAGATCTTTTTCTTAGATGCCTTCTTACTCGCTTTAGAAATCACTTGATGACGAAAGTGATTGCTCTGAGCAGGTGTATGTGCCTGATCAGGAAAGATGGTCAGGTTAGGCTGACGATCATCGCTCAAATCAAGTGTATGTGCCTGACTTGGTTGTCCGTATGATATGGGGGAGTATGCCCCATAACCCTCTTGGACTGGAACAGATGTGTGTGTCTGTTCCGGAGTGAATTGTTGATGTGCCACTCCACTGCTAGGGATAGATTTATGTGTCTGTCCCTGAGATGATGCTGAAGCTGTTATGATATCCTGGCAAGCATCCAGAATATGAGCAGGAATTTGCTTCTGCTCTTTCACCATTGACAAAATATGTTTGGTGACTTCAGCCGCCGGAACAGGGATATACGTCCATTCCGGGCTTGGAGTAGGTGTATGTGCCTGCTCCTGTCTTCCTTTTCCTATCAGTGAATTCCGACAGTACTCAAGTGTGGAGGCAGAGAGTTTAGTCTGCCTCCTGTTTGTCGTCGGGGCTTTCCGAATGACTTCTCCGTGCGCTACCAAGAGAGACTGTTGGTAGGCTTGATTAGTATTAGCAGGTGTATGTGCCTGCTGATTACACTTCGCCAAACGCGGTTGACGAGATCCATCATATGTAGTCAGACGAGCCTGCTGACTAACTGCTGATGTATAAGCAGGTGTATGTTCCTGCCTATGGTACTCCGCCGGAATTGCCTGACGGGATCGGCTTGATGCTGCCAGACGAGTCTGCTGGACAGCGGGATTAAAACGAACAGGTGTGTATGCCTGCTCGTTATTTGCCACCAAGTTAGGTTGGTGGACTTCTCCGGAGATGGCAGGGATGACAACCTGCCTATTGTTAACCGGATTCCGTCTCTGGCGGTTCATCTTGCCTGCTCGGGTTCGAGGAACCTGAGCTGAATGCCTGGAGTCGGTACCCTCATCATGTTGAGGGCGCACTACCACACGAGTCTGGCGGCGATTGTTGATGGGAGACCTTGAGAAGGACTCCTGTCTTTTTGAATTAAGGTCCTGCGGGACCTACTCATTCACTTCCTCGGAGTAAGGGAGTGAATGGAAATTGCGTTCCGGGGATAACGACCCGAAACGGTTGGAGACGGTAGTCAGCATCGCCTGCTTCTTGATTGCTGGTCACCGTTGTCCGGACGACCAAGTAGAGTTGTTAACTTGGAGGGCTTGACGAGCGGCCTCCAGAGTTGGGATAGTACCGTTGCGACGGTACTCCTTAACCAGTGCATTAGAAACACAGCGTTGAAGTCGCTGAGTTGGTGATGTCATCCTCAGAGCGGATGACGTTCCAGCAAGAGTAGCAGCATTGGTTTTCACAGCAGCAGACCTCACAGTAGAGGTGTTCACAGCAGCAGTATTCACAGGGGTGAATTTAAGGAAAGCCATTTTTTGCAGAAGATCTTTGAGAAAAGAGTGCCTGTTCCATGTAATAGACATAATCAAGATGAATCTGGCTACTTCATATTTTGGATGAGCATATGTCAATGATTGCTTTGTTGGCCCAAGGGGCCTAACAAATAAGAATAACATCACTTTAACTTGGTTAAGGATTCACGTCGGGTTCACCATTTTTGTTTCCACACGGATTACGGGGATGACCTCCTGGACAGGAGATTCAAACGTTCTGATCGGTTTCTAGCGGGTTTGTTCGTAGAACCGGAAACATCCAATGATTCCACATCCGTTTGGACCTACTTTCCAAAGGCAGGCGCTCATTAGCTTGTGGACTGATGAGGCTTAGGATTTTGCATTGGTCGAGAGGATGGGAGGTCGGACTCATCACACCTTTTTGAGGGAAATTATTGTCTACTCCGGGACTCTCTTTATAGATTTAAGTTATGTTCGTGAATCCTTATTATATTACCAAGTATAAAATGAGCTCTCCTTTAGTTTTAACAATCAATGATTAAATATGCAAGAAATTTAGAGAATCTTTTATATGTATTTGAGGTTCTTCATCAATAGAGAATCATCCATATCTGTTTAGAGATTCTTGGTTAATGGTATCCTTCAAAACATTTATATAAAAGTCTCTTGGTCATTATGATGACCAGGCTGGTTTTAAAGCCACTCAGTGGGGCACTTGAAGTTTATCGTCATTCAGAAGGACATAGATTATTTCAATGTTGGGATCGAACCCATAAATGGGCTACCTACGTATCCTTTGTTTTGGAAAAGGAATCAGAACCCACGTAGTTCGAGGAATGGGGTATGATGTTTATGATTGATGGCTCAAAGATGAATGTCATAATTACTTTTACACTCTAAGCTCATGTGAGTCATGCTCGGTGTGAGAAACAAGAGGTATTGGTAAAATTTAGACAATTGTGCCATGAAAGATGCAATCATAAGAATTTTTTTGGGGCTTATGTATGGATGACTTCCCAGATAGATGAAGGTTTAGGATTCACTTTTAGGGAGAAAATCCAGGAACAGGGTCCATAAAGGTATATGTGCTTTATGGAGATTTTAATACTCTAATCTTGGGGCTTACTCCTAAGGAGGATTCCCAAGTTAGGAGGGTACTTATGACTAGGGCTTATTCCTGAGAAGGAAGCCCAGGTTAAGGATTAAGGCTTGGGGCTTACTCCTAAGGAGGATGCCCAAGGTTTATGACTGGGACTTATTCCTGAGAAGGAAGCCCAGGTTAGGGGACTTGGGACTTACTCCTAAAAAGGAAGCCCAAGGTTATGACTGAGTCTTATTCCTGAAAAGGAGACCCAGGTTAGGGATTAAGGTTTGGGGCTTACTCCTGAGGAGGATGCCCATATTTGAGGTTGGGGCTTATTCTTAAGAAAGATGCCCAAAATTAGAGGACTTGATTGGGGCTTACTCCTGAGGAGGATGCCCAAAATTATGACTGGGACTTACTCTTAAAAAGGAAGCCCAGGTTAGGGGACTTGGGACATACTCCTAAAAAGGAAGACCAAGGTTATGACTGAGTCTTATTCCTGAAAAGGAGACTCAGGTTAAGGATTCAGTTTTGGGGCTTACTCCTGAAGAGGATGCCCATATTTGTGGTTGGGGCTTATTCTTAAGAAAGATGCCCAAGATTAAAGGACTTGATTGGGGCTTACTCCTGAAGAGGATGCCCAGATCAAAGGTTTTATAACTGGGGATTATTCCTGAAAAGGAGACCCAAGTTAGTATTTTCTCATCTTAAAGGATGAGGTTGAATGAATGAACTCCCTGTATTTTAGTGACATAAGGATATTTAAATCACTAGGTTTTGAGAGATATTTCACAGAATTCCTTTCAGATAAGGATGTCAAATCAAGAAATCATGCCATAAATGGCTTTGAAGAGTATCTTGAAGACTGAATCTTGAATAGGAAGGGTGAAATGGCTTAAGAGGGGTACAAATGGGCAAGATGGGCACCCAAAAAGATAGGGGCGCGCAAGTCTTGAAAGGCGCGCAAGTCCTGCGGCGGCGCGCAAGTATTGGTCGCGCAAGTATACTTGCGCGACACATGGTGTACTTGCGCGATTTTCAACCAGCATTGAAATACTTGAGCGACTCTTTAAAAAACCCTTTACAATCCTCTTGAGGTTCTTCCAGAGAAGGGACGCGCAAGTTATATTGAAGGAATTAAGTCGGCGCGCAAGTGTTTGATAAGTTTCAACACTTGGGCCTTCCTTCTTCTCTTTAGATCTTCCGTTCTAGGTAAGAAATTACCTTAGAAGTGTTCCGGAAGCTTTGAGAAGAGACTTGGGCGTCGGGAGCTTTAATCCGAGTTTCTGAAAAAAGATCCTCTCGAATGGGGGGCCCACATGGTCTATTTATAGGCAAAAGAAGACCCAGGGCGGTTACCGGGCGGTTATCACTTAGGTCGCGCAAGTCACTTGCACGACCATAAGGCGTCGCACAAGTACTTGCACGACCACTAGGCGGCGCGCAAGTGTACTTGCGCGACCATGAGGGAACTTGCGCGACCTATGGCCAATGTTCTCTTTGTTCATCCCTTTGTCGATTTTTGATGTTTCTTCAAAGGATGAATCACTTTGAGATCAGATGTTCCCCTTTTCCGATCTTTAGATTCTGTGACGAAAGGAGCGTCAACAATATCATGAAAATTTATATGTCCAAATGAAATTTCTATAAATTCACAATAGTTATGCCTCATAATAAAGGTTATATGGGGTAAATAATCTATATTGTACCGCAATTCTTGATATCCATTTTAATGATCAATTACGGAAATTTATTAGGATCTAGAAATTCAATGAAATAGATAATTTATTTAAGGTATATGAAACTTGTTCATGTAAGTGATCATATTATGTTCACTATAATCCATACAATTATTAATTGAACAACATTTATTTAAAAAAAATTATTGGTTCACCCCATGGTAAAAAATTAGGCTGAGTAAAACCACTTTCTATATTTTCCATGAGTTTCTTATTCAATTATTCTACCTTGACAAGGGATATTTTATAGGGAGTTTATTAAATATGTTTATTGATATATATGAGTTCCATTTAAAATTAAACTTTATTATTCTAGGTAAGACTGGAAGTTTTTATATGAAATGCCTCAACATAATCCTAAACAAAAAATCATGGATATTGAGTTTATAACCATCCTTTTGATATTAATATATCTCTTTAATTGGTATTAAAACAGTTATAATGGATGTAAATTCTATAAGAATTTTATATTTATCCTCACACAAAAATATAATCATATGTGAATTCAATATATCAAACTTGAATCCCCTTATCAGGAAGTTGATACAATATTTATATTTTTACTGTCAAACCTCGCCAACAAATATGTCAAATTAAACAAGATGTATAATGACATGGTTTAATGGAAGAAAATTCCAACCTAATATTATCGGAGATGAGAAATATTCCTTAGAGGAAATCATTGATCCATTAAGAGTTTTCACTAATAACTCCACATCATAATCACTATGAATGTAATGTGATACCCATATAATATTAAATTGATATACAATATTGGGTAGAGGAAAAATAAACTAAAATATTATCAATTTAATAGTCGATATTATGTGTACCTTTCACTACATCATTCTTGTATCCACATTTTCGATCACGATCACATGAAATTTCCATTTTTCCCTTTGACATAAATTATTACTAAGACTTTCTTTCCTTATTGGACCTTGGATTATGGAATTGATACCCAAAACCATTCATTTAATGAACTAATGTGTCATTGGTATATTCTAGTTAGCTTTATCTATATTTATTTAACTAAATTTAATCTTCTTATAACATTAACATTCTTCTGCAAAACAGTATATCATACCACACCTGATACTTATTATTTTTCCTTTTAGGAAATCACTAAAGTTCTCCATAATTTTGTTTAATGTAAGTGGTTTAATAATATTCCTTCCTCCATGTGAAGTAACATTGGAGCTTCTATGGAACTCAATATTTCTTTTTATTATCACCAATACTATCAGGGTTTCTAACATCCATTTCCACATAAATTTCAAAATATACGATTTCTTCATAGTTTTAAATGTCTATTATGACTAATACAGTTTTAATATATAGTTAAAAACCACTATATAATATATCAATATTTATTAATTTATCAATGATAAAATACAATTTGTACCCATCATTACTTTTAATTATTGATTCATTGATTCAAATGGACTCATAATTATTCTAAATTAACTCTGAAAAATCATACTCAATTTTATTATTACTATTTTAGGAATTTTTAATATATAGGTATACCATATTAAACTTGTTTAATTCCATATTGTTTATTTATTATAATTTCCTTATATTATTGATATTATCCCACCATTTATCATCTTTTTACTTTATGAGATTGACTACTAAGAAAATTCACTCAAGGGTTGATCACTGAAGAATGAAAATTATATTTTCCATCACATTAATCCATTACATGGAAACTACTAGATAACATGATTCATGGTAGGGTAAATGATGATTTTTCATTAAAAGTTTTTATTTTTTTTGTCTTCCAATATGCATTCAAAATGTAAACATGTACTATGTTACCACACAATGATTGTGTGATATGATTGAAAAGAGTTACAAAAAAAATCATTCAATCTACATATATATTAGGTTTATTATGAAGATTGTAATTTAATTATCCTTCATTTTAATATTTCAAATTATTATTTCAATTTAAAAGTATTTAAAGAAAAAAAATCAATTTTTTAAATAAACAAAATAAAAGTAGAGTGACCAATCATATATTCATAGAAATCATTCATGAGAAGTAATAAATTATTACTCCATCTTATAAATATATAAAACCGTAGGTCCTGAAAATTTCATTAATTTTACTCATATGTTAAAGCCATTATAAATATAAATAAGTGAAATATTAATTAAGACATGTATATACCCTGGGATTGTATTTCCATACAATCAGTTGTTTTCCCACACATCTTGCATTATTTTTGACAGATTTAATATTGAATCCACTCCTTTAGATTTTCTACCCCTAGGTGTATCTATGCCATATTTTAATCTTTTTGCAAAAATATAGATTAATATATAGATTTAACACCATATATTAACTACCTCATAGAAGCATTATGAGGTTATCATATACTTATAATTACCCCATGAATTTAATATTTATTTTTTAACCTAAACACTGACTATTAACTATAACCTACTATAATAAAAATATAAAGACCAAAGAATATCATTTATAAATATTAAATTATTAAAAATTAATATTTAATGTAAATTACAATAACACACACTCAAGATCAATAAATTATTAGTGCCTTTAGAGATAATATATATAATAATATTTTTTCGCGAATGATTTTCAACATCTCCCTTATTGATTATCCCAAATAATGAAATAATTTGACAAAAACTACTTTTAACCATTATTT
The DNA here is from genome assembly GCA_963277665.1 of Viscum album. Lineage (NCBI taxonomy): Eukaryota > Viridiplantae > Streptophyta > Magnoliopsida > Santalales > Viscaceae > Viscum > Viscum album. The sequence continues at coordinate 759,730 of CAUJRU010000136.1, read as the reverse complement.
ATAGAATAAAGAAAGGAATAATATGAAATGGTGAGATCACATTCTCATTATGGGTATGAATAAGTTATATAAATCATTAATCATACCTAAACATAATGATAAGACAATAAGATAAAAAGTTAATAAATTATTTGAAAGGTAATTAAATATCAATAATGTGAGCCATGGGATTTATATTTTTCACAAAAAAATATAAAAATTCTAGAATTTGTAGAATCAAAACTAATAAATAGATATCCATGAGATAATTTAATATCATTGGAAAGTAGATTTTTTTTAAAAAAAATCAAAATATACTTAATGAGTACAAAGATCACTCATTATGTTAAGGACTCCAAATTTGCTCCTCATAAGATTATATGTAAATGAAACCAAACCCACACATTAACTTATTTACATGAAACAAGGTCAACAAACCAAATAATTGTCTTGAAACAATAATTAGAAATAATATATTTAATATAAATCAATATCACATATTACATAATTATATCCGGAGTTATCCATACTTACCCGATTTAATGGAGGTTGATAGGAAACCTATGTGTCATATAATCATAATCCATTTACATGAGTACCACATGATCATAACACATTTATCATATCATAATAGAATAACTCATGGAAAATAAATGTGTTACATATAAAATCCTATATTAAGAATCACAATAAATCCTTATAAATATTAATGATTGAATCTTTTGACTATATTAATAGTAAATAATAACAAACATTAAATTATGATATCATAGATAATAAAATTCTCTTAAAATATCATGAAAAATATGTTATGATGAAAACAACCATTTATTTTTGAAATCCCATATTTAATATACAATTATTTCCAAAATATTAATGAAAATTTTTATTGAATGAATACATGAAATATATTAAATCAAACTTCTAATCATTGTTCAATAATGATGGTGGGAAATTAAACTCATGTAATAAATGTTAACACAATGAATCCATCATCACATTAAAAAAGAATTAATTTATTTAGAAAATAGAAAGAATAATATATTTAAAAGTTCTTGTAACATTTTAAAAATTAATAAAAATAAAACTATCAAATAATTTAAAATTATTAAAAAAATTATTTTAATTTTTTAGAAAATATTGATTTTGAAAAAATAGATTTCCAATCAAAATGAGATAAATAAGGATGGATTTCTTAAAACATTTTAATGAACCAGTATTTGTAAAAAAGAGTGGGTCATGGTACCAAAAATTAAATATTCAATAAATTACAATAGAATAATAAAATTTAAATGGGGTTTCTTATAATGATTATATACTTTCCTCAATGGAAACAGTATCTTAAATAATCCTAATTAAAATAATATTGAAACAAATATCATTTACATAAAGTTTTTTCTTTCGTAGTACTCTTTCAGAAACAAATTATACTGAATATATATTTATATACATGTAATAAATAAAAATCTTCATGTATTATTAACAATATATTATTAATTTGTATTTTTCACTTACTCTGTAATAGATAATTTCATTATTAAAATTTATTTCATGTGGAAACAAGTATGTTTTCCATCCATGTTTCAGTTTGATGGTTTTGGTTCCTATAATTTGGACCTGGATTAATTATCTCTAAATTATAAATAATTATATTTTATCACATGTATTCATAATATTCTATTTTATATTTATTCGTATATAGTGATGATGAAAAATTACTCACATCAACACATGGATGTCACAGTCTACACATACACACATGAAGCATTATCATTTCCCAATAAATTTATAGGTAAGAATAAAGATATGATATTATAATTATATAAGAATATTTTTGTCATAAATAACATATATAAAAATTAAATCAATCATAATTACTATCCATCAATAATGGTTATGGATTGTGAATTGTATCACTACATCGTGGTGGTATTCTATATATACACATGAGGGATACATCCATTTAACTTTTTCTTAAAAAGTGGGTGGATAATTTTTTTACAAATTATTATTAATGTTTAATTATAGTTAGTGCATTTAGGTTATTATTTTATATTTAATATTATTTATTTATTTTTTGTAAAAAAATTAATAATCTATAAGAGGTTGGAGAATATGATTAACACATATTTAGTAGTCCTCAATTAGAACACTTCTTAAGGATATTTTAAGTAGTCTATTGAAAAGGTGATAATATCTAATTCATATCAAGGGATGTTAATTAGAGAATTGGGAAGATATATATTATGAAATATGGATCAAAGTTGTATAAATATGTAATTTTGGGTTATCCTTTTATACGGTGGTGGGGCACAACTTAAACATTTTAATGATTTAAAATATTATTTTTCATTTCCATAGTAAAGGGTCCCAAAAGAAATTACATATTATTAAAAAGGTGATAAAATTGAAAAAATTATATCATATAGAATTTAGAGAAATTAAAATGGGATCTATCCCACATCTCCATGTTTAACCCCTTATAAACTCATTTTAACATTAACCATAGTAATTAAATATTACTATTTTTATTTTGAATTATTAAAAAAATTAATCATGACTTTATAAAATATTAATTAGTCTCATTCCCACCATTAAATCCATTTAAAATGATTCAACTCCAATAATCAATATAAGTCAATTTATGTTAAAAATCAAAAAATATCATGGGGAAAATTTTTCAAAAAAATCCATTCATTTATTGTTAAAATATTTTATAATAAAATTAACAATCATTGTTCTTAAATTTTACTTAATTTTCTTATATGTATATGAATAAAAAATGAAATTTTTATACCCATACAAATAAAAACCATATTTTTTTATACATGAAATGAAACTGTAGTTTTCTATAATAATTACTTTTTTCTAATATTTAATAAAAAATAAATGTTTTTTGAAAAAAATTAGTGTTAAACTATAATTTATTCTTGACCTATTGATTTTAAAAATGATGATAATTTTCTGTTATATAATTTATTATATTTGAAATATAATTAAATAACCACACATAATATTCAATAAAAACTTTCTGGATGAAGTTATATTTAAATAAAATTAAAATAATTAATTAGAAATTGAGATCTAATATACAATGGATCAATTAATATATTTTTTTGGATGTGAAATCCAATGGATATATTTCAAATATTGGTTATTTCTATTAATACACACTATTTCAACAGTTGGATAAACAAATATATCATGCTTTGTTTATTCATTATTTAATTTTTATATAGGGACATTAAAAAAATTATATTTAATTAAATACTAATATATACTAAAACATATGACTGTTTTATAGGATATAATTTTGGACACCTGGATTATGAAGGCTCAACACCATGTTGTCCAAAATATTGGCTATGAGTAGTTGGAGATGAATTTTTGTCACCAAGCATCCTTTGGGTGTCAAATAGTACCATGGTTGAATGACATTAGATTCCCTACTTTTTACCTCCTCACTCATTGATAGGGTAATTTAAATTCATCACATTTATTCTGATTTCGAATTTATTAAGGACACTATGTACTGTGGGGTTCCACATAAATAATATTCCTTAGACACCAAGAATATTATTTCTACCAGATTCCATTTGGTAGATCATGGAGGATGTCTATGGGACTAATGATTGAAAACACTCTGAAATAAGGTATTTTGTATCTAGGATCTATGGAAATGTAACATTTTTTGGGATTATTTAATTTGTGTCCTGGAATTTAGAATGACCCATTGGAGATTGTTTCACAATGCTCTAGTAGTCAATAGGTGAATGTGAAGCTATATTTATCTTAAAATATTCTTGAGACCATACCAATAATTTAATTGATTTTGGATTATTTCATTGTAATTTTCTCTGTAATTTTTTTCAAGTATTTAATATATTATTTATTTTAGTGTTGTTATCAAGGAATGGTTGACTAATTAAACCCATATCATTTCAATCATAGAGGCCATTTCAAGGGATAGTTCTAGATATATTAATATATAGGTGTACACTATTAATATTTCATGTGGGTACATAATGAATATTCCTTGGTAGTTATGTATATTTTTATTCATGGTTTTGGAAGGATTTGAAGAAAAAATAATGTAAAACAGTTTCATTTATGCACTAAATCCCACTCACAAAATAGACTGTCATTTGCAGTGAAAGATATATGAGCTCAAGGAATTAGTCTAAGAATGATTCATATATCATGGAGGCTATTGAGAGAGTCATATATATAAGTTGGAACAAAATATAAAAATAGTTTAACATAATAAAATTAAATGTCTCCTCCCAAGTCCTTAAATGGTAGCCCATAATGATCGCCTTTATGCATGTTGGAATCTGGAGAATCGGGTTTTCCTAGGTTGTGTCTTGTGTTTGAGGGAACTATATATATTTAGTTGATCAAGAACTAGTTGACGACCACCCATATAATACAATGATCCTAAATTGGATGAATATGTAAACTCTTGGATATAGAGTTGTGATTCTCTGGATTTTTATTTATGTCATCAGAACATGGGAAACATAAAATATGGAAAGAAGGGAATATAGTTCATATGTTGGTGGGGGTCCTTCAAGAAAATGGAGAGGATATATACTGTGGAATAATAGTTGGCACTTTTATTGCTATATGCAATTGTGTACATTTTGTTCCGTGTATCCCATATTCTATAATATCATTAGAACATGTCACATGTCATTAATATTGATCACAACTGATGGTCAATAGTTCATTGTATGAGTGAAAAGTTTGCATGAAGATTTTCAATGATAATTAAAATTGAAGAAAAAATGTTCCTCTAGTATGGTTTATGTGTATGTATGGGAATATTTATGGGGAGTTACCTGGGTATTAAAATGATTTCTTTGAAAAATTGTTGTGTTTACACTATTATAATTCTTAGAAATACTCATGAATTTAGATGAGGGATAAACCAAGATATACTGATAATATTGGTAGACCCCACCCATTTTATTGGGTATGAAACCTATTTTATATTTATTTAAATTTCATTACATTATTATTCTATGGTGTCTTCATTGTTATATAAGGGGTTTGGGGTCATTTAGTTTTTTATGATGTTTGGGAAGAGGTTGAGGGGGGTATTCCAGAGGATTTTTTGGGCCAACTAGCTAGTTATGTAGAACTGACTAGACGGTGGTCATTCTATAGACCTTCAATGCCACTAGAATACCAATATATTTCTTTTGATACCCACCCACTTACTAGTGGGATTGTGATTGTTTTTTAAATGGAATAAGTTTTAGGTTTTCTTTTGTTTTTAAACCTTAAACGTTCTAGTTTTTTTCTTGTCTATTTATATAATACCCATCCTATTATCTATCCTACAATATATTCCCATTCTTGGTTGATTTCACCTATTTATAATTAAATCATTATTCAATTTATAGATATTGAAGGCATAATTAATTTTTAACAGTATCACATCCAATCTTATTTTTTTAATCCACTTCTTTTTGTAATCACCATTAAATAATAACATGACTAGTTTTAAAATATATTGTTCGACACATTATTTTCTCTCATTATACGAAAAATAAAATATTTTTTGGGTGTGTAGACTTCTCTTAGACTATGATAGGCTTTCCATATGTCTTTCAATTATTTAAACCCTCTTTATATGTGTTCGTGTTGTGAACCACTTTGATATTCTAGGTGTGACCCCAAAATATTAAACATATTCCTAATAATTTATTTTATTTATGGTAATAAATATACTTGAAATTGTTAATGATAATTGGAATAGTGATTCCATGGGAATATGTTTCATTCAGATAATAGTACTATTAAATAATTATATAATAATTTGTTTGAAATTGTTCATGAAGTTAGATTTTTGATATGGTTATTTTTAAATATTTTTTTTAAAATTAGAAGTATATTTTTGAGAACAAACATTGAAAATAGATATTGAAAATAGGATTGAAAATTATATTTGAACTAGAAGTGTTAAAGGATTTTTATTACTTTTTTAATGAAGTTTTATTTTCATAATAGATGAATATGGGATTATTTCATCGTTTTAATGAAATTATAATGAGGTATCCTTTGAAAATTTTGGTAGCTGACTAATTCCATTGATGAAAAAACACATAATGGTATGGTCCATGTTATTATACATTAGTCTAGAAAGAACCCAAAGTAAATGCCCATTTTACTATAAAATCGATGATAAAATACCCCAATGGGTGGTCATGGATACCTATTTATATACATTTAATGATTTAGGTTTTTCTATTATTTTTCATAGTAATTAAAATTTTATTAGAGACTTCCTGACACTTTTTAATGTTCGTATTGTAGGGAAATTTCTTGTAACTATGGATAAATTGTGGGATCTCACAATTTTATTACATTCAAAAATTTAATTTGTTAATTTTTAATTATAATTCTTAATAATTCAATTATTTAATTAATGGATTTATATAGGGATACTATTAGTGATGGATTTCCCAAAAAATTCCAGGTACCCTGGTAAACCAATAGCTGATCCAGCACTGACATATACTAAATGTCATTCACGATCCCCATGGGTAGACAATTAGCACCTGGAATCATACAATTGAATGTGAGAATATTTTTTCCATAATACATAGTGAAAGAAAGACAATAAGGTCAATATAAAAACAAAAGAAAATCCACTGGGAGTAATGTACCAGAATTCCATAGGGAAAAATTCCCAAAAGACTACAATTCAAGTACAAATATAGGGAAAAACAACCCAAGTCCTTAAAGACCCAACTCACTTCATCGAGAGTTCAATAGCTAAATCCACATAAAGAAGATACTTTCCCCGTACTTGAACCTAGAAGGAGAAAATATAAAAACACCAGAAGGCACTAGTAGGGTGTTGGCAGAAAAGACTAGTAGGTTCTCACTAAGGATTCAATAAATAGTTCCAAAAACATATTAATCAATGGAATTATTTTAATTTTGAAATAAAATGGTTATATATTATAAAATCATATTTATAAAAATTAGGATATATAGTTCAAATAATTGAAAATACTATAAGAAAAAGATTTATAAGTGATGGAATATTTCAAAAAAAGGTTATAAAATAGTTATATAAAACAGTTTATGTAAAGCCATAAGGCATGTAGGGAAATTTTTAAACATTAAAAAAATTATATCTCAAAAAGAAAACAAGCGAGCAAACCTGGTCATCTACCAAAAAGGTCTGAATTTTTATGGCTATAAGACTCCACACTCTCTATGTGATCTCAGCAATATGAGTATACAAACGTCCCCCTAACACTGACCAAACACAACTTGTCACCATCCCATCAAGGTTGCGACCCACTCATGTATGTTTTAGAATGTTGAAATAATGTAGAGTGTGTCCAAAAAACTCACCAACTACCTAAAATTTTAATTTTCTCTAACACTATAAATGATATGAAATTTATTTTAAGTCTTTTTAAAATACAATTAAATCCCACTCTTTAATTTCAATACCAATTTTTCATTTAAAACCAAAACAGGTTTAAAAAACATGCATCTTTAACAAGATAAAACAATTGGGTTTCTATGAAAACATTTTTATCAATTTTTTCAAGTTTGAAATCCATTCAAAACAAATTATATCAATTTCAAATATTCATTTATACAATAAAATTCAATAATTTAATTGAAATCATTTCCATTAAAGTTTTAATTTTAATAAAAAAAATTCAATCACAAAATTTCTATAAAACCACACTAAGTCAATGGGATTGGGGGTTTTATTAATTCTCAAGCTAGAAACATTTAAGATCTACCAATTTAATGGAATTGGATTCTATTACATTAATTGAACGCAATTTTGATAAATTGAATTTTAATCAAAATTTGAAAAAAAAACCAAGAAATTGAAAGTTAATCAGTTTAGAAAAATCGGAAGCAATAACACACCATTTTGAAAAAATAAACACACACAAAAATCCATAAATGAGAAAACAATGTTTGGAAGGCCTTGAAACAGAACTATATATGAGATCTAACAACATTAAACATTGATCCATCAACTTATTGATGATATATTGAAATGAAAAAGGAGGAGAAAGAGATAAATATGAATAAAGAGGGAATATACTTACCTGGGAATCACACTACATGCACAATGATGATAAAATGTCAAAAGAAAAGAATCTATAAGGGAGGAAGAGATTAACGAATGACAGGGGACGGCTTTGGGTGGAGAAAGATAAAAATGGGGTAGAGGATAAAAGAAAATCTCAACTGAACTGCTTATTTTCAAATCATTGTCATGTAATTACATGATGTGAAATACCCATTAATGTCTTGAAATTGCTAATTTATGTAACCCCCAAAAATTACATCACCTAAAATCAAAAAAACACACCAAATTTTAAACTGATGGTTAAATCATTCACGATGTGTAAAGTCTATTCATGACGAGTACCATTCATTGCATGATTAATTTCACGACATGAATCCAAAAACCATTACATGTCTTTTAACCTAGTTACATAGTGTGTCACCATTCAGATTTCCTATAGAAAAAATGGTTAATGTGTAGAGTCTAACAAATCTATAACTTCACCATTATAGGTATCCTCCAAATTCATTATCAACCCTACCTAGTCAATTAAATGGAAAATTAACGATAAGGATTAAAGGCATATGTGTTAGATCAGTAATAGGATATTAAAATTCACTACTAAAAAAATAATATCTCCCCAGAAAGACTATGAAGAAGATTCCATGCTAAAAAGATAATGGCACAGCTCTCTCAATGGTGACCCATGCTCCTACATCTCATGATTATCAGAGCCATGCTTCCATATCACATGAACCAAAGATATTTTCCTCCCATGATGTACCTTGGTCTCAAAATCAACTATCAAGATTAGCCGCTAAGTCAGAGATTATTCTGGTTCAATCTCACGATCACTCCAGATAGAAACATGATATAGATCAGATAAACACATTATCAACTATGATACATGGAATAAATCATGTATCAATATCATCTTATGTAAATGTTTTAAAGGATATGCAACATTCCCCACCTTCTCAACAACCTCAAAAGGTCCCACAAAATGTGGATCCAGATTCCCTTCCCTCTCAAGCTGTCGATGACCCAACAAGGGTGAAAATTTGAAGAACACATGGTCACCAACTGAGATCTAAGAAGGTATATAGAGTTGATCAAAAAAAGGTTTATACCCACTTTTTCAATATTCTCTAATGAATAATATATATCATTGATGTCATCTCTTGCACCAAACTGGGCCCAACTACATAACTTTCACCAATCAACGACCAACATAATAGATATTTACATGGTCAACCATGAAATACCTCAAATGGCGTCATTATGAATGTGAAGTGGTAACTATTATTATAAGAAGACTCTACTATCCTCAGGTTATCATCACAATCCCCACTAAAGTCTAGAACACATGTGTGAAGAATATCCTCTAGAATCATTATAGTTCTCTCTATATGGCCATCTGAATGTGGATGGAATGACATTATCAACAGACCTGATATCTCAAGTCCTCCTAATGGACTATCCAAAAGAGAGTTGTGAACTAAGGATCCCTAAAAAACAATAGAAAATGGAACTGAAAATAGACAAACAATATCCTTCATGTCAAGATTTCCCAACTCCTCATATTTGGTTGTATAATGAATGGGTATGAAGTGATCCAACCTGGTCAGCTTATTAATCAAAATCCATATCGTATTCTTTGTTTTCTAGGTGTGAGGAAACCAAACCCTAAACTCCATATTGATTTCTTCCCACTTCTTCATAGATATGGTATGTGGATGAATTAAACCTAAAGGTTTATGATGCTCTCCCTTCACCTACTATAATGTATAGTAATACGAGACAAACTCAGCATTTTTCCATCTCATACGTAGCCACCATAACTACCGCTACATGCCATTGAATATCACAGTGGTTCCTAGGTTAATATCTCATGAAATCCCCCCCCCCCATCATAGTCTCTCTTACTAAAAAAAGCACAATGAAGTGATTCTAGTAGCATAGAACACCATCATTGGAGAACAACCACATGGAAACTATTTCCCCTCCATAAAGAGAGTATATAACTCTATATAATTCATAATCAAGATCCTGATCTTGAATAATCATCTCTTGAAGAGTAGTTGTCATTTGGAAGATGGATAAATAAAATTCATCCCCATTCTCTTTAACTACAATAAAAAAATTAAAATAGAGCCAAAAAATTCGACTCTTCCAAGGATTCTTTCGCTAAATGGGTTGGACGTTTTGTAATCAACAAATCTATAAAGACATTTGGTTTACCTGAGGTATAAAAGATTTCGGGTCAAAATATTGAAGGTACTAAACCCAACACCTCTAATGGAGATTACAATCTATTTGAGAATAATATAACTCAATCCTTTGTGGTCTGAATAAATAGTTAGCCATTCTTTGAAAACGTAGCAGATCCAACTCTTAAGTGCTTGCATCACATCCAAAATCTCAGTTTCATGTGTAGGATAATTCTTCTCATTTTTCTTAAGATGAAGAGATCCATAAGAAACTACATGATCAATTTCTATAAGAACAAAACCCGAGCCCAAACCCTATGCATCAAAGAAGACGACATAGGACAAGATAACCTATGGATGAATCAACACCACTGCAGAAGTGAAAACATGTTTAAACTCAACAAAATAACTCCATCATTTATAATTAAATGAAAACTTCACCCCTTTCAGGTCAGATCATTCATTGGAGAATCCAACATTGAGAAGTCCTTCATTAACTAACAATAATATTAAGATAAGTTCAAGAATCGTCTAATATTTTAGACATTTCATGGTTTTCCTCATCTCATAACATCATTTACCTTATCAAGTTCAACTGATATACCCTTATAAGATAGCACATATCCCAATAATTTCAATTCAAAATTATAGAATCTCACTTAGAAATCATGGTGTAGAGTCAATAATTTTTAGTGGACTCTGAACTGTCCTCAGGTGATGCACATGATCCTCCTCAGGATTAGAGTAAATAAGGATGTCATCCACAATGAGTACCAAAATGGAATCCAGATATTCATGGAAAATCCTATTCAATAGTTCCAAGAAAACTAAAGCAGAATTTTTCAGACCAAGCGGCATAACAAGGTACCCATAATGGTCATACATTCTCCAAAAGGTAGTTTTCTAAATTTAAATTTTTTTATCCTCAAATGATGGTAACCATATTGGAGGTGGATCACCAAAAATCAATTCTCTCCTTTCAACAGATCAAAGAGATTATGAATTCATGGATATAGATACTTGTTCATTAACATAACTCAAGTATGATTATGGTAGTCAAAACATAACATAAGGGAACCATCTGATTTCTTAGTGAAGCGAAGTAGTGCCACACATGGTGACACACTCAGGTGTATAAATCCTTTTACAAGAATATCATCGAGTTGGGTCATTAGCTCTTTTATTTCAGCTACATCCATTCTATTATAGATAATTGAAAGTATCTGAGTGACTAGATTCAATTCAATATAAATCTCGACCTCCCTTATCTGTGGAAAACTAGATAAATCATAAGGAAACATTTAAAGAAACTTGATGAAAACTATATGGAGATCAAAACTCAAAGATTCCCATTCATGATAAATAGAAAACATTGATATTAATTTCCATAACTATAGACAAGAAGTGATAGATCTTCTCAAAATTAGGTACCAATCTCCTTGAAACATAAGTGACAAACCGTTGGGTGTTGTAATTTAGACCTGCCAAAGATAATAATCTGTCTGGAAATTATTCGCAATGATCCAATCCATACCGAACTTGATGTCAAGGGATTTGATTTTGAGGACAATAAATATCCAATCTTGCTCGACATCAGGTAGATAGAGTATACAATCAGGACAATGGAGACCCTTCTCTCTCTTCGTACCAAGGGGTGTAGTAATATCCATTATACAAGATAAAATCTCTAATGGAATATTAATATGATTAACAATATGGGTTGAAATAAATGAGTGGCATGCAATGGTATCAAATAGATAAATCGCTCATGATGAGGATCAAGTAATGGAACCCTTCATAGTTATTAGAATTATGTTGGATTACATTGGAGACTCTTCCACAACATGATGTAGATTTGTTATGGATACCTATGGATGGAATGCGTTTATACAAGATGCATCTAATTGCTAAGCGGTTTTAGATACTAGAAGTAGGAATGTTTTGGATGAATATTTGTATGTGTCTATAAGGTCCAAAGGAGTTATAGTTCCTAGGTGCCTTAGTAAAAATGCACTTAGAATATCCTAGATCACTGCACTGACAATAAATCAATGTAAATCCTCCTGGCACTACAGGATGTCTAGATTGATTCTGTTGTAGGTAAAAACCACAGGAACAATCACGCTTCCATTTCCCCTTATGTAACTCTCACTACCATTGGGAGAGAATGAAACTCATGATAATCCAAACATACTATCCAAGTCCATCTCATATATCATTAAACTATCTAGTACATTTGTTTAGGTGGTTATCTTTAGAATGAAAACTTAGGAAATGATATTTTATCGAAGTCCTAACCTGAACTGTTGATCCTTCATCCTCCCATTATATATAATATTAGGCACAAACCACACCATCATAACAATGAGATTTGAATACTCAACCACATTTTTTCGGCCTTCTCAATCCTGAAAAACTCTATAGCCTGGGCCAACTCCATTGAATCTGGATTGTACTAGTTATTGAAAATAATTGTGTACTGTTTCAAGGAAAATCACTCCTGTTTTTTTACCATTACCATCATGTCCCACTATCTCTTGCCTGGTCCTTATAGATTAATGGTAGAACACTTTACAATGATCTCAACTAGTGTCTCCAAGAAATAAAACAAACATTCTATACTTTCATACCATTCCCCAATATGTTGAGGATCAATGGAGTCTTTGAAAACAAGTGGCTTCTAGAAAAGGAGATTTTGATAAAAAATTATAGATATTTCCCCCTAAGATTCCACATCATGATCATGAACATGAATTGCTGGTGGTGCCTATCCTAGAGTTTGGATAGTGTGCCAAATCAATTTCACTATATTTGGGTCCACTAGAGTATTCAATCATGGTGGTTCAACAACATCTTCCTCTTGAATCTTATTTTCATATATTTTCAGAGGAATGATTATAGAAAACATCCATACATATCAAGGAATTCATTAGACTAATGCTCAAAATAAGAAAAAAGGGAAATTATTTCCAACAGATGGAACAACAAGATTTAGATCCCACATTATCCAAATTAGTGTAGGGAAAATATTAGAACTAATAAAGAAGACACCTTTACCTAACCGCCCTTAGTGACTAGAGGTTCATTGGGTGAGAGATGGTCATCCAGTCAATTTAAATTACTTCTTATGTCCCAAAAATATTACACATGTTTACTAAAATTATGTCAAAAGATCAAAAACCTTTATATGATACCATTTTCTCATGAAACCACTTGGGTACCATAGTAACCTGATAAAAAATCCGGCCCTGACATATCCCAATAGGAGTTCTTGATCCTTGTGTGTCGTTAAGTATAACTTGGCATCATCCAATTGAATGTGGGAACGATTTTTCATCAAAACATAGTGGAGGTAAGAAAAAAAATAAATGTACATAAAAAAGAAACACTACATGGTGTAATGTACTAGAATAAGATAGTGAATAAACATTCCCAAAGTACTATAAACCAAGTAAAAAATAAGGAAAACCAATCCTATTCCATAGGGAATCAAATTAAATGTTCATGGATAAACAACTAGATCCACCTCCAAGTTAACATTTCTCCCTAATCAAACTTGTAAAGAGAAAATATACAAACACCAGAAGGAACTAGTTGGATATCCTCAAAAAATACATGTGGGGTCTCACCAAGGATTCCATTATAGGTGCCAAAAGTTGATTAAAAAATGTAATGCATTCAATTTTGAAATAAAAATGTTTGGTATTTTCAATTCATATTTAAACAAATCATGTTATATAGTTTAAATGATGGAAAAATATTTTAATAAAAGGATTTAAAAGTGTTGGAATATTTCTAAAACAATGGATTAAATAAAACAGTTACATAAAATAGGTTATGTGTATAAAAATGTCATGTATCATAGTCTTATAACATTGGCATACATTAATATCACAAAAATAAAATAGCTGAGCAACATGGTCATCAGTCAAATAGGTAAGAATGTTTCATGTTATAGGACTCTGCACTCTCTAAGTGATCTATAAAATATATATATACCCATGTCCCCTTAACACTATCCAATTTAAACTCATCATCATCTAATTGGTAATGTGACCCATTTCATGTATGTTTTAGAATTAAGTGATAGCATAGAGTGTGTCCAAATAACTCACTGACTACCTAAGTCTTTCATATGTTCTTACACAATAAATGTTGGTAAATTTATTATAATACTACTTAAAATAAAATTAAATCTCATAATTCCATTTCAATAAAAAATTTCTATTTAAAACTAGAACATGTCTTAATAAAAAACATGAATCTTTAACAAGATAAAACCACTGAGTTTCTATTAAAAAATTAATCCATTTTAAAAAGTTTAAAACCTCTTAAAAAAATTCCATCAATTTCACAAAATCATTTTTAAAATTAAATTCATCAATTTAATTAAAATCATTTCCATCAAAACACCAATTTAAGTTAAATAATTTAAATCAAAAAATTTATATAAACCAATCCATTTAAATTGGATTGTGGTATTTATGAATTGTCATTCCAGAAACATTTTAGATCTCCAAATCCACTAGAATTAAATTTTATTACATCAATTGAAAAAAGGTTTGAGTAATTGAATTTAAATAAATAGTTGAAATAAATCAATCAATTAAAAGATAATAAAATTGGATGAACAAGATGGAATCACCTGCCTTTACTGATACCCAACACTTGCAATGACACACGTCAACGAGAATAAAAGTATAAAAGATCTAGAAAAATGACCTAGATATGAGATCCAATAACACAGAGTACAGATCCATTAACCATAGAATGAACTACTAAAATCCAAATTGTAGATAAGGGGATGTTGATGGAATAATGAAGGTGAAAACATACCCAGGAATCAGAACACAAGCACAACAATGATTGAACCTTCAAAGAAAGGGTTTATAAGGGTTAGAGAGCTTCAAGATCACATAGGGAAGGCTTTGGGTCAAGAGAGATGAAACTAGAGTGGATGAGAAAATATAATATTAGCTACAATACCTATATAAAAACCACATTTGGGAAATTACAGTGCATGAAATACCCTTTTACATTGTGAAAGAGAAAATTTTCATAACTACCTAAAAATGAATCACCTCAAATTTTAAAACCAATGCTCCATGATTAAGACTTATCATTTAATCATTCATGTTGTGTATGGGATCTTCATAATGTATACCTTTATCAGAGTAAATCATTTCATGAATTTCATCTATAAACCATTATATGTCTTGTAACCATGTTACTTGGCTTGTAACCCTCTGAAATCCTATAGAAAACAATAGTTAAAGCTAATAGTCCCACACATTTTTTATTTCACCATTATTGGTATCATCTTAATTAATTTTCAGCCCTAACCAATCAATGAAAAAAGAAAAGGTACAATATGTTTTTAAAAAATACAAGTCATATTAGTAATAGAATGTTACAAAAAGTTTGTAACGAACCTATCTGGGTACCCTGGTAACCCAGAAACCCAGCTGACCCTGACATAGATTGAAGGGAAGTCTTGATCCCTATGGGTCTGTGACTAGAACATGTCATCATAAAATTGAATATGGTAATGATTTTTTCACACGTATTGCAGAAGTAAAAAGTTACTAGTCAATATTAACAAAAAAATATACTCAGGTGGGAGTAAAGTAACAGAATAAAATAGTTCATAAAAAATCCCAAAGCACAATAATCCAAGTACCAAATTCATAAATAAAATCCCAATACCATAAGGACAAAACTCACCCCATCAAAGGTTCAACCGATGCATCAACCTCCAAGGGATCATCTCCACTTTCTCTAACCTAGAAGGATAAAATCTAAAAACATCCAAAGCAAAATATAGTGTGTGAGCTAAAAAGCCATGTAGGGTCTCACCAAGGATTCCATAATAGATGTCAAATATAAATTAACCAATATAATTGTTTTAATTTTGAAATAAATATTTTTTAAAGTTTAAATAATATTTAAACAAATCATGTTATACAATTCAAATGATTGAAAAAAATCATTAAGAAAAGGATTTGTAGGTGATGAAAAACATATAAAACAATGGCTTTGATAAAAAAAAGTTTATATAAAATGGTTTATATAAATTCATAAGGTGTGGAAATTAGTTTTTCAACATTGGAAAACATTTCAATCTGAAATTCAATAAAAAAGTGAGCCACATGGTTATCTCCTAAATATCATGGAAATCAGTTTCATGCTATTGGTCTCAGAACTCTCTTTGTGATCTCATAAATATGTTTATACACATTTCTTCCTAACACTAGCCAAAGGAAACTCCTCACAATCCCATAAGGGGTGTGAACCGATATATATATTTTTTAGAATGTTGTTATAACACATATAGTTTCCAAACAAGTCTCAAACTACCTAAGGCTTTCAAGTTCTCTTTTAGTGTAAATGCTGGGAAATTTGTTTTAAGACTCCTTAAAATACAATTAAATCTGATTCTTAATTTTCAATATCCATTTCCAATTTAAAACAAAAATGGGGTTTAATAAAAAAACATGTCTATTTGACAATGTAAAACAACAAGGTTTCTATAAAAATATTTTAATAAATTTGTATAAGTTTTAAATCTATTTATAACTAATTATATCAAGTTCAAAAATTCATTATCATAATTAAATTCATCAATTTAATTGAAATTGTTTCCATAAAAACTCCATTTTTATAGAAATAATTTAAATAAACAAATTTCAATAAACCCACCCCAATTCAATGGGATTTGGGGTTTTCTCAATTCTAAAGCGTGAACCATTTATGATCTTCCAATTCACTAGAATTATATTTTATTAAACAAATTGAAAGAAAAGTTTTTCAATTGTATTTAAATAGACATTTTAAATAAATTGTGAAATTAAATATTAATCAATTTGGATAAATAGGATAGAATATCCTATCTTATTTGGAATGTAAACACTCACAAGAATATCCATAAAAGTGAACAAAGGTGTAGTAGACCTCGACAAATAACCTAGATACACAATCCCACAACACAGAGCATAGATCCATCAATTTCTAGATAAACTATTAAAAACCCAAAGGAGGAGAAAGAGGTAAATAAGAATAATGATGGAGAAAACATACATGGGAATTACAATACTAGTGTAACCAGGATCAAACAAAAAAAGAAAGGATCTGAAAGGGTTGGAGAGCTTAAAGATCACCTTGGAAAGGATTAGGGTTTAGGGGTATGAAACTGGAGTTAGGGAGAAAAGAGAATCTCATTCACACTGCCTATTTAATAACCGTATCTGGGGTATTACAAGATGTGTAATAACCTTTCATGTCATGAAATAGTTAATTTTAGTAACAACTAAAAAACACACCACATAAAATAAAAAGACTAATGATCTGAGTTTAAATCCAATTTTTAAATCATCGTTGATGTGAAACGTAGTTTCATGACATGTACCCTTCACAACATGAAGATTTTCACAACTTTCATCAAAAACCATTACATGTAATCTAACCATGTTATATGGCGTGTAACCCTCCAAAAACCTATAGAAAACACCGGTTAAATTTTAGAGTCCAAAAAATCTAATACTCTACCATTATAGTTATCCTCCCAATTATATATCAACCCTACCTAGTCAAAGAAATAGAAAACATGTGATACAGTTTAAAACCATACCAATCAGATTGGTAATAGGATGTTACGACCTCCCCACCATAAAAACACTATGTCCCAAAAAATCCAATGAATAAGGTTTTATTCAAAAAATCTTATTCCATTACACTATCAATAATTCCATACATTCACACATATCATGATTATCAAAACAATGATACAAAATAAAACAAAACCAAGGTATCATCCTCCTACAATATACCTTTGTCTTAGAATCAACTACCATGGCCGGCTGCTCACTCAAAGATAAGTTGGGTTCAATCTCACGATCACTCCAGATAAAATCCTGAAATACATTACATAAAAACATTGTCAACTATAATACATGGAATATGGAATGTATCAACACCAACTGTAGTGGATGTTCTAATAATATGATAATTTCCCCACCTTCCTATGAAACCTCGAAAGGTCCCACAAAATGAGGAGCAAGATTCCCTTACCTCTCAATCCATCGATAACCCAACCGAGGTGAAACATTCAAGATCCCCTAGTCACCAATTGAGAACTCCAATGATCTATAGCAATGATTAGCAGAAGACTTATATCAGGTCTGTGATGAATTTTTTTTGACAAATCATCTGAATCATTTTTGTCATCTTTTTCACCAATATTGGTCCAACTAAGGAACATTCTCTAATCTAAGACCAACATAATGAAGATTTAAAAATTTGACCATACAAGGGAACAAAAGGGTACATTCTGATTGAAAACTGGAAACTATTATTATAAAAAAGCTTGAACAGCACCGGGTGATCATCAGGGTGGAGGTGTTTGAGCAGTGGACTCTCCCCCTTTCCTCGTGTGCCTAGGGTTTCCACTTCAATAATTCTCTTCTTCTCCTCCAGCATGGCTTGGGCTTGGTGTCGGTAGTCTCATCTCAACATGGCGTCACAAGGTGAAAAATCCTTGTGATTTTTCTTTGTTCTGGGCCTGAAGACAGCTTTGTTGGTCATTCATCTTTGGGATCTCACCTTAGCTCAGGTGATCTCGCCATTGACTCTGGTATACTCTTGGATTCAGGTTCTCATTGTGGATTTAGGATCTCGATTCGGCTCAGGTGAGTTCTCCATCAGCTCTGATGGGC
Source organism: Viscum album (assembly GCA_963277665.1). Lineage (NCBI taxonomy): Eukaryota > Viridiplantae > Streptophyta > Magnoliopsida > Santalales > Viscaceae > Viscum > Viscum album. The sequence continues at coordinate 740,771 of CAUJRU010000136.1, read as the reverse complement.
TCCTGGATTTGGGATCTCATCGCGGATTCAGTGTGTGTGACTGGCTCCAGTGTGCTCACTGTTAGATTTGATGTCTCTACTTCTTTGGTTTTCTATTGAGGTTGTGTTGTGCTTGACATTGGTCTGATTTGTGTTGGTGGAGCTAGATCTGATATCCTTCATCTTCACCCTGCTCGACATCAGTTCTTGCATGCTTTAGTGTGCTTAGGGATTGAGCTAGTGGTTGGAGGGGTTAGGCCATGTGTTTGTGTTCTGTTACAAGATATATCCTTGATATGATTTGGTGTTGTTGGTATTGTGTTTGTTCAGCTATGAATTTGGGTATTGGCTATTTCTTGGTTGATTTGTTGAAGTGAATTGCATGCTATGTTGGGGAACCTGGACAATCTACATGGTTTTGGTTTAAATGGGGATAGAGTTGGGCATCCTCTCCGTACATGAATTTTTGGATTCAGAATATTGAGAGGGTATGAGGTGTCCATAGGTATTGTGCCTGTGCATTCTTGCATTGGATTTCTTGCTGAACAACCATGCGTTGGTGGAGGAGTGCCTTAATGTTGTTGATGTTTGGTGGAGGCGCTTCTTGTAGTCTTATTCTGGGTCTCAACCCCCTTGTTTCTCAATTTTTGTTAATTTATTGATTTCCTTGAAGTCTTGGTTTCCCTCGTTTACCTTTAAAACAGGGATTATCTAAAACTGAAATAAATTTTTTTTCTTCGAGCCTTTTAGTCTGGTGATCATCACAAGAACTACTGAAGTCGAGAACAAACACACAAATCATATTCTCTTGAATCTATATAGATCTCTTGGTATGGCCATCCAAAAGTGGTTTCTAGGTCATCCTGAAACACACTTGATATCCTAGTGCCTCATGATGGCCTCTCCAAAAGTGATAAATGGACCAAGGATCCCTATAATAAACTATAGCAGATAAAACTCAATAAAAATGAAAAATCTCTTTCAGGTAGAGATTTCCCAATACCCCAACCTTGGTTGCATCACGGATGGGTACGAAGTGAGCCAAATTGATTAGCATGTTGATCGAAACCAATATCACATTATTATTTCTCTTGGTATGAGTTAAAATTATTACAAAGTCTATAGAGATTTCATCCATTTTCAAATTAGGGACTGGGAGTGGCTAAAGTACACCTAAGGTTTTCTGATGTTCAGCCTTCACCTACGGGAACATATAGAAATGCAAGAAGAACTCAAAAATTCTCCATATCATAACTATCCACCATAGATTCCACCTCATGTCATAGAACATCTTAGTGGTTCCTGTGTCCACATCCCACTAAGAATTATGACAATCCCCCATTGCAGTCTCTAGCTATTAATGGACCAACGAAGTGATTCTGATTGAAAAAATAACACCGTCATTGGTGAATGACCATAGGGAAACTGTGTCCCCACAATAAAGAGAGTCTATGATGCTATAGAATTTATCATCAAGCTCTTGATCCTACAGAATCATATTGAGAAGAGCAGATGTCAACAGAACGCTGGCCAACATAACATCAGTCTCATTCTCTTGAACTTCAGTATTATACTGTGAAAGTAGATCCCTCAAATTCCAATATTCCAATGATTCATTAACTTCAAGTGTTGGATGTTTACTACTCAAGGAATCTATAAATATATTCCATTTACCCATGGTATATGAGATTTCAATGTAAAAATATTTCAGGTACTCCACCCAGCACATCTGAAAAAGATTAAAATCTTTTTGAGTAAAGATATAACTGAATAATTTGTTGTATGAATAAAAAGTAAAAATTTCTATGAAAATGTAGTTCCTAGAACTATTTAGTGTTTGAATCATAGATACATATTCTAGGTCATGGGTTTTATAATTCATATCTTGTGGCCTAAGATGATGAGATCCATAAGAAACTACATGATCACCCTATATAAGAACACAACCCAATCCTGAACCTGATGCCTCACAAAAGACTATATAGCCCTATATGGTCTCTAAAATATTTAATATTGGTGTCGTAGTCGAAATACATTTATAATCAACTAATGAAATCTAACATTTAATATTCCAAGTGAACATCACCCATATATGAATCAGAGCAGTCATCAGAGAATCCTACACCAAGAAGTATCTCACAAAACGATAATAATATAAAGATAAGCCTATGATTCTTAAAATATTGAATACATTTTGTTGTTTCTACCATGTCATAACAACCTTTACCTTCTATAGATCAACTGATATACCCTACTCAAACACCACATGTCCTAAGAATTTCACTTTTCGAATCTAGAAATCACACTTTGAATGAATGGTGTTGTGTTGGTAATTTCTCAACAAACTCATAATTGTCCTCATGTGATACACATGGTCCTCCTTGGATTTAGAGTAAAAGTAGATGTATAATACAAAGAATACCAAAATGGTATCCAGATACTCATAGAGAATATTATTCGTTAGATCTATGAAAACTTCAAGAGCATTTATAAGACCAAATGTAATAACAAGTTTCTCATAATTATCATAAATGCGCTGAATATATGTTTTATGAATTTCAAATTATTTTATAATCAACTGCTGGAAACAAGATCATAGGTTGATCTTTGAAAACCAGACCAACCCTTTAAACTAATCAAACAAACCATCTACTCACTAAAATAGATACTTGTAATTTTCTATAACTTGATTGAAATTTTGGTAGTCCACACATAATAAAAGGGAACCATCATCATTATTAACGAAGAAAAATAATGCCACCAAGAGTGTCCACTTGGGGGAATATAATGCCTTTCTGAAGAAGATTGTCCAATTGGGACTTCAACTCATTCATTTCAACATGACCCATTCAGTAAGATGGAATTAAAACTGGTTGACTATTATGTACCAAGTCAATGTAAAAATCATCCTTCCTTACTAGTGGAAAAATTGATAAATAAGAAGGAAACATGCCCGAAAACATGAAAAAAACTTGAGGGATATCACTACTCAAAGATTCCCAGTCTAAATAAAATGAAAACAGTAATATTGTTTTCCCTAACTCTAGATAACAAGTTCTGTCTCTTCTTGACCATGGTTCCCAATCTCCTTGAAATACAAGTGATAGACCCCTGAGTGTAGTAAAGTCAACCAGCCGATGATAATAATCAATCTAGTCTTCATTGGAAATGATCCAATCCATCCTAAAAATGATTTCAAGATATTTCATGTGAATGAATAGATATCTCCAAGCTAGATCAAAATCTGATAGAGAGAAGACACAAAAGGAATACGGAGACCCCTCTCTCTCTTTGTACCAAGAGGTGTAGTAATATCCATTGGATTATTAAGAATATTAAAAATATGGGTTGAAATAAATAAGTGAGATTCACCAGTATCAACTAGACCAATCAATAATGATGATTCTATAGTAATGGTACCTCTCACAATTTCCAGAACCATATCTTCTTTTTCTAGAGACAGTTCCACTATGTGAAGAAACCATGTTTTAGGTGGCTATGATTATAACCCATTTATACGTGAAACATCTGATTTCCCCATAGTTATAGGAGGATCTAATGATCTTGTCCCACTATATAGAGTAGAAAAGTTACGGAAGAATATTTTTATTGGTCTTGAACGTTTGTAGGAGCTACTATTCTCAGGTGCCTCATTGAAACCCCTCTTATAATTTACTTGACTTCCACACTGAATGAAAATTAAAGGACTTCCTCATAATTTTAATGGATTTCTAGAATGACTATACCATTGAAAACACTCACAAGAATCATCATGCTTCTGTTTTCCTCTAAATGAACTCTTGCTACCACCATGAGATAATGAAATTACTCTTCACCTTAACTTTCTTGGAAGGTCCATCTCAACCATCATCACCATATCATGTAAATCTACATAAGTGGGTAGGTTTTGGAATAAAACCAGAGAAAATACATCTTATTGATGTTTTAAAATAAACTGTTGAGCCTTCATCCTCTCATTAGATACAATCTCAAGAACACATTGAACCATATCAATAAAGAGATTTAAATACTCTTCATGGTTTTGTCAGCCAACTTAAGATTGAAAAACTCCACAACATGGACCACACCATTAATACTAGATATAACTAGTTAGTGAAATGATACCTAAAGTCTTTCCAAGCAAATAACTCATGTTTTTTTCCATCATCATCGTGTCCTGCCATATCATGCTCATTCCTTCTAGTATGAAGGTGGAACACATTACCTTGATCTCATCAAGAGACTCCAATAACTCAAAAATACATTTTGACTTGACCATCCATTCCTTAAAATGTTGAGAATCAGTGGATCCTATAAAATTTATTGGCTTCTATAGAAGGAACTCTTGATAATGACTTTTTAGAACACCACCCCTGAGGATCCATGGTTGGATACTAAATAGAAAAAGGAGGTGGGACCTATCTGAGAGCTTGGTTAGTGAGAACAATTACCTCATCTATATTTGGTTCTACTGGCGGATTCTCTCACTGCTGTTAATAATATTCTTCATTCTAGATTTAATTATCACATATTCTCGGAGGCGTGATGCTATATAACATTAGTAGACAACAAGGAAGAAACCACATTGTCACTCAAAAAAAAGTAACAACATATATTAATCCCAATATATATAACAACTAAATTTTGATCCCACTATATCCTAATCAAAATAGAGAAAAGAATAGAACTAATACACAAGATATCTTTCCCTAACCACACTAGGTAATTAAGGATCATTGTGTTGAGATATGGTAAGGAACTCAATCGTAACTACCTCCTAATTTGAGACCATATTTCAACATCGTACTGACATTATGACAAAATCTCAAGAGTCTCCTTTGATATAAATTTGTCACGAACCATCCCGGGTACCCTGGAAACCTTATAACCGAGCCAATCATGGCATAGCCCGAAGGGAAATATCAATCCCCATTAGTTGGAGACCAGTATAGGAAAACATATAATTGAAAGTTTGAATGTGTTTTCCACAATAATTACAGAAGTAAATGGAGACAGTTCAGTATTAAAAAACTCCACAAAGAGTAATGTACCAGAATACAATAGGGCATAAACAACATGAAATTACTACAAACCAAGTACCAAAATAAGGAAAAAACCCAAGTCCCTAAAGGCACAACTCACCACATTTATGTTTCAATAGATAAATCCATCTCTAAGGGATCCTTTCCCCTTGGTCAAACATTGAAGGAGAAAATCTACAATCACCCGAACGAACAAGTTGTGTGTTAGCTAAAAAACCAAGTTGGCTCTCACAAAGGATTCCATAATAGATTTAAAAAATAAATTACCAAAAGAAATACTTTCAATTTCGAAATAAATAAGTTTTTTATTTTTATAAATATTTAAACAAATCTTTCTATACAGTTTAAATGATGGTAAAAATACTTTATGAAAATAATTTAAAAGTAATTGAATATTTTAAAAACAATGGCTTAGATAAAATTGTTAACTAAATTAATTCATGTAAATTTAGAAGGAATATAATGTAGTTTCAGAACATTGGTATAAATTTATATTTCAAAAAAACAAGAGAGAAACATGTACATTTTTCAAATAGGTATGAAATTATCATTGTATATGACTCCAAACTCTCTAAGTGATCTCATCAATATGTGTATACACACATCCCCATAAAACGATCTAAAGGTAAATCATCACCATCCTATTGGGGATGTGACCTACTACATGTATGTTTTTTGAAAATGAATTAGCATAGAGTTCGTCCAAATAACTCACCAAATACCTAAGGCTTTCATGTACTCTTACACAATCAATAATGGTATATTTATTTTAAGACTACATAAAATATAACTAAATACAATTCATCCATTTCAATTACAATATTCCATTAAAAAGAAAATGGGTTTTAATAAAAAAAATCCTCTTTAACAAGATAAAAACAATGGCTTTATATAAAAAAATTAATACGTTATCACAAGTTTAAAATCCATTCAAATCCAATTCCATCAATTTCACAAATTCATTTTCATAATTACATTAAACAATTTATTTGAAATTTTTTCCATAAAAATTCAAATTTCAATTAAATAATTTAAATCGATAAATTTCTATACACCCACCACAATTCAATGGGATTGGGGGGGGTACAATTCTCATGCTAAAATTATTTCAGATCACCCAATTCACTAGAATTTGATTTAAGTAAATCAATTAAAAAAAGTTTGGGTAATTCAATTTAAAATAAAAGGTGAAATAGACGAAGAAATTCAAAGTTAATCAATTTGGATAAATAGGAATAAATCACATACCTTTTCTGGAAACTCAACACTCACAACGACAACCGTCAATAAAAAAAATGGTATAGAATACCCAAATACACAAACAACAAACTAGATCCCACAACATGAATCATATATCAATCAACTTCACGATGATCTATTGAAATCAAAAAAGGGTAGAAAGAGATAAATAAGAAGAAAAAAGGAGAACGCTTACCTGCCAATCACATCGCAAGTGCAATGATGATTGAATGTCAAAAGAAATAATCTATAAGGGTTTTAGAGCTTTGAGATAGCTAAGAGAAGAAATTGGTTTGAGGGAGATGAAACTTGAGTTTATTAGAAAAGAGAATCTCAGTAGCACATCTTACTTAAAAACCATTTTTTGTGTATTACACGATGTGATATACCCCTTCACATTGTGAAATTGTTAATTTTTGTAACCACCGACAAATGCATCACCATAAATTTAGAAACCAACACTAAAAGTTTAAAACGAATATTTAAATCATTCCCAATGTGAAAAGGATCATCATAATGTCCACCCATTACAGAATAAATATTTTCATGTATTTCATATAGAAACCAGCCCGCATCGTGTAACCTAGTTATATGGGGTGTAACCCTCTAATTACCTATGAAAATCCTGGTTAAAGATGAGAGCCACACATTTTTCTAACTTCAAAATTATAGGTATCCTTCCAATTCTATAAATGTTCCTAATCAATGAAAAAACATTAAATGTTTTACGGGAATTCCTTTCAATTTAGTACTAGGATGTTATAATAGATTATGGTAATCCCACGTTGAAGGAGGAGGAGCACCGAGAAACCATTTATAAAGTAGTGTGGATAACTATCCCATGATGAGGCTTTTTCCAAGGGGATTCCTAAGTGATAGAGATTATGGAAAGAAAAATTGTGTTGGCTAAGCCTAATGTGGACAATATCATGATCATCGGCTGGATGTGGCCATTACAAATAGTATTTGAGCAAGTTTCCATTCAATTTGTCAGCGAGGAGGTTGGGCCCATATAGTGGGGGGGAGGAGGGGAGGAGGATTATGGTATTTCTGAATTGAAGGAGGAGGATCACAAAGAATCAATTTATATGGTGGAGTGGATACTTATCCCATCATGAGGACTTTTGAAGGGAATGCTTGAGGGAAAGAGGTCACTGAAAGAAAAATTGTGTGGTCTGGGCACAATGAAGGGAATATGATGATCTTGGGATGGATAGGGCTTTTACATTGTCCTTGAACATCACACTCATCAACTTCTCGAGTCATTGGGTACCACCAAAGAATACATCCCAGTTGTGTGTCTAGAAAATGTTATGTTGTTGATAACAAGTTATTGACTTCATATATATTTTCTAACTAAGAATAGGAATTAGGATTGCTCTTGAGATAATTTTGTATATTATATAATTTTTTTATATCCATCCAACGTTAATAAATTTTTTGGTCTTAATATTATTTTCACATTTTTCAACATATTGTTATTGTTTTTTTAAATGATAATTTTTTAAATTTTAATTTTTTTTGGATATTAAATCTATTATGTTTAGTTGTAGGTTATATATTTTGATTTCCAATGATAAAATGTAATTAATTATACTTATCAAATATCCAATTGTATTCATGAAAATACAACCAATGGGTATCTTCTAATAAATGTATCTTATCATTCATCTTCAATAATTTGGTATCCTATGGTGTAAGTGGTGATATTCTTATGGTAATATGGAATGAAAATATATTAACATTTAATAGTGATCACAGATATTATGTCACATAAAAAATCTATTATCTTATATTGGAAACATTATATCAATAAATTAGTCAATAATTATAAATGATTATTCCCAAATTCATAAAGGTACATCATATTTCGTCACAAATTATATTGTATTATTAAAATTGTTGTTCCAACTAAAATATCCTCAAGAATGAGTCTAGGGTAAAAAAAGAGTAATGAAAATATTATTTTTAAACATATGGGTTAGTATTAATGTCAACATATCATATCCAACGTTCAATTTCTATGATTCCTCTGCATATCACATCTATTTTAATTTAAGACCAATGAAATTAATAGAAACAATAAATCAAAATCAAAATTTTACCTCACTAGATTTTGAACAATCACTTTTTCATTCACATCTAATGATCATTAAATTAATGAAATAATGTGAATAAATTATTGATCATCAACAAGAAATTAAAAATATTTCAAAAATTTAAATGATCACTATAATGGATTTTGTGTGGATAATCTTTGTAACTTTCAAATTTATCACGATTGTGGTAGATCATAAGGATCAAATCATAAAACTATTATCACAACGTTTCTAAAAACCCATTATTTTATCTCTATATGACATTAGAATGTTTTATAGAGGTGATAAAATTCATGAATATTCATGGTATTATAAATTTTTGGTGTTATATTTTTGAAATACTTACTGTATATCTTCTCTATATTTCATTTATTTCTATACAGAAGTTTACCCATCAGATGGGCCCAAAATGGCATAAGAACCACTAAAAACATTCCTTATATTTAATTTATATATTATCACATTATTTTAAAATCAAATTAATGTTAAGTGGAAAGTCTAATCCTTTATTATGAATCTATTTCCCCCATTAAATATTTAAAAAAACTCAAATAAATACATATTTTCTAGAAAAAAATATTCTATACTGTTTAAATATTAAATTGTGAATTCATTGATATTATGAATTCAATACCTATTTTTATAGGCTCAAAAAAATTAATATATTTATTTATTATGGCCATTTAATCTCAGATATATCACGGTCCCATACATTGTGATTTCCATGTCATAAAATAATATTCTTTCAAATTGGTCAAACGTTTGAAAATGTATTGTGTGTGAACCCTTGGGACCGTATTTCAATCGCAACGACTGGTACTCCCTGACCAGAATTGGGTTCTATAAACCCATGAAGGACCCTATCTAAATTATTTATAGTCAAACTAATGAAAACATTCTATAAATTCACACCATCTAATATAATCAATAATTCTCATGATATATCATAAATTAATATTTCCACTTTATGTCATCATTATTTATATAATTATTTATTTGTGAGCATATTTTATAGATTTAAATTATTTTCCACGTTAGTGGATTTAACAGACATACTTCAATTATGTTTATTAGGATAATTATATCTTAACATTTTATATATGGAAGATTCATTAATTATTATTCATCCAATGTGATACTAATAATGAATCACCCAACATAATCCACCACACCAAACCATAAATATCAATGTTTTCATCTAGAATCAATGTATTCAATTAAATAATAATTAATGATAATGATCTCAATACAAGATACGAATACATGACCTCATTTTTAGGTATAACCATTGACACCAGAAAAATGCAGTTTTTTTATAGGTGTGTCATTAAACCTGATCTCATAGTCTCATTAAAACCATGTAAGAAAATCATAAGAAGAAGTATCAATTCATTTGAACCACCAAAAAATTTTATTTGAGATCAAAATTTTCCTATCTATTTTATTTGTCTTCAATATACGAAAAAAATATTAGTATTACTATCATAGAATCCAAAGGATATCATTATTTGATAGTCTTTTTTTAACCTATCAATAAAAAATGATATTTAATTTCATTACTCCGAATATAGTGTCTAATGTGTATTAAAAATATAATGGTAAGATGTGGAAATGTAAATATATAAAATTATATTGATTTATTGGGAATAATTGAACATTTTGATGATGTTTATAGGGAACCCACTAACAACACTCCCACATTCACTAGATCCAAATGCTAATAACTCATAGCCTGATTTCTCTCATATGAGAATAATTACTCTGGTATGATATAGTTTTTGTTAGATGGTCTATAATATCAACCTTTGGGGATACTTAGCTAACTCCAGCATCACATACCTGAGTAAAACTGATCAAGATAGGAATATTCTAATATATATAAAATATCATATAGTGTGACATAGACACATTATAATATAAGAAAATATAAATATTATCTTGATAAACTGTAAGATTGCATATAATTCTATGAAAAAACCAATATATAAGATAATAATATGTGTAGATACTTCATCATATATTGAGAAAACATCCTCAATATATATGGATTATTATATAAAATAATTCACCATTGGTTTCTTTGATATTCTCCAGCTTATAGTTCCAAAATTTAGGAAAATTATGAAACTGTAATAGTATTTCTATCTTCATGATATCTCTGGATATGAGCATAATTGTGTCACCTCACAACTAGTTCTCCATCTACTCTATACAATTTTACTATATCATATTTATGTCTTATGTAGTATATTATGGTTTTAAATTCATTTATTGAAACTTGTTTAAATTTTATTGACTCTTGTGAACTATTCATAAACCAAAGGAATCACCAATTAGTGTAAAATGAATAATAGACTTGATATAATTCAAAACTGAATTGTTAAGGACTCTACCCATCCTTCCACTATTCACTCAAAATTATATTTTTTATTATCAAACACTTTTATGGAAAAAAGTGAGAAACCAAAGGTTCAAGCATAAAAACATGGCACTGAGTCATAAAAATGAAAATAAAGCCTACTATATTTAATCTCCCCCAAAAGATTCCACGAGATTGTGTTTACCTGAGTTTCTGGTTCCTCCGTCAGAACATCCTCGAACTCTGACGCCAGCTTGTCCCAGGAATGGATATACTCTCTAGGATTATCATCCCTTTGTTGAAGCCTCAAATTAAAATTAAGTCATGATTATCAATCAATTTTCTTTACTCCTCATTGGTAGGAACCCTTATAGACCCTTCTATCATTATTTTATCCTCTGCATTAAGAGCATTAATTTTTAGAACAGATTCAACCATTACCTCTTCCGAGCTTAGAAGCAATTCTAAATGATGTTCAAGCATAGCATCAGATTCCTGTTGTTCTGTATTGCACTGCAGGACAAGAGAGGGAACATCCTCTTTTCCCAGCACCCCATCCTTTGAATTCCATGTTTTTTACCATTTCATATCCTCTAACATCTTTTCACCGTCCTTATGGAGGGTCACCAATCCTTCTGGGGCCCTTTGACAATGCAACCTTCTTGTCATGCTCTAGGGGCACGATGTCTTCTACTCGCTGACCCACCCCCACATTCCACTGTTTAAGTCTCAAGTGCCATTTATTTACCCCCTTTTTTGTATGACACTGTCTATATAGGCTAAGGTAGATACGAGTAGTCTTTGTGGCCTTTCGATTTCTTGTTCTTGTTAACAATGAATCTCCTCGGATCCCTGTTTTCCTTATTTATTTTCTTCATCCTTGGAACCTGTAGGCCATTACAGGATCACCCTATATTATTGTCATCTGAGAGTGTTCCATCTCCCTCGGACTCAGCTTCAGAAGGAAAAATGGTGTTTTCCTCTATCCCTTCATCGATACTCAGACTATCAAAACAGTTGTTTAAGTTGAGACAGGACAGGGTTCTCTTCATATTTGTTCCCTATTGGGAATTCAGCTAACTTTTTACCCCAGGTGTTGGATGCTCCCACTCCTGACAATCCATAGTATTTCCCTCACCAGTCACATGTATCACCCTTTTAGTGATGTTATAATTTCCGGAATGCACCACCATATAATAGGTTCAAGAAATTGGGATCACATCGCCCATAGGATTGGTGATATCAGTTCCAACAGAGTCACCCTGAGCTTTAGCATCATATTTTTGCATATCCAGAGTTACTTCAACCATTGTAATAGCCTGATGACCCCCTGCAATTACACAAGGGGGACTTTCCAAATCTTTCCTTAGCCTGTTAAAAATATCTGAAACACTCAACTCAGGAGGTACTACCCGAACTTGCTTTTGTTGCACTGCATCACATGAACCTACAGTTCCTGCAATCTTTCCAGTGTATCGACTGGATGTTATAGAACCATCAACATATCTCTTATCAACTGTATTCGTAGTATTACTGCACTCACTAGGAAAACAACTCAGGGCCCTCTGCTCCGGAGCACTCTGTCCAGACAAAGCCTCATCGCCTTTAGACTGCGAGCCCCTACCCTTGCCTCCTACATCCATACTCTTATACATCTTGAGGACCTTAGACCCCTGCTTGAAGGTTTCCATTGTGTGTCCTAATTTCTTACAGTGAGAACAAAAACCAACCCAGGATTTATAAACAACAGGCTGTCTGCAACGAAATTCTTCACCCACTGAAATCCACACATACTCAGCAGGCTCTCTTGACGCATCAATTCCCATTGAGATTCTTGGATTAACAAGGTTATAGATAGAATGAGTTCTACTGTCGAAACATAAGAATCTACCAACAAGGTTCCCTAGAACTCTAATGATCGACGGATTATGAAATGGTAAAGGATGTTCTGGAAAGTTAACCCATGTTGCCACAGTTGGGGAGTCACGCTTCATATAGAAGTAGTAAGACCATCCGAAAAGGAAGAATCGGGATCCATTTTAGCTACGAGGAGCACTGGACCATGCTTTGATCAAGTCATCCTCTGATGCGAACTGAGCCATTATGTGTCTATTTTCAAGAAAAACCTTTGTACCCCTTTCATGTAAATCCCAAGACGTGTAGATGAACCTATCAAAAGTGTCGAACAAAGGCTGTCTATGCTTGAAATGAGCGATCAAGGTCAGATCCAGGAGAGAAGATGCCTCATTGAATTCTGCAGTATAAATCATAAAGTTGGGGCTACCATCGAACATATCATGGACATTAGGGAGAAGAGGGATTTGTGGAAACGGGGGAAGAATTTCGGAGTTATAAAAGGCGGCGAGAGGGGACGCCGCTACATTGAGAGACGTCTAAGGACCCTCCCCCACCGGGGTGGGGGGGAGGGAGGAGCCAGCATGTTGACCACCACCATCATAGATCCAGAGCTAACATCACGACGCCCTCGATAACTCCCTCTTACCCATCATTTCACTCTTGTAAAACGTTTTTTTGTACAGGTTTTCATGAGTATTTTGACACTATGTATTATGGGTAATTGTACACTATATGATTTTTTTATATCATTACATTTTTTATCAAGTTAATATATTTACATTGACATTGACATAGTATACTTTCTGATCTATCTTGATAGATCTTGGTCTCTTGAATTTAGGATGTTTCACTTATGACATTCATATAGAATCATTCATTTAACCAAGTCCTAAAATACTATAATTATTTCACAGCATTTCCCACAATCTTTATTTCATCAACATATAACACATCGAATAGAATGTAATTTCATATGTTCTTATTATAGACACATGGAATTCATTCATTAATGATGAAACAAAATATTCTTATGGAGTCATCCAAATAATCATAACCTGATTGCATTGTCAGTTCCATTTTAAAAAGGATCACTATAACTTGAATAATTTATTTTACCTCATTGACATGGTAATACCCGTAGGTGGTTTCATATTGATAAATTTGGATATATCCCCATTTTGAAAATAAGTTTTTACATCCCTTAACAAAATAACACAATCATTGAAGTCTACTATTTTCTGTAATATATTTACGGATTCTATAATTATGAATCAATAAATGTTTTGAACATACTAAATGCCATGAAATTCTATAAGACATTTTTCAATGTGGTATGATTTATTATTAATTATCATAAAATCCATGTATATAATTCTCTTAGACACCCAATTATGCAAAATGGGATTTATCATCTTGAGTTTCTACCATAATGCATAAATGATTTTAGTATATAGAACCCATCTAAAAAATATGGGAAACATTATATATAAGAGAATCCTTTCCATATATTACATTATTATGGGATAATGGTTTTTTTATCATCAATACATAATGTTTTTGATGGCTTAATAGAATTGATGTCACATCTATATGGTTATATAAACAATCAAATAGTCTTATACAATACTTATGTCATTGGAATAGATTCATGTACCACAATCTTATTTTGATTTTATTCCCCAACAAATTCTTGTGCATCAAGAGAATCCACATCCTTAATGTCAATCTTCTCCCAATCATTTAATTATAAATGTGTTCAAATCATATAAATATTACATGTATGTCCATAATAACTACTCTAATAGAAGGTTTATATGTCTAGTTATTTTTTGATTGCATTGGGTAACCAATAAAGATACATAATATACTTTGGGATGGTATATTTTCATTATTTACTATGTTAAAAAACATATCCCATTTCCACTCATGTATGTAAGAAAATATGGGTTTCTATTCATATTATAACTCATCAAGTGTCTCATTTAGAAAATTTTTATGTACTTGGTTAAATATATAAGTCAATATTGATATATCATATCCCAAAAAGGAAATTTGTATTTATTTATAGGATTATTGAGAATCATGATGTGGCAATGATGACTATTTATTCTATCAGTAGTGGAAATTATTGGACCTCTAGCGAGGCATACATCAACAATCAACATCATGGAAGAGACCTTTAGTGAATATAGAGGTGGATTTAATACTCATAGATATTAATTGAGAGAATTATTGATATTTTACATAAATCCATACTCCATGATGTGTAGATAAATAAGAAATTGACTATGTGATTCCTCTACTACCATAGGAAGAGTTTCAAATGGAAAAAATATCACATGTTTTATGGAAAACCAAAATCTATGTGTCCTCATATTTCCAACTCAACATTTATAGGCAATTATTTCCCTAGAACATGATTTTGACTAAATTCAGTGAGGATTATGGCTCCACACTATGTATCCACTGTGAAACATGAAATGGTCCCCATGGTAAAAGAAAAGTTCCACATTTTAGACTTACAAGACATGTTCCTCAAATAAAACACTATGTATATAGATCCTCAAACACTATATTGGGTATAGTCACATGTCTAAGGATTCAGCAAGAGATAAAAAGTGGAATACCCCATAGGTAATGTCATGTTTCTTTTCATAGGACTATCCACTAACCATAACTCATTTTCATTGCTTGGATTAGGATCCATGAGTAATTATTTTGGTGTAGAATACAACATGTGATGTGATAGTGGAATTAATGTTGATATCAAAGATATAGAAAATTATGGGGCTACTGATTTGATTTCGTCAACAATGATTGGAAGAATATGTTTATGGGGTGTAATCTATAGACAGATATACTAGTAGGAATCCAAATGTGTGAATGGTTATGAAATTGTTTGGGTCCCCCAAATCTTTAGAATATAGGGGTTTTTTATCCCCCCTTAAAATTTGAGGTTGTGGGTCCCCATATCCTTCGAGTTAGTATCATTCTTCCTTGATCTATGGTGGGTTGTGGTATATTTAAAGGGGTCATTGTATACTAATCCAAGAATTACAATATGTGAGGAATTTATCCCATAATATTGATTTGATGAGATTATACTGGGTTACTAGCTTAGGGAAACACCTATTTGAGTTATTGCATGGAACTGGTCATCATTAGTGGCTTTCAGAGATCAAGATCATTATCCATGTCTCTAACCATTACTATTATTATATCTAGTTTCTTTTCTATTTTCCCTGTTTATTTTTTTCAAGATATTAATATTCAATTTATGTTTTACTTTTATTGAATTCCAGTTTCATATTTTGTGTTCATATAATCACTCCTGTATTGGATTTTATAGTTATTTGTCATGTCTAATAAAAAATGGTGATAGTTAGATGGTGAACTAGGTACAATAATTTTTTGTAGGTTAATATTGGATCATATTGGAGATGATACATTGACCATTATAAAACTCTAGGGGTTCTATGTAGAGATATTCCTCTTACTTATTTTTAGGTTGGATACTTTTTTAATTATTGATCTATTTGTATATAAATGATTTTTTATTTTTTTCTATGTTATTCTAGATACAATTGTTCATTTTTATAGGTCATACATGCATTTATTACCCGTGATATAACAATTTTACATTATAATATGGTTAATGGAGATGTATATGTGTGTATAAAGGTATAGTAGGCTATGGAATACCCTGTGTCTGATATTACAAGAGTATTTGATTCACAGCCACTACACTAATATAGGTGGGATTATGGTTGTAATATCATCATACTAGAAAACTAGATATGCCGGATAAGGTTTTCTCATGTCTAACTTGTATCATTGTGTGATTATCATTGGGATGATCTTCTTATATAGATTCACTATGAGTATTTAATTCAAAAATTAAGTCAATAGCAGTTAGATTTTTCATGTTTAGATCTCCAGCCAGGGAACTGTGGGATTATACAGTTATCAATGAAACCAAAAATTAGGACTCTAATAACATATTTGTTGGCTGAATGCATATAAAAATAGTTTCATGGGAAATTATGGATTAATATTCAAAAAGTAAAGGTTTTATTATTTATGTTTACTAATTGAGTAATCCACCAAATAACATATCATTATCTTGTTTTTCATTATTATATATTTAGGATATTGTGACAACCGGGTCCCGGTGACAGCACAGACACCCCGCCTTAATAAGGTCGTTTGGTCCTAACCCACCAGGTACCACCAGTTTCCCCACAGACACATGGGGCCCACCACACGGTCCACCCACGTGCCTGAATGGGTCATCTGACTAATGATTGTCCCCACAGGACAACACACGTCCTTTCCAGTGTGCTTTCTCCTCACTCACACACACCCTGGGAGACTTCCCAGGAGGTCACCTATCATGATCACTACTCCAGGCCAAGCACGCTTAACTATGGAGTTCTAATCAGACAGACTCCCAAAAAGGAAGGTGCACCTTGTTGACATGAGTCATATCATTTAGTCATTTAACCCTTTATCATTTGGGGATGTTACAATCACCCCCCTTTAGAGCACAATTCCCTCGTTGTGGGCCCTACATCTCAACCCAGGCAGTGCACCACACTTAAGGCTGGGTACCACCTTTGATACCAAATGTGACAACCGGGTCCCGGTGACAGCACAGACACCCCGCCTTAACAAGGTCATCGGGTCCTGACCCACCAGGTACCACCAGTTGCCCCACAGACACGTGGGGCCCATCCCAGGGTCCACCCACGTGCTTGAATGGTCATGTGACTAATGATTGTCCCCACAAGCCAACACACGTCCTTTCCAGTGTGCTTTTTCCTCACTAACACACACCCTGTGAGACTTCCCAGGAGGTCACCTATCCTGATCACTACTCCAGGCCAAACACGCTTAACTGTGGAGTTCTAGTCAGACATGCTCCCGAAAAGGAAGGTGCACCTTGTTGACATGAGTAATATCATTTAGTTATTTAACCCTTTATCATTTGTTGATGTTACAATGCGATGCGATCCTTGGATCGAGGCGGTCGTTTTGGTATATTAAACTCAAGGTTTCGGAGAACTTTGGGTTCGGCCGGCTTGGTTCGGATACGAAACCAACCGGGCCCTCAGAGTGGAAACGCTTATATCTTGAGCTCCGGATGTCTGATTGACGTGTAGTAGACTTTTTTGGATTCCTCTTGTTAAGACAGAACTTTTGGCATACTCCACTTGAGATTTGGATGTAGTTGGATAGTGGTCGAGTTGGATTGTACCCGAAATCCAACCGGGCCCCTGGAACAGAAAAGCTGATAACTTTCTGACTGGACGTTCGTTTGGCGAACCGTCAGCGGCATTGGCGATCACATGGAGAAACGGTCCCTATTATTATACCCTATGAGATTTCAGGGTATAGTTGAGATATGGCCGGGTTGGTTCGCACACAAAACCAACCGGGCCCCGGGGACGAAAAGGCTAATAACTCACAGATCGGGCGTCCGATTGACGCGCCGTCTGTTGCGTTGAGACCCCTATGATGAGGCAGTCCTTTGAGATACTTCTTCATGGGACTTTGAGACACATAGAGTATCGACCTGTAGCTCGTGGAGTAGACCCTCCCTGAGACGAGCGTGCGGAGTATGGAGACCGTGTAGCCGAGTGAGACCTGACGACTGCTTGACCGACTCGAATTGGAGTGAGTCGACTAGCCCAGTGGACAGAGCACTACTTTGTTTGGGTGCAGACCCATGGAGGACGGAGCACTACCTGTGTGATAGTGCAGACCCGCGGTACTCGTCCGGAGAGTACCTCTGCAGGCTATAAGGGGGTGTGCACTACTGTGTTTGGGTGTCATACCCCGACGGGAAGCACTACTGTGTTTGGGTGGCTGGCCTGTGGTACTCGACAGGAGGAGTACCTCAGCAGTCTTAGGTTAGTGAGCAGTACCTCGGAGTCGTGATAGGACCACTATACAATCCAGAGACGGGGCTCTTCAGCAGTTACGGTTTCGATAATGAAAATACTGGTTTGAGCTGAGACTATGACCTTTGTGCTTACCTCATGATTGAGATGGGTTACTTGATAACTTAGGTATATGTATGGGCATATACCTGGGTAGTGGTTATCCGTTGATTTCATAATCTTTTTGTTTCCTCATGATTGAGATGGGTTACTTGATAACTTAGGTGTATGTATGGGCATATACCTAAGTAAAGGTTATCTGTTGAGATTTTATTTATGGTTATCCTTTTTGGTTTTAGAGAGACCTTGAGGGTCTCGGGGTCCCTACTGAGTATCGTTATACTCAGCCCTGCACGGGTTATGCCCGCACCTCGTTGTGTTGGTTGCAAATGACTGGCAGTGCTGACGGAGGCCGAGTGTTCGAGGAATGGACAGTACCCGGAGGTGGACCACACGATGAGTCAGTATCCGGAAGTGGACTTCACGGGGAGACGACACTCGGAGCAGGTTGACGGGTGAGAGCATTGTGGAGGCTGTTTGTACCTACCCTTCAGGTAGGATCCATGGTGGACGATCCAGGAGCTGCGCTATATGTACCTACCCTTCAGGTAGGATCCGTGGTGGACGATCCGGGAGCTGCGCTATCTATATCTACCCTTCAGGTAGGATCCGAGGAGGACGGCCGCGGAGCTGCTTCCTTTCTTCCAGCTATTGGATTTTCTGTTGTACTTTCGATCAGTTGTAGTAGTACTTTCAGTTGGGTTTGTATTCTAGCCCATTTACCTTTCAACACATTCTTTTGTACTTAGTGGTTTGCTTCCGCTTGTACTCTATGGTGTTTACTTTACTTTTATAAAGGTAATGCCTTACCAGTTATCGAGATTTACACCTTTGGCGCTAGACGCCAGCCCCTGGCCTATGGAAGATGAGCTTGGGGTAGTCATGGAACGGGCCTCGAGGATGGGTCGTGACAAATTGGTATCAGAGGAGTTCAGTTCTACCACAGAACTCAGGACTCTTATCTTTTTCTATCTGAAGCAATAGTGTTAAGGGTACTGAGTGTGGTCTTCAGTTCAGGGAGTCCAGTGTTGGTGCGGGTGGCCGACGTATCCATACACCAGGACCTTGACAACTGATTTCCGACTTTGTGCACGAAAACACTGATTTCATGTGTGTTTTCAAAGGTTTCCCCTTAAAACAGCTCAAACCAGGTCATCTCAACAGGTATAAATCGTTTGACCATGTCACATATGTTCCTTTCAGGATGCCTTTTCATGGACGACCAGCTAGAGCCCAGAGGGATGTGTGTACTGATAGCCTGCCGAGTGATGAGGCTTCGGTACAGGTCCCTCTTGCAGTAGAGGAACCAGCAGTACTACCATACGTTGGGCCACCGATGCCACCAACCCCAGTAGTAGGTGATGCATGCCACATGAGCGTGCTGCACAAGTTCCAATGCCAGAGGCCACCCAGGTTCCTGGGAGAGACGGACCCGCAGGCAGTTGAGGATTGGCTGGAGGCTGTGGTGAGAGTCTTCAGGCTAGTGGGGACGCCAGCAAACTTCATGGTGATCTTTGCTGCCAGCCTTTTCAGGCAGCATCAGGTAGGTGGTGGAGCCACTTGTTCCATTTTTGCGATGGGATGACCTTCACAGGGGAATTCTTCGAGACCTTCTTCAGGGTGGAGTTTGTGCGAGTAGCTCTACACCCCGAGAGTGTACAGGAGCTGTTGCCTTTGCCGCAGGATTTTCGATCAGTAGCCAAGTCATCTTTGGGCAGTAGACATATGATGCAAAGGTCCAAGAGGACCAGAGCCAATCATACGAGGAGCAGGAAGTGTTATGAATGAGGCAGGAAGGGTCGCCCGGCACGCGACTATCTGATCCCCCGCACAGTTGATCCACAGGATTTAGAGGAGCCGCCAAGGAAGAAGCAGCAGCGGGTGCTTGAGCAACAGATGAGCAGTGGAAAAGGCAGTAGAGCTTCGGGATCCGGTGGACAGGATCAGAACAAGTGGATACGTCCCTTGTACTTCTAGTTCCATGTTGTTGTTGTATTCGTGTCTTTTTACTAAGAGCTTCAATAATAATAAAAAGACACATATCTTTGTGATGTTTGCTTCCCTGTCCTTTTGTTTGGTTGATACTGAGTGGTCCCGGTTAAGACTTTTGACTTGACCCTCACTTTCGAGATTTCTACTGGAGGAGACCCAGTGACCTCACACTGATGCCGACAGTGTGACTCGACCCTTGGAGGCGAGAGTGACAGTTGGATCTCTTGGTAGTAACGTCGAGGCCTTACGACATCATCCATGGTATGAATACATCATTCATGTCCAGATTGACTATATTAGGCAATGGGAATGGTTCATCTAGGGGATGAGACTGAGTTTCTCTTTTTGGCAAAGGAGAAATTTTAGCAGCTCTTACAGATCGTAGGAAAAGAAGGTTCTTATCATCCAAGAGCAGATGAAGACTGCACAGTGAAGTTAGAAATAGGAAACTGGTGCCAGTCTTAGAGACTCGGGCATGTTAAGAGTTTCAAGAAGAGGAAGATTTAAAGAGAGATGAGTCTGCGAATAAGTAGACATGGAGGCAGATCTAGGAGAGCAACATGAGGTGGTGTACGTTTTAACATGATAAAACCACCCGCCTTAGTTGTCCCCGCTAGGCTCAGGGAGCTAGAGGGCAGGGGAAGAGAGTAGCTGCATGCAGTCAGGGAGAGTGACCCAATGGCTCTAAGAATGATTCAAGGGACAATATGTGTCCACTAATAGCTTCCGTAGTAACAGACATTGATATGAATCATTCCTTCCTTCCATGAATCTTGTCCCAGACCTAGAGTTTCCGGTAAGCCATAGACATGACCCTCACGTCTAGAGATACCTTGGGATAAGACTCGATAATCACACTTATTCCGATGGTGTGGTCAGACCCTCGAGGCGAGATTTTCGATTGTAATCTCTTGGAGGTAGCATCGAGGCCTTACGATGTTGGTTTTTGAGTATGGACTGGGCAATCACAGTTCATACACAAATTGACGGTATTAGGCAAAAAGGTTGTGGTTTAACTACGACGTTGGGATAGGTTTTCCTTGGTCAGCGAAATGGAAACCCCATGTAGCACAGGATAAACTCATGCATAGGAGGGTGCGACCGATCACTCTTGAGTCGGTCAACCTTACCATCATGCCAGTAGTCGTTTTGAGTTTCAATTCTAACAAGAATAGGAGACCTCTAGAGTTTGAGGATGATGATCACGTCCTTATACGGGTCTCACCACGACGAGGTTTACGGAGATGTGGCCGAGGCGGTAAGTTATCTCTGAGGTTCAGCAGACCTTCTTAGGTCCTCAGCTGGGTAGGCGTGGTGGTTTACCGCTTGACCCATCCACCTCATTTGCACCAGGTGCACGACGACTTCCATGTTTCTCAACTGAGGAGATATGAGCTCGACCCTTCGCATATCATCGACCATGAGGAGCTGGACGATGGCGATGGGGTGACTTTCACAGAGGTTTCAGTGGGGATCGAGGATTGACAGGAGCTGATCCTACGAGGATGGTTGATTCCTCGGGTGCGCTTTCACTGGAAGTACGGGAACCTCTAGGTAAGCACATGGGAGCGGAAGGCTCAGAAGTGTGCTCAATACCTCTTTTGTAACCCTAATTTGTGTTAAAGCTTTACAAAGACATAAAGCCCTGAGGTGGGAGTAATGTAAAGACCCGTAAAATTAAAGGGAAATTTTTTCTTAATTTTCATTGGGATTTTACAAGAACGAAGTTTCTGAGGGCGCCTGATTCCGAGGCCCGGTGTGCCCGGAATCAATTTCCAAAGTTAGGCTCGGGTACGTTCAATCAACGAACGAGCGGTATTTTCTAACTTTTGAACCGATGCTCGGAATTGAAATCCCAGGGCACCGATGAACTCGCAGCGCCGGTAATTGCTTAAGAAGACCCCTTTCTGGAGTTGCATTTTCTTGGGATGTGTTGTTTAAATAAGTGAGGGATAATAATATAATTGTTTTACAATTATATTTTTCTTTTCTTGTTTAGTGGATTAAGTGTTGTGTCACAACACCTTTCCCCTCTCTTATGTGGTTATAACCTAAGTAAGGGAGTTGGGGGAGGGACCCACTTTTAGTTAACTACCTGAGTGAGGATTTAGGTGGGGTGGGGCCCACACGAGCCCAACACCTCACCTTCTTCTAACGTTCATAACCTTTTTCCCTTTTTTGTAACTGTCAAAGAAAAACCCCCTTTATTAATTAAGTAACGCACCCGCACCCCCCATTAATTGAAAATTCAACTCTTTAATTGTGTTGGTTTTTCAAGTAATTAATTATTGGATTCGTTTGAATTTCAAATGAATTTATTTGGCTTTTGTGTTAATTATATAATACTAAGTCTTATTTCATGGGAGGATAGTTGATGGTGTGAAAGGATTTAGGGAGGAAATCTCTAAGTTCTGAAGGACGTTCTTCCTCCATGAAGAATGCGAAGAACGCACCGTCACCGATGAAGAACACCGACCTTTGATGAAGGACGATGGTGAGAGACGTCTTCCTCAGAGATCGACGATGCGACGCTGTGTACCGCGACGCCAACGACCCTCTCCTTCCGCGACGCCTTCTTCCGCGACGAACCTTCGTTCAATGATTACATCAGGTAGGGGTATTATTTTTTAGAATGGTATTATTCCCTTGGTTGTTCCTTCTAAAACAAAGAACCTGGATTAACTCATCATTAAGTTGATCCGCAAATGTTTTATTTTGCGGGTTGGAATATTGGTATGATTATTTTTATTTAATAGGTTGTAGGGGTTTATTTATTTCGTTTGTTCCTGATTACTTCATCATTGGTTTATCGTCTATTTTGAACCACCCGTTATCGCAATAACGGGAGGAGGTCGGACCGCACAAACATGGCCGACCCTCCTCCCCCTTGTTGGTTGATTTTTTTTTGCGGCTCATGTAAGGCAGAGCGGTGCCGAAGCACCACGCGGAAAATGTTAAAGAAAGGGAAGAGAAACGCAGCTTCGTCGCGCCGCGCCGTTGGAAACAAACTAATCCGCGGCACCATCGCGCCGCGCCAAAGAACCTTGCAAGAACCTCAAAGCACCGCGGCTAGAGCGGGGCTACGTCGGAGGGGCACGATGCCGTCGCGCCACTCTGGACGGACCAAGGCTGCGGCTGGTTCCAGGTCGCGGAGGAGCAGGGGGTCCGGCCTTGTCGGTACCGTGTCGGCAGCGGCCGGCAGCCCGGTGCGCGCCGGTCGGTCAGGGGAAGAGCCGAGGGTTACAAACCCCCGGTGGCCAGCTCGAGCGCCCCCCACCCCCCCATTATGGGGGTCGCGGTTACGAAAATAGGGGGCATACAGCCCTCCCCCCCCCCCCTCATCGGCTCCGCCATTCGGTCGAGCCACCTGGCCAGTGCGCTGGGCCAACCCAGGTGGGGTTGGTGCGGGCCGGGTCGGGCCCAGACCCCCCCATTTTGGATTGTTTCCGTTCGAACGCTCATAACTTAGGCTACGGACCTACGATCGACGCACCGTCAGTTGCGTTGAGACCGCTATGATGAGGCGGTCCGTTGAGATACTTCTTTGTGGCACTTTAAGATACATAGAGTATCAACCTGTAGCTCGTGGAGCAGACCCTCCCAAAGACGAGCGTGCGGAGTACGAAGACCGTGTAGCCGACTAAGATGTGACGACTGCTTGACCGACTCAACTTGGATTCAGTCGACTAGCCCAGTGGACGGAGCACTACTTTGTTTGGGTGCAGACCCATGACGGACGGAGCACTACCTGTGTGATAGTGCAGACCCGCGGTACTCGTCCTGAGAGTACCTCTGCAGGCTATTAGGGGGTGTGCACTACTGTGTTTGGGTGGCATACCCCGGCGGGAAGCACTACTATGTTTGGGTGGCTGGCCCCCGGTACTCGACATGAGGAGTACCTAAGCAGTCTTAGGTTAGTGAGCAGTACCTCAGAGTCGTGACAGGACCACTGTACACTCCAGAGACGGGGCTCTTCAGCAGTTGCGGTTTCGATAATAAAAATCCTGGTTTGAGCTGAGACTATGACCATTGTGTTTGCCTCATGGTTGAGATTGGTTACTTGATAACTTAGGTATATGTATGGGCATATACCTGGGTAGTGGTTATCCATTGATTTCATAATCTTTGTGTTTACTCATGATTGAGATGGGTTACTTGATAACTTAGGTGTATATATGGGCATATACCTAAGTAGAGGTTATCTATTGAGATTTTATTTGTGGTTATCCTTGTTGGTTTTAGAGAGACCTTGAGGGTCTCAGGGTCCCTAATGAGTATCATTATACTCACCCCTACACGGTCTATGCCCGCACCTCGTTGTATTGGTTGCAGACAATGGGTAGTGCTGACGGAGGCCGAGTGTTCGAGGACTGGACTGTCCACGGAGGTGGACCACATGACGAGTCAGTATACAGAGGTGGACTTCACGTCAAGATGACACTCGGAGGAGGTTGACGGGCGAGAGCATTGTGGAGGCTATCTATACCTACCCTTCAGGTAGGATCCGTGGTGGACGATCCAGGAGCTGCACTATCTGTACCTACCCTTCAGGTAGGATCTGTGGTAGACGATCCGGGAGCTGCGCTATCTATACCTACCCTTCAGGTGGGATCTGAGGAGGACGGTCGAGGAGCTGCTTCCTTTCTTACAGCAATTGTCTTTTCTATTGTACTTTAATTCAGTTGTAGTTGTAATTTGAGTTTGGTTTGTATTCTGGCCCATTTACTTTTCAGCACTTTCTATTGTACTTAGTGTTTTGCTTCTTCTTGTACTCTGTGGTGTTTAATTTACTTTTATAAAGGCAATGCCTTCCCATTTATCGGGATTTACGCCTTTGGTGCTAGTTGCCAGCCCCTGGCCTATGGAAGGCAGGCTTGGGGTAGTCACGGCATGAGCCCCGAGGACGGGTCGTGACAGATATTACTAGTGTAACAAAAAGATAGAGTCCTGAGATAAGGCTGCAACGATGATAAAATGAGAGATGAGGCCTCATTTTTTGTCCTTATTCTTGTGGATCTCAAAATAGGTGGATGACATGTACACATCCTCCCACAGAGTAGTGATCAAACAAACCTTTCACAGTTTATTGAGAGACTAAATTTTTGGTAGAGAATAATTTACTTCCTATTATGTATTATGAAAATTCATATAGTATAAACATGTCACATTAGTTCAAGAGATAGTGGTCACCCATGTTTCGGGGTAATATGGACCCCCAGGTAATTGATGAAGAGCTATAGTGAATGTTTTGATAATTTTATTTAATAAAAATCTAATTTGATGATATTATTTCATATACATAGGTCCTCTTTCAATGTACAATAGGGAGATACTATGGTGTGGTCAAAAAAAATCTGAATAATATGGTGATCCCTAAGCTGATTTGTGACCAATTTTTCTATGAGAAATATTACTAGGAGCCATTTTTTCAGTGTACATTCATGAGTTTTTGGAGTTAATAAAATTTAATAATATGATTAAATAGTACATGTTATGGTTCATTGAAATCATATGAAACAATATTAATATGGTGAATGATTTATTCATCTAACTACTAATTTTTCTTGGGTTCCCAGTGGGGAACTTTCAACTACTATATTCCCTCATTGAATTCCAACATTTTATAGGGTTCTTGATTGCTCTCTAATGATAGAGTATTTAAAATAGATAATTGATATCTAGAAAAATAAGGAAATGTAAAACACATAGTAGAGTTGTCGTGGGAGTTTTTTGTAATTATAAATTGTTCACATAAAAAATAATTTACTAAATGACACTATAAATAATGATCTAAAGCACACCTGTCCTATATAGAATGCTTCCCTCCAAGGGATTGCTGATACTATGTTGTAATGGGATGACATGACATGAAAATTTATTGTTTGACCGTAGATATGAGAAATAATCAATAAAAAATGACAGAGTTCTGAAATAGGAACATCAATAAAATTAGAGACATCTATGTGGTGTTTTGGTGGAACATAGTGTGGTAGATATGACCCATGGCATATAAGTTTCATGGAATGACCTAGGGTGGTAGTTAACTCTATGATAAAAATACACAACCTTCAAGTCGTGGTGGCCCACACAATGTTCATATAGAAGTAATATATGTTAATAGATAGAACATGATAATTGTATATATGAACATGTACGTATTTGACATGATTTAATGAGTGATTTATGTCTTCTCATTTAAATTATTAGTTTTAGAAAACTATGTTTTGAACATTTGTTTTATTTTCATAACCATAATTTGATAAAAATATATTCTTGAAGATCCTCTAGATTGAACCCTTGGACTATAGACATCCATTAGAGGAGATTCTATGATTAGACTCATCTGCTACTATTGTGACATTGATTTTTCAGTAGTGTGAATCTTGTGGGATATCATATTATAGGGGTTGATGTCTTATGATTTCATTATATTAATGAAATGACTACCAGTATATAATGCTATATTTTATTATTTTTGTTAGTGTATAATAGGAATTAAATGGGACATGTAATGATTAACAATCACTTAAGACACACATATCCATATAGGACGAGATAGTGTTATGCACTATAATTTAATGTTTTGTTGGACTCCTCATGTCTTAATCTTTTTTTAATGATTAGAAATACTATTTATCCTAAAAATTCTATTTTAAACATGTTTTAATGATCACAAATCCTATATATCTTACAAATCCTGTTTAATCTGTCTCAAATCATGTGTACTTATGGTTGGTTTATTTATACATTAAATAATCTTACCCAAGATCTTAATTTCTAAAATCATTTCTGATTTGTGTGAACTATATTTAATTTATTTTATAGTGATTTTCTATTTTGAATGATTAAGTATAATTTATTATTTTAATATAACTGTATAAGTGTATATACTGATATTGGGCTAAGTCTTAGAAACATTGATTCTGCCACTGGTTTTGGTTTTCTAGAAAAGGACCCAGAAACGATGAACTAGACACTGTGATGAGACCCCATGACCCACAAAATGGGACCAGACACCATGACCTATACATTGTTACCAGACACCATGATCAGTCACTGTGACTGTACACCGTGACAATACATCATGACCTAGACATCGTGACCAGACAACGTGACAAAACACAGTGATCCTAACACAGCATCTGTGCTACCGATTTCTGATATCTATAAAACTATGCCATCATAGCTGTCTCTCCACTCAAATGAAAAGAAGGAGGCATTGTCTGGTGAAGACACTTTTCCAAGTGACACGGTTCTCAGACAGACGGTGACACCATTCTGTAATTTGTTTTGTCGTTTCTAATTTAATCTCTAATGGTCATATTTGAGTCTTTTAAATGCACTGACATAATTCATATTTATGTGTAGACATTTCACCTAATTGTATGAGGTACTAGGTATAGAATACATGCATCTTTTTTGCTTCAACACATGAAATCCAAGAATAAACAGAAAAGTTTTTCCCAAAAACAAGCACTCGTGACATAGTGAAAGAAGCATGAGCATTCCTTAAGAAAAGAACACACACATGGAACATGATACATCTAAAGAACACATGAAGCAATAAAGAATCCAAAATATGGGATTCTATTGATCAAATTGGATAGAATCATCTCAATATAGACTCCATGAAGAATATGAGCCATATCTAACTGGAAACCAGAGCACAAGACTTGTGATACTCTATTTCTTGCTTGAGGACTTGATTCTGGCATCTGCTTCATCCTAGAAGTCCAGAGCTTCATAGTCTAACACACTGATCACATCTAACCTTACCACATCATTTTTCAATGTTGTGTGTTGTTTTTAGCTTTCGATCAGTGTGTGTGTTTATATTAAATCGCACACTATCTCTTTAATTAAACTAGTGGATACAGGATATCCTTCCCCTCACATAGTTTTACACTTGTTTACTCCCACATATATGTGAAAAAGAGGTCCATGATTGACCTGTTATTTTATACCAGCGAATAACTGTGGAATAGGTCATTTGACCTAGACAATCCTATGCACTATTGTTTACCTTGATCTAGGGTTTGGATCAATTTTATTAATATAAACTGCTTGGTGGCAGGTGATCACCCAGTGGAGTGGATTAGGTCTTGACTTGAGACTGTACCAATTGTCTTATCTACTATGTTATTTGATTTAGTTTTCTATGTTTTACTGTATAATTAAGAAATCACTAAATTCCATTTGATAGTTAATATTGGAAAGAAGGTATAATTTTTTTTCCTTATTAGAATAGATTAAAAAGTAATATTAATGACTGATATTAAGATTAATGAGAAATAATCCATTTTCTGAGAAGTTATTTAAATAGTCAATCTTTCATAAACATATTTCATTGATTAAATGGTCTATATTTATTTGAGAACCTTAGGAAAACTTTTTAAATAGCAATTTTTAATCGATACTCAATTCACCCCATTCTTGAGTAATCTACATAGACTAAAATTTGGTATCAAATGAAATTTTTAAACTCTTGTTTTTTAAACTATTCAACTGTGATTTCAGTTGTACTTTAAAGATCTGTAAATTTCCATTAATTCTATATTTCTAGCTCTTTAAATGTATTTTTTTATTATGGATAATAGTCTAGAAGGTGCTGCAACAAACAGACAACCATTATTTAATGGAACCAACTATTCCCAATGGAAAATTAAAATGAAAATACATTTAGAAAGTATGGGTTTTGAAATTTAGTCTTCAATTATATATGATTATAAGAATCCTTCTACAGATAGAATCACTTGGGATGATCCAACCAAGACTACCTATAATTGAAACTAAAAATCCATGAATGTTTTATATTGCACTTTATGAGATGAGAAATTTAATATAATTTTTGCCTGAAATCCTACCCATGAAATTTGGGATACTTTGTCTATTTCACATGAACTAACTTCCTATGTGAAAGAAATAAGACTTTATACATGTACTATTAAATATGATAACTTTAAAATGAAACCTGATGAGACTATTTCAGACATGTATCTTTGGTTCAACAAAATTTTCAATATAATGATTTCTCTTGGAAGAGATGTTACTACCAAAGAACAAATTATTAGGATTCTCATATGCCTACCTGACAGTTGTAGATGAACTACTATCTCTATTAGAGAGTTAGGTTACATCTGCAAGTAACCTGTAAAATAACTCATTGGGAATCTAATGATGTGTGAAGAGGAGAAGAAAGTAAACAAGGAAGATGAGGATGAACCCAAAAGAAACTATATTGCATTCAAGACCACCACCTCTAAACACAAAGAGAAAGGTAAATTGGAAGTCTTAGTAGATAGTTCTAGAAGTGAACAATCATCACCTAATAGTGATGAGGATATGGATCAATTAGGAAGAAGTTTTAAGAAATTTGACAAGAACAAGAATTTTTTAGGAAATCCTTACTTCAAAGGAAGATTTGATCAAAAAGGAAGCTAAAAGAAAGATTTTAAAAGAAGTTATAAGTCTAATGAGATTGTATTCTAGGAATGTAAGCAAAAGGGACATGTAAAGGTTGACTATCCCAAGATAATGTACAAAAAGATGTATGAGAACTAGGATATAAATTGTAAAAATACAATAAAAGCAACGTGGTGTGATTTTGTGGAAAATTCAATGGACTTAGAATAATCACATGATGATCTGGAAAACAAATAAAATATGTGTTTTATGACAAACACATCTGAGGTAACACTGGAATCTCCTGTACAAAATTCCTATTATTCTGGAGATTAGAGTGATTGTAAAAATATGTCTAATAATGAAATG
This sequence comes from Viscum album, assembly GCA_963277665.1. Taxonomy (NCBI): domain Eukaryota; kingdom Viridiplantae; phylum Streptophyta; class Magnoliopsida; order Santalales; family Viscaceae; genus Viscum; species Viscum album. Next base: position 710,431 of record CAUJRU010000136.1, on the reverse strand, counting down.
TTTTAATACTATAATAGGAATCAAGAGACATGTAATGAACTAAACGATAAAACAAGGCTTTAAAAAAAGCATTCTCTTACCTCAATTGTTCAATCAGAACTTACTATAGAAGAAGAGAATAATGTTTTATTACATAAAGAAAACAATGAACTAAAGCTATCCAATGATCAATTATAAAAGTACCTTGTAATTTTTACTGATGTTATAGATACCTTGGTATAAATTCTAGTTAAATATATTTCTCATTAATATACTACCGGTATTGGCTATCAACCTGTTAAATGAAACTTTAAAAGGACTAATTTTGTCTTTAAATCTAGGATATTGAGCTCTACTCCCAGTTCTGCAAAACAATCATCCAATTCAAATTACGATACACTCTCTACTACTTCATGCTTTTATAGAACAAATAGATTTTATTTTTCAAGAACTTTATATAATTGTTATTGGAAACCAGTGAGGCATATATGGGTTCTTAAAGCACTAGTCACTAATATCACTAGACCCAAAAAAATATGGGTACCAAAATCTGTTTTTATTTGACCATTTTGTAAGAATGTTTCTTAAAAAGATCTTGTAAAAGATTATGGTACTTGGACAATGGGTGTTCAAGATACATGATAAGAGACTATTCATGCTTCATGAACTTACTAAAAATTGATGGTGGACATGTCACCTTTAGTGAAAATGCCAAACGAATGATTGTTGTCCTTGGAAAAATCGGTAACTCTAACTCAGTTTTAATTAGCAAAGTACTTTTTGTTGATGGATTGAAATATAATCTTCATAGTATTTATCGACAATGTGATGATGGATTTCATGTTATATTTTAAAATGATGATTGAAATGTTTTTAATTCTAAAAATGAATTAGTGTTTTCTTCATTGAGAAATGAAAATGTATACCCTATTAACTCAGATTCTTAAGTTTCTCAAAATTATTCATGTTTAAGTGTATTTCAAAAAGAGTCTTGGCATTGGCATAAGATACTAGGACAATATAATATTCACTCCCTTATAAATATAACAAGAAAAATCTCAGTCACAGACCTAACGAAACATGACTTTCCAAAATGATAAAGTGTGTAATCCTTGTCAAAAGAGAAAGCAACACAAAATTTCATTCAAACCAAAGAAAAAAGTGTGAACTTCTGAACCTCTAAAATTGGTTTACATGGATTTGTTTGGACCATCTAGAGTTCATAGTTTAATTAGGAGGAACTATGTTTATGTTCTTGTAGATGACTTTTCTAGATATACTTGGACTTTCATTTCGGCTCACAAAAAGGAATCATGATCTTATTTTATTAAATATGCCAAAAATATAGAAAGCTGTAGTGGACATAGAATTAAATCATTAAGAAGTTATGATGGTTGTGTGTTTGAAAATCAAGAGTTTGAATCATTTTGCTGTAAAAATGGCTATAGTCCTATTTTCTCTGCCCCTAGAACACCTCAATAGAATGGAGTTTTAGAAATAAGAAATAGAACCTTGCAAGAGATTGTTATAACCATGATTATTGAATATGACATACCTATTTATTTTTCAGTTGAAGCTGTAAATAAAACATGACATATTATTAATAGATTCTGGATTAGACCCAATCTTAAAATGACTCCATATGAGTTATGAAAAATTAGAAAACCCAAAGTGAACTACTTCAACGTATTTGGTTTCTATGTCTATATATTTAATACTAAGTAAAATTATGAAAAAAAATATCATCCAAGAGTGTTGAAAGAATCTTCCTAGGATATTTAATCTTTAGTAAATCCTATATTGTGTTTAATATATTAACTAAATGTGTGGAAGAATCCTTCCATGTCAAATTTGATTAAATAGATCCACGTGAGCCTAAGACTACTCCAGAGAACCTAGAGGATAATGTGTCAAATATGGACATTAATTTAAAATCCTTTAACCATCCTATAAAGGAATTTGTGAAAACTTTTAGGTCTAGAAATTCTTTAGATTCATGTCACCATGAACCTGAACTTATTGATGGGCCTGAAATTACTAGTCCTTTTTTTTTCTAGACCTTTTTGAACTCTTAAGACCTATCCTTTAGATGCTATTATAGGAGATCGAGATAAAGGAACTCAAACAAGAGATTATATTCGAAATCAGGTTGAACATCAAGTTTTCCTGTCATAACTTGAACCTAAAATCATTCATGATGCTATCAATGATGAATTTTGGGTGATGAATATGCAAGAAGATCTTAATTGGTTTGAAAGGAACAATGTTTGGAAACTTGTTAACAGATTCAAAGACACGTTTATCATAGGCACTAAGTGGGTGTTTAGAAATAAGGTAGATAAAGTTGTTATCATTGATAGAAACAAGTCTAGATTGGTTGAATATAGATATATTAAAGAAGAAGGAACTGACTGTGAAGAGACCTTTGCACCAAGAGCTTGACATGAAGCCATCAGAATTCACCTTGCTTATAATACACATCTAAATTTAATACTATATCAAATGAATGTTAAGAGTTAATTACTAAATGGTTATATAGATAAGGATTTCTTTGTTGATAAACCCCCTGGTTTTAAAAATCCTCACATTCCAAATCATGTTTTTAAATTATTAAAATATTTCTATGGTTTAAAATAAACTTCAGAAGCCTAGTGTGATAGATTAAGTTCCTTTATTATTACCAAAGGTTTTACAAAAAAAATTAATTATCATAACATTTTTATAAAACGAATTTCAAATGTGGTTTTGGTATATTAAATTTATGTACATGATATTATCTTTAGATCTTCAAAAAAATACTTATGTATTTAGTTTTCTAAAATGATGCAAAAAAATTTGGAACGAGTTTAATGGGTGAACTAAAATTATTTCTTGGATTTCAAATCATTCAAAATAATGATGGTTTTATTTTAAATCAAATCAAATATACTAAAGATCTTCTTATACATTTTGTCTTAGATAGCACTTAAAGTAGTGACACTCTAATGAGTACTACTTGTAAGTTAGATATTGATGAAGACGAAAAATCTATTGATCAAATAACTTATAGAGGAATAAATGGAATACTACTCTACCTAATAGCTATCTGACCTGAAATTTTGTTGAGTGTATGTATGCATGCTCATTTTCATGAATACCCTATGAAATCTCATCTAAATTCTATTAAGATAATGTTCAAATTCCTCAATCATACACCCAATCTTGGACTATTCTATCCTAGAAGACAATCAATGAAGTTATTTTTCTATTCTGATGTTGAATTTAGTGGTTTTATATTAGATAGAAACATCACCTATGGAACATGTCACTTTTTATGCAGGTCACTAGTATCATGGTGTAGTAAGAAACAAATTTCTACTGCATTATCTACTATCATGACTGATTACATAGTTGTAGTTGTTGGGTAAAAAATTTCTTAGTGAAACACACATTACTAGATTATGGAAATCAATTCAGGAATGTACCTATAAATTGTGACAATACAAGTTCTATTAAAATCTCAAAAAATCTTATTTCACACACTAGGAAAAAACATATTGATATAAGACATCCCTTTTTGAGAGATCATTATCTAAAAGGTGGATCACTTTGGAATTCATTGGAACTGAATATCATCCCACTGATATATTCACCTAACCATTAAATTATTAATGAATAGATTACATCATACATGAATTGGGAATGATAATTATTAAGAAGTAAGTTTACTGTTTCACAGCTTACTGTTTCACAGTTTAGAATTTCACAAGTCACTGTCTTAAGATGACTCTAACAGTTCTATAGTTTTACTGTCTAAAAAGTTGTTGTTTAATGTTTATGATCACATAGTTACTATCTCTCGGTTACTGTATGGAACTTACTCTCTCAATAAATATGGTCTCACTATTTAGAAATCACACAATAAACATATCACTGTGAAAATGAGTTACGGTCTCACCATGAAAACCAGTTACAGTCTCACTATGAAAACCAGTTACTGTCTCAACATGAAAACCTGTTACAGTGTATCCGTGAAAGTCTATTCTGGTATCATCGTAAAGATGATTTATCATTTTATTTACATATTATAACCCATATCTCTATAATTAATTATTTAATTCTCTTACTTTCCCATGCTTTTGAATTTTCAACCATTGATATCCTAAATGATAAAAACGAAAGATATTTCACTCTCTTCTTCACCTAATCTCTCTTCTCGCAAACTGTAACCCCTCCTTCAACCTTTCTTTCTCTCTTGATCCTTCATTGAATACCCCGGATGAAACTTCTATCCTCATACACTTCTGAGAAGTGCAGATCTAAGAAAAATATGAAAATAGAACCAAAGTTAGTACCCAAAGGTCCTTTGAATCCAAACATGGTGAACAGAATAGTGGTACTTGAAAATGAAATCTACAACGAGTGGTTTTTGTCAAGTATGTCTTTAGTATTGAAAGTACTTAGAGAGAAAGGATGTCAGGTTTGGTTCATAAAGAAGGATCGGCTGATTTACCCAAAGCTATTTGCACAGTTTTATTAGTTCGTTCAATTTTATTTTGATACAGAATATGGTTTTGTTGTGAGAAGTTGGATCATTGGCCATAGATATACCTATTCATTGAGGTTATGGGATTATTGCCTAAGGATACCTCATGAAGACATTTTTGAGAACTACCAGAGAGGTCCTCCACCTCCAAGTGAGATCTTTATTTTAGAAGAATCTTTGAGAAGCATGAATATGAATGAAACAAAGAGAATATCCATAGCTAGTGATCTAGTTAGTGAAGCCAAAATTTTGTTCGAGTTTGTTCAGAATTTGATTAGCCCCGAAATTGGTATTTTTCTACACTTAAGTACCAAGATGTATTTTTGAAACATTTCATGAAAAATAGACACAAGATTAACCTATGTAAGTATGTTATAATTTATATGTGTGAGTTTATGAATAAAAACTCCAAGTCAACCTCCCTATTCTACTCAAGATGAATCTCAGCTATGCTTCTTGCTAAAGGGTTGGTTAGACTCAATTAAGAGGTCATAAAGAACTATGAATTTTGTATCTCAAAGGTGATAGTTAAGAGAAATAAAATCAGTTGGAATCTATAGAGAAAAAAATGGGTGGAGGATAATGACATGATTTATGAAAAGTTCAACCCAGTTGACCATCCTTCAAGACCTGAGAACATTTCTGATCTAGGTTTGGAACTAGATGAAATTTATGACTGTCTGGTTAAGGAAGAATAAGAAAAAGAGGTTGTTGTACCAACATGGAAAACTGTCCTAGATAAGGAAGATAGTGGACATGTACCTCAAGTCTTAAGTTATAAAAAATTACATGTTCCATACAAAGTCGTTGATTTTGAAGGAGAACCCATTTATAAAGAAAAATATGCTCTAAGTGAAAAAGAAAAGCATGTTCTAAAAGGGAATCTTGAAAAAGATCTTTCTCTTGAGAAAAACCTTCTTCTGGGGAACATTTGGAGGAACAATTTCTTCCTAATGTTATCCCATCTATTGAGGAGAGAATGGAGAAATACTTTCAGTTGGATAGAAAAGAAATGGTTGAGGAAATTCGGGATGAAATCCTAGAAGTAGATCAAAGAGAAAAATCACTTAGTCCTGAAAAAGATGCACATGTTGAGGGGGAGTAGCACCCAAATCTGGTAGGTGTTGAAGAGACAAATCCAATTAATCCATTCTCTATGGTTACATGATATAAATTCACTATGTATTTTTATGTGAATGATTTCTGCGAAGATTCAGTTAAAGTTACATATCTGTATAGTATATTTCAATTGAAACTGGTATCTTCTTCTGAAGTTACCTTTTTAAAGGAACCTGATCCAGTCTTAGCTTCTATTCCTGAACCTTCACAAGAACCTTCCATGTTGGTGAGTAAGTACTATTTGAATACATTTAGAGCTACCCTATTATCTATAGTTGAAAATCTTATGAATACCTAACCTACTCCTATAACAAACTTGAGTGAAAGAGATGCTACCCTATTGTTAGAAAATATCATATGGTAGATTTAGCCAAAGATGCTTCATGAAATTCAAGTGGTCAGAATTGATAAAAAAACATCTAAGTGATGATTTAAAATAACTCAGAGCTATGGATGAAGATATTTAGAGAGTGTTGAAATTAAGATGAAATCATGTTTCTCATTCTTTTGAGGATGGTAGTTGTCAGATTTCATAGGAAGTTAGCTCCCTGATTCAACCTAATTTAACATCCTTATCTGAAAAGGTGGAAAAAAGAAATAAGCACATAGTTCAAGAAAAGTGTGAACTTGTTATTATTTTTAAATGGTTGACTGGTGAGTATAAATAATGTATCCAGAATGTTATGAAACAACTTAAGTCTTTTACATCAGTTGTTATTACTTCTAGAGCCTCTGGACAATCATCTCAACCCTCCTTGGACAGTGATCTGCTCAGAACAGTTGTTAAAGAAGAACATCAACCAGTGATCAATGTCTTTGACAAAGAGTCTCTATCTGAATTTGTCAAGAACAGTGATAGAGTTCTAAATTTTTTGGTAATTCATTCTAATATTTTAAACATTTCTTAGGAAGAAATTACAATGAAGGTTTATTTCTACTTCAATGGGATCTTCTCTAATCATTATATAAAAAACCATTTCAAGTACCTTGTAGAGAATCGGAAAATCTATCCTGTCACTCAAGCATTCAAAACTCAAGTTTAAAATCTCAAATATTTCACTCCATTGTTGTAAATGTTCATAGAGAATAAAGATGACTTTGATATAGCGATTCTGTTTGGTGGTGAGATTATTACTGACTTCATCAAGCTATTGAGGCCTTATCTTCATTTCTAGAGCACTGTTATTTGGGCTCTAGTAGCTGCACCCTTGAGACCAGGTTTTCATACCTTATCATCCTCTACCCTTGCCTCTACCCTTATGTCGATCTCTCAGGCTCTGAGTTGGATGAGACATGTTATCCTTGACCCGCAATTTCCTCAAACTTCTACCCAACCTACCTTGGCACATTCTGTTTTTTAAGGACACCCTTCACCTTATTTTTCAGTTTGTTCACTTAATTCTTAAACTTCCACTTATACTCCTATGGATTATCCTGTTGCTTCTTCCAAGGGAAAATAGAAGAAATCCAGTGCTGAAGAAAAGTGACTACTATATTTTGATAGGGATATTGTTGAATTTTTTGCCTACTGTTTGTAATGACACTTTTTTATCTAATGCATTGTGAACTCTTCTTATCTGTACTCTTTTTTACTTTTTTACTCCTTTTGATAATCCCAAAAGGTGGAGATACATGCACTCTAAATACAAAATAATGAAGCGATGCATTCACTAATAAAAGATACCTCACTCACATGATTTGTGATCATCAAAACGGGGGAGATTTTTGGACTCCTACAATCTTAATAGTGTTTTAATGAAAAAAACCCTATTTATTCTCCAAATCTTATTTATCCTACAAATAATGTCTTAATATTGTTTTAATGATCACAAATCCTATATATCCTACATATCCTATTTAATTTGTCTCCAATCATGTTTACAGATGTTTGGTTTATTTATGCATTAAATAAACCTACCCAAGATCTGAATTGGTAAAATCATGAATGATTTGTGTAAACTATATTTAATTTATTTTATAATGAATTCCCATTATGAATTAATAAGTCTAATTAATTCTATGAATATCACTATTTAGGTCTGTATACAGATATTTGGCGATTTCTAAGAAATAGTTAGTCTACCACCGGTTTTGGTTTTCTGGAAAACGACCCAGACACCAAGAATTAGACATCGTGACCAGACACTGTGACATGGACACCGTGATCAGACACTGTGACCAAGACACCGTGACTAAACAACATAAGCAGATAGCATGACTAGACACTATGACCCATACATCGTGACCAGAAACCGTAACAAGATATCGTGATCCTTACAGCACACTTGTGCTACTGGTTCCTGATCTCTATAAAACTATGCAATCATAACTCTCTCACCTCTCAAAAGAAAAAATGGAGACACTATTTCGTGAAGCCACTGTTTCCAAGTGACACTATTCTCATAGAGACTGTGACATCATTCCCCAATCTATGTTTTCATTTTCAATTTAATCTCTAATGGTCATATTTGAGTCTTTTAAATGCATAGAAATAATTAATATTTCATTGTAGACATGTCACCTGAAAGTATGAGGTATGAGGTGTAGAATACATGCATCTTATAGACTTAAACACAAGAACTCCATAAATAAAATGAAAATTATTGACCACACAAAAGCACTCATGCCATAGTGAATGAATTACGAGCATTCTCGAAGAAAAGAACTTACTCCTGGAACGTGATACTTCTAAAGAACACATGAAGAAATCATGTATCCAAAAGCTAGGATACCATTGATTAGATTTGAGACATTCTTTTCAATATAGACTTTATAAATAACATGAGCCATATATAACTAGAAACTAGAGCACTAGACTTGCGATACTCTTTTTCTTGCAAGAAGACTCGATTCTTGCATCTTGTTTCCGACGCTTTCGTCGGGGCACACACATCCGTCTGTGGAGGATGTGCTGCTTTTTCCCCGCATTCCCGCTTTCCAATGGCAGGCGGCAATCGTTCCTCGTTCAGGTATGTCTTCTCCTTGATCGAAACGGGATAATGGGATATCGGTTTTTCCTTCCGTGGATTCATCCTCGGAACTCGTCACCTAGTCCGGGTCTCCCTCATAGATTTAATACGTTGTTCATGAATCTCATTCCCGTTTCCATATCTTCATGGACGCCGGTTAATTACACTACTTTCGTCAAGAGTTTCCGGAGGGTCTTGACATGGTAGCGACCTTCGGTTGGAGTAGACGGCAATATCAGGCATGTCGGGGCATCTCTGGGTGCGTGGACATAGGGGAACCTGTATTCTTCCTCATAAGAGGGCATCTCAAGGGTGCAGAACCCGAGGCATGTATCTGAGGTTTTCCTCAGCTTCCCGTGTTTAACACAGGGTATTCCGCGAGTTTAACGTCTTACGGAGACGGTTACGCCAATGGCATGTCATCCGAGGTTTTCCTCAGGCATCTCATGTTTATCACGAGGTAGGTCATGAGTTTAACGTCTTACAGAGACGGTTACACCAAAGGCGTGTCATCTGAGGTTTTCCTCAGGCATCTCATGTGTATCATGAGGTAGGCCGTCAGTTTAACGTCTTATGTAGACTGAATGAGGGTGATCAGAATGTCCCATATAGACTGATCAGATTGGTATATTTCAAGGAGAGAACACCTAGAAGATGGATGGATCAGAACGCCCAATGAGGACGGATCTGAGGTGGTGCACTCCCCAGAGGGGAGATGTCACACCGTAATGGCTGATCTGAACACCACTGAGGGAAAATCAGGGGATGTGCACCCCAGGATGGGGTACACCACGGATTACCATTGGTTGGGATTGAACCTCTTGGAGGTTTCATACGTACCCTGTGTAGAGGACAGGGATCAAAACCCACATAGTTCGAAAGGGTGAGGAATCGGGGTGTACACAGAGGACAACAACCCGGAGATATGCTGGGGCTTACATGTGGAAAGTGGCCCATGCACCGCTAGGAGCAGCGAGGATGTGGATGGCATGATCCCACCGGGATGTGGAGGCCCGGGTGAGAATCCGGATAGGTGATGGATGGATGAATGAAGTGGAGGGGGAATGAAATGGGACCATCGCAGGGGCGACAGTGAAGTTGGGCTTGAGCCTTGAAGAGGATTCCTACGTATCCCCATGGCAGGGAATCAAAGTTCGTGTAGTTCGGGATGGTGCCGGTGAATTGACGTGAAGGTGGAACTTGGCCCGATGGATGTCGTCAGCGAACCAACGTAAAGGTGGACCTTGGTCCGATGCATCAGTGAACCGATGTGAATGTGGACCTTGGTCCGATGGGCATAGTCAGCGAACCGACGTGAAGGTGGGCCATGGTCCGATGGGAATAGTCAGTGAACCGACGTGAAGGTGCACCTTGGTTCGATGGGCATCATCAGCCAACCGACGTGATGGTGGACCTTGGTCCGATGGGTATCATCAGCGAACCGATGTGAAGGTGGACCTTGGTCTGATGGGTAGAGGGCTTGAACCTCGGGGAGGCTTCTTTCATACCATGCCTTGACATGGATCAAAGACCACGTAGTTCAAATGATGGAATTCGTCAGCGAACTGATGTGAAGGCAGACCTTGGTCCAATGAGAGATGGGCTAGAACCTCGGGGAGGCTTCCTACGTACCATGCATTGACATGGATCAAAGACTTCATAGTTCTTATGATGGAATTCATCGGTGAACTGACGTGAAAGTAGACCCAGGGGTCCGCTAGTTGTGGGCTTGAACCTCGTGAAGGCTTCCTACGTACCATGCCTTGACATGGATCAAAGTCCTCATAGTTCGGATTGGTCACAATGGCTTGCCGTCAGACTGAAATATAGTTTAACATCATGCTGGACGAGAGTGAACCCTGAGGTGAATAAATGACGGGCGGTGTCCTTGAACCTCGTGGAGGCTTCCCACGTACCATGCCTTGACATGGATCAAATTCCCCGTAGTTCGGGTGGTGACAACAGCTTTCCGTCGGACTGGAATGCAGTTTAACGTCATGCTGGATGAAAGTAGAACTCGACGTGAATTGGATGATGGGTGGGCTTGAACCTCATGGAGGCTTCCTATGTACCATGCCTTGTCATGGATCAAAGACCTCGTAGTTCGGGTGGGTGTACAGTTTAATGTCATGCGGGATGAGGGCATACAGTTTAACGTCATGCTGGACGAGGGCATGCAGTTTAACGTCTTGGTGGACGAGGGCATGCAGTTTAACGTCATCCTGGACGAGGGAATGCAGTTTAACGTCATGCCAGACGAGGGCATGCAGTTTAACGTCATGCTGGACGTGGTATTGTCATATCCAATGCCAACTCTAAGCCCACGTGAGTCATGCTCGGTGTGAGAAACAAGAGACAGCAAGGACTTGACGATCACGCCGCGAAGGGTGCGTCCATGAGAAGCGAAGAGGGGATTACGCGTTAGGCGGCCCATTAGTGCTGGGACTTACTCCATGATGGAGGCCCGATGAAAAGGATGATGATAGTTTTGGGCATGAGCCTCATGGAGGCTTCCTACGTATCCCCGTGTCGGGGAATCAAAGTCCGTGTAGTTCTCCTGTTGGCGGCTTACCGCCGATTGGGGGTTTCAACGGCTTACCGTTGGATTGGGTCACAACGGCTTACCGCTGAATGGGGTGTCAACAGCTTACTGCTGGATGAGATCAAAATGTATTACCACTGGATAAGGATCACAATGGCTTACCATTGTATGGGGTCGCAACGGCTTACCGCTGGATTGGGTCACAACGGCTTACCGCTTAATGGGGTGTCAACGGATTACCACTGGATGAGATCAAAACGGCTTACCGTTGAATGGGGTGTCAATGGCTTACCGCTGGATGAGATCAAAACGGCTTACTGCTGGATAAGGATCACAACGTCTTACCGCTGTATGGGGTCTCAACGACTTACTGCTGGATTGGGTCACAACAGTTTACTGCTGTAAAAGGATGTCAACGGCTTACCGTTGCATGCGATCACAACAGTGGATGGGGCTTACGCGAGGAAGCTGCCCGGGTGCCGCTAGGGAGCGGCAATGGTGGAAGGGGCTTACGCTAGGAAGCTGCCCGAGTGCCGCTATGGAGCGGTAATGGTGAATGGGGCTTAAGCTTGGAAGCTGCCTGGGTGCCACTATAGAGCGGCACTGGTGAATGGGGCTTACGCTAGGAAGCTGCCTGGGTGCCGCTATGGAGCGACACCAGTGAATGGGGCTTACGCATGGAAGCTGCCCGGGTGCCGCTATGGAGCGGAAATGGTGAATGGGGCTTACACAAGGATGCTGCCCGGGTGCCGCTATGGAGCGACAATGGTGAATGGGGCTTACGCTAGGAAGCTTCCCTGGTGCCGCTAGGGAGCGGCAATGGTGCATGGGGCTTATGCTAGGAAGCTGCCCGAGTGTCTTCCTCATGTCTGGCCATGAGGGCATCCCAACTCACTGGTGAATTGAGGCCTTCACCTATGCACTAGAACACAAGAGGGATAATGCCAAGGGGCATTGGAATCATGGTACTATAGTCATGGCATTGAGCATTTTATTCTTGGAGCATAAGGAATATCTCGTATAGGGAAAGAGGCATCCTATAATTTGTTAGATAGGGAGTACTACAGTTTAAAGTCATATAGATCGGGCTGTTGGAATCTTATGCTTGGAGCATAAGGCATCTCTCGTATAGGGCAAGAGGCTTCCTATTTTTGGAACATAGGGCACACTACAGTTTATAGTCATGTAGAGAGGACTGTTGGCATCTCATGCTTGGAGCATAAGGCGTATCTTGCTTGGAGAAAGAGGCATCCTATCCTTTGTTAGATAGGGAGTACTACAGTTTAATGTCATGTAGGTAGGACTATTGGCATCTTATTATTGGAGCATAAGGCACCTCTTTCTTGGATCAAGGGGCATCCTATGTTAAAATCATAGGGTGTACTACAGTATAGAGTCATATAGATAGGACTGTTAGGAAGAAGGTGCCTAGAAATGGTTGGTGTCGGGACTTACGCAACAGTGGCCCTTTGTGGTTCAACCTGGCATAGGAGCCAAGTGATTGGGTCTGGAGGAGTTACCTGAGGAATGGTTCGACTCAAGGTACTCGGGGAATTGATGATGAGAAACTCAACTCACGGCATAGGAAACAAACCAAGAGGAATACATCAACTCAATGTGTTTCATGGTGTGTGGAGGAGTGTATCAAATTATGGTATTCCATAGGTTGGAGGTGGGAGCGCAGAAGGGCGCAATGGAAAATCCCGGCATCCCGGCCCGAAAAGCTCACGGTGCAACTCTCCATTTTTCATGGGGGTCTGTGATGGGTGCGAAGGGACTATCCTAGAGGGCTAGGACTGCAGCCCGGCACTGACCCCGAGCGGGGGTGCGGGGGTGCATCCCCCGTGGTATGGACTGGTGGGTGCGAAGGTAGGATCCTCAAGAAGGATAGGTCTTCGCGAAGAAGCCTCGCTAAGTATGGCCTCGCGGAGCAATGGTCTCTCGCAGAGCAAAGGGTTCTCGCGGAGCAAAGGGGTCTCGCGGAGCAAAAGCGTCTCGCGGAGAAAAGGGGTCTCGCGGAGCTTGGTCTCGTGGAGCAGCATCGCAGAGCATGGGCTCGCGGAGCATCGACTCATGGAGGATGGTCTCACGGAGCAGCATCGTGGAGCATTGGCTCGCGGAGAATGGACTCACAGAGCCTCGGCTCGCGGAGCAGCAACGCGAAGGATGCTGCTCGCGGAGCCTGGCTTCGTGAGGCCGCAATGCGGAGCTCCGCTCGGCCGCCCATGGGGAGAAGTGGCTGTGGCCGTCTGTCTGGATAAGGGGGGTGAGCTGGGTATTTATAGGCAAGGGGCGTCATGAAGCCGGCCTCCCACGCCGCCTCGGGTGCTTCACGGCGTGCTCGCGAACGTCAAATCTGCTCGTGGAGAGGTACCGCCTCCGGAGCTTCACGGCGGGCACGCGAACATCAAATTCGTTCACAGAGCATCCCACCTCCTGTGCTTCGTGGTGGGATCACAAACATCAGGGCGCTCGCGGAGCCTCTCACCTCATTCCTTCGCGGCGGCGCTCCGCGATCACGGAGGGGGCTTCACGAATGGGCTTCGCGAACCAGATTTCCAGCCCAACTTCAAATGTCCATAACTCTAAATTCGTAGATCCGTTCGGGCCCTGCGACCTACCAAATCAAAGCTTGCGAAATAGAATACGATCTTGGATCATGTATGGAAGCATTTGGGAAATTTTGGGGATGCGTTTTCTAGGGTCTACACATCTGCTACATCTTATAAGTCCAGAGCTACATAGACTAACACTCAGAGAACTTCTAACCTTCTCTCATTATTTTTTCCATATTGTGTATTGTTTTTAGATTTTTCTAAGTATGTATGATTAGGTATTAAAACACACACTATCTCCTGCATTAAACTATAAGATACAAGATAACCTTCTTCGCACATTTTTTTACATTTTTTACTCCCATAGATAAGTGTAGAAGAGGTCCCTATTTGACCTGTTAGTTTATACCGATGAAGAACTGTGGAAGAGGTCGTGTGTCTTTGACAGTATTATGTACTATTTTTACCCCGGTCTAGGGTGTGGATCATGTTTATTAATATAAATTACATGGTGGTAGGTGATCACCTATTAGAGTGGATTCGGTCTCAGTTTGAGACTGAACCACTTGTTTTATCTGCTGTGTTATTTGATTGATTTTGATCTGTTTTACTGTATAATTTAGAAATCACTAAATTTACTTTGATAATTAATCTTAAAAAGAAGTTATAATTGATTTTACTTGTTATAATAGCTTCAAAAGTAATATTAATTACTGATATTAAGATTACTGATAATTAATGAATCTTCGGATAAGTTATTTAAACCATCAAACATTCATAACTGTTTTACTTCGAATAACTGGTCTCTTTTTGTTTTTCTTAGGGAACCTTTTAAGAAAACATTCTAAATAGAAATTTTTAATAGACACAAAATTTTCCCTCCATCTTGAGTACTCTACTATGAACAACTATTTTAAATCACATAATTTGGTCATTGTGAGCCTTTTAAATCTAGAACAATATTCTAATGATTAATAGTAATGGTGGTTGATTATAGAAAAGTTTTCTTCATGGATGTACTTGGTTTACCTATGCATTAGGATATTTTTTCAAGATTTAATTTTACCCTGGAAATATTTTAATTTATTTTATATCATATCAAGAAGAACATGCATAGATTTGAGAGATAAGGTCATAGATAGGGGTCTTCATATGAGGAATTTTATTAGGCCTAATGTTTCTCCATATGTGGCTTTTGTATTTTTTTCCTTAAGGAGTTAGTTGGGTGAATGATATTTTGTATTTAATATCATCACCCAAAATATGTCATAATCAATAATAAATAACCATTATGAAGAAATATTTATATATTAGATCAACTAAAAGGGGTGAAATTGTCATGGATGATTAAAATAAAGTAAATATATCTCCAGATATGATTAGAATAAGATGAAATATTAGAAATAAATTAGGATGTTCCTAAGGCCATTGTGAATAACTAGTGATTCCATTTTCAATATGTAATTTAAAGTAGTGATTATATGGGCTATGAATTGGATGTTTTATTATTTCCTATACTATTTTTAGTGAATTAATTTTTGAAATCTATGTTTACTTATCATATGATGTAGTTAGTTCTATTAATTTTATGATGGATTTGGATACACATAATGATCATCGATGATATGTTAATCTCCCGATGTTTTAACAATTTTTTGATTTTTTACACCAAATATTAGAGAATTATTTTCTCTTATGGAGATGTGGCTACGATCCCAATGGAGATTAGGGATGTATTATCTTGGGAGCTACCAAATATTGTGATGAAGTGAAATTGTATACTTGGAATATATGTTTATTATTAGAGATGAATTTTATATTTCTCTTAGATTTTTTCTCATTTTAATGAATTGTACCATAACAAAAAGCTATTGGTTTGGTTAGTGAAATATTATGTTGATTTTGATGAGTTTCAAATGAGATTATATAGCCCTTAAGTATTATGTGTTCATAAATAAGGAACTTTTTATTTGGTGTTCTGTGATTTCTTTTGAGTAGGTTTTCAATTTATATTATTGAATTGGTATGTAGTGATTAAATAAAATTCATGAAATTTGGTAAACTATAGATAAAATTACATGGCCAATGATTTAGATATAATATATGTGGTGTTATCCCTAAAAAATTCATCATACTACCTTCTTGGTGATTGGGTTGACGTCAATTCTGCACATAAATGTCTTAGTTATTTATTAAAATTGAAGGACCACATCATATAATAGATGTGATGAAAAAAGTCCATAAAAATTATATCATTGAGATAATTGTTACTCAAGGAAGGAGAGAGGTCGTAGAAGATTAACTATGTAGAAAATCTCCTTCACATATGATAGTGGATGAATCTATATAGATAGAATCATTGATGATTTCATTAGTGGATAAAAGAGAAGAATCATTTATCTGATTGAGGGGCTTGACGCCTTCAGTTCATTCGTGTGTGAGGTAAGAATAACATAGATACCATGATTATGAGGTATTTTTTTACCACATATTTAGAGGATATTATTCTAATGGATTCATCACTGGTGGGGAGAATTTCGACACCTTTGTGGATGCATAATAGTATAAGTAGCACTGTGTTGGGAGATTCTATGGTTGTTATAAATATTCCCCATAGAGTTACTTATTAATTTTAAAAATATATTATAGTATCTTTCAAAGTAGTTTTTGGAACAATGATTAAAGATGATTGTGTTGTTGTTATCTTTAAAAAATTTTGTGATTAAGATTTTAAATACATAGAATCGCATTAAATAATTTTTTCACAGTCTTATAAGGTTCTAAAATGGAATTCCAATTCAATATCAACATTTTTTTAATATGGATTTCATTGAAAAAAGAGTCAATAAGACTATTTTGGTTATCATTGATGGAAATTAAATGTTATGCAAATTCACCTCGATATAAATTTATATTATGGTGGAAATTGTTGGTCATAGATAAATATCAAGAGGGGGGTAGAAATTAAAAATTAAAAAATTAAAGTGAAATGTAATGGTAAATGAAGATATAAATTATTTTTATAAGTAAAATCAATAATTTGATATCAATTGATAAATTAGATCCAAAGTAAAAAATTAATTCAAACATATATAAATCAACAATGAAAAGTTGATATATATGAACTAAAATTAAGAAATTATTTGTATCAATGTTGAATGATGAAATAAAAATATTTTAAGGGATGAAAATAAATTTGATACTGGTTTTCATCAATAACATGGTGTAATCCACTATATGTCTTTCCCTTGGGTTGATATGTTTATGTTATTTCTACTATGATCATGGTGGGGAGTAAGAAATCCATACCTTGAAATTATGGATAATCCCAATCAAAAAAATCATCACATGAATGGAAACCCATCCCTTAATTTTTTTAGCCACAATATCCCAATGTATGATAAGATAATAGATTTGATGATTCCATAACAAATCCCAATTTTAATTCTTCCCCATAATATCCCAATAAAATGTGTAAAAAATAGGTTGAAGTATTTTGAAAAAATTAATAGATATAACCCCTACGTTATTTATAAGTAATTGGAAATGCAGGTGTCTCTTTGATGTATGGATTTGAGGATGATAGGGATTTGGTTTGATGGAGTCATAGATTTTGTTTTCAAGTGTGTATTAAATCCATTTTTAGTTATCAGAAAACAATTATCTTTATTTTTTATCTTCCAGAAGAGATGGAAAGTTTATGGAATTTATTAGGGACATTGATGATGAATTAATAAAAAATAATTTCATTTTGGGAAATAATAAATTCTCTTTCAAGTGACTTTTATTAACCACACTGGCTAGTAGGTGCACCTCAATACCATGATGGTTGGTCACCTTGATCTCACTAGGTCAAGAAATCCCTCAATATAGAGACATAATAATCTAGTGACCATCGAATGGAATTCCTGAGGATTGCAGCTACATTGGATCTATCATTTCCTCGCTATTGTTAATCCACTGGTCGTTGGGTTCACTCATAATGCTCCTGTATCGTTGTCCATGTAAAACTAGATAGGCATTAACCTACTCCAAAAATATGGAATAACCTACTATGTTCCTTATTCATTCGGATCCACCATTTATATAATGAATGAATATAAAATAATATTATTTGTTTATGATTAATCATTCTTTTACATTATAGAATAAACAAATAATATTATTTTATAGTCATTGATTAAATAAATGGTGGATCCAACTGAATAAGAATGATTAATGATTAATCTATGGAATTATAAATATTATCAAAATTCCATTGAATAACATTATGAATTCTATCTGAAATACGAAATACAGTTGAAAACTTTTAACTAAAAAACAGTGAACCAAAATTTTTAAATATATAATTATGTATTTATGACCATGAAAACAACATGGGATATAGATTAACAAAAATATCCATTGATTAATTATAACATCCACCTATTATGGAAATACATATCATGTTTAAATATGAAAATGTTATTGTATATTTCAATATACGATATTATATATTCTCTAGATTAAAATAGTAAAGATATTTCATATATTATAAAGGAAATTATATTTAACATGAATTTCTATAGACCCCCCTTTTAAAACTATAAATTAATAATAGAAAAAAATATTTAATTAATTCCTCCTGTTTAGGTTTAAAAACATAACTGTAAATAAACAACCCATCTAATTATCAATTTTATATCCTAATTAAAAAAACCCCATTGGACATAAAATTAGCTCCACCTTTATAAAAAAAATATTTTTCCATAAAATTCAAGGAACTTATCCCCCTTTTCAATTATCAAAATGAAATATGTAGAGGGTATAGACAAATATATATAGAATGATTTAATAAGGATAAAAATAATTATGTTAAAATATTTTTGGAAAAATAGAAATAATAATTTTAAAATATATTTTATTAGGGAAAGATAGCAATTAGAAATTATTTTTTGAACATGACCTAATAACCAAACACCCCTTTAATAGGGTAATTTGATAGAGATGTAAAAATAAAAGTGAAATGTTATTTTAAATTATTATTTTTAAAATATAATAAAATTAAATCATAGAAAATTGATATATTGAAATTGTATGATAAAATGAAATTAGAGAATTATGGAGAATAATATGAATAATATAAAACTAAAATAGAATGATAAATGATGAAGAGTAAAATAGGAACACAAAATTGGTGTGAAATTTATTTATTCTATTATTTTTTCCCACCATTGAATGATTGAGAAGATTCTTAACATATTAAAAAGTCCCTTTTAATGTGAATTCATACATAAAAATTATCATTTCATATATATTTTTATATAATGATTATCATAGATATTGTTAGAGATAGAAATATATCTAGAACATTTTTAAAAACATAAATCATCCATTAAGAGATATAATAAACTAGAAATAGAGCATAAATTATTACATAAGTCTTGAATGAAAATTAAATAAAACATGATTACAACAAATAGTTATTAAATTAAATATTTTAAGAAAAACATAGGTTAAAATCTCAACATAT
Source organism: Viscum album (assembly GCA_963277665.1). NCBI lineage: Eukaryota > Viridiplantae > Streptophyta > Magnoliopsida > Santalales > Viscaceae > Viscum > Viscum album. The sequence continues at coordinate 691,230 of CAUJRU010000136.1, read as the reverse complement.
TTTGAAAATTACTATACTAATAAAATATTACATTAAAATTTATAATTTAGCAGAAGCATTTTATGAAAAGTAAATTGAAAACATAAATATTACCTAATAGAAAATGTTTGAATTCGAAGACATGGATCTCCATCATGGGAATTTACTTCTGAGATTTATTAATCATTGATATAGTATAAAAGTTGAATAAATATTTATTATAAAAATAAGTCATGATTTTTAATATTTTAGAAATGAAGAAAAAAATATTTGAAATAAGAATAATATATAAAATAAATATTAAAATTATTTCACGTATTAGCCATATTAAAATTTAATGTTCCATAAGTGTTCAATTATGAGTTGAAATTTATTAAAATTAAAATTTATATGTGATAGAGAATTATTGAAAATATTAATGAATGAATATTTTTTCCTACCAGATTCCAGAAAGATCAAAACTTTTTTATGCGATATCATAATAAATGTGCCTATGATCTATGTATGTAGTCAATCAATACTGGTTATGAGTTTTTGGAAATTTTAACAGAACAGTTATAATAAAAACTAACATGGATATATATATATATATATATTCCTAAATACTATCAAATTGTTTTTCAACCAAATTATTTTGGAGTGAAAACTCTTGATGGATATATATTACTCTTTGGCTATTGAAACAGAAATATTGTTTTACTTTTTACTTCTTTATGAGGCATTTAATTTGAATTGTATTTTACAATTTTTAATTTCAATTATCCAATATTTTCCTCATCCACCAAAGTCTACAACATATAATATATATAATTTAAATAATTTTCCTTTTAGATGAAAAAATATTTTTAGTCATTGTAAATAAAAATAAATCCTTTTAAGAGAAATTATATAATATTCTTTTGGATTTGACTATAAAATATCACAGAAAAAACTAAACATATATTTTATTATGGGTAAAAGTAATATATTGTAGAATAATAATCATGCTTCTATGAAGCATGTTGCTGAAATGATTACTAGCTTCATATAGTGTAATATTACATGATATACTCATTTCTCTTAAAGATTACTTTTCTTAATCTATGCTAATTTTTTAAGAGAACATTATTTTTTTTATTGGATTATAAAAATATCATTCTTATATTGATAAATTTTAAAACTAAAAAATAATTTGATTTCTTCCAAAAAGAAATTTAAAATTATTTTTTCATTAAGTTATGGATTTCAAAACAAAGAGATTAATTTGATGAGATGAAAATAAAATCATTAATTTAAATTATTTTAAGTAAAAAATAAATGTAATGAGTTTTAGGGAGGTTGAAAAATATAAATTTTCTCTATTTTATTATCATTTTATAGAATAAATTTTTATTAATTTTCATGATAAGGCGGAGGGGCATGTTTTTTTCCATAATAGAACTTATTATTTAAAAAACATGATAACTAGAGACTTTATATTTAAAATAGGGTTTTTATTCCCCAAAATAATTCTTCATAGAAATGAAATATAAAATATCATCTCTTAATATTCATCTGAGAGAAGTTTATATTATGGATTCAAGTGAATTCCAAAAATATTTTAGGGGATTCTAATAGTGAGTTACATGAAAATGTTTTTCTATAGTTTATTCATTCATCTATTTTATATCATTTATATACTAGCCATAATTTTTTCTAGAATATTTATTAAACTAATCTAAAATATTTATAAAAATTAATTTGAGACTATGATGTGATGATAATTTGGACTTTATACAAGAGTTTATACATTATACTAACTGGATTTATTTCACTTAATATTCCTAAAAACCATAATTATTATCATTATAGGAATAATTTATATTTTAAGGTTCTATGTGAGAGATTAATGAATGGTCTTCAACATCATTTAAAAATTATATCGTAGTCCATATTTCCACATGTAATTCTCCATTTAAATTTTAAAGAGGTTGGACTCTATATTTTTTAGAAACATTAAGAAATAAACATGATGTATATTAAAAATATTCATAAGCATCTTTTTTAATGGTTCACGTTTAAAATTATTTGCATGATCATTTTTGGAAGGATATTTTGGAAAAAAATCCTAAAGAACAACTTGAATTGAATTTTATATCATTTTGTTTTTTTAAACTAATCATTGTTCCTTATATGAGTTTAACTACGCATGAGATACACTTTGATTGTATTTTTAATAAATATTTCCATGGTTTTTATTATTCTATGGAATTAATCATTAAAAACAGTAAAAAATTCAACAAAACATTATGATTTTATTGATCAACATTTTGTATGGGTTTGTTATAGAAATAGTCTTAAGAGGAAACAATTAATTATAAATCTTAATGTATTTAGGCCTTAAACACAAAAAAAATAAAGTTAAATTAAAATCCAATAATAATTTCTATTGATTCATTGGATAATTTATTTTCACATATATACTATGCAATTTTCTTTATGGGGTTGAATAGCTGAAACAAATTATTATAGACCTGATAATTACAGATACCATGAATTTTTTTTATTATATAATTCTCCTCCAAGATAACATTGAATTAGAATATTTTCAAATAATTTTTACTTTCAATATTTTTATAAATATGATGATTGATTTGAATTCTTATCTTTTATTATATAAAAAGTAATCTCAATTAATTATTTTAAATATATTTATAGGATTTATCATCTTGACACTCAATTTGAAAAGATTTGAATAAATAATGATGAATTAATATGAGATTTTTATATAAATAAATTCCTTTTATATATTTAATAGAGGATTTATATAAAATACAGTATCTTTATTTTTCAAAAAAAATGAAAACATTCAATTTAGTGTCTGTAATTCATAATGTATTGATAGCAGTAGATATTGAAAAGTTAGTGACTGCTACAGTGGATAAAAAATATATGCCCAATACATGAATAACTATAATTTTTACTATATCAATTCATGTTCTGGATAGTGAGAGATTATAAATAGATGGTAAAACCAATTTGAAAGTGATAAGTAGTAAATTTATGGTTTTATTATTCTATTAAACTATTACCAAAATAAATTTTGTATGAAATTTTAAAATTGATACGATAGAATTAACTAATGGTTTAAAAAAAAGTTTCTTGAAATTAATAAATAAAATTTTTAAAACAAATTATATTAAATAACTGAATAAATATTGTATGCTTATCACAACCCTATATTTATCATCAATGGTGACATTAAATCATTTTAGTTTCTTAGTTTTTTTTAATATCTGAGATTTCACCTAAAATTTTTCTTGAGATGATAGAATCAATGTATCATACTACTTTTTATTCATTTTTCTAATAAATATTTTTCATACTTAATCGAAAGACATATGGTTTTAGTACCTAAATAAAAATCGTTCTTATAATGTAATGAAATAAGGACTTCATTATATAGATTTTATTAGTAAAATAAATTCTTAGTGTAATATTTGGTGAAATAATATTTTTATTTCTCCCATAACATATATAATTGAAATAACTTTCATAATTTAATTATAATATTTTTAAAAAAATTTTATAACATATGTTGTGAGAAAAAATTTATAAAATTATGTTTTGATAGATTTTGTGGGGTTTATTCGTGAATTTTAAAACCAAAAAAAATCCATTCTATTCATTGTATTTGTGAGATAAAATTATAATTTTAGTTAGATTATCCTTGATATGGTTTAAAATGGGACTATTACGTTCATTGATGGTAAACCTGAGTTTATTAACATCATACCGATTGTCAATTTTCATGGATAACCATGTATAATTTTTTATGATTGTTCCTTATATCTTTGAACTTGTTATTTTTCATTATGAAAAATATTTCATATCTTATAAATGATATTTTCATATTGTATAAACTTCCTGAAAACCATTTTAATGTTGACTATGATTATATTATAAGACTTTATAATACAGTGTTCCTGAGGTCAAAGAGAAATATGAAGTTGAAGAGGAACAATTTGGAGAAGTAAAGGAAGAGGGGGAAATTTAAATGGGGGTACTAACCTCCATTACATCATCAAATTTTTCTATAAAGAACATGTCACATGGTTCATATTAATAAAATTATTATATTTAATAAATAGATTCAACCAAAACACTCTAGGTTATGAATTTCATATCCTTGTTACCATGTTTCTCCTATTTATCATTTGTTTTGTAAATAGGTAATCCTAGAATTATGTGACCTTTATTGTTGAACTAATGAAATGAAAGATTATATTCAATTTTTTTATTTTACTTATTTTTTTTTATATTTGATAATTATTTATTTAATGTTCATGGAGATTTAAGAAAAATTATGAACATCACAACCAGATGAATCATCATTGGTATCATCTAAATATATTGGTTTGTTTACATATTTATATTCTTTGGCCTTATTTTTCTATTGTCTCATAATTATAATTTATTATGTAATTTTGGATATGAAAAGTCAATAGACTCTAATTTTTTTCAACTCATTTTATACATGTTTATAATAGAAACTGGGTTCCCACAATTTTGGTGGGACCTAGAGTATAATTTTCCCTAAGGATTTTGTAGACATATCATTACCTAGATACAATAAAACCCTGAAAATATTAGTAAAATGTGTAGATATGTTTATGATGGATTTATTGAGAATTAAATTAATACTTTACAAATTGTTCTCATATATTTATAATCTGGTATCATTATCTTTATTCATTTTCTCATGAGTAACATCATGCTACTTCAACTTTTCATGATCTATATAATATATATAAACAATATTAAAGTAATTTCAGTGAAGTCAATACTGTAAAAAATTAATTTTATTTTCATTCTTCTCATGGATTTTATTATTATCTTACGTGCACTTTTCTTTAGATTTTTTAAAATAAATATATTCTTGCCCAACCATTTTCTGTAAATGGTAAATACTACTACTAAGAAAAGTTCATATAAACTTTTTTTCAGTAATAATGATCCATTCCATAAATAATAATATTATGATAATAGAAATTATAGTACATTTCATATTTTTTTTACATTGAAACTTGTAATGAATAAATACAAAATTAGTGAAATTACTAATAATTTGAAAAACAAAATATTTTAAATAAAAACCCAACAAACTATTTTGTATCAATAGTTGGTAATTGAAGAATCAAATGAGTGGGAGTAAATATAAATTTTAAAAATAAATATAAAATGAAATTATAAATTCAAATAAAAAAATAATACAATAGTTGAACAGGTTGATAATTTTTATAAAGTTGTGGATTGGGAAATTAGATGAAAATTAAAAAGTTAATTTCAATATTGATAAAGATAGTATAAGGAAAAAATGGTTTGGTTGAATTTATTAAATTATGTATGTAAAATCAGAAGAATTAGATGCATAAATTAATAGAGACAGAACAAACAACATGTCAATGGAGTTCGACAATATCTTGTTGTGATCCCCTATATATCATTCCCATAGGATAATCGATTTATGTTATTTCGCCCTAAATGTTGTAATTTATAAAGAAAACCATCCATAAAAATCACATTAGCTGAACCCATATGAACATAATTGGTAAAAAAACCATCCCTCGATTTTTAATTCTTGAGAAACAATTATATAAAGAGGTTATAAGAAAAAAATTCATGATGTACAGAAATTTTATTTCTGGACTCTAATATCTATAGATGATGTGTAAACTATTTGATAATAGACGGAAAGAAAAGTATTATAGTCATACCTTATGATAAAAATGGTGATTTGAAAATTTATTAGTATTCATGAATCAAGCCTTTGAGAATTCTAAAAATTCATTATGACAGAGTCACTATTTTTTATTGAAGGAGATGTTCAAATCCATTATTTGACTTTAAGAAACCATGTTCTTTCACTTATAGATTACAAAATAATTCGTGAAGGTTCTGTAATTCACAATGTCCATTAAATTTAAATATAACATAAATAATTAAAATCTATGCAATGATACATTTTACTAAGGATGACCCATCCTCATGCCACAATCTATCTGGTGCACCTCATAGGATGGTGATTGGATCACCATGAATACACTAGTTTTGGACATCCCACACATGAAACCCACTATTATAAAGACATAAAATGATCTCATTTTATAATATTTTATAAATATTGGAACTATCATTGGTATTTTGAGGAATCATATAGTTTTAGTAATTTTTATTGCATGTATCCAGTTATCCTATTCCCTACCCTTGTGAGGTTCTATATCCTTCATTGTTACACTATCAATTTGAAAGACCATAAAATAATTCAAAAAACATTACATTATTATATATTTTTAATCCATAATATTTATTCATTAGGAAAAAAATTCCAATCCATCACTGTGATCATACGGAAGCCTTCCTATAGCTTAGTTAAGTCATAAGAAATCATAAATTAAATGTCAAATAATATTACAAAAAATCATCAATAGAGTTTTTTAGATTAAAAATGAGTGATTGTGATCATGAAAACCACATGTGATGGAGAGAGAGAGGTAAAATAGAAATCATAGGACCCCTCCCTAGAAAAAAATATTTTATATTTGAAGATTAGTGTCAATTAATCTTTATGAATACCATGGTAGTTTCATTTTAAAAATAAGGATGATATTGTAGAATAATTTAATGTCTCACTTGAAGATAAACATGGTGTTCCACCCATAGAAGGATAACCACACCAAAGAGATAATTAAAGTTTGAAAATTCTTGATAGTTTCTTTTTTTTGTAGACATTTGAAAAAATTTGGAAGTTCATCTTACTTTAGTGTAATTTTCATTTCTAAATAGATATGACACCTCCATTGGCATAGTTCTCTTCAAAGTATTTATGTGAGATTCTATAGTTTCCTAATATGTTGGAAAAATAATTGATAGTCCATTAAAACGGGGTTTGAGTTGGTTAAAATGATTTTATACATTGTGCATATCATTTAATATTGGAAGAATACTTGACAACACCTTCAGACGTATATTATAGACCATTTATGAATAACCTTGGAGTTTATTTTGGGATACAATGTGTTCCAAATCCATTCTCTGGGAAATATTTTTCATTGATTTTTCCAAGGTGGTAATATTTCCCCAATATTAATCAAGACATTTTAGATCTTATTTAGGGTTGGAAATTTTTTTACCACATGGATTTACCCTCAATGATTTAAAGTGTGAAGGGTGTCTTCCAAATTTCTTTTTTGACAGGGTTCATGTACACGCTGTCACACATTATTGGCTATGGGTTGTTTTACACAATAGATGCATCCACTAATTATTATTATCTCGTGGTTATTGAGGATTAAAAATAGAAGTACATTAAAGATATATTCCACAAGTTTGAATTAATTGGTAGTATGAGAATATTTTAGAGAGCTTGTGGTAGAATTAGAACCATGTGAAACCTCAGAGAACTATCCAACTTGTTTATGTTTATATTTTACACTAGTGAAGTTAATATTAGGTGAGTAGAATATATTTAATGTGTTTTTATGTGTTTTTAAAATATTATCATAATAAGATATTTTCTTGATATAATTTTGGGTGTTCATAGGGATATTGGGTGTTGTAGGAACCCCAATATTGAGTAAATAACATAAAATAAAAATATATTATAATTAAAAATGAATTTTTGGAATTAATTTTCAATCTTATAATAAATGTCCTCTATGGTGATTTTAAGATCACATTTTATTAAAACATATTTTCTTCATAACGAAAAAAAAATATCTATTCACATCGGGTACTAGTGAACTGTGGTAAAATTTAAAGGTTGAAAAAAATTATTTTTAAATTAGAAAATAAATGTCCAATCAATAATTGACAAATATTCACTCAATATATTATCCTCTCATATGAATACCAATGTTTATAAATATATACATCTGTTTTAATAGGATCCTTGGATGGTTGAATCATTGGCCAGAAAAAAGTATTATCAAGGGAATCACAAAAAAAATCCCTAGTGAATCCTAGTAATGACGAGAAAAGTTCGTCATCCACAAAAAAATTAACCCTATTTATGTTAGGAATTTTCAATTAATCATATACCAAATCAGTAATATTGATCTGATTTTGGATTTTTTCCTCTTAATGTAAAATTTTCTTTTATTTTGGCATCTCTCCTTCAATATATAATTTATTCTGTAATTTTGAATTGTTATATATTTTTCAATATATATGATTTTATCTTATTCAGACATTAATTTACTTTTGATGATCGATGTACAGATTTTTCAGGCTTATTTTAGATTATATAAAATTATGGTTATATATATATATATATTAATCATTTTTTCATCATCAGCCCTCAAATTTTCTAGTGATTCTATAAATCCATGAGATTAATAATAAAATGATTATTTTTTAATTATATAGGTCCTTTTGTATGTTTAATAATAACGTTAAAAACATATATTTTAATAATTAATAATGGTTTAATAATAGGGGATAAGGATGGAAATCAATTTTGTGAGCTGTGATGTACGAACAAAAAGACAAGGTGTTAATAATGACCCTTCATATGAGTGGTGGACTAGATTGGACCACAGATGATTCATTTATCCCTATTAAACATGATGGATGATATTTTTAGAAAATATATTTGTTAATCCATTTCTCATAGAAATTATTCTATAGAAATAAAACATTCCTAAAAACATTGACTAGTCGTTGTATAATTCATAAAACATACATTGTGACCTTGGATCTGTAATGGCTAGTATTTAAAAAGATGTTGAGTATCTCACTATATAGTCCCCATCATATTTGAACCTAATGATTCACTATATATGGGTTTCTACAAGGCCATATTAATAAATCCCAACACACCATAGATTTTAGAGTATTAGTAGGGTTCTATGGTTGTACATTGGTGATAAAATAACATCATATCAGAGTAAAAACAGTAGTATAAAATAAATATTTAATAAATCATCATACTAAACCACATATTAGACATATTAAAAAATAATAACATATTATATATCAAATATAATGTGTAAAAAAAATTCATATAAACCCATACTCATTCAATCATACATTAACTAGCCACTGACTATGGTTATTCCACAGAAAATTAAACCACATGAATAAAATATATGGGGCTCTACTATATCCTTAAGAAATAAAATATCTATCTTCAGAACCATACAAGATTATATAACTAAATTACCCAATATTGGGACTCTACCCATACTGGACCTATTATTTGTGAAAGCGGCATGGGTGCCAAAGTTATATGGCTACCTGACCAGGGTGTGAGTAAAACAAAGTACGACACTACAAAAAAATCCAACACATACATAATAAATTATAAAATAAATAAATAAAATGATCAGGGGAATAAGATATATATAGGATAACTAAATTTATCCTTTTCAATTCCAAGGTTGTAACACAACACCTTATATTGACCAAACAAACATAATCCAATGTAAAATATTTTTTAGAAGGGAACTTTTCCTAGGAGACATAAACACATCCCTGTAATCTCATGAATATGAATTCATGTAAAAAATCGAAAATATGATATAGTTTCATATACATATTAATTTATACAATTTTCTATTGTTGGATTCTAGGGTGTGACCTATGAAACCCTTCATATCAGATAAAACCATCAGATCAATGGCATCCAAAGGAATACCATGTTGTAGAAAATCGCTACATCTAATAGACCAAATCACTTGAATTACATATTTGAAAACCATATATGGATAATACGGTTGTAATCTAAAAAATACCGTACCAAAATATCTTCTTTTTTACTATCATGATCCTAAAAATCACTATGAATATATCCCATCCTCATACTGTAACCCACAAAATCTTATGAATCAAAAATAGTATCTCCTTTCATGGGAAGAACCACCACCATATCTTAAGGTTTCACTCCTATGAGTACCAAGTTAAATCATATTTATTTCCAATATATGAAATAACATGAAACTTTCATCATTATGTAACCTAGATTTCTAGTGTGGCCATCCCTGAAACCTATCAATATTATGCCACACTGGATCGTACGGAGGTAACGCCTTAAATATTGAATCATATATATAGTTCCAAGATCCACCAAATTTAAATATAATAATATTAATAATAAAAACCTATATTAGAAAAAAACTTTACCCATCATTAAAAATATATGTCATCCCCTCATGTGTTTAACTACTATTTTGACATCAACACTATCCAAATCATGTAATTGATTCAAGTATTAAGGTGACCTTTGAAATAATCATTACATGTTATCACAATAACTCACTTAGTGGTAAGCATAAATTTTGGTTTCCAAATTGGGTTCTCCTAGAAAACATCATACATAGATACTCTAATAGGGTGCTGTTTTCTCACGGATTACGGGGATGACCTCCTGGACAGGAGATTCAAACGTTCCGATCGGTTTCTAGCGGGTTTGTTCGTAGAACCGGAAACATCCAATGATTCCACATCCGTTTGGACCTACTTTCCAAAGGCAGGCGCTCATTAGCTTGTGGACTGATGAGGCTTAGGAATTTGCATTGGTCGAGAGGATGGGAGGTCGGACTCATCACACCTTTTTGAGGGGAATTATTGTCTACTCCGGGACTCTCTTTATAGATTTAAGTTATGTTCGTGAATCCTTATTATATTACCAAGTATAAAATGAGCTTTCCTTTAGTTTTAACAATCAATGATTAAATATGCAAGAAATTTAGAGAATATTTTATATGTATTCGAGGTTCTTCATCAATAGAGAATCATCCATATCTGTTTAGAGATTCTTGGTTAATGGTATCCTTCAAAACATTTATATAAAAGTATCTTGGTCATTATGATGACCAGGCTGGTTTTAAAGCCACTCAGTGGGGCACTTGAAGTTTATCTTCATTCAGAAGGACATAGATTGTTTCAATGTTGGGATCGAACCCATAAATGGGCTACCTACGTATCCTTTGTTTTGGAAAAGGAATCAGAACCCACGTAGTTCGATGAATGGGGTATGATGTTTATGATTGATGGCTCAAAGATGAATGTCATAATTACTTTTACACTCTAAGCTCGCGTGAGTCATGCTCGGTGTGAGAAACAAGAGGTATTGGTAAAATTTAGACAATTGTTCCATGAAAGATGCAATCATAAGAATTTGTTTGGGGCTTATGTATGGATGACTGCCCAGATAGATGAAGGTTTAGGATTTACTTTTAGGGAGAAAATCCATGAACAGGGTCCACAAAGTTATATGTGCTTCATGGAGATTTGAATACTCTAATCTTGGGGCTTACTCCTAAGGAGGATGCCCAAGTTAGGAGGGGACTTATGATTGGGTTTTACTCCTGAAAAGGAAACCCAAATCAAAGGTAAATTATAACTGGTTAAGAGAAGTTTAAGGGGACTTGGGGCTTATTCCTGAAAAGGAAGCCCAAGGTTATGACTGAGTCTTATTCCTGAAAAGGAGACCCAGGTTAAGGGACTTGGGGCTTACTCCTGAAAAGGAAGCCCAAGGTTATGACTGAGTCTTATTCCTGAAAAGGAGACCCAGGTTAAGGGACTTGGGGCTTACTCCTGAAAAGGAAGCCCAAGGTTATGACTGAGTCTTATTCCTGAAAAGGAGACCCAGGTTAGGGATTAAGGTTTGGGGCTTACTCCTGAAGAGGATGCCCATATTTGAGGTTGAGGCTTATTCTTAAGAAAGATGCCCAAGATTAGAGGACTTGATTGGGGCTTACTCCTGAGGAAGATGCCCAGATCAAAGGTTTTATAACTGGGGATTATTCCTGAAAAGGAGACCCAAGTTAGGATTTTCTCATCTTAAAGGATGAGGGTGAATGAATGAACTCCCCGTATTTTAGTGACATAAGGATATTTAAACCACTAGACTTTGAGAGAGATTTCACAGAATTCCTTTCAGATAAGAAAGTCAAATCAAGAATTCATGCCATAAATGGTTTTGAAGAGTGTCTTGAAGACTGAATCTTGAATAGGAAAGGTGAAATGGCTTAAGAGGGGTAAAATGGGCAAGATGGGCACCCAAAAAGATAGGGGCGCGCAAGTCTTGAAAGGCACGCAAGTCCTGAGGCGGCGCGCAAGTAGTGGTCGCGCAAGTATACTTGCACGACATATGGTGTACTTGCGCGATTTTCAACCAGCATTGAAATGCTTGAGCGACTCTTTAGAAAACCCTTTACAATCCTCTTGAGGTTTTTCCAGAGAAGGGACGCGCAAGTTATATTGAAGGAATTAAGTCGGCGCGCAAGTGTTTGATAAGTTTCAACACTTAGGCCTTCCTTCTTCTCTTTAGATCTTCCGTTCTAGGTAAGAAATTACCTTAGAAGTGTTCCGGAAGCTTTGAGAAGAGACTTGGGCGTCGGGAGCTTTAATCCGAGTTTCTGGAAAAAAATCCTCTGTAATGGGGGGCCCACAGGGTCTATTTATAGGCAAAAGAAGGCCCTGGGCGGTTACTGAGCGGTTATCACTTAGGTCGCGCAAGTCACTTGCACGACCATAAGGTGTCGCGCAAGTAGACTTGCACGACCACTAGGCAGCGCACAAGTACTTGCACGACCACTAGGCGGCGCGCAAGTGTACTTGCGAGACCATGAGGGAACTTGCGCGGCCTATGGGAAATGTTCTCCTTGTTCACCCCTTTGTCGATTTTTTATGTTTCTTCAAAGGATGAATCACTTTATGCTCAGATATTCCCCTTTTCCGATCTTTAGATTCTGTGACGAAAGGAGCGTCAACAAAAGTCCCCCCTCAGAGTTGGATCTAGAAAGAAATGAGGATTTGACTCTGAGGAAATTGAATCCATCCAAAGGAAAAGGGGGTGCGCAAGTCTTCAGGGCACAGAAGGCAGTGCGCAAGTGTGCTGGAACTTGACTTTTATTCAGAGTTCCTTTGTCTTTTGTGGGCAGTTTAAAGTCATGCATTCCGGACATAAAGGGGCTAATGTTTAAGGTCAAAATAACTTTGACCGAAATGGATTAGAATTGACACAATTCCTTGAAAGTTCATCTGAAAACATACTACCATACTCAAGTATGAGGGAAAATATGTAAACTATGGCTTAAGAATATTTGAATCTGAGGAATGATATGAAAAAGAGCTAAAAGGCATTAGAAGAAGTAGTTTCTAAGAATGAAGTTACTATTATTTAACAAAACTCGTTAGGGGGTTGAAATATGAAGGGGCACCTAAGGGTATTGGCTGCATGGTTAAATAAATAGCATCTTTCGGCTGACAAGTCTGTTATGTGGACTGTTTATGCAAGGCCACCTATGGGCACGTGCTGCATAGTCAGGCAAAAGAACTCCCAGAAATTTACTTTCCTAGTGCTAAAAGCCAGTGAAAGTTTATGGAGATTCAAATTTTCTAAAGTATAGAGTTTGTTGTATGGAAAGAGGTACTTGAATATGGAGAATATATTTCCGAACAAGAATATCGAAGAACTGGATGAATATCACTCCTACGAAGGTCTGACCCAAATGTAGGGAAGAAGAATAAACCATAGACTTGAATACTTTCAGATCATGAAAAAGGATATGGGACAAATATGTTAAGGATGTCTATTTTTTGCGGATCCCTACATACTGTCATTTAAGGCAAATAAGGACAAAAGAGGCATTCTTCCCAAGAATGAAGTTACCATCATTTAACAAAACCCGTTAGGGGGTTGAAATATGCAGGGCCATCTAAGGGCATTGGCTGCATGGTCAAATAAATAGCATCTTTCGGCTGACAAGTCTGTTATGTGGACTGTTTATGCAAGGCCACCTATGGGCACGTGCTGCATAGTCAGGCAAAAGAATTCTCAGAAGTTTGACATTTTTGTGATTAGAAGTCATGAAAAGGGTTATGAAGATCTGAAAATATTTAAGGTTAGGATTATAACACATAAAGATGGGTATTGTCCAATGTATATATAGATACATAGGTCAGTGATAACCATAATCATGTTGGGGTTGGGTCCTGAATTGAAACTTGGACTTCACTACGTATCTCATAAGAATGAGAATCAAGCCATACGTAGTTCTTGAAATGCATTTTAACGTCGTGCAAGACGAAAGTACGGGTGATCTTAGTTTAGGGTCATAGAATTCGGACCATAATAATGAACACACAGTGTGTGTTTTCATGAGGACTTTTCAGCCAAGGGACTGAAAGTGAAATTTGGGGTTAGGCCCAAAAGACTTGGGACTGGATTCGAGGGACACTCGAATGTTCCTACGTATCCCATAAGGATGGGAATCAAGTCCACGTAGTTCTAGAACTACCCTTTGTACAAATTTGGTTCGTACATGTGAAGGGTGAAAGGGGACTTTAGTGCAATGATGTTTTAACCTGAGATAAAAAATTTAGGCATTACCATGTATGCACGTAGTCTTTTTGAAATGAAACATGATTGAAAAATCAATGTCAATAATAGTTCTCTCTCAAGTGATGAGATCAAAGAATATTGTAGTTTATTGTCGTACCGGACAAAAGTGTTGTATAGTTTAACGTCATATAACAAGGACGAAAGTGAATCAATGTAAAGATATTGATTCCAGGGGCGGTTTCACGAATCAACATCATATGAGATGGTGGTGAACCGATGTGAAGAGATTGTTTTTGGGCTTGAACCCTGGGAGGTTGCCTACATACCCAGCCTGGAGGGCAAGGATCAAAGTCCGTGTAGTTCAATTAAAGAATGAATCAATGATCAAGTTATTCTTGGGGACAATGATCTAATAAAAAATGTTGTTGGGACTTACACATGGTTAGTGGCCCAAAGGGAGTGTTATGGTTGATGTTCGCTCTAAGCTCACGTGAGTCATAATCGGTGTGAGAAACAAGAGGTAATAACAACCTTAACGATGCACAGTTTAGTGTCATGTAGGACATAAAAAAGGGACTATGCAGTTTAAAGTCTTGCAGTTAGGACTATTGGTGCTGCACAGTTTAGTGTCATGTAGCAGGGACAAAATAACAGTTTAATGTTATGTAGGACATATCAAGGACTTTCTATACAGTTTAGCGTCATGTAGTTAGGACGATGAGGACAATATAGTTTAACGTCATATTGGACGAAAAAGGGGGACTGTGCAGTTTAATGTCATGCAGTAAGGACAAAAGAGTGTACCATTTTAACGTCATGTCGGACGAAAGTGCGAATAGTTTAAGGTCATATGCATGGACCGTGGATGGTGCAGTTTAATGTCATGTTGGACCTTTGATGATTATATAGTTTTAACGTCTTTCCGGACGTGAGGGACTTTTATACAGTTTAGCGTCATGTAGTTAGGACGTCACAGTTTAACGTCTTGCTGGACATAAGGGATTTGCAAATAGTTTATGGTCATATACATGGACCAGGGATGATGCAGTTTAAGGTCATGCTGGACGGTTTAGAGAAATTTTTCACAGTTTAATGTCGTGTGGGACGAAGTTGCAGTTTAAGGTCATACTGGACCATTACTGTACAGTTTAAAGGCATGTAGCTAGGACTAACTGGTGCTGTACAGTTTAAAGTCATGTAACTAGGACTAAGGTGAACAAATATGAGGATATCAGTTCTGGGGACTTTTTTACAGTTTAACGTCATCCTGGACGTTGGAAGTGCCACACAGTTTAATGTCATGTTTCTAGGACAACATATAGTTTAATGTCATCTCGGACAAATAAGGAACTTCTGTACAGTTTAATGTCATGTAGGACATTGAAGGTGACACAGTTTAACGTCATGTTGGACGAAGTAGCAGTTTAAGGTCATACTGGACCATTGCTGTATGAACCAATTGTAAGAGTCTTGGTTCTAGGAATAATATTTTGTGTTTATACAAAATACTTCTTCAGAAATATGGCATTAGTTGGAGTCGTGATGTGTTCTCCATCCATTGAGATCAGAGAATACGCTCCATTGGAGTAGACCTTATGTATTGAATAAGGTCCTTCCCATTTTGGTTCAAGCTTGGGAGGCTTCTTTCCTGGTATCATTGGTGCTCTGAGAACCAATACCAATTCTCCCTGAATGAATGAACGAAGACAAACTTTTTTGTTAAAAGCTCGTGCTATCCGATTCTGATAGATTTCCAAGTGGTGCAAAGTGCACAATCTCTTCTCATCTAACTGTTCCAATTCATTCAACCATTTTTGGGATTGCTCATCTGTTGATAACTGATCACAAATGGCTATTCTGAGTGAGGGCAATTGAAATTCAATTGGCAAGACTGCTTCTGTTCCATATACCAATGAATATGGAGTAGACCGCGTTGCATTGCGAGTGGTAGTCCGATAATCCCATAAAGCATGATAGAGTTTATCAGGCCATGACCTCTTATCTTTATCTACCATCTTTTGCAGTATATTTGAAAGAGTCTTGTTGAAGGCCTCTATCTGGCCATTAGCCGCTGCATGATATCGAGATGAATGGTTGGACTTAATGTTGTATTCTTGATACAATTTCTTTACCTCAGAAGAACAGAAGTTGGTGCCGTTGTCCATCAATATGGTATGAGGGACACCAAATCTAGTAATGATGTTAGACTTGATGAAGCTAACAATGCATTTAGAACTGACTTCTTTGAGAGGTACTGCCTCTGCCCATTTGGAAAAGAAATCAGTAGCAGTAAGAATGTACTTAAACTGCTTGGTCGTAGCTGAAGGGTAAGGTCCCACCACATCCATTCCCCATGTGGAAAATGGCCATGAGTATTTAGCTGTATGAAGCAACTCTGGAGGTTGATGAATGAAGTTGGAATATATTTGGCATGAATGACACTTCTTTGTGAAATTAACACAATCTTGTATCATTGAAGGCCAGAAGTATACAAGCCTTCGAATTTGATCAGACAATCTATGTCCAGACTGGTGGGCACCACAGACTCCTGCATTCACTTCTTTTATGACAGCCATTGTCTCTTCACCATCAATACATCTGAAGAGAACTCCATCAAAACCACGTTTGTAGAGAATTTTCTCGAGGTGGTTTGGACCATCATAAAGAGTAAAATTGACCACACGTCGCCGAATTTGTTCTTTTTCGGCTCTATCAGGTGGATGTGTTCCATTTTGAAGGTATTCCTTGATAGGTGACATCCATCCTGTAGTATGACCATATGGTTCAGGAATGGGACTAATTTCATTAATTTCCTCTCTTCTGACTTGAACATAAGGTGAAATTGCACGACGGTGGGCAATATCGATGGTTGTCTCGTCCCGATTTGGATCTGCTAAAGCTGTGTCTATATTAGCCAGTGCATCAGCTTGAGCATTTTGTGATCTTGGGACATAAGAAAATGTCGGTTCTGAAGGGAATTCCGACATTAACTCTCTGACGTAATCATACAAAGGGATTAATTCTTCTTTTCTGATGGCATAATCCCCATTGACTTGTTTGATTACCAGGTCTGAATCACCTTTCACCTTTAAGTGATTCACTTGTGCTTGAAGTGCTAACTCCAAGCCTGCAATGAGAGCTTGGTATTCAGCTTCATTATTGGTACCACCTTCCCACAACAAAAAGGAATAATGTAACACTTCCTTATCTGGAGAAATGAGCACAATTCCTAAACCAACTTTGTTGAATTTAGGATTTTCCATTTTCTTCCCTGTTGGACTTCTAGAAGCACCATCAAAATACATTTCCCATGTTTGAGGACTCTCTTGAATAGAAAAAACTTCCTCATCGGGGAGTTCGATATCTGAATACGTGTCTTCCACTGAAGGGTGTTCTGCCAGGAAATCAGCCAGAGCTTGGCCCTTAATTGCCTTTTGAGACACATACTGGATGTCGAACTGCTGTAGAATAACCGCCCACCTTGCCAGACGTCCAGTAAGCATTGGACGACTAAGGATGAATTTGAGTGGATTATTACGAGATACCAATTGGACCTCGTGATGTTGCAGGTAGTGTCTCAGCTTCTGAACTGCAAAGATTAATTCTAGGCAGCACTTTTCAATACTCGAATACCGGGTTTCTGCTTCAAGCATAGTTCTACTGAGATAGTAGAGACTATTTTCATTCCCAGCATCATTCTTTTGAGCGAGAAAGGCACCCAATGATCGCTCTAAAGCTGTCACATAAAGGATAAGAGGCCTACCCTCAACAGGTGGCATGAGTACTGGTGGACTCAAGAGGTATTTCTTGAGAACATCAAATGCTTCTGGACATTCTTTAGTCCACTGGTAAGTGAATCCTTTCTTCAATAATTTGGTAAAGGGTAAAATTTTGCCTGCCAAATTGGTGATGAAACGCCGAATATAGGCTAAGTGTCCTTGAAGTCCTCTTAATTCTTTCAAATTCTGAGGAGGTGACATACCAAGGATTGATTTGGTCTTCTCAGGATCGACTTCAATACCACGATGGCGTACAACAAAGCCTAGGAATTTTCCCGAGGTTACCCCAAAAGCACATTTTAAGGGGTTCATCGTCAAATTATGTTGTCGAACCTTGTGGAATATGACTTCCAAATCAGCCAAGTGATCAAAACGTTGTTTGGATTTAACCACCAAATCATCTACATAGCATTCAAAAAATTTCCCTAGAAAAGGTTTGAAGATACGATGCATGGCGCGTTGATATGTTGCACCTGCATTCTTTAAACCAAAGGGCATCACCCGGTAACAAAACACACCTTGAGGAGCTCTGAAGGCTGTATATTCCTCATCTTCTGGGGCCATTCGGATCTGATTATATCCAGAATATCCATCCATGAAAGAAAGTACTTCATAGCCAGCCGTCGCATCAATTAAGAGTTCTGTAATTGGAACTGGAAAATCATATTTGGGACAATATCGATTAAGATCTCTGAAATCGATGCAAACCCTAATTTGTCCGTTCTTTTTCTTTACAGGGACAATATTAGCCAACCACTTGGGATATTGAACTTCTATGACGAAGTTAGCTTTGATAAGCTTATCCACTTCAGCCTCGATTTTGGAAGCATAGGTTGGGTGTGTTCTTCTCGCGGCTTGCTTGAATCCTCGATGTTCTTTTGGAAAACCCAAATGATGGGTGGCAACATCAGGATCAAGGCCAGGCATCTCTGTATAATTCCAAGCAAAAATATCTTTATTTTTCTTTAGAAAAGAAATATACATCTCTTGTTCTTCAAGGGTCATGGCCGCACTAATTAAAGTGGGGCGTGGATCTTTCTCTGTACCCAGATTTACTTCTCTGAGTTCATCCACAGTGGTAGAGATACCCTCTTCAAATGTTGGAGGAGCATCTCTAAGATCTTCCTCTTCCTCTTCATCATGTGTTATTTCTTCCATTTCTACTTGCAAAGTAGATGAAAAAATGAAATTCTCATGACCATAAGAGATGTCAAAATTTTCACATTTTGAAGAAGAAGCTTCCATTTCCGACCCTATTGATGATAAAGGGTCTTCTTTGGGAATTAAAGAGGAGATGATGGATTGAGAATCGACATCAATATTCACCTCTGGTGTTGCTATAACTTCTTCTGGCCTGATTAGCGAAGTATAGACTTGTTGGATTTCAGCAGACGAAATGAAAACATCACCACCTATGCTTTCATCACTGCTTGGTAAGTTACCAATTTCTCCCATGTTGTCTTGCTCGATTGCCGTAATTGACATTATGGATCTTTCCATAAGAGTATTTTGATTTGGGCCTATTCTATCAATTTGACTAATAGGTAACACATAATCTGTACTCACATGTGAAAATGGATTTATTGGAATTTTTTCCAAACCATATGGAGCATTAACTTTGGTAATTTCATTCATTGTAGATTTCTCTCTTCCCTTCATGTGATAAAATTCCGCCTCAATGTATTGAGACTCACATGTCTTGAATGGGGCCTTATCACCATACAATGTTCCAACTTGACCATCGAAACAGTATTTGAGACATTGATGGTATGATGACGGAATAGCTGCATGCTGATGTAGCCAGGGTCTTCCAAGCAAGATATTGAAAGCTGAGTCCTGATCAACAATCATAAAATCCCAATTGGAAACAAGATCTCCAAACTGAGTTCTGAGTGTAACTTCTCCCAGTGGTTCTGGTTCATTTTTATCATATCCTTGCAACATCATGGTAGAAGGAGATAAATCAGATTCCGTGAGGCCCAATCGACGAAGTGTGCGAATGGGCATGAGGTTGACTCCTGAACCATTGTCAATTAAAGCTCTTTGAACATCTATACTATTGACTTTGCCAGATAAGTACAAAGGTTTTATGTGCCCATGCACAACATCATCTTCATCTTTATCAGTAAAAGATATCACTGCATGACATTCTGCAGGATTATTCTCTATGTGATAAATTTCAGCTGCAGCAATTTCAGCTTCAAACTCCTGAGGACTTGACAAAGCTTTGATAAGTGCTTCTCGAATATCTTTTGATAGATTCAAAGCATCCAAAATTGATAACTTGGCTGGTACTTGGGCCAAGTGTTTCAATATATCATACTTTTGATCTAGAGGTCTGCGTTTCCCAATAGGAATATTTGGTTTAGCAGGTACCTTGGAAGCAGATGCTTTGGAAGCTGATGCATCTTGTATTGACGTTGGCAACATCCTTGGTTTTGGAAGATTAGACTGATTAGATCCATTTACTTGCTGAGATAAAGAAGATGGAACATTTAATCGATCTTCCAAAATAACTGTGCCGAAGCTGAGTTGGCCATTGGCAGAAGAACTTGCTTGTTCTTTTTGAGCTCGCTGAAGGGCTCTACCACGAGTTTCTGCTGCGTATACAGTGCTAGCAGGGGTAGAATTAGAGTAGTGGCTTCGGAAAGATCCACGTCTTCCCCTATATCCTGAACCTCTAGAACTTCCTCGGGTTCCCTTATTTGATACATGGGATTCAGGCTCATCATGACTGAAATATGAATCTGTTAATTGAATCATATTAACAGAACCAAAGATTAACTCTTCGTCTGATAAAGACTCTTCCTGGTTAGCCTGTTTAGGCTGTTCCGTTTGGTGGGACGGTGCCCGTTTCTTTGAAGTAGATGGCATGAAATCTGCCAGAGTCAAAGACAATTTAGGCTTTGATGCATACTCATCTTCTCCTGATTCCTCTTTATTCTATGAATTGTGCTGCCCTTTTGAGGATTTGTCCTTTGATGGAGGCTTTACTGCAGCTTTTGTAGGAGACACAATTGGCTTCTTCAATTGTGTTCGCAAAATGGAATGGGTCCGATTGATTGTCTTTCTGACCATCCAATCATCATATTTTTTCGCAGTTTTGCTTTTGACTTCCTGCCACTCGCCTCCTTCTTCTGGATCTGTAGCGGTAATACACGCTACATGAGCTGAAGAACCCTTCAATTTGACTTGTCCCAAGTCGACCATCTTTTGCAGGAGGTCTTTAAAGACAAAACACTCCTGGATGGGATGCCCCAACATTTGATGAAAGGGACAATAATTGGGACGGTCTTCATCTCCTTCCTTGTTTGGCCTCTTGGGCACTGGTAATTGAACCAAATTATTTTCCAGAGCTGAAATGAAGTAACCAGGAACTTGCTCACTTCGGAAAGAGTATGTTTTACTCTTCATATCCTCAAATTGTTTTCTTCGTTGATCTTTTTGATCATTTGGACGAAATAGACTTTGTTGTTGGCGTTCAGGAGGTGGATCTCTTCGAGAAGATGAAGGTTTTGAAGTAGAAATAGGTATAGGTGCATGTTTAAGCATAACTGTAGCAGTTTCTGCTTTACCCATTCTTCTTCCTGGAGCTGATGGAATTATACGAGATTTAACCTTAGCCTGTATAAGGTAATCTTCAATCTGTTGAGCGATTGAAGTAAGGTCTCGAAACCCTCCTGTGTATTTCACAGGGATCAATGGCGTGCGTAATTCGTTATGCAAATTTGCCACACAGATTGTCAACAATTCCTCCTGAGGGAGTGATAAACTCAAGGAATATGTTAATCCCTTCCAACGAGCAATGAAATCAGAGACTCTTTCATTCTCCCTTTGCTTGCAGTTTGTAAGATCGAAAACTGTCGTTTTTGGCAAAGTTGAGCTAAACTGAAGAAGGAATTTTTGACGAAGATCCTCCCATCCGATGACTGACCGGGATTTCAAGCTTGTATACCAGACAAAAGCTGGTCCTTGCAAGGTTCGCACGAAGCATCTGAGTTTCACTGCTTCTTGCTGCTCTGGAGTTCCCATCATAGGATCACAACAAGATACGTAATGCGTCAAATGTTGTTCAGGGTCGCCTGATCCATTGAAAGTAGGGAAAATAGGGTTTCCAAAACTGGATGGAGGAGAAATTGAATCTACCCATTCAGGGTAAACTTTCTTTTCAGGTTGAACTTGCGCCCGTTTCCCTTCCATAGTTTCTAACCGAGCTGTTAATGACTCAATAGTAGTTATTAACTTTTGAGAAACGTCAGGTTGAACTTGGTTTTGGGTAGGTTCAATGAATGGAGCTTGGACAGACGTAGTGGTTGGTGCTGCAACTGATGGTAGTGCTGCCAACCGTTGTTGCGTTTGACCCGTAGGATTAGACCTCTGTGGGTGTACTGACAAAGGAGGATATTCTTGATCCATCTCAGTAGTTACAACAAATTCCTTCGGCTGTCGGACTTCAGCATTCTTAAGAAGAAGACTACTCTGAAGTAGTTCTGCATTCAACCTTCTTAATTCTTTCATTTCTTCCTCCTGTTGTGCAAATCTTTGCTCTAATGAGAGAGATTGACCTCCTTCAGAGGAAGGGTGAGAAGTAACCTGATTCTTTCCTTTCCCCTTATTGGATCCTTTTCGGAGAGGGGGAAGTGGGTTACTTGAAGGAATACCCAGATTTTGGGTAAGCCTTTGATTACGTGTGCGCACACCTTCTTCATTTAGGTCTGTGTGCGCGACTTCTTGAGCAGGAACCTCTTCGTCTGATCCCTCTGATTGAGCCTCATCTGGTGAATCAGCAGCAACGGCATTGATGACATTAATGGATGCATATTGCATGGAATCCTTTCTATCAGCATTTCTGTGATATTGTCTCCTTCTATGTCCATGATGAGACATGGCATTCCGTTGACCTGATCCCTCAGGAATTTCTTGGAGAACCGTCACTTGGAGAGAATCTCCTGACATCTTGGCTCTTCGTTCCTCTTGAGGCTTATTCCCTAATCGAGAGAATACTGACTTTCTCTGAGGGAGGGATTGAAGATTTGAAAAAGTCCCCAGTCCAGTGGACTGGGGGTGTTCCTGTTGCTTCCGCTCAACTCCTCGAATCCCATTCGTTGACTCTGAGGGTTGGGTTAGAGACGTCCCCAGTCTGGCAAGCTGGGGTGTCTCTTGACATGCTATGTCTGAGATCTTCTTGAAATCTCTCTTGATCTTGCGAATCTTAGTTCGGAAATTAGCTGGATGCATTAACCTGTATCCACTTTTATCACCTGGTTCAACAGACCGTTGGATGATTTCCGAAACTTCTGTCATTTGATGACGTGTTTTCTCCAGACGAGAGGCTTGTGCAATATTCTCGCCTGCTTGATGTAGGAGCAATTCAACAACCTGTTCTCTATATACTTGATTTTTAGAGGAACTAGTTGAAGCTTGATCTCGAGCAAGCTTTTGATTATGAACAAAGCCCATTGACTGTGGCCGACCATGGGCAATAACATTGCATGAGACCATTTTCGGCGGGCTTTGCTGACCGGAAAGCACTGTGAAATGTAGTGCTCCGTGAACACCCCATCCTCTGATATGAACATTATATGGAGCATTGGAAATTAACTGACGCAATCTTCTTAGTGCGCCAAGGCATGAACGTTGAAGGGTTCTCTGTTGCTTTTCAGCCTTCGGATACCGAGAGACTGATAGAGATTCCAAATCAATCTGGCGTTATAACCCTTCTATTATCTTAAGATGATTTTCATATTCATCGTAAGATAATACCTTCTTCTTTAATTGACAAAGAGTTTTCCATATGTTGAGGCAAATATCATGGATTCCATCATCCGTCAACATCTTTGGAATGTCGTACTGGGAATCAGCCAAAGGCCAAAACATGACTGGTACTTCACCTTTTGCTAGTTTTTTCCTCATGTTCAGCATTTCCTCTTTATCATTAAATGAAGATTCTTCTACCTGTTTGGACCAGAGTTGGTGTTTCCTTGTTGCTTCATCGGATTCAACAAGATTGGTAGAGAAATCACTATTCATGCCGGAAGATGAATGACCCAAGGAAGGTTCAGAGAATAACCTGAACCCCAGGCTATCTTCTGATGGAGAAAGAGTTTCACCTGCCGATAGTAAAGCATCAGACATGACTGGTTTTACGTTTGCAAGTTCCTCGAGATAGGAGGGCTTTCTCGTCACTACATTTCCTTTTGAAGAATTTTCCATACAACGTGAATCACTACTGCGGAGAGGACTTTCGCAGCGAAGTTCATCACCATGAGGAGGACCGTCATGATGGGTTACAGCAAAAGATGAAATCTCTTGCTCCTTGGCCTTCTGACCACACAGAGGGTTCCTGTGGCTCTCATCTGAAGAATAAACTTCAAGATTGACCGAATTTTCATGAAGCAAGTCTTCATGAGGAAGTGTCTGTTGAAGACCTTCAAAATTAATGTTCCTGTTATTGGGAACTGAGGGAGTAGAATCTTGAATTCCGACAGATAAATGTCTGAGGGTTTCAAGAACTCCAGCATCGAGCAAGGCCTTGTTGCAGATTGGCCTTTGATCTCCTGACTGTGCTGGGCGGATATTTTTCTTAGATGCCTTCTTACTCGCTTTAGAAACCACTTGATGACGAAAGTGATTGCTCTGAGCAGGTGTATGTGCCTGATCAGGAAAGATGGTCAGGTTAGGCTGACGATCATCGCTCAAATCAGGTGTATGTGCCTGACTTGGTTGTCCGTATGATATGAGGGAGTATGCCCCATAACCCTCTTGGACTGGAACAGATGTGTGTGTCTATTCCGGAGTGAATCGTTGATGTGTCACTCCATTGGTAGGGATAGAATTATGTGTCTGTCCCTGAGATGATGCTGAAGCTGTTATGATATCCTGGCAAGCATCCAGAACATGAGCAGGAATTTGCTTCTGCTCTTTCACCATTGACAAAATATGTTTGGTGACTTCAGCCGCCGGAACAGGGATATACGTCCATTCTGGGCTTGGAGTAGGTGTATGTTCCTGCTCCTGTCCTCCTTTTCCTGTCAGTGAATCCTGACAGTACTCAAGTGTGGAGGCAGAGAGTTTAGTCTGCCTCCTGTTTGTCGTCGGGGCTTTCCGACTAACTTCTCCGTGCGCTACCAAGCGAGACTGTTGGTAGGCTTGATTAGTATTAGCAGGTGTATGTGCCTGCTGATTACACTTCGCCAAACGCGGTTGACGAGATCCATCATATGTAGTCAGACGAGCCTGCTGACTAACTGATGATGTATAAGCAGGTGTATGCTCCTGCCTATGGTACTCCGCCGGAATTGCCGGGCGGGATCGGCTTGATGCTGTCAGACGAGCCTGCTGGACAACTGAATTAAAACGGGCAGGTGTGTATGTCTGCTCATTGTTTGCCACCAAGTTAGGTTGGTGGACTTCTCCGGAGATGGCAGGGATGACAACCTGCCTATTGTTAACCGGATTCCGTCTCTGGCGGTTCATCTTGCCTGCTCGGGTTCGAGGAACCTGAGCTGAATGCCTGGAGTCGGTACCCTCATCATGTTGAGGGCGCACTACCGCACGAGTCTGGCGGCGATTGTTGATGGGAGCCCTCGGTAAGGACTCATGTCTTTTTGAATTAAGGCCCCGAGGGACCTGCTCATTCACTTCCTCGGAGTAAGGGAGTGAATGGAAATTGCGTTCCGGGGATATCGACCCGAAACGGTTGGAGACGGTAGTCAGCACCGCCTGCTTCTTTATTGCTGGCCGCCGTTGTCCGGACGACCAGGTAGAGTTGTTAACTTGGAGGGCTTGATGAGCGGCCTCCAGAGTTGGGATAGTACCGTTGCGACTGTACTCCTTAACCAGTGCATTAGAAACACAGCGTTGAAGACGCTGAGTTGGTGATGTCATCCTCAGAGCGGATGACGTTCCAGCAGGAGTAGCAGTATTGGTTTTCACAACAGCAGACCTCACAGTAGAGGTGTTCACAGCAGCAGTATTCACTAGGGTGAATTTAAGGAAAGCCATTTTTGCAGAAGATCTTGAAAAAAAGAGTGCCTGTTCCATGTAACAGACATTATCAAGATGAATCTGGCCACTGCATCTTTTGGATGAGCATATGTCAATGATTGCTTTGTTGGCCCAAGGGGCCTAACAAATAAGAAGAACATCACTTTAACTTGGTTAAGGATTCACGTCGGGTTCACCATTTTTGTTTCCTCACGGATTACGGGGATGACCTCCTGGACAGGAGATTCAAACGTTCCGATCGGTTTCTAGCGGGTTTGTTCGTAGAACCGGAAACATCCAACGATTCCACATCCGTTTGGACCTACTTTCCAAAGGCAGGCGCTCATTAGCTTGTGGACTGATGAGGCTTAGGAATTTGCATTGGTCGAGAGGATGGGAGGTCAGACTCATCACACCTTTTTGAGGGGAATTATTGTCTACTCCGGGACTCTCTTTATATATTTAAGTTATGTTCGTGAATCCTTATTATATTACCAAGTATAAAATGAGCTTTCCTTTAGTTTTAACAATCAATGATTAAATATGCAAGAAATTTAGAGAATCTTTTATATGTATTCGAGGTTCTTCATCAATAGAGAATCATCCATATCTGTTTAGAGATTCTTGGTTAATGGTATCCTTCAAAACATTTATCTAAAAGTATCTTGGTCATTATGATGACCAGGCTGGTTTTAAAGCCACTCAGTGGGGCACTTGAAGTTTATAGTCATTCAGAAGGACATAGATTGTTTCAAAGTTGGGATCGAACCCATAAATGGGCTACCTACGTATCCTTTGTTTTGGAAAAGGAATCAGAACCCACGTAGTTCGAGGAATGGGGTATGATGTTTATGATTGATGGCTCAAAGATGAATGTCATAATTACTTTTACACTCTAAGCTCACGTGAGTCATGCCCGGTGTGAGAAACAAGAGGTATTGGTAAAATTTAGACAATTGTGCCATGAAAGATGCAATCATAAGAATTTGTTTGGGGCTTATGTATGGATGACTTCCCAGATAGATGAAGGTTTAGGATTTACTTTTAGGGAGAAAATCCATGAACAGGGTCCACAAAGTTATATGTGCTTCATGGAGATTTGAATACTCTAATCTTGGGGCTTACTCCTAAGGAGGATGCCCAAGTTAGGAGGGGACTTATGATTGGGTTTTACTCCTGAAAAGGAAACCCAAATCAAAGGTAAATTATAACTGGTTAAGAGAAGTTTAAGGGGACTTGGGGCTTATTCCTGAAAAGGAAGCCCAAGGTTATGACTGAGTCTTATTCCGGAAAAGGAGACCCAGGTTAAGGGACTTGGGGCTTACTCCTGAAAAGGAAGCCCAAGGTTATGACTGAGTCTTATTCCTGAAAAGGAGACCCAGGTTAAGGGACTTGGGGCTTACTCCTGAAAAGGAAGCCCAAGGTTATGACTGAGTCTTATTCCTGAAAAGGAGACCCAGGTTAGGGATTAAGGTTTGGGGCTTACTCCTGAAGAGGATGCCCATATTTGAGGTTGAGGCTTATTCTTAAGAAAGATGCCCAAGATTAGAGGACTTGATTGGGGCTTACTCCTGAGGAAGATGCCCAGATCAAAGGGTTTATAACTGGGGATTATTCCTGAAAAGGAGACCCAAGTTAGGATTTTCTCATCTTAAAGGATGAGGTTGAATGAATGAACTCCCCGTATTTTAGTGACATAAGGATATTTAAATCACTAGACTTTGAGAGAGATTTCACAGAATTCCTTTCAGATAAGAAAGTCAAATCAATAATTCATGCCATAAATGGTTTTGAAGAGTGTCTTGAAGACTGAATCTTGAATAGGAAAGGTGAAATGGCTTAAGAGGGGTAAAATGGGCAAGATGGGTACCCAAAAAGATAGGGGCGTGCAAGTCATGAAAGGCGCGCAAGTCCTGCGGCGGCGCGCAAGTAGTGGTCGTGCAAGTATACTTGCGTGACATATGGTGTACTTGCGCGATTTTCAACCAGCATTGAAATGCTTGAGTGACTCTTTAGAAAACCCTTTACAATCCTCTTGAGGTTTTTCCAGAGAAGGGACACGCAAGTTATATTGAAGGAATTAAGTCGGTGCGCAAGTGTTTGATAAGTTTCAACACTTAGGCCTTCCTTCTTCTCTTTAGATCTTCCGTTCTAGGTAAGAAATTACCTTAGAAGTGTTCCGGAAGCTTTGAGAAGAGACTTGGGCGTCGGGAGCTTTAATCCGAGTTTCTGGAAAAAAATCCTCTGTAATGGGGGGCCCACAGGGTCTATTTATAGGCAAAAGAAGGCCCTGGGCGGTTACTGAGCGGTTATCACTTAGGTCGCGCAAGTCACTTGCACGACCATAAGGCGTCGCACAAGTAGACTTGCACGACCACTAGGCAGCGCGCAAGTACTTGCACGACCACTAGGCGGCGCGCAAGTGTACTTGCGCGACCATGAGGGAACTTGCGCGACCTATGGGAAATGTTCTCCTTGTTCATCCCTTTGTCGATTTTTGATGTTTCTTCAAAGGATGAATCACTTTATGCTCAGATATTCCCCTTTTCCGATCTTTAGATTATGTGACGAAAGGAGCGTCAACAGGTGCCTCCCTATTGACCTCAACAATAGGCTCAACACTCATTAATTAGAGGACATGTTGTCTCTTAAATTTTTTTTAATTGTCTCAGGAACTCATTGGAATCCACAAAAAGGATATATCGATAAGACTCTAAATAGATTAAATATGACATGTCTAAGTTTCAATGACATCCTAGATCAGTCCATTCTAATAACCTATCATTGAAATGTCCAAAAAGTATCTAATGAAAGCTCATACACTAGTTGGGGATCCTATTCCCCACACACATCTCAACTAAACTATATGATTCAAATCATGATAGGATTAAAAGATACTACATTGACACATCTATTCAAATATAAGTCATAACATTAATAAAAATATCTAAGGTAAATTATAAAAAGATATAATATATTCATATTATGCTTTATTTGATCACACTTGTAATGTCCCATCCACTCCTCATTGGCTTGAGATGGTGGTGAGATTCTACTTGGCCATAGGCGACGTTCCCAAGGTTCTAAAAAAGGGAAATTAATGGTAAGCTCTTCAAGAACAAGTGGGGAATGGTTTTCCTTGAGAATAATTCATCCAAACCAACAAGGCATAACCAAATATAACTATATGATGAATGTCAACAAATGTTTACAATGAAAAAACCAAAATCCCAATACAACCAAGCCACGTGAATTCATCGTAATAGTACTAAGAGGAAGACTACAATACCAGAACCAAATAGGCTATGGAAAAACTCAACAACTCCAAGCCGAGATCCATGCTCTAAGCACCAAAAGACCATCAATGACACAAAATAAACCCCTAGAAAATTGAGATCCTTCTACATACTTGTATCTCATAAAATGAAATCTGTAAAAGGACCAAAGTTCCAAAGTAGGGGTTGAGGACAAATAATCAGTAGGGTTTCCACAAATGACTTCACTACACATGCCACTAGCATAGTGTCGTTGAAACATTTATATAAAAAAATTATATAAAACATCAATTAGTGTAACAATTACCAAAAATCCAAATGAACCCATTAAAACCCATTTTTTCAACCAAAATATACAACACAAGGGAAAGACAACAAACCAGACATAATCTATTATACCATTGCATAATAGAAAAATAGTTTAGACCTGTCATTATACAACTCAAGAATATAATTACTATAGTGTTTCACATACCAAAACTGGTAAACAACCACAGTTGAACTTTATATCCTAAAGAATTTACTAATTTTAAAATATAGTGGTACTTCATGCCCACATATATTTGATGGTGGCCCTTCCATCCACTATCCATCTCATTTTTAAAGTTATACTCTCCTCCCACATCCCCTCATTCTACCACAACATCCATGGTTCAATCTAATTAACAATCATACAGTATACCAAGGGCAGAACATTATCCAAACAATGATATCATAACCAAATTATCCCATTAGGAGAACACTTATTATGTATTAAATCTCAATAAAACTACTCATTTTATTGAAAACCACTTTCAAAAATCATTTTCATAAATCATCCCAGGACACTGATTTTATAATCAACATTTTAATATCTAACAACAATGAACATTTGACAAAAATAACTTGTTTTCCCCAAAATCCACTAATCATCACAAAATGGATTTTAACCAAGATATGTACATAATAATAATAATTTATTTCAAGAAAACGAAATTAATTGAAAACAAAGCTTCTAGTTCTAGAAAATTTTTGTTGAGAGAATCCACCTGCCTTTGGGTTTTAGTTAAATCAACCCACCACACCAACACACATTGAATCTGGGTAAACCTTCCACAAAAATGCCTTAGATCCCCTTCCCTATCATAAAAAATATTATCCATTAACATTTTAGAAAAACCCAATATATCTACATGAAATGGTTGCAGATCTAGAAAACTGAGAGAGAGATTACTAGATATAAGGGAAAAAAGAGAGAGAAACAATAGTGGAGACTTACTGAAGAAGAATCACCTTCACCACACCACGAAATCCCTACGAATGGCTTCCAAAATGGATGGGAGATCGCCTCTAACCCTCGATAATTAAAAATGCAGAGTGATTCCCGATTGGGATGATTAATGGTGGGTATAGGGAATATCTCAACCAAGCATGGATTTAAAAACCCTATTTTTTGTCGTGTATGGTTACCTCACATGGATACGAAAACCATGCACTAACCACATGCATGATACTGCCTCAATAGTTAAACCTCATGGTTTCCTATCATAGATAAACAAACCATGTGAAAAGTGCGTTAATCCAACTACATCCACATTCACGGTTTCTTGGAGATCTTTCATGGTTTTCCCAAAATGTGCTCAAACTATGCACCCCTAGAAAATCCCAAAACTCATTTTGAAACCTTACCAAACTCTCCCAAACATTATTATATATCTTTAAAAACATAAAAGGTATAAAAATGGTTAGATATCAAAAAAGGGTACTATATTCTCCCCACCATTGGACATTCCATCCTTAAATAGTTGGGAACGATCGCTTTGACCAAAGAGCTCGGGCTATTGCTCGATTATCTCCTTCTCTCGCTCAAGAGTCTCCTCCTGAATCTGACCATGCTTCCAAAAACCAAACTAATCCAATTCATTTACCATGAAAGACTTTCTCTTTCCAATACAAGATTCACATTGGCATATGCACACCAGATGTATCTAAGTCTAGCTCAATATGATCCCATCCAATCACTTGATCAGTATCCGGATAATACTTCCTCAATTTAGAAACATGGAACACATTCTTCACCACACTAAACCATAGTGGAAAAGACAAATGATATGACACCTCTCCAACCAAATAATATATCTCAAAACACTCAATATTCCTCATAGATAACATACCATTCTTCCCAGACAGATGATGTCACAACCTCGAAGAGATTCTCAAGAAAACATGATCTCCCACCTCAAATGACAATGGTCATCGACGATGGTCCATATACAATTTTTTATGACTCTATTCCATATCCAAACTTTTCCTAATCAAATTAATGTTCTTTTTTGTCTCTTGGACAAGGATCATCTTGATAATAGAAGTCTAACATGTTTCCTCCCAATAAAGTGGAGAATGACACAAACACCCATTCAATGATTCTAATGTAGCCATATGTATCGATGCTAGATAAATATTATTATATGATAACTCCATCAATGGATAATGCTTTGACAAAGTGGAAGGAAATACTTTAAATAGGCCTATAACATATTTCTAACGTTTGTATCGTTCTCTTGGAATTTTCATTAGTATGAGGATGTTACACTGTTCTCATTGTCAATTGTGTCCTAAGGGCCTGATGCAAGGATTTCCAAAATCAATATGTTATCCTCATAAAATTATATGATACAATAGATACTAGAACATGATTCCTATTTATTACTTTGAAGATATAAATTTTGGATAGAACCTCCACCGTATGAGATTCATGAATTGGGATGAAATGGGTCGACATTGTGAGCTGATCCACTGTCACCCATATGACATCGTTCATTCATATTGTTCTTGGGAGACCTGTAATAAAATCCATCACTATTTATTCCCACTTCTAGATGGGGATAGGTAAATATTTCAACAGGCCTATCACTTGTTTATTCTCTTCCTTGCATTTCTGAAAATTCAAACATCTCGACACAAACTAAGCCACCTTCTTTTTCATACCATCCCACCAAAGAATGCACTTTCAATTCAATATATATTTTTTGAATTCCCAGATTGATATCTCATCAAGAAGAATGAAAAGTCCTAGTAATTTCATCCTATCAAGACACTGGTACAACCATCCAATTCCAAAAAAAGCATAAAAATAAATTCCCATTCAGTTTCTACCTCATTACCAAACAATTGGAATTAGACACTTTTGCCTCCTTAACAAAAAAATCCAAGCATGAAACCAATGATCCTGGAAAAAAATGTCTCTCTCACCCTGGTCCACACATTCCAACTACATTTCATCTTGGATGAACATCAACTACTACTGATATGATGCCTATTTCATTACTTGTGCTTATGCTTTCTTACTTAATACATCTTCCACCGAATGTTTTATACCCTATGTGTACATATGGTCAATTTCAAACATATTGAGAACCTCCATACATCTCCTAATCCTGAAGTTCAAATATATCTATGAGAAAATATGAGGTGAACTCTTAAGAAAGGTAAACATCATGAATTTCTCACAAAAGATATAAAATTTCCACATTTTTAAAGTAAGAACCACCACCGCCAACTCCAAATCATATGTTTGGTATTTCTTCTCAAATGACCTCAACTACCATGAGACATATAAAACCACATGATCCCCACACATGATAACACACCCCAACCCTGATCATGTTGCATCACAATACACCATATACCCTTTTCCTAGTTCTGGAAAAACATAGATTGGTGAAGATATAAGGTGATATTTAAGCTATTAAAAATATTTTTGACACTACTCATTCCATTGAAATGGAAGATTCTTCTTAGCCAAATCTATCATCAATGAAGCCGATCGTGATAAATTGTGAACAAAATATTGACCATATCCAGCTAGAACAGGGAATCTTTGTATCTTGAAACCATTCATTGGCGGTCTCCACGAGGTAACAACCACTATCATTTCCAAAACTACTAAAAACCCCTTATTCGAAATAACATGTCCAAGGAAACAAACTTACTATATCCAAAAATCATACTTCGAATATTTGGAATACAACTGATGATCTATCAAGATCCCCACACTATCACCAATTTTTTCCCATGATCCTCCCTTGTCCTAGAATACACCAATATATTAACAACAGATTCAACTACAAAATAATCTAGAAATCTTGGAAATATATGATTCATCAGTGCCGAGAATACCATAGGTGAATTCATTAGAAAAAAGTGTATAACCACATGCTCATAATGTTCATATTTACTTCGAAAGGCTATTTTCAAAATATCCTCCTCCCACAGTCATAGTGGGAGATATCTTAACTGCAAGTCAACATTGGAGAACCATTGAGCTCCCCTCAACAGATATAAAAAATAATCAATTCATGGATGTGGATATTAGTTGTTTATCATACATTGGTTTGTCCTACAATAATAAGCACATATTAAAATAGTTCTATCCGCCTTCTTAACAAACATGATTGGCACTTCCCATGGAGATGTTCTAGGCTGGATAAACCTTTTTTTCTAACACCTTAAACCGCACTTTCAATTCCCCCAATTTTATCAGTTCCATCTAGTATGATGGAAGTGAGATAATACTAGTCCCTAGGAGGATATCAATAGTAAACTCTGCATATCTCATGGGTGGAAACCTTGATATTTCATTGTGAAATAAATTTAATAAATGATCAAAAACAACTGAAAAACCCTTCTGTTATACTCTTTCCTTTGATTCCAATGAAAATTCTACTAACTGATATGAGATAATGCCAACATTTGGTGCCAAAAATCCTATAGCACCCTATTTTTCATTATTCTCATCTCTATAGAGGTGTTTGAAACCGTCATCCATCGTGTAACAAACCCTTATTTCATAATAGTTGAATTGGGCCTTAAACATTGGTAAACAATTCATTCCCAGGATTATGTCATGCGCATACATCTCAAGAAATAAGAATTCCCACATCAACTCAACCCATATACAACTATACAATATCCTTTACATGGGAAGTCTCAATACTCTCTTTAACCTAGAAGATTTTTATTTTTTAAAACAAAAGGTATAATTTCCATTGATAAACCAATCCGACTAAAAACAAAAGAAGAAATGAAAGAATGTGTGTCACCCTTATCAAAGAATGCTTGGATCAAGGTGGAATTTAAAATAATCATACCTCGTATAGTGGATAGTCCCGTTTAATCATCCATCACAACCTTCTCAACTCCAAACAACTGATTTCCGACCACACTCTACTCTTTATTACCATATTGAGGAGTCGTGGTATTTATTGAATCACCATGACTGACATTACTCTATTGATGGGGGGTATGATTCTACCACATCCCATTGAATAATAGGACACCTGTGACCCCTAAGGAGTGTCATGAACATCAGAACTATGTGAATTATAATAATATTGTTTAAGATCCCCCATCTTCTTACAGTTGTGACATTCTCGAGGTTTTTTCATAAAATCCTGCTTTATGTGGCCTATATAAACCCACCAAAAACAACCCAGATTACCTGGAGGATTTGGAAGAATATTCACTGATCCCACTATTGGATTCTGATATATAATTTCATCAAGGAAACAATTTTTCCTATTCCTCTTGAACCTAGCATTAGAGTTCACACTATTTCCTAAGAGTAAAAACATACTTCCCCCGTCTGTAGCCTCAAAGATATATCATTCAACTATTATTTCTCTATTCACTATTTCTCTATAATCACTTATAAAAATCACTAATATTTTAGAATTATTTTCATTCCTTAACCATAATTGAAAATATAATTCCTTCAACGATGTACTTCCCCCACCATGAGTGAAAACCACAATAATTTTATAAAATTAGCTACATATTCTGTTACTAAGAGGTTATCTTTCTTCAGCCTAAAGTATTTTTAATGTTCTGAATTATGAATGTATGAATGTATGAGGGTATTATTGTTTATTAAACAATTCCTCAATACCCTCCCATGTCTTACCTTGGTCAATTATAGCTTGGATCAGAAACTCCCACCACTGAAGGGAATGATTTTCCAACATGTAAGTCACTATCTTTACATTTAGTTTTACTAGTGTCTTAGAGAATTCAAAAATTATGTTCATTTTGTTCAATCACACTTTTTCCCTTTCCAACTCTGAATCACCCCTAATGATGGGTGCATCCAGATTTTGAAACTGAACTACATGATCCCCATGATTCGGCTCATCTACGTTTTTCAAACATTCCACTTCTTAGAAAGCTTGAACTATAATTTGTAGTATCTATTGGTTCACCTGGGGCTCAAGTGACACCACATTTTCAGCAGCTTCCTCTGGTTGGCCTCTAAGAAACATACCTGGGTCCATCTCTATCAATAGAAAAACATCCAAAAGTCTTACTCCCATAGAAATAAAAGTATTATAATTTTAAATTCAACTACATTTCCCATGTTTCACCACTTTTTAAAATTCCACCATGTTTTGAAAATTGATCCATTTCCAAAATACCACATCTTTCCGCATTTCAAATTAGCACATTTGAAAATAATTTCAATATTTTTTAGAAATCCATATATATATATATAGAACAACATAAATCAGTATGCTAATGAAATATGAATCATAATGGGAAGTCATTTCACCAGGCATTACATTCTCATCTCCTTGGCCACACCCACGACAATGAGATTTGTAATGCCAAAAAATGTCTCCAAAATACTTACGTACCTAATTCCCTGGTAACTTGAAGTTCATCATATAATGGTTTGCTACGTCCTTTTATACTATACATTTCATGTTCTGATAATTATAATCCTTGCTACCATCCCACGTCACGGACTAGAACAAGAATGAATATCAATAGAAATACCAAAAAGTTATGTAAAATGATCAAACAAATACTTTCACTTGAAATTCAGGGACCAAACAAACTGACACCACTTGTAATGACCCACCACTTCCTTATTGGTTTGAGAAGGTAGTGAGATACTACTACACCTTAAGTGACATTCCCAAAGTTCCAAATGTTGGAAATTAGTTACAAGGCCTTCAATAATAAGTTCGGTATGATTTTTCCATAGAATAAACCAACCATCCCCACAAGAAAAAACCAACCATAACTATATTATATATTCCAAAAATGTTTACAACTAAAAAAGGGCCAATACAACCAAGACAAAATAATCCATTGGTTGAGTACCAAGAAAAAGACTAAAAAATCAGAACCTAAGAGGCTATGACACAACTATATAGCTCCAAGCCAATCTCTAATCTCCAAGCACCACAAAACCATACAAGCTTTCAGGACGAACCGCTAGAAAAATAAGATGATTTACCCTTACTTGTATCCCAGAAAATGACATCTTCAAAAGAACCAAAGCTCGCATGTAGTCAGTGGTACAAATACTTAGTAGGTTTTTTCCAAATTACTACACTACACATGGCACTAGGATAGTGCCGTTATCACATTTATATAAAACATTTTATATAAAACATAAAATAGTGAAACAATTACCAACAAGCCAAACACACCCTTACAAACCCATTTTTCACTCAAACCATACAACAAAAGGGAAATCCAATAATCAATAAATAATCTAGTTTACCATTTCATAATATCACAATTGATTCCACCTTCATAAAAACACACAAACATAGCATAACTATAGTGTTTCACACACCCAAATCGATAAACAACAACAGTGGAACTTACCATCCAGGATCGTTTACTACTTTTCCAATCTAGTGGTACTTTATGCTCACTTTTCATTGATGGTAGACCATCTGTCCACTATCCATCCCCTCTTTATAGTGGTACTCCCCATCCACTTCTCATCATTCCCCCAAAACATCCATGTTTCAAGCCAGTAAACAAGCATATATCGCACCAATGCCACAACATTATGAAAATAGTGATTTCATAATGAAAAACTCCCTTAAAATCATTCATGCAATATTATATATTAATAAAACAACACTATTTATTAAAAACCACTTTCAAAAACCATTTCCATAAATCAACCTAGGGCATTGATTTTAAAATCATCATTTTAAGATCTAACAACAATACAAATTTCACAGCAACAACCTACTTTCCCAAAAAAATCCATAAATCCTCACAAAATGTATTTCTAACAAGATTTTAAATTCTTAATCATAATTAATTTCTAGAAAACCCAAATAATTGAAAACAAAGCTTCTAGTTTTCTCCAAATGGAGTCGAGAGAGAGTCCACCTTCCTTATGGTTTTGTTGAAATTGACATATCGCACCAACACACCCCAAATTCGGGTAAAACCTCCACAAATTCACCTTAGTTACCCTTTCCCATCATCATCACACCCAACCTTTAACATTTTATGAAATAAAAGACCTAGATCTATATGAAATGAGTGTAGATCTAGAAAAATTATAGAGAGGTTGAACTAGATCTAAGGAAAACCAAGAGGGAACCAAGAGTGGAGAGTTACTGTAGAGTAATCACCCCCACCAAATCTTGGAAACCCATCAAATTGCTTCCGAATTTTATGGGAGAGCCCCTCTAGCCGTTGACAACCAAAAATCTTGAGTGAGGCTCTATTGAGAGGAATAATGGAGGGTTTAGGGAAAATACCGACCAGGACTAGATTTGAAACCCCTTTTTTTATTACATCACATGGTTTTCTCGAATGGTAAGGAAAACCATGAACTAACTAAGAGCATGCTACTACCTCAACATGGATCCCGATTTTTTCCCTCACATGGTTAGACATACCTTGAACAAACCATGTTAAGACCACTACCTCTACTTTCCTAGTTACCAAAATATCTTTCATGGTTTTCCCTAACTGTGCTCAAGTCATGCTCCCTTAGAAAACCCCCAAATCCATCCCAAAATCATCCAAAACTCTCCCAAACATTACCCAATAACATTAACCACATAAAAAGGCATAAAAACGTCACATAACTCCAAATGAGAATACTACAACTCTCTTTATTACATGTATAATACGGTTTATATTTATGTATTTATCCTCCATCCATTGGTGCCTACGGAATAGAAAAACT
Organism: Viscum album; assembly: GCA_963277665.1. Classification (NCBI taxonomy): domain Eukaryota; kingdom Viridiplantae; phylum Streptophyta; class Magnoliopsida; order Santalales; family Viscaceae; genus Viscum; species Viscum album. Next base: position 652,917 of record CAUJRU010000136.1, on the reverse strand, counting down.
GCATAAGGGTACATCACATCACTTGTATGTTTTTTTAGGTTCCACTAGAAATCCATAAAATAAATACAATATTATTTTAGATTAATATTAAATTGATCTTACTGTATTAAATTCCCAAGAACCCAGAATGTTTTTTGTGTTTGGAGAATAGATACAGAATCTAATTATTTCATGAATGGTCTTCATTATCTCACATAGTATTATTCTGATGTGTTACCATTCTTAGAAATTTCATACATAATAAATATGATCATAACCTTGGGAAATGTAAATTATAGAATTGGTGAGATTGGAATTTGAGTCAGGATTAACCTGTGATACATCAATTTAATATCCTAAATATAAGATCCGAATTAGTGTATGACATCCTATTCATAAGTCACATAATTCATCCCCATTCATTTATAAATCATAAATCATGATTCAGGTAATAAAACATTTTCAAAAAAAAATTCATGATTCATTAGAGAACATAGTCATTTATAATAAATCATTTTCTATTAGAGAATATCAAAATAATAAAAATATGTCATACGAGTGTGGTGGAGTCATAATCATTGAAAATATTCTCATTTTCTATGGATCTCTACTAGGAAAATCATAACATTATAGATAGAGTCTCATAGTGTATTATGATCACTATATAATCCTTTCTCATTCATTGAAAAAATACAATATTAGATTATGATCAAAGACAATTTACATTAATATTATCTATGAGGATATAAATATTTAAAAATAAATTATAGGGAAATATTTTTACTAGCCCACCCATCACATATTTAAAATGATACATATTTGTAGGAAAAAAAATCCACAATAATTTTATCATATCTTAATTAACCAATTGTAATGAAATTGGAATCATAAAATCATCTTTATAAAATAATCATCACAAGACATATGAGGAATTAATGTGGATTAAATAATTTTATCTATACCATTTTATGTTTAATATTCTATTAAAAACATTGAAAATGATAATATACACTACAATTAAAGTTGTTTAAATATTTTTGGAAAATAAATAGGAAACATCCTCTTCTGTTAATAGAAATTAAGTCCTAATAATTATTAATTAAATGGGGAAAGTATTTTGTTTAAAAAAGTTAAAATATTAATGATAATATACAAAATAATTATAGTTATGATTGTGAAAACATATGTTAATTCTATATAAATTTTAAAAAATTCGTTCCACATTTTTGTAAAACATAAAATATACTTTCTATATAAAAAATAAAAAAAATAATTTAAATTTGTGGTAAAGAATGAATCATTATATTGAAAATTACATTATAAAATAATTTTATAATAATAAATTATAATTCAATATTCATTTTAAAGAATATAAATATCATTGAAAAATATTCTAGATCTTAAAGAACAAATAACATCAGAAATTCTATAAAACCTTATTTTAATATTCATTAGTATAAAAGTCTGAAAAATTATTTATTATTTGAAAATTACACAAATAACTAGAGGATCAAAATATATATGATGTATAAAGGAGGGAGAGGGAGATAGTAACATTTAATTAATTAATGTTTCAACTTTCATAACCCCGACTAAAATGATATTAGAACATTAACCTAGATTATGTTATAACATAAATCATACACACTCTAACAACATATATGGTAAATTTATATTTAATATCCATATATATCATAAACTAATTAATATTTTTCATACCTGGTGGGATTCATTCATAATTTTCAATTACCCATCTTTTAAAAATTCTCCGCTAAAATCAAGATTTTGTAACAGTTTCATTTATCCTTCATGGTTTAGTTTTGAAATTATTTTCCTTGATCCTTTGGAAGGTATTTATTGTATACAGAATAATAATTATATCATGAATATCCAATTTATTAATATTGTAAACTTTTAGAAAAAATCCACGTATGGTGGTGTAGAAAAATGAAATATGTTACATAATAGAGACAATAGTCCATACATAATCACAAAAAATTATTTTGTTTGCCATTTGATGGGATGTAATGGCCATCATTTATTATAAATAGATATTACATATTTATAGATTAATATTAATTATTTTTTATAAATAAATACTTGTGTAGTATAAATGTTAAGTATATTTAGAGACTATATACTCATTCATTTTATTTCAAAATTGATCATCTACATATACCATAAATATCTGACAATATAGAAATAATCCTAAACATATGATATATAATCAATTCATCATATCAATGGTAAGAATAAAATTAGATATTGTGAGATCATTTTCTCATTAAGGGTAAACATGGTTCTTATTAATCTTTAGAGGATAAGATGATCATAGTGGTGGGATTACATATTAATGTGCATGTTCTCAACAAAAAATAATCATACTCAGAAAATTATAGATCATAAGACCAAGAATAAAATAAAATATATAAGTTTGGTAAAAAGGGTTGTAAGGTTTTAGTTATCATTCAAGAGTTAAGAATATAAGCCTTTTAAATTGATCATAAGAAAAACAAAATCTTAAGAACCTGAAAAAAATGATATAGTATATAGAAATACTCATGTGATTATTGGAAAAAAGAGACCATACTCGCAAATAAAAATGGGAAAAATCTATTCACACTGACTTACATTAATATTACAATCATTATAGATGAAAAAATCATTACCATGCATTAATACATTAAAGAAATCTAGTTGATATCATTCCAACACATATTTCTTTGAGAATATATAGTATACATCATACTTAATAATAAATACAATAAAAAAACTATTTTAATTCTTCTCTATGATCATAACCATCATATATGGGGTTATCAATATCCCAATATCCATTTTATTAGAGTGAAATAATAGACCCAACCATCATGTAATAAAAACCGATTCATATAAATAACTTGAGATGATAAATCATTTATCATATTATCATAGAAAAATGTGGATAATAAATGTGTTTTTCAAAAATATTATAATCTTAACGATAGGCCATCTATAGAAAAAATATTAATCATGCTATTGAATCATATTTCCAAAGTGTCGTAATAATCATCAAAGGATGGCATCACACATGAATAATGTCATTAAATGATCATTTCAAAAATTCTAGATGAAGATGTACATTTCATTTTAAAATCATCATTAAAATCCTATGAATTCTTTTAGTTATTCCTTAACGACACTTTCTTCCCTAATTTGGTTGGGTTTCATTGGGGTTGTTATATGGTTGAATTTTTATGAGTTTGGAAATTTATGGGTTGTTGTACAGTTGGCACATGGTTCACCCAAACTGTCCACCCATTCAATGTGAAACCTAAAACAAATAGGTGAGGGTTTTTCCTTATTTTTAGATGGTTAAAATACCATGTATCCTTATAGTATAAACTATGCTTCCCATTTAAAATATACACACATAATGAACATGGTTTTTCTAAACTTTCACCTCTGCCAAGGAAATCATACAAATAGGAATTTAATTAATCTGAATTTGGATTAAAAATTACCAAACCAACTTATTAGGCCCTCGATGGACTGGTACGACATAATATATATTTATTCCATCCTTGGTGGTCCTAAAAATGTTTTTTGGACCCTAAAATCCCTCCTTGAAGTGGTTAGAATCTAGACGAGTTCCCTTAGATCTTCTCTAGGTTAGTTTCCTCACCCCGATCTCATTAACCTGTGATCTCTATTCTAATACTTTGGGTTTCATGAATACCCATTTTTATTTTTGGATCTAATACCCACCTTTTATGATCTAAACCTTGGTTTTATTCGTATATCATTTTTTTCTCAGTTCTCCATTGGAGTTTTCTGTTCAAAGATTTGTGATTTGAGGAATATTGATCCTAAGGTAGGTGGTTCTGTTATAATGCCCAATTCATATTTAACCTAATTTTTTTTATTACAATACTTATAATTAAATGAAATTTCTTTTTTTATTAAATCGATTTCAATTTTTATATTGTAAAAAACACAATTCCATTGAATTATGTTTTTTATGAAAATGCAGTTTTTGGAATGAAATTGGAAAAGCCCAAAATTCCATTGAATTGGGGTGTGTTTAGGGAAATTTTTTAAATTTAAATTCTGGATTTTATGAAAATCAATTCAGTTTATTTTTTTAATTTAATTGTGGAAATGTTTTTTGTGAAAAATTATGAAAACCCCCAATTCCATTAAATTTGGGGTTTATTATGATATTGACGGAATTTATTTTAAAATTAAAATTTTGAATTTAATATTGAAATTGGATTATGAAATAAAATGGTGAATTGATTTCAAACCCATATTTTTGAAATTTTTATGAAAATTATTTTTATGGAAACCATAGGTTTTTATCTTCGTGAAAAGGAAGGTGTTTTATTTAGGTCCTGGTATGGGTTTTGAATGGAAAATTTACATATTTGAAATAGAAAATGGGATTAATTTTATTTTAATAATGATTGAAATTACTTTCCCATTGTTTCTTGAACTATATAACACGATATAAATAGGTAGTTAGTGGGATATTTGAATGAAACTTTAGGATTTACAATGATTTAAAACTTCATATCAGTAGATTATATCACTTAGGAGATGGTGATGAGACCTCTTTGGCCTTGGTACAAAGGGATTTATGTGCTTATTTTCCATATCACTTAGAGTGTGGTGTCTCTATTGCCTATAAATATCATATTTTATTAGGAATGTGAAAATTTGTGAATTTTTTTTTATTTCAATTGAATAAATTCAATTTTTGTAAACTTTTATACATTTCTTTTGATTTATATAAATTATTTTATATAAAAAAATTTAAATGATACAATTTTAAAAAGTTTTATTTCTATAAAGAACCATTTATGAAATTATTTACATCGATTGAAATGTAAATATTTTTATTAAAAGTATATCCATCACTATAATGCTAAATCATGATTTGTTGAAATGTGATCTATATATTCCAAAACTTTTTATTTTAAAAACATGAAGAACATTCTTGTTTATTTTGATATTGGATTCTATTATGGTATTCCTGGTGTGAACCTATAGGAATTTCTAGAACACACCCTAATGGAGAATTCGTGTGTTTGTAGATCACCTCCTTTTTAGTTTTTCAAGGGGTAAAGCATCTCTTTGTGGTGGTTCAAGCAGTTGACCAGTGGACTTAGTGATTTTCAATTGAGTTTGGACTTGGGTAGTTTATCATCCTCTATTTATAGTGCATTATTATAGTACCTAGTATTCTTTCTACTTATCTAATTTCTTGTAAACACCTCAAAGAGAATCTTTTTGTGTGTTCATACCATAATGTTTTATTACTTCAGAAATGTTTGTGGAAAAACCATTCACACAATAATTTTTTATGATTAAAAGTTTCTAGTCACAAAACAATGGGGTTTAGGAATACCCATTCGTCTATTTCAAGGAAAAATTGGTTATTAGGTTTCCAGGATAGTCAGTATCATTCTTTATAATGTAGTATTAATAGATGGCTCATCTTTTTTTTTGATGTCAGTATGCATTTACATAATCTTATCATGACAGAGGGGGTACATGAGGTTGAATGCCTAGCCAACTCTCACAGTATTGAACCTTGTGTCACCAGGGTGGTTTGGGAAAGACATCTTGGGGATTAGTTCTATTCTACTGCTTTTTTATTTGGATACAGTGAAATCCAATTCTTTTATTTTCTATATTTTGTGATTAATTTCATTTTTCTGATTTGTTGTCTAATAATATTGGTTTGTATCATTACCTAAGAATGTGTGTGTGTATAATCCAAGAGTAAGCTACTGCTGAACAAAAGTGGGTGAATCCCCTTTTAGATTCAAATTTAGTAGATGTTATTGTGCACACTGTCTATGCTCTGTGATAGTCACCACCTTCATTAACAGTTTAGGCTCTAGCTTTGGAACCTTAGAGAGACGTTATTAATATTTTTCCTCATGATTTTATTCTAATGAATACACCATCATTCAAAATATTGAATTATCCTTAGGATTCAGAGGCATGGTTGAGCACAATAGGTCAATTTTTTGGGTTTATGTATACACCTGAAGAAATCAATGTGAATTGTGCCACTATCATGTTGTAAGGACCCGACATAAGATGGTGAGACACAAAGGTAATGGGTAAGAAGTGTGAGGGATTATAGTGGATGAAATTCAATGTTATTTTCACAAACTAGTTATATCTAGATTTGATGTTTTTGTCCAAGGATATGGAGTTTCTAAAACTGTAACATGCTAATAAAACCATGAAAGTGTATAAAAACCAATTTCTTAAACTAGTTCATTTCAAAAATGAGATTATATCCAATGGGAAGATGAGTGATAATTGTAGAAATTGTCCTAGCTGGCATGTTAGGGTTTTCAGGATTTTCTTTCTCTCCTAGTGGAATTCTAAGGTCCTTCAGAGGAAACAATAATCATGATGAATCTCATATTAGTTTTTGGAAGCATGGTCATTCGAGACTTGCTATATTCCCAGGAAGATATAATTTTATTATCTACCATTATGGAATGACGGGACATTCAAAAAATGGGTTTCACTAAAAAACCCAATAATTGTGCCTCCTACTGACTCTCGGGGGCCATACATAGGTTCATCTATGATTTTTATATTCCATATATGGTAATAGAATCTTATAATCTTTATAAATATTATATCAAATCAAATTATTCACATGCAAAATGGTTTCTTGCCACATGCATCTATAATGAAGCATCTTCACACAGTTGGGGAGTATTAAGAGGAAGTGGATACAGGTCCAACAACCATGATAGGTTCCATTACTATATAATCATCATTACAAAATGATCTATTTTATAGGGGTGAAGCTCATTGGTTTATTTAAACTATAATTGTTAATATTTGTAATCTTCCTATGGGTCATTTATCTTATGTCATGTATATTAAAAAACCCCTTGGTATGAAAAGAGACAAGGATCTCTATAGTCCCTTTAGTGTCATATCTTCAATATATTCGGTGATTAGTTGGGGATTTATGGTTATAAACATTAAAACTATTGACATCATATTCAGGATAGATTGTCCTGTCTCTAAAAAAATCTCAAATTGATTGTTTTCTTCTATGGCTGTCCTTTAATACACCTAGTGATGTTTTTCGTGTCTCTAAGATAGATTGGGACCCAAGGATGAGCAGAGATGGAACTTACTATTTGTATATGGGAAAGTAATATCTATGTTTTCCTTTTACCAGGAGAAAGAATATTAGTTATCTCCCACCTATTTTCATTGAGTTTCTAAATGTGTTTTCTTCTGACTTCAATGGGTACCCACAACTAATGGTAGTTGAGTTCTCCACTAACTTATCTACTGGAACTGAACTAGTTTCTATTCCTCATTCTATATAGAACTAGATGATTAGAAAAATTTGTGTTCTAGTTTTAAAATATTCTTGAGAAAAACATTATATGCATGAGTGTATCACAAAGGTAAGAGTCATTTCCCATTAGTATGAAATATGATTGTCCACATAGTCTATGTATTGACTACAAGAATCTCAATTGAGTAATGGAAAATAACTATCCATTTCCTTTTATTGATGAAATGTTTTTTTAAAGGGGAGAGATTGTTCCCAAAGATTTGACATCTCTTTTATTACCATCACTTGAGGAAAAAATAATCTGACATTATAAAACGATCCTTTTAGGGTAGGTACATCCATTTAGAGTATATTCTTATTCCATTTGGTATAACCAAATCAATTTTTTTCTTAATGGAGTTAAAGAAACTAATTTCTCATTAGTATATTGATAACATTGTTCTAGTCTTTGAAGATGACATCTTTGTTTGCTCAATTTTGTAGGAGGATCATGGGTGTCATCTAAGAAAAGCTATGGGTTTTCTCCAAAATTGATGACATTTTAAGAACATTCAATTTGAAACATCTAGATTCAGGATGTTAAATTCATGAGACACATGTTGTAATAATATTGTATTTATGTGGATCATGATAGGTTAAACCTTATTATTACATGTGAATAACCCTGTGATGTTTTCAAGATTCATAGATTATTGGGTATAGCTGGGTATTACCACCAATACATTAAGGACTACTCAATGTTGGATTCCCCAGTGACTTTATGAAATCTGAATGGATTAATATTTTTTGGGATTAAAAATGATATAATAATTTTGTTGATCTTAAATGCATTTTTACTAATACACATGTGTTGACTCATCCAGAAGCCGGTCATAGCGTTGTGGTCATCTTTGAAGAATCAGGTTTAGTCTTGGGATATATTATTATGTTAGCTGATCATGTTTTTGCCTATTTCTCTCATCAACATAGGCCAGACATGAAAAGTATCTTACCCATGACCTTTAATAGACAACTATGATGAACGTGCATAAGAGTTAGCAGAACTACCTTTATAAAGAAAGGTTTTCGTGTTTCCGACCATAAGAGACTGAGTTATATCTTCTTTAAAAAATGTTTTTAATCTACACCAGAGGTCTCAGTTTGAATACCTAAAATCATTTCACATTCAAGTCACCTATACCCCAGGGAAAAGGGATTTCATCATTAATGAATTGTGAAGGAATCTTTAGACCCATGAAGTGAACTAATATTCAAAAGAGTGGAATCTGATCGCTCTTTCTAATTAGTGTTCTATTAGAGTCCATGATTTATGGGATAAAGTTTACTTATCAATTTTTATTTTATATACACTCTTCTCAAGTAGATTAATTAGTAAAAGTATCTCGATGATGAGTTCCATAGAATTAGAGATTCTCTTTATGGAGGGGAGAATGTCGTTGAGTGGTTGTTCTCCAAAGTGGGAATTCTATGTAATCAGAATCACTTTGTTGTACCTTTAGTGGAAAATGTAATAATGGAATAATATAATAAATCAAAGGGGGATGTGCACAAATAAACTATGATGATTTTGTATCATATGTTGTGGAAATTCTGGTTGTCAGGTATGAGACAAGGCATTGCTGAAATCATCTCTCTTTATTTTACATAAAAATAGGTGAAGGTCGAGCCCCAGAAGCCGTTGGGATTTCTTCATCCACTTCCTATCACAATTTGAATGTCATATGAGACCTCAATGGACTTCATTGTTGATTTTCTTTGTTCCATATGAAATAATAATTTGATATGTGTTGTTATCCACCATCTAAGAAAATCCCCTAACATTATACATATTATTGATATAACTAATGTTGAGGAGTTCAGAAATCTCTACATGAAATAAATTTATCTTTTTCATAGAGTTCCTTATTTTATAATTCCTAACAGGGATCCTCAGTTCAATTATCACTTTTAGATATGCCTTTAAGAGACACTCAGTTCTCACACCTGTTTGAGTATGGAATAAAATTCGTAGTCATATGGATAGACATGAATATATATAAACATTCATGAGTATATGTTTTGTGATTTTGTTCTCAACTTTAGTATGGACTGGAATGATAAATTGGGAGTAGTTGATTTTACTTATATAAATAGTTACAATTCCATGATTAGAATGGATCCTTTTGGGGCCTTTTATGTTTGACCTTCCATATCACTATTTTTTTGGTTAGAGGTTGGTGAAAGTTCCATGGATGGAAAAATTTTGATGCAGCATACAATAGAAAACATTCCATTATTTTATTATATATTGTTGAAATAATAGATTAGAGATAAATTTTATATCATAATAATCATATGATGTTGGAGTTTTCAATTGGATGTCAGGTGTTCTTGAAATTTTCACCTAGGTTGGGTCACCAATGGCTTGAGAGGGAAGGGAAACATGCTCCGTGTTTTTGGGGACCTTTTGATGTCATTGAGAATGGGTGGGGGGATGTTTCATACCAATTATTACAAAAATTGAAGCTGATGTTGATACGTTATAAGTTCCATGTATCTTAGCTATGTCAATATCTATCTGACCCATCAAATGTTCTGAGTTGCTGTGATCTAGAAGTTGAACTTGATTTATCTGTGACTAAATATAAAGTCAGGATAATTTATTATGAATCCAAGGTACTAAATGGGAGGACGAAACATTTGGTTTATGTGTTATGGAAATATGGTTTTAATATTCAAGATATGTGGGAGAGGAAGTCACTGATGATAGTGTAGTGGCATCATCTTTTGGGATTAGAAGCTTCTTTGTAGTCCTTTTGGGGATAGAAAGTTTCAATGGTGGGGAGGTTGTAATATAATATTATTGTTTTCAGTTATTTCTAAAACCCACTTTTTATTAGGCTTTTTTTTGTTTTTTGTTTGTGGTTTCTTCGAGATTAAATTTTAAAAGATTTTAAAACTGTGGGCTAGTCCATGGTTACTACACTATTTTCCCAAACCATCTTCCCTTTTATAAAAAACCAAGGAACCTATGTAAGTGTTACATTACATGGTTGGAAAAAAATTTATAGACAGTGAAATCTCAATAGAAAAACCTTGTGGCCTATTTTAAATAGACACATGGATTTCACATGGCTTATCTAAATTGTGTCCCTCTTCCTAGGAAACCATGTAAACGATATTTTAATTTATTCTCATTTTGATAAAAATTTATGGAACCCCATTTTTTGGCCCTTAATAGACTCGTAAGACTTAATATCATTTTCTCCCTGCCTTAGATCACAAATAAATGTTTTTTGTTCCCTCAAATCCCTCCTAAAAGCAGTTAGAAGCTTGAGGAGTGCCCTCTAATATTTTTTCTATTAGATTCCTCATCCGGATCTCATTCTCACATGATATATGTTCTCATGCCTAGTGTTCCATGGATCATTGTATTGATTTGGGGATCTAATAACCTTTTTTTTATAATCCTAGATTTGATTAATAGGGCCTTTTTGTGATAATTATTCATTATAGTTTTCTATTTATGAAATTTTCATTCAAGATCCACTGATCCCTAGGTAGGTGGTTATCTTATGAAACCAAGTTCATATTAATAATAAATGTCTTTATTTAATTGCAATCATTTGAAATAAATTTTTTTTTTTGTTTTTATTAAATTTATTTCACTTTTTTTATGAAAACCAAATTCAATTAAATTTTGGTTTTTTATGAAAAATATATTTTGGCATGAAATGGAAAAAAATGAAAGTCCATTGAATTGATGTGGTTTTATAAAAGTGTGTTAAATAAAAAAAAAATTAATTAAATTTCTAATTTGACATAAATTTTTTCAATTAAATTTATTAAATTAATTTTTGTAATTATTTTGATGGATATTTGATAAAAACCCCAATTCTATTAAATTGGGGTATATTATGAAATAGGTAGAATTTGTTTAAAAATTTAATTATTGAATTTAATTATGAAATTGTAATTTGAGAATGATTGGTTAATTGATTTTAAAATGCTTTTTTTGAAAATGGATTAAAAATGTTTTTGATAGAAACACTATTGTTTTATCTTGGTCAAAAGGAATGTTTTTTTATTAAAAATACCATATTTCGTTTTTAAATGGAAAATTGGAATAATTGAAATATTGAAATAGAATAATTATATTTTAAGAATTATTAAAATATAAAGATCATCATTGTTTTATACTAGAGAATATGAATTCCTAAGGTATTTATAGAGATATTTGGATAAATCGTTAGGAGTTCAAGTGTTCTAAAACATCATATCACCACATCACATCCCTTAGGTGATGGTGATGACACCACATTTTCCATGCTTCAAAGGGGAGTATGTATATATTTTATGTATCAATTTTAATGTGAGGTGACTATAGCCTCGAACAATCTTCTCTTTAGAGGAATAAGACTATGATTCTCACTTGTTATTATTTCAAATCCATATATTCCATTATTGTAAACTATTTTACATGCCTTCTAATTTATATAAACTATTTTATTTTAAAATGTTCATTTAAGCCATTTTTGAAAAGTTTAACTTGTGTAAAGAACCATTTGTGATAGTATTTCTATTAACTAAAATATGATTCATTTTTTAAATGTTTTTCAATCATTTTAAAGGTAAATATTGTTTTTTTTAATGTTATCTATATATTCAAAATGTTTTATTTTAATAATTTGTAGCATATTATATTTTATTTGATATTGGAATTTGTTCTGAAATCCTTGGTTATACCCTATTGTATATTATATCTCACACCCAAATTGAGCCTTCATGTTTTTTTAGATTAACTTCATCTAGTATTGAGGATGAGTGACAAATATAATTGAGGTGGTTTTAGTTATTGACACATGGACCTGGTGATTTTCATCTGAGATGGAACTAGGGATGTTTATTTTCATATATTTCAAGTGCTTTCGTATGGTACTTGGAATTATTTATTACTATTTGATTTCATGTAATATACTCAAAATAGAGATTATTTTTTATGTATAATTGTTTTTTTGTTTTACTTCCACAATTTTTATGGGAAAACCATCCCAAATTTCTTTTATTATGATTCCAGGTTCTAGTCGCCAGCCCTTGGGGATTGGGAACTCCCTTCGAGTAATGTTTGGGCTATCTCGGTTATTAGGTTTTCTAGGTACCCGAGTTGGTTCATGACATCACTTCAATAAAATATATTCATTAATAAAAAAATTATTGAAATAACTTTATTTAGAAATACCCTTGGAATGTTAAAAGTATCCTTCAATGCCTTGAATACTCATGGTGGTGGAATATTGCATTCATGCTTGGTATGTTGAAAATAATATTCCTTTAACATATTTGGTAAAATTAAAAAACTACCTCAATCAGATAAACAAATGAATATTACATTGAAAAATAAATTTAGAAAGACACCAAAGGTTAATATTTTATATAAACATTAATTGGGTAATATTAAAACATTATATATTTTTTAGAATGTATGTAAATTGATGAAATGAATTGAGTATAAAGTTGAAATAAAATATTTCATTATAAAAAATATGTTCCCAATCAATTTATGTACCAAAACTAGGAAAATGGTACCATTAATTAATAATTGAATGAATAACCGTATGACAATAAAATTATGAGGATTTATTATATAGTAGCCTAAAAACATTCATGGGAAATTCAAGCACATACAATCCAAATAAAATGAAATTTAAACATAAATCCATACCTCATTAGAATATTTTGCATCATAAGGCCAATTGAAGAATAAAATCAATTGAAACATTAGATATCATTAACATAATATGATTCAAGATACTAAAACTAATGGAAATTTATATACTCATTGTAAAATATGATATGTGCGAAACATAACATAAGTAAAAAAGAAGACAATTTAAGATGATAAAACCATACTTTATGTCTTAAATTTTTTTATATACATTCAAAAAATCATTTCCAATAAATAATGATTTATTATAAATGTATTATATATTGGTAATAATATATATAATAAATATATTATTGAATTATTTCATATTATCACTTTCTTATTAAAAATATGATATTAAAAGTATTATGCATGTTCATGACTATATAATATTTCATTCATGTTTTGAATCAATAATAACTATATTTATATATTTTACGCTATTAAATAATTTATATAATTTTATCCATCATATAAATATCATATATATTCATTATATACGTTGTAATCCATAAATTGTATTGATAGAAAAGTGAATTACAATGTTTATGGATATAACTGACCATACGCACACCTTGATACGATTTTATTTTTTGATTTATGGGTTGAAATAAATGTGAAAGATAACTCAAAATTTGAAATATTATATCATATAATTATGAATTATATTAATTAAATATATCAATATTTTTATATATTTAAAAAAGGAATAAAAAAACTAATCACATCTCTTCGTGAAGGTGGTAGTCCACACCTACAGATGGACCATGTTCTTGTTTTCCAACAAATTAGATTATAAAAGGTATAAATTATAGTATTATTTCAGAAGAATAATTATTTCATCAATGTAATTTACATCCATTTAATTAAACATAATTACCATACATGAATGATGATGATAAAAAATGAATAGTATATCTTTGTTAAGGTAAAATTCCACACCAACAAAACAAAGAGACATTTACTTAACATTTGATGGAATATATGGTTTATATTGGTTTTTAAATAATCATATTAATAATTATGTTTTTTTAGGATAATGAATTTAATATTTTAATATTAATACCAAAAATTTATAGGTGTTAGAAGAAGTAATAAATTTAATGCGGTGGGGTAATATTATTAACTCTTATTTGATAGGCTTCCATTGGATCCTTTATTACAAACCCTTAGAATTGTCTTTTATGAAGAATATACCCACTTCCTCATGACTAAGGTAGTTTATAAAATTATTTTTTAGGGTTTTATTTTTCTTGATGGCTCTATATTTGTAAGGAAGAGATGAGACGTGGTTCTCTTTTATAAGATAAAGAATGATTCTCTTGGAATTACATAATCCACTAAAGTAATATAAATTAATTTTTAGGTTAAACATGATCCAAATATATATTTTTGAAATATATTATTAGAAATTTTCAAAATAATTTCATATAGTAAACTTAATACATTATTATTTTATGTTTATCACCCTTTTCTCATTATTTTAACCCATATTGCCCCATTTCAATATTATCTGAATATCAAATTTGTATACTCCTTAAGGCTCTAAATTTTTACCTTAAGAAGAAAAATGACACATACATGGAACATTATTGATATTTTCATCCATATACTTTTCAGTTTCCCAATTATATTATTTTTATGAATTTCAAATCATCTACTGAAATATAATTTACTGTAAAATATCATCAATACCATTTTTGAGACTATTCATTTTTATTGACATTAAAGCAGTCAAGATAGTTCTGTAACTAAAATATACACAATTGAAAAATCCCTAATATATTATAATTTTCTAAAATATTTTTGGGAAACAATATTTCAATTAAATTTTATTAATTTTAATAATTTTAAAATTATTTATTTGTATTTTATATTATTTATTAAATACTATTTCATTGTTGCATAATAATTTCATCTAATTATTATATAACTGAAAGTAAATAATAAATTACTCTGATAAGTAATATTTTAAACAAAAATTTAGAATCAAAATCATCATATTTACATTTATTTAAAAAAAAATTAAGAATTTTAAATTCAAGAGTGTTACCGTTTATATTTATTAATTTTCATAAAAATAGTGTAGTCATTATAAAAAAGGGTCAAAATGGCCATATCTAACAAATGTTAATGGGTATAGACAAACTATACTAATCCAATGGAATAAAATAATGTGTTATTAAAATATTAACACCTCGTCTCAGACTGTGAAACATGTATAACAGGTTTTACTCTTAAATTGGTGTCCGATATTTACCATGGTTATTATTCATAATGACCAAAAATAAAATTTTAATAATTAATAAATATTATCCTAATGATCTTAAATTTTAAATAGATAATGCCGGATTCAATATGTATAGAGAGACAAATTTTATTTTAAATTAATTTGAAAAAACATGCCAGGAAGTATTTTTTCTATAAAAAATACTTTCTAAAGTATATATTTTTTCAAAATATAATAAAAATTTATTTTAAAATGATCATAATTGTAATATTAATAATATTATGGGTATAATTATATTTTTAAATCCATTTTATAAAAAATGTAACATTTTAAGATAATTAAATTAAATAGTAGTTTTCAAATGAAATCATAATTTTCCACCATTATTCATAAAATAAAACATCATTATTGAATATAAAAATTTATAGAAACATTTTTTTTGTAATTTAAAATAAATAAACTATTTGTTTATAAGAAATTTATAAAAGAAAATGAATATATTTATAATATCTATGATGAAACTACAATAAAATCAAATTTGATGAAAATCAATTTTTGAGACATAAAATGAATTCATAAAAAATAAAGTTTGTGTTTATATAGAATTAGTCAATAAATTGTTTTTGATTATTTATAGTACTAATATATTGAATAATAATATTAATGATATACATATTCACTAATTCAATATATGGGTCATATTTAAATAATAATATTTATTTAATACTTCTAAATTTTCTTAAACAAATCTTTTCATGTTAACAATTATATGTATCTTATTATTATTCTAAAATAAATTTTCAACATGTTATAATTACCCCATAAATAAGTTATGCGGAATTTTTTTATTATCCATCAAAGTTTTAATATTTGAATAATACAATTATTAAAATCCTAGATAATATAAATTGATAGGAAAAAATATTTTAAACATATAAGTGGAATGTATACTGGTTACCTAAAATTAAGAATAATCGGGTTCCCTTATAAGGACAGTATTAGAGGGAAGTTAAAATATATACATGATGGATAAAAATACCATTCATTCAATAATTTATCGTTACAAAGAGCATGGTATTTTCAAGAACCCAGTTTTCACTCACATACAAATAATTTAAATTTTGGTTTAAAATTTTAGTTAGTACCTAACAAGGATGCTTAGTGACTTAGAAAAATTCACAAGGGTGTCTAAGGCTTGTTCGGAGCCCGAAAACTATATTATTATGGAATATGGCCTTATCGCACAGTTAGAGTAAAACTTTAAAAAATGGAACATGGATAGATCAAACCGTGTGGGTGATCTTTGTTTTGGGTAGATCCATCTTTCATGGTTGGTGCACAGTTTCCCTAATCATGCAGCCTATATGACAACCCTTCTTTTTATTACAACTTAAACCTAATTTATTACATAAAACTTCACTTGCTACAACAAAGAAGATCGAGGGGATTAGTGTCTTTGGGGCTTAGGATCATTACATAAAAACTTGAAAAATGAAATACAACATCTTTATTGAAAACTTCCTTTACATGACCACTACATTCCCTCGTACTTAGCATTGCATGGCATAACCTGAGGACATGCATAAGAAAAGGGTGAGCTATAAAGACCAGTAAGGGAGTACACATGGAATAACATGAGGAGTAAAATACATGTTATAAAATAGGCATATCAATAGAGAATAAAAGAAACATGAAAATAAATGCATGATAAAGCATGATAATCATAACATGGAAATGTGGCAACAACACTTAACATGGAATTAGCATGAGCCAGGGCTCATTGCACATAAAGCATGAGTAAACCCTCATTGCACATGAATCACGATTAAACCCTCATTTCACTTGAATTAACATGAGTCAACACTCATTGCACATGATGTATCAT
Source organism: Viscum album (assembly GCA_963277665.1). Taxonomy (NCBI): domain Eukaryota; kingdom Viridiplantae; phylum Streptophyta; class Magnoliopsida; order Santalales; family Viscaceae; genus Viscum; species Viscum album. Next base: position 635,810 of record CAUJRU010000136.1, on the reverse strand, counting down.
GATACTATACTTTACCCAATGCATTGGAGCGCTATAAGGGCGCACCCTTCTTAAACATTTCATTTCATGCAAAAGTGTTCCACATGGATCATAAAACATGGATTCATAAAACATAATCATTTATTCCATGATAAAGTAATGTGGAATTCATAAATGAAACATTATAATCAATAAGTAAATGCGCATAATGGTGAATACCCTTTATGGGGAAATGAGCACGGTATTCACTACACAATGGCATTGGCTTAGAAAATTGGTGCGATTTCGGCAGTGTAACGGCATGACATGAGAATTCATAAAAAATGGTTGATGAGAGAGAAAGGGGTTCCTCATCATATTTACATGTAATTGACAGTAAGGAGGCCATATAGATACATGTCCCAACAATTGTAATGGAATTTAGATTCATGATACAAAATTATTGCTTGAATGTAAAAGAAGAGAGAGAAGTTCCTTTCGGAATTTCAGCATAGTAACGGGTGTACATGGGAATAATTTAATGAGAGAGAAAGGGGTATCCCATCATTAAAACAATAATAGGGCACTATAGGGTAGGTGAAAAACCATACCCCAACATTCATAATTGAAATTTAAAGGGCAATAAAACTTAAAGAAAATTGACAAAAAAGAGAAAGGGAGAAAAAACCCTTACTTGGAAGTGTGCTTCCAAAGGATAAAGAGTGGCTTATGAGAGGCTTCTTAGAAGCTTGGGGCACCTTGGGAGGATTCTATATAGATTAGGGCAGAGGTTGGACGAACACCAAGGGAATTTAGTGAGGAGGAAGTGGGATCTTGGGTGGGTTTATATTGGAAAGGTGAGGGAATTCTTTATTATTTAGGTTTGGGTCCCCTTACATTAAATTAATCCAAACCACAAACCATCCCATGGTTTTTGCCCATGGTTTTTGGAAAAGGGAAGAGGAAAACAATATTTTATAAGGACCAAGTCCTAACTTCTTAAAATAATAAGGTTGCTTATGTGGATGTGAGTCACACTCCCATGGAAATTAATTTAAAAAGGCAAAGTGTTCAATATGTCTTGAGGGGTCCATTAATGCTTTGAAAAGTAAGTAAAACAAACCCAAATTTGCATTATTTTAATGATAAAACATATATTGTCCGAAAATAAGGATTGTGGTATTTTATTACATCACCATTGGGTCATTATGATGTCATAAAACACATTATATATTTAAACGGTTTTTAATTTTTACACAAAAATTTGACTATCTCAGAAAATTATGAAAAATTTACCGTTGGATAATTTCGACATCCTGATTCCAAAAATGACATTTATTTTATCTAAAAAAATTTCTAAATATGTTAATTTTTACTTTTAAAATAAAAACAGACATTTATAAAAAATTCACGGGTTTTGACAAAAATGGCTTTCAAACCATAATAAAAAATTTTAATTGCATTCATAAAATTATAATTTCATTTATTTTTAATAAAAAATTAATTTAATAAAAATATTATTATTTTATTAAAATATTATTTAATTCAAATATCCCTTAATATAATAAAATATATTTCTTAATTAAATAATAACTAAAAACACTATTTTTAATTTAAAAACTATTTACAATGTATCAAAAATGACTAGAAATTATATTCAATTTTATATACAAAAATAATGTACATGAACATAGTAGTACTTATTTGTTACATAACCCCTTAAAACAGCTGCATAAGACCTACGGGTAAGGTGTGCGATGGGGACAGACTCTTGGGGTGGCTCGGATAACATCGCTCGAGTGGTAATCTCTATCAACTTCCACTTTTCCCGTAGACGGTCTCGTTAGAGCTTGGCATGTTGAAGCTCAGCTTGGGCTTGGTCAAGGGCAAAACCCAAGGATGCCACCTCTTTTTTGAGCTCCGACAAATGGGCTTCTTATGGGGCAATTCTACTAGATGAGGCCATCGCTTCTTTTTTTTTGAATAAATTGCATTTGTTAAGGTCCTATATTTATACTAATCATGTGATCACTGTTCAACGACTATATTAACAGTGGTCAAAATTCTTAACATAAAACCAAAGAATTTGACAACTTATAAAAACATTTTTCATAAAGATACATTTAACTGGATAAAGAGGGATTTTCCATTAATGAAACTTTGGGTCGTTACAATATTCCCCCCTTAAAAAATTTCACCCTCGAAATTTTCCTTTTCCCACACTAAAACAAATGTGGGTAACTCAGCTTCATCATATCCTCCGATTCCCAAGTCGCTTATTCAAACTTGTGGTTTCTCCACAACACCTTAACGAGGTTCATTGTCTTATTTCATAGAACTTTCTCTCTACCATCTAAGATCTTCACTGGTTGCTCCTCATAAGAAAGATCATCTTCCAATTGTACCACCTCAGAAGAGAGTACATGTGAAGGGTCTGGTATGTACTTCCTTAAGAGGTATTCATGAAAGACATCATGTACTTTGGCCATAGTAGGTGGAAGTGATAGTCGATAGGCCACATCCTCAACACGATCAAGATCCTCGAAGGGGCCGATGTACCTTGGACTTAACTTCCCTCTCTTTCCAAACCTCATGACCTTTTTCCACTGAGATATGCATAGAAACACCATGTCTCCAAATTTAAACTCAAGGTCTCGTCAACGATTATCTGCATAACTCTTCTGTCGACTTTGGGCTGCCTTGATATGCTGCTGAATGGTTTTTACCCTCTCCACCATTTCTTCGACCATTTCTCGTCCAAGCAGCTTATGTTCACCGACCTCATCCCAACATGCCAGTGTTCTGCACCTTTTCCCATACAGGGCTTCATATGGTGCCATTTGGATGCTCGAGTGGAAACTGTTATTATAAGAGAACTCAACCAGAGGAAGATGTTGATCCCATCCTCCTTTAAAGTCCATTGAGCATGCTCTCAACATATCCTCAAGTGTTTGGATAGTACGCTCGGATTGGCCATCAGTTTGGGGATGATAGGACATACTGAAGTTCAGTTCAGTATTCAGAGCATGTTGAAGACTCTTCCAAAACATAGAGGTGAATCTTGGATCTCGGTCAGACACAATAGATAGTGGTACTCCATGCAACCTTACCACTTCCCTGATATATATTCGTGCCAGTTTATCCAAAGAGAAATCCTCCTGAATAGAAATGAAGTGTGCAGTCTTTGTAAGACGATCCACAACAACCCAGATTGCATTGTTGCCTTTGGATGTCCTTGGAAGTCCGGTGACAACATCCATGGTGATTTTCTCCCATTTCCATTCTGGTATGGGAAATGGTTGCATCATCCCCTTAGACTTCTGCCTCTCTGCCTTCACTTGCCGACACACCAGGCACTTTGATGTATATTCAGCGATCTCCTTCTTCATATTATCCCACCAAAAGTTTTCTCGGAGATCCTGATACATCTTTGTGTTCCCTTGGTGAAAAGAGAAATTTGAACTATGTGCATCATCCAAAAGTTCCTTCTTCAGCTTCGGACTTGATGGAACACATAGTCTTTTCCCAAACCGCACAATTCCTTCTTCATTAACATTAAACTACGAGGATTTCCCTTCTTTCAATAGCTCCCACTTTTTCCAGAATTCACACGACATCCTTTTGAGCATCCTTTGATCTTTCCAAAAGAGATCGTTGAGCAATCATTTGTGAATGGATTGATGATGTTCCCTTCTTTATGATTCCCACGTCTATCTTCATCAAATCTAAGAAGATTTGATCCTTCTCAATTCTCATCATTGATAGAATCACTGGATCCTTTCTACTTAAGGCATCTGCCACATTGTTCACTTTCCCAAGGTGGTAATGTATTGAACAGTCATAATCCTTGATGAGCTCTATCCATATTCTCTGGTGCATATTAAGATCTTTCTATGTGAATATATATTTAAGACTCTTGTGGTCAGTATATATCTCACATTTCTCTCCATAGAGATAATGCCGCTAGATTTTCAAGGCAAAGATCATAGCCGCCAACTCCAGATCATGCATTAGATAGTTTCTCTCATGTATTTTGAACTGCCTTGAGGCATAGGATATCACTTTATCATTATGCATCAGCACACAACCTAATCCCTTCTTTGAATCATCACTGAATACCACAAAAAGTTCTCCACTTGTGGGTAAAGTGAGCACGATTGCAGTTATAAGCCTCCTTTCCAACTTCTTGAATCTTTATTCTCATTCATAACTCAAATAAAACATTACTACCTTTAGATTTAGCTTGATAAGAGGGTTGGACAATTGTATGAAATTTCTCACAAATCGTCGATAATATCCAGCTAACCCCAAGAAGCTACGGATATTCGTTACCGATGTTGGCCTCGACAATCCCTAAATGGAATCTGTTTTGGAGGGGTCCACAGATATTCCATTGCTTGTGATGATATGGCCCAAGAATGAGACCTCCTTCAACCAGAACTCACACTTGTTGTACTTTTCATAGAGCTTCTCCTTGCGCAAAGTCTCTAGTACTGTTTTTAAATGCTCCTCATGATCCTCCTTGGTTTTGGAGTATATTAGAATATAATCTATAAATACTACCAAATATTTGTCAAGGTAATCTCTAAATACTCTATTCATCAAGTCCATGAATATTGTTGGAGCATTGATGAGTCTGAAAGACATTACTATGAATTCATAGTGCCCGTATCTTGTACGAAAAGCAGTCTAGGGGACATCTTCCTTCTTCACCCTTACTTGATAATATCCCGACTGAAAATCCACCTTGGAAAAGTATTGTGCTCCACGCAGCTGATCAAACAAGTCATCGATTCTTGGGATAGGATACTTGTTCTTTATCGGGATTTTTTTATGTTCAAGATAATCGATGTAAGGCTGCATTGACCCCACCTTCTTCTTGACAAAGAGGACTGGTGCACCCCATGGTGAAGCACTTGGGCGTATAAACCCTTTATCCAGATTATCTTTTAGTTGTTTCTTCAGCTCTTCAAGCTCAACAAAAGCCATTCTATATGGAGTCTTGGATATTGGTAGTTCCCCAGGTATAAGTTCACTTGAGAACTCAACATCTCTCCTTGGAGGAAGACCAGGCAGTTCCTCGGGAAACACTTCAGCGAATTCCCTCACAATACACATTTCTTCAAGGATGGATTCTTCCTTGGACTCAATCATCTATTCCAGATATGCGTGCTCATAAGGCAGTAATATCCATGCTCGAGATGATGGAGATAAAGGATATTCATCTTCCTCCTGACACTTGTAAAGAATCAGGTATTGATTCTCCATATGGAGTGTGATTTCCCTCTCCCGACAATTTATGTTGGCTCTATATAAGGAAATCCAATCCATGCTAATAATTGCATCAAATTCCACCAGAGGGAGTATGACGAGCTTCGCCGGGAAATTCAATCCATAGATTATAATAGGGTAGGACTTATACTCACGAGATGCAATGATTTCCCCATTTTCCATACTCACCGACATCTTTACTTCTATGATTTGTGGTGGTGCTGGGATTGTTCTACTAAACTTTTTAGATATAAAAGAATGCGTAGAACCAGAATCAATAAGTACGTTCGCTATTCTTGAATTAATAACTAGCATACCTGTCACCACTTCGTTGTCGGGGTTCACTTCAGTAGAAGTGATGGCAAAATATCTTCCTTTCTATCTTGGAGGTTGTTGGTTTCCTCCGATAACCCTTGGATTAGGGCACTGATTTTCAAAATGACCCGGTTCATTGCATTTGTAGCATTGAACAACATGTTGAGGTTCGAACGGATTCTTCCTCTCCTCTGTCGCAGCCGCGGGCCCTTCTTGCCGACAGTTAACTGCTAGGTGCGCTTCTTTTCCACACCTAAAGCATTTTATCGTCCCCTTAATGCAATTTACATGGTGCTTCTTTCCACACTTTTGGCAAGTGGGGTGCTGGATCTTTTTAGAACCATTGGATTTATCCATCGGACCACCAGCATTGAATTCCACCTTACGCTTCTTGTCCCCATGATACCCATGTGATTCCCTGATCACCTTTTCGACCTCGAGGGCTCATCGTACAATTTCTTCATAGTTGTCTAAGTCACGGATCGCTAATACTTTCTGCAAGATAGGCTTCAGCCCACCAAAGAAGCGGTCAACCTTGCATTCGGGGGGTAACGACAATGCCAGAAGTGTATCGTGCAAGCCTTGTGAAGTTTTCCTCCTAGTCTCCAACAGATTCTTCATCTTTTTTCTTGAGGGAAAGGAAGTCCCTTTCCATCTTATGTTGGAGGGTGCACGGAAAATATTTATCGAAAAACATCTTCCGGAAATCCTTCCATTCCAAAGCATCGATCTCCTCCTCAGGCTTCGTATTTTTGATCAACATCCACCATTGATCTGCTTCACCCTCCATACGATAAGCCGCTAGGAGAACCTTCTCTTGTTCAGAACATTGGAGGATGGAGAATATCTTTTCAATGGAGTTGATCCATTGTTCAGCGATCATGGGATCAGATGATCCACTAAAAGTAGGAGGCCTGTGTCTCATGAAGCACTCGATAGAGACTTGTTCTTTCTTAGGGGGGGGGGTGAACGTTCCTCTTGACCCGTGTTTCTATTCAAAACTTGAGTTAGCTAAGAGAGAAGCATGACAAAGTTCGCGATTCCCACTCCCATTGGATTTGGCATCTCATTAGTACAGTCATCCCACTGATCTTCACAACGGTTGTTAGCCCGAGTCATCCTATTACCAGCCATTGGCTGGAATAAAAGGAAAGTTATGGGTAACACATAAAGGTTAATCCAAAGACAAAAGTTGATGACTTATAAATAAACTTTCATTTCCTTAACTCATGAGTTTATAGGATTCAATCTAGGCTTTTCATGATCTACTTTCTAACATATATTCTTAGGGGAATTTTTCCCTTAATAAGGGTTCATACTAAGATTGTGAATTTATCAAAACATATCCCCTGGGAGTGTCGTAAACAAGAGTGCAGCAAGGCCTGTTGTTGTGCACCAGTTCCCGTTCGAGTCTAGCTCAAAGTAGTGTTTTCGGGTTTTAACCCTAGGATACATCTGTGCCAAAGCCGCCTCTACCTGCTCGTATCCAGACAGGGATGTATTTGTTTGATAAACCAATTACATAGTATTTACCAAAACTTAGGGATGTTTTTATTATACTTAATCTTGTATCTAAGGATTTACTAGGGTTTCCTAATCCAAAAAATAACTAATCCTATCCTCTGATACCAACTATGACAACCCTGCTTTTTATTACAACTTTAACATGATTTATTACATAAAACTTCACCTGATACAACAATGAAGTTCGAGAGGTTTAGTGTCTTTGGGTTTAGGATCATTACATAAAAACTTGAAACATGAAATACAACATCTTTATTGAAAACTTCCTTTACATGACCACTACATTCCCTCGTACTTAGCATTGCATGGGATAACCTGAGAACATGCATAAGAAAAGGGTGAGCTATAAAGCCCAGTAAGGGAGTACACATGGAATAACATGAGGAGTACAATACATGTTAGACAATAGGCATATCAATAGATCAAAAAAGAAACATGAACATAAAGGCATGATAAAGCATGATAATCATAACATGGAAATGTGGCAACAACACTTAACATGGAATTAGCATGAGCCAAGGCTCATTGCACATAAAGCATGAGTAAACCCCCATTGCACATGAAGCACGAGTAAACCCTCATTGCTCTTGAATTAGCATGCGTCAACACTCATTTCACATGACGTATCATGATACTATACTTTACCCAATGCATTGGAGCGCTATAAGGGTGCACCCTTCTTAAACATTTCATTTCATGCATAAGTGTGCCATATGGATCATAAAACATGGATTCATAAAACATAATCATTTATTCCACGATAAAGGAATTTGGAATTCATAAATGAAACTTTATAGTCAATACGTAAATGTGCGTAAAGGTGAATACCCTTGATGGAGAAATGGGCATGGTATTCACTACACAATGGCATTGGCTTAGAAAATTGGTGTGATTTCGGCAGCATAACGGCGTCACATAAGAATTCATAAAAATGGTTGATGAGAGGGAAAGGGGTTCCTCATAATATTTACATGTAATGGAAAGTAAGGAGGCCATATAGATACATTTCCCAACAATTGTAATGGAATTTTGATTCATGATACAAAATTATTGCTTGAATGTAAAAGAAGAGAGAGAAGTTCCTTTCGGAATTTCGGCATAGTAACGGGTGTACATGGGAGGCATTTAATGAGAAATAAAGGGGTCTCCCATCATTCAAACAATAAGAGGGCAGTATGGGGGAGGTGTGAAACCATACCCCAAAATTCATAATTGAAATTTGAAGGGCAATACAACTTAAAGAAAATTGACAAAAAAGAGAAAGGGAGAAAAAACCCTTACTTGGAAGTGTGCTTCCAAAGGCTAAAGAGAGGCTTGTGAGAGGCTTCTTGGGAGCTTGGGGAACCTTGGGAGGATTCTGGAGAGAGTAGGGCAGAGGTTGGACGAACTACAAGGAATTTTATTGAGGGGCAAGTAGGATTTTGGGTGGGATTATATAGGAAAGGTGAGGGAATTCTTTATTATTTAGGTTTGGGTCCCCTTACATTAAATTAATCCAAACCACAAACCATCCCATGGTTTTGCCCATGTTTTTTGGAAAAGGGAAGAGGAAAACAATATTTTATAAGTTCCAAGTCCGAACTTCATAAAATAATAAGGTTGCTTATGTGGAGGTGAGTCACACTCCCATGGAAATTAATTCAAAAAGGAAAAGTGCTGAATATGTCTTGACGGGTCCATTAATGCTTTGAAAAGTAAGCCAAACAAACCCAAAATCACATTATTTTAATGATAAAACATATATTTTACGAACAATAGGATTACGGTATTTTATTACATCACCATTGGGTCATTATGATGTCATAAAACACCTTATATATTTAAACGGTATTTAATTTTTCCCCAAAAATTTGACTGTCTCATAAAATTATAAAAAATTCACCGTTGGATAACTTCAACGTCCTGATTCCAGAAATGACATTTATTTTATCTAAAAAAATTTCTAAATATGTTAATTTTCACTTTTAAAAAAACTGCCATTTATCGAAAATTCACGGGTTTTGACAAAAATGGCTTTCAAACCGTAATAAAAAATTTTAATTGCATTCATAAAATTATAAGATCATTTATATTTAATAAAAAAATTAATTTAATATTATTATTATTATTTTATTAAAATATTATTTAATTCCAAAATCCCTTAATTTAATAAAATTGATTTCTTAATTAAATAATAACTAAAAACACCATTTGTACTTTAAAAACTATTTACAATGTATAAAAAATGAAGAGAAATTATATTCATTATTATATAAAAAAATAATGTACATGATCATAGTACTACTTATTTGTTACATAACCCCTTAAAACAGCCACATAAGTCTTAAGGGTAAGGTGTGTGATGGTGACAGACTCTTGGGGTGGCTCGGATAACATCGCTCGAGTGGTAATCTCTATCAACATCCACTTTTCCCGTAGATAGTCCTGTTCGAGCTTGACATGGTTATTCTCAGCTTGGGCTTGGTCAAGGGCGAAGCCCAAGGATGCCACCTCTTTTCTGAGCTCCGACAAATGGGCTTCGTATGGGGCAATTCTACTGGATGAGGTCATCGCTTCTTTTGTCTGAGTAAATTGGATTTGTTAAGGTCCTATATTTATACTAATCATGTGATCACTGTTCAACAGATATATTAACAACGATCAAAATTCATAACATAAAACCAAAGAAGATGACATCTTATAAAAACATTTTTCATAAAGAGACATTTAACTGGATCAAGAAGGATTTTCCATTAATGAAACTTTGGGTCGTTACAGCCTAACCATGCAGTGCACCCTCATTTTTTTGGTACTCACCCATGGTTTTCAAAAAGTTTTTCAAATCATGTGTACAAACCATACAGAGGCTAAAATTTGGTTAATTTAATCATTTTTACCTTAATTATATAATTAACCCCCATCATTCCTCCCCAATCTGAATTCTAGTGGGATTAGGCTCCATTTCTTTCGTTTTGTATAATTCTGTACACCTAAACTAGGGATGAAGAGATCTCCTTCATCTGGGATCCGTTCGAGCTTCTGTTAATCATGTTTGATGCACAACGGTAAGTACTCAAGTCCTTTTGAGTCTTCCTTCTACTCTCCCACTCTTGACCTAGTTATCAAGGTGTGATAAATTTTCCTTTTTTATGAAATATACTCTGATACAAGCCAAATAAGAGGTTGATATTGTTGGAGGAGTGCCTTAAAACTCTGTGGTCGGTGGTCTATAACTCATACCTTATGTCCATTGATTTTTGAATTGTCATGTGGGGCCCACTGATTTCATCATGTGTCATTTAATGACTTTTTTATTCCACGGTTATAATCATTAGAAACATATGGTTATGATATTTCTAAATATGTGATTATTTTTTAGTGATTATTTCTCCAACTCCATCTATTCCATATAGGATGAAATTTCACAATTAGGTTTTTAGTATTTGACACATATGAGCCGCCGTTCGGGTGTGCCTTGGATTGACCCTTATAAGCGTAATATTTTCTATATTAAATGGTTTGTCAAAAAATTTTAATTGAATAATGGAATGTAGAAAGTACACTAACCAATTCAACCACCTAAGGTAAGTTCTCCAAATTAATAATTAAATGTAAAAGTGATATTGGAATAATACAGTGTATATGATTTGACCGGATAAATTGTGTATGAATAATAGGTTTCATGTTCATAGCACCCCTTACCATGTAAAAGGAAGGTAGATCAGTGAACCTTAATTATTTAATATTCCACTAATATATTAAATGAATGGTTTCATTTTAGATGGCACAGTCACAATAATGAAAGGAAATGATTTAACCAAATGAAATTATTGATTAATTTAGATTCGATTAAATGGAAGAATTTTCTATTAGCCTTGTTACACTAATGAAAGGTAATGGATTGAACCTTATGTAATATTATATGAAATATTTATCAAATAAGAGTGTCCCGACTCAAGATCTCCTTGGATTCTTATCGGGGAACACCTTGAAAACTTGTGAAACCCATTTTGATTCAAGGATATGGCTTTCTTAGGTTAAGACCCACCAAAATCTCGATCACAGTATACTCTTTGATTCCTAGTATGAAATCATAGAATCCCTCAAATATTATTAAAGGATTCCTTGGATACACTGCTTCGATCCATCATTGAATAGTATATACCATGGTTAAAGACCAAAGGGCCTAGTCATTGGTTAGACCCGTTTTACATTGGATGACCCCTTCAACTCGGTAGGCATATTTTTGTAGAATTCCTTGGAATATGATCCATGGATTATTCTCATACCCATAGATAGGCTATATTTATTACTGATTTAGTGACCCTTGAGGTCTATGTTGCCTTGGTTTTTACCTTGGAACTTCATTACAAAATATGATTACAGGTTACTTCATTATAGCTGGGAACCATCACTATTGATTCCAGGGGGATTATTTAAAAAATTGTAATAATAATATAATGAATTGTTAATATGTTTAGACACCACCATAGGGATGAAGTAGGTACTTAGTTATTTAGTTATATTATAATGTTTCACTTTATTTATACATACTTTCACACTATTACATTTCTATTACACGAGATGTATGTAATATACACCAATGGTGGGGGCCACTATGATTTTTTACACACCCTCTCCAGGTTTCATTTGGTACCTAGGGAAGATTACATGAATCAAGGTGTTGATAAAAGAAAGCATATGCCTCTGAACACAGGATATCTTTCCCATTATGATAGATCTTCATAATAGTTTATCAAGCTAGAGATTTGGATGGTTGGGATATTATTTTGATTTCCTTTATACTTTTTTTTGTAACATGGGATACCTGCTATCTTGCATCCATGTTTTCTAGTTCTCTAGATGCACGACATATCATCATCAGTTGTTTTAGGTTATTCTAGTTGTTTCAATTTTTTATCCTTATTCATTCATTAATATTGTATGCTTCCATCTTTTACTTATATTGGTTTTCCTATTTACCTTTTTCTATAATTATCTACTATGTAACACTATGGTAATGTGGTAATATTCTCCCCATAAGAACAACCTTGGCCCTCATTGCTAGTTGGCATCCTCTACCATTTGGGGAGTTTCACTTGTGTCCATGTGGCCCATCAGGTTCGGGGCACCCATTAAGTGAAATATAGGGCCACGACATCACAAAGTGGTTTGAGAGAAAGTTTTATTCTTGAAATACAATTTGTTGAAAATAGATTGGATGTTAGGAACACTTGGGACTTGGTCATAAGATGTTCTTAGGTGTCGTGAACCCATGTTGAAGGTAAAATACAAGTTACCTAAAATATAATTGTTTTTCTATTTTTTTCTATTATACTTGATATTATTTCACTGTTGGGTGACACACATGTTGTATGGTGTTATTGATTTTTCTCCTAATTTAAACTCTATTTTATCCATGGCCTGATGATTTGAGGGCATGGAGCATTTTTTTATTCATTATTCTAGGAACTTAAAAGTCACATGCAAGGCATATTTCCATGCCTTATAAGATTATTTCACTAATTTTCATTATTTGATAAACATGTGATTGTTGGGAGATATTGTGATACTTAGCTTATGATCGTGTTACTATTGGTTGCAATTAACTGATATTCTGTATCAATTCATGTGTTTTATGGGCCCTTATTGTTTCTGATGAGTAATTTACCGAGTCGAGCCATTATGCTATTACCAAATGCGTATCATTTTCATTTATAAGGTGTATGGGAACAGATTCAATGGGAATGACTATCCATTATAAGGTGTAACACGACATTTGAAATGAAACATTTGCACATCCTTATCCCACCTTTTCATGTTAATGAAAGGTAATGTAGTTAACCCTGTATTCAATGTAATATAAAGGAAACTTATACTTGAGAACATACTAGTACTAGTCCATCTATGTTGGTAATTGGGGTAGTATACCTTTTATAGGAGCCCTTCCCTGTTTATCTTCCATAAGTGTTACTATCTATCGTCAAAGATTCTTTTTATAAGGCATGTGCTAGGAATTTTCAGACCAATGCCACCATGACATCCTTGTATTGTATGATAGGTAGGTGGCAAAGATCGTGATGTAAATGTGGCGGGGCCTATGCCATCAGTCTTACCTCCAATAGTGCCACTTGAGGACCACCTATGATACCTGATCTGTGAATTGATTCGTAATTTCATTATAGATTCCTACATCAAATTCCTTGGATAGATCTCAATGGCTTTAATATATGATGGTCGATCTGACTTGTGAGTTCTAGAAGTAGAATCCTGATACATTCTCAAGGGATGGTAGTCCATAGGCCACTAGGACATGGATAAGGGCCTTTGTAACTAAATTTGAGTGTCTAGGAATGCTTCCAGAGTGTTGGATCAAGCATGCTACATACATGAATCAGGATTCGGCCATGAATTGGGGGGATGTGATTTCTTAGGCCAATCATCATCTAGTCTTGTTATGGGTTTATCTCTTGACTGCCATCTATGTTTATTTCATTCCTTAGATGTTGACAGCTGACAGATCTAGAGAGTTCATGCATCTTGAGTTGGGTTCTTTGTTATTTATAGAGTATTCAATGTGTTTTCCTAAGTTATAGTGTAACACACCACTTCTAGTTGATGATGAGATTTCATGTGCTTTACATTTCACGGATGGACTCCAGTATGCCATTTGTATGAATGTAATGCCTTAATCCTACCTATATTTTATAAGATAGTAAATCAGGCTCTTGTCACTAAGCATAACCTGAGGGATTGAAATAGTTTCGTGTATAGAGGATCAGTGACGTGGCTGGTCAGTAGTTCTCCTAGTAGCGGGAATCATTCTATCGAGGTTTCTCATCAAGGAAGTGACATAAAAATTTCCCATTTTAATATCTCTATAGTGCTACATCAGTATGGATGACAGAAGAACATGGAGCCTCATTGGGATAGAGAAATAATGGAGTGTTGGGATTATGGACGCTTGTGGCATCTTCGTAATTTTTGAAGGACCTTCCTACCAACATCAATTGGAAAGGGATCTTCACCATATACACCATCAGAAGCGTGTTCTTTTGTTCGAATTCCTAAAGGGAGTTAGAATAGAACTGACCAGACATGCCGAGGAGGATTTCATAGAAATGGTAGATAGAACCATGATCACTAATAGTGAAATTAGGGTGGTTATGATCAAGGTAGTCTAGTTGTTGCATAAGGTCATGGATCAAGCCAATTGCATTCATTGTAGCTAATACTTGAGGATTAGGCTACATGAACATCTATAGTATGAGGTACAATTCTAGTGGAATCCACTATAATATCTTCGTTATTTGATATAGTAGCTTCAAAATATTTTATCTCTATATCTATCATGGAATGTCTTGGATTAGAGGTATATTATTACAATGGTGTAATAAACATACAAACAATGTTGCGAGTGCGGTCAGAGGTATACCCCATTGTAGGAACTTCACCTTTGTGGTAGGAAGATACACTGTCTTATGAAACCTCTTCATTCTCGAGGTGATATTATTCAATGTAAATTTTTATTATGGATATTTTGGTTCAGTATCATGCTAGTGTAGACTGCTGTCACAGCAAGGGATCATTTACATCATCTTAAGAAAGTTGTTATCTACATAACGTTAGGTGGGATGTCATGACTAGTAGTGTAGGGAAAAATAATCAGGGGCAAGGTGGAGTGACCACCAAGATTTAAAATATATTCATTCATGATTAGGGTTTATATAAAGATCATTTCCCTCCAAGAGTAGATCATTTCTGGGATGTCTTTCCAAACGATTTTTCTAGTATACCTCTTAAGAGGGAGGTATAGTTTACAACCAAGATTATTCCAAGAGTAGATCTAGTGTCCATTATTTCTTATAGGATGGAACCTAATATGCTCTAAAATCTCAAGTAGTAGTCAGAGGATTTAAAGGCCATAGGATTTATACAACCCAGTACATCCTCTTGGGATTTTCCCATGCTTTTTTCCCAAATTCATGATAGAACCATATGTATATGCATAGATTATAGGCGGTTGATATGGATTATAGCTAAGAACTAGTATCCACTTCCTCGAATAGATGATCTCTTTGATCATATATGAAGATCTAGGGTATCCTCTATGATCGGCCCGAGATTCATTTATCATCAGGTGTGAGTAAGGCCTTCAGGAACACCTTATACAACTATTTTTAGTAGGTATGGTATGTATGATTACCTTTTTATTCCATTAGATCTTGTAAACATGTCTTCCATTTTCAGGGCTCTAATGAAAACAGTTTTCCATCCCTATCTCAATTCTTTTGTTACGGTATTTGTGGATGACATCTTGGTGTATTCCCACACTCGACGAGACCATTCCAAAACATTTTGAGATCATTTTAAGTATATTAAGAGAGCATAAGATTTATTCCAAGCTTGAAGATTTCATCTTCTCGATTGAAAAAGTTCACTTCTTGGGTCATATCATATTGGAATACAGAGTCTCTATTGACGAGGAAATGTTAGTGCTATAGTTTTTATGAAGCATCCTAAGAAAGTGTTTCAAATATGGTGTTTCTTGGGGATATACATATATTTCTTGATATTCATACATGAATTATAACATTGTGGTTCACCACTTACAGGCCTTACGACGAAGAGAGAAAATTTTATATGGTAAGAAGCATGGGAGAAATTATTTTAGAAGATGAAAGTTATGTTTCTCTCAATGGATATTCTGATCCTACTAGAGCATGGAAAAGGTTATTCCGTCTTTAATGATGGATTAGGAATTGTCCTAGGAGAAGTATTCATGTAAGAGGATAGAGTCATTTCATATGGATCCTGGCGGTTGAGGCCTCATGAGTGAAATTACACAACACACAACCTTGATCTAGTAGCAGTTTCCCATGCCTTACATTGAGGGAGATACAATATGTTAGTTGAGGTATTTATATTGTACCAAAACCACAAGAGAATAAAATATATCTTCACTCAACAATAAATGAACCTCAAAAAATAAATATGGGTCAAATAATTACATTCCATTGATTTTGAGCATGCCTATACACCTAGAAAGGCTAATGTGGTTGCAGATACGCAGAATTTGAAACTAAAACATAGGCCATACGGGTAGTTAGTGATGAATGGAAATTAATGTCCATATTTTCTTAGCTACATTTGGAGTTTCATGAAAGTCATGAGTAGTCTCACCACTCATCTTTTGCAGTCACCACTTCCCTCTTTGAGAAGGTAAACGGTGAAATTTTTCATATTGTGATGGATTGGTTATTCATGAATGTACATCAAAAGATAACCCACCTCTAGATTTCTCCATGGAAGGAGATGACATCTTTCATTTTCATGGACATGTCTGGGATCCTACATATGTGAGACAGGAGTTGATGCAAGAGTCCCAATCTTCTAAATGGTATTTTCATCTAGGAATATCTAAGATGTATTAAGATATGTGACACCAGTATCAGTAACCTAGGTTGAATCATCATATTTCATGCTTTATCATTAGGTGTTCCACCTTCCAGTAGGTGAAATTAGAGAGTAATAGATCAGAAGACATGTTACAACTACTTCGAGTCCAAAAATTGGAATCAGAATATGTTTCCATGGAAATTTTTGTCAGTTTACCCAGGTTTCCTAAAGGTAGAAATGTTTTATGGGTTGTCATTGATATACTAATGAAAGAGGATCACTTCATTCTAATTTGAGATACTTTCTTTGTTGATGATATGTGTAGACTTTATTTCTATGAGATCATATGACTACATGAGGTTCCGCATACTATCATTTCATAAAGGGATTCTCGTTTCATGTCACATTTCTGTTAGGGATTGTTGAAGGCTATGGGAATGCAGGTGCCTCTAGGAACATCTTTTCACCTCATAATGATAGACAATCAGAACAAATAATATAGGTTATAGAGGATATGATCCAAGCATGTGTTCTTGATTTTGGAGGTTGTTAAAATAATTATGTCCCTCTCATTGTGTTTTCAAATAAAAATATTTTCCAGAAGAAAAATTTTATAGATCCATTTGAGGCCTTATATGTTTGACCATTACGTACATAGGTTATCTAGCTAGAGGCATGTGAGGAAGTACTATTAGGTCCTTATCTTATGAAGGGGAATTTGGAGCACATTCTGCTAATCAAAAAGCATATAACAATTGATCAGTCTAGAAAAAAATATTTTTGTTGACATTTTTCAATGTCCTTTAGAGTTCGAGGTTAAGGATAGTGTTTTACTAAGGGTATCACCCATGCTAGGGCATATGTGATTACAAAATTAAGGGATGTTTTAACCTCATTATAGTATCCAATCAGTTGACCTTAACTCAAAGGAACCATGTAATGAAGGAAATATTCCATGTTTCACAGCTTCCACAATATCATGAAGACCCATATCATATCATTGATCTTGAGGATGTTCAGGTAGATTTTGATTCTTTTTTATGGATTATCTAGTACGCATCATTTACTAGATCAAAAAGGTTCTTCGAGGTTGTTATGTCCCTCCAGTATGGGTGTTATTGCAACATCACCAAATGTTGGATGACACATAGAAGTAGGAGGCCATCAAATGTTCCTAATGGGCAGAGTTGTTCATAGAAAATTATTCACCACCCATGGAAGGTGAACATGGGGACAAGTTGTCTTAAGGTGGAAGAAATTAAGAACACATTTTTTCATTCAGGTACAAATCCTTTAAATTTTAGTTTAATTCATTATTTTGGAACTAACATTGATTCCTTGTGAGTTATAAAAGGTCCCAAGGGTGTATGAGAGTTATTTAAGGCCCAAAACCAATTTTTTAGGAAAAATGGCCGTGTCACAAGGTTAGAGAAAATCGCACTGAAAGGTCACATTGTTATATCTAACCGTGTAGATGGTATACATTTTGCGCAGATCCATATCGCAAGGTTGGTGCATGGTTTCCCTAAATGCATGGCCTAACTATGCATTTCTCTCTCATTTATCAGGTACTCATGCATGGTTTGTGCATGGTTTGGAACACCATAAAGACAACCCATTCAAAGGATATTTTTTTGGGTAATTTTACGTTTTTCCCTTGTTGATCTAATTAACCCCATCCTTCATCCCTAATCTGAATTCCAGAGGTATTAGCATCAATTTCCATAATTTTTTGGATTTTGAAGGCCTACGATAGAGATCAAGAGATATCCTTCATCTAGGATCTATTCGAGATTTTGTTCATTAGGTTGGATGTGAAATGATATGTACTTGAGTCCTTTTGAGCTGTTCTTATTCTCTCTGTATCTCTCGACCTAGTTATCAGTGTGTGAGAATTTTTCCTTTCTTCCCAGATCTACTCCGATCTAAGAAAAATGTGGTGTTGATATTTGAGTAGGAGAGTCCTACGGTCCTAAGGTGGGTAGTCTATAACTCATCCCAAAGTTTTCATGTTTTTGAATTGTTGTGTGGGCCACACAGATTTCATCGGGTTCCATTTATTGATTTTATATTTCATGCTTATAATCATTAGAACATTATGGTTATGATATTTCCAAATATTTGATTATTTTTCAGTGGTTACTCCCACAACTATATCCATCCCATGTAGGATGTTATGACATAACTGTTTTTTTGTATTGGACATGTTTGATACACCTTTGGGGTGTTCCTTGTCTTGAACCTGAGAAGGGTAATCTTTTCAATATTAACTAGTTCGTTTTAAATATTGAATATAATATTAGCATGTAAAATGTATGTTCTCTAAATGACCCACCTAAGGTGTGTGATTTAAATTGATAAATGTGAAAGGGAAATTGGAAATCATACTTAGTATATTACTTGACCAAAATAAATGTGATTGTATAACAGGTTGCATGTCTACAACACCTCGTACCATGTGGGTAAAAGTTATCATAGTGAACCATAATTATTGAATATTCCTTATATGTACTAAATTAATGGTTTTGTTCTACTTTTAATTGTCACAAAAATTAAAGGTATGGCTTCGACAAAATAGAATTAGTGATTAATTAAGATGTGATTAAATTATTACACACTCAAGTAGGCTTATCAAAAAAAATGATAGGTAATGGCTTGATCATTATGAAATATTATATAAAATCATTTTCATATAGGTGTTTCATGACTCAATATATCCTTGGATTATTATTAGGGAATGCCTTGAGAAATCTGAAACCCCATTTCAATTCAAGGATGTGGCTTCTTAGGTTGAGGCCCACCTAGATCTCGATCCTTGTATATTCTTGGATTCCTTGTATGACACCGTAGGATAACTGAGATAGTAATAAATGATTTTTTGGATACTCTCCTTTGATTAAACATTGGAAAGTTAGATCCATGGTTAAATCCCATAGGGCCTAATCACTGCATAGCCTTGTTTTACCTTGGATAGACCTTGTGCACATGGGATGAATCTTATTGTGGAGTGACTTCCAATATTCTTCTTGGATAAAACTCTAACCCTTAGCTATGATATAGGTATTATAGATTTGGGGACCCTTGTGGCCTATATTTCCTTGGTTTTTTGCTTAGAACATAATTATTGAATATCATCACAGGTTTCCTCATTGCAACTCAAATCCTTCACAATTGATTTTATGTGGCTTATTTATAAACTGGTAATAATCAAATTATAAATTTGTTATATTTTCAGACACTAACCAAGTGATGGATTAGTTACTTGTGTATTTAGTATCAATGTTTTTCATTACATTATATATATATATATATACTTTCACACTGTTACATTTCCATTACAAGAGATGGATGTGGTAGACACCATTGGTGGTAGCCCAATGAGATTTATTTCACACCCTCTCTGGGCATTGTTTGGTACCCGGGGTAGATTACATGGATGAAGGTGTTGATAAAGGGATTCGTAACGCTTTGAGCACTTGATTTATTACTTTTTAGGATGTTTCTTGATATCAGGTAACCGAGCTCAAGCTCAGGATTCTTGTGATAGTATTTTGTTTCACTTATACCTTTATAGAACATGTTATTCCTGCTATCATGTATCCATGTTTTCCAATTTCCTATATACATGAAATATCATAATCATTTTTTTATTTTATTCTAGTTTTTTTAGTTATTTTTATCCTTAATCAGTTGTTACTATTGTTCGATTCCGCTATTTACTTATATTTCTTCCTCTATTTACCTTTGTTTGTACTTATCCATAGTGATACACTTTGGTAATGAGGGCATAGTCTCCCCATAGACTCACCCTTGTCCCTTTCTTTTAGTTGTTAGCCTATGAAATTCTAATAAATGTGCTTGAGGCCATTTGGCCTACCAGATCTAGTCACCCATAAAGTTGCATTTCGGTCCGGGATGTCACGGTCTTGTGAAAGTTAATGGCCCTCAAATCATAAATCATTATGGGTTGAAAATATCATAGATTATTAAAAAATTAAGTAAAACTAATTATATTTTTATTTAAAAGAATGTTTCCTAATGATTTGTGATTCTTATACTATCAACAGAAAACAAATGAGGAGATTTATATAATTGATTTCATTCAATTAAAAATGTATGATTTCATCCTTTGGATGTTATTTGATGAATTTCCAGTCTATTACATATTCCAGAAAAATTATTATTCATGATGAATTTCTGATGCATAGGTATCCAAAATTAACATTGAATCAAAAAAAATATTCAGAAAAAATTGAAAATCCATTATATAATTATCTAAATATTTTACAAAACCAAAATGGTTTATCCAATTTATCCAATATGGATAAATCTGATTTATTATTATATAAAAACTAAAATATTACCCACTATATTAAACATTATATATCTACAAATAATAAAACATCAAAATCCACAAAAATATATCTAATAAAATTATAACCCCAAAAATCCAAAATAATTGATCAAATAATTACGCACATGCAACATGAAGTTACTCATAATATCGCATACCTAACAAGTGAATACCAAGATCATATATACTTTTAAAACATACTGATGATCTTAACTACCATAAACCCTTAATGAAATCTTATAGTATTGAATATATATTCCTTAAATCAAGAAAATTAAATAAACTTCATCAAATGCATCCTAAATTACATTTTCTAGATATTTGTAATATCATTGGTACAAATATTATCAAATTTATATCATTAATGCTAATTATATCTTTATCCAAAAAATCCAACATAAAAAATTTATTTAACATTATGTTTCCCTTAATAACAAGTTACCCAAAAATAATGCATTACAACTAAATTAAATTATTTATTATTGGTACCAATAAAAATATGTTTTCAAACCCTTAAAAAATAATAAAAATCTTTATATGATTCATGAATAATATATATATAATATCGTAATTCATAAATCAAAATGCCTAATAATATCAATAATTTAATTTTAATGATTCAATATAACATATTTATTTTTTTCTCTAACTGATAACCACATGATTATTGTATTTTCGTTGATAACCCACATATTCCCCACACATGAGAAATTGATTTTTAAATGGTACATTAGGATTAATTTCATATCAATCTAATAAACCCTCCATTTTTCCTAAAATTTAATATATTTTTATCCTTCTTCACAACACCAAAAAAAATTCTTTTTCCGGTAATAAATTTCAATTAGTACTTCTTCCAAAATATTTGATATGTAGGAAACTTAATCTTTTTTCCTCATCAGCCCTCATGAAAACCCATTTTATCTTATATAGTGCGTTAAGAATATCACACATGATTATATTTTAAATAATATAACATTGTTGATTCTTAGTTATAATCAAATCGATTCATATACTATCACCCACATCACATGGTTTCTCTAGAATAAAATAATTAAAATTTCCTTCACATTAATCGTTGCAAAAATTCCTCCATATTCTATCCACTAACTAATTACAAAATTAAATGTTTGATAAAAAATATTTATTATAACAAGTCATTAAAATAATTCAAATGGTGTATAAATCAATAATAATATACTTCACTCGATGATAAAAATGTTTAACCTAGGTTATCGATGGTCATTACTTATTCATGTCTATCAATAGTTTTCGTAAATAAAATTTCAATTAACCCAATCTTATATTATGGTAGGGTAAAAATAAATATCTTACATGGAAAAAATAACCCTAAAACATAATTATGGTTGAGATATACTCAATCAAATATTTTCAGGGTCATTACACCAGGATTAAACTATTCCAAATCCTCTTTATCTTATTGTATCCAGATAGTTAGGTATTGATTGGAAAACAACATAATCTCTTACTTATCTATATAGTATGAAGTTTTCCTCTATATAGAATTATAAATAAGGTATTCAGTAAAGTTCTATAAATATAATATCTAATGATTAACGCAAAATATTTAGATACCAACAACGATGACCCACATATTTCATTTATAGATATTAAATCAGAATAATATAATATTCAATATGTTTTACCAATACTTTTCTGAGGATATTTATGGTTTACTGTCTTTTGAGACAAGATACACAATTTTATTATTTTATAAATGATATTTGATATGCCTCATTAAGATATTATCATATAGTAATCAGTATATAAATACCCTACATATACGTGTCTTCATATCCTGGGGATGAAGAACAAAATAAAGGGTGATCATTGATGCTTAGTAAGGGTAAATAAGGGAGATATCAATTATTAGAAGATAAGATGATAATAGTATAATAACAATATATTAAGGGATTGTTCTGAGATTTAAATATTTATAACTAGGGAATCTTAGATCATATTCTCTAAAATTAATTCATTTATATATTTATAAAAAATATGGGTGATAAAGAAGTATAAATATTTACAGTTTCATAACATTTGAATTCAACATCACTAGTATATGAAATGATATTCTTTTTTACATTGATAATCCATATTATGTTCACATATACTTTTGTTACTATATCTATAGAGTTATTATAATATGAAATTTAAATATGACTAAATGAATTCTCAATCATGCCCATGTAAATTATTTTGACCATATCTATAGTTAATATTACTAAATCATTAATATTTGATAAAAGCTATTAACAGTCTTGTCCAAATAGATTCATGTTGGTATATCTAGAAGAAGACATTCACACAGACCAATATGTGAAAAAAAAATATTTGTACTAATGTCAATGAATATTATCATATTATAATTATATATTAATAACATAATTAATTGATTAGATTTAATATACCCAATAGTAACATAATCATAATGAAATCATATAATTGTCACCAGATCATGAAATATTAATCACACCGTCATCATAGAATATCTCAAGTAAAATTAATAGGTTCCATAAAAATTTATCATCATAATCATTAAACATATAAAGAAATAATAAGAATTATTATATCCCCAATAGATCATAATTAACATCAAAGGATGTTATCAAATAGTAAAAGTTTATTTAAAATATATTTGGAATAATTCATTATGAAAATGAATTTTCATTTTTTAATAATAATTTTAAAATAAAAAATATCATAAATATTATGCAAAATAAATTTTTTAGAATACTCGTGGAATCATTTAATTTAATATAAAATTATTTTATCATCCATAATGTTGGAAGATTCTTTTTATTTCATGTATGTTGAATGAATACACCCCTTTAAATTTTTCCTTAAAAATATAGAAGTACCCAACTAAGGAAATTAAAATAAGACAACATTAAAAATTATTTATAAAAATTAAATCATGTTTAAATATGAACTCAAAAATTCATTGTATATTATTAGAAAATTGTTAAAAATAATTTTAATGAAAACATTGGAATCGAAGAAAACTTTCCTTACCAAAGAGGAAACAAAGTTAGTTTATTTTCAAAAAAATCACAAAAAGTTTTATCGAAAATGAGAGGATAATGGTACTATTAATTTAAAACTATGAAAATAAGTAGTGGAAAAAAATAAACCTTTTTAGAGAATAATCATAATATTTTCTCAACATATATTTCATCAAAAAAATTCCGAATAAAATGGGATTGAAACATAAACTCATTTCTCTTTGGGTACATGTCTACCATATTCCCCATGAAATAATAATTTCAAATAAACTTTAAAAATATTTAAAATTATAATATTAATGATACAACATGCCAAATATGATTTATATGAACCTAAAAATAATTATATATGTGCATAAAAAACATATGTCTCAGGGGAGACAATTTTATTTGGAAATCCCTTACCTCAATTATTTTATGTTTTTATATGTATTCAAAACTCCAATATAATAAGAAAATTATTATTCTTGAATTAATGAATAATAATAATATATAACCTAAGTTATTTTATTCACATACGACATCTTATAAACAGTTATCAAAATTATTTTTTAATATCATAGTAAAGTGTGATAAGGACACTGTTTTTCATGCACGTTCAGCTCCAAAATCTATGTTTTTCTACATTGATAAAGATTATATAATCAAATAAATTATAAAAAGGTATTGATGTCATATATATTCATAATATATATACAAAAAAAGATATATTGATATATATATACACAAATAAATTCTCATCCATAGTAGGTAATGATATAAAATTTAATAACATCGTTCATGGTGATGGTTGTCCATACATACAGGTAAAACCAATTTCCATATTTTGAGAAATTGAATGAATGATATTTAAATTAAAATTAATATTTAATGAATAATTATTAAATAATTTATACCACATATATTCATATAAAATTACATTATTTAAGTTGATGTAATGTGGAATTGAAAAACAAATGACAATACTTCATGGAGGTGGTATTCTACATGTATGCAAACATGATGGTATGTATTCCAATTGATGGGAAGGTAAGATATTTTTTATGATATTTTATTTCAAAAATTATAATAATATATAAAATATGATTTTTAATTGTTAAACTAATCGTAATAGTCATACATTAAATATGGTGTTGGAAAATTAACTGTATCTCTTCAAAGAGGTGGTAGTCAACATTTATGAACAAGAGATACATTGACTTATCATTAGATGGAAAATATGGTGGCTATTTGGGGCCACATAATCAAAATAAAATTTCATTATATTTTTTAAAAATAATTTACTCTTGTTTTATGAATACTATAGATATATAGGAGGTAGAAGAAAAAATAAATCGAAATATTTTGGGTTAAATGATTACCATTTACATTAACAGATTCCTTTTAATCCATTCCCCTTAGCCCTTGGAAATGATTATAAGGTGAAAATAACCTCTATTTCATAATTAATTTATTTCATAAGAAGAATTTTTATGGTTTGGTTGATCTAGATAGATCCAAGGGTAAGGGGAACAAAGGATTAGAGGTTAACTTTTTATGTTTGAAGAGGGGAACATTGTGAGTTACATAATGTATTAAATTATTTTACTATAATTGTCAAGATTAAATTGATCAAAATTTAAATATTTACATTAAAATTTTATTATATGTTAAAATATTATCCTAATGTAAAATTTAGACTTTTAGGTGTTTTTTCACTCGTAGATATTTGTATTACCCCCTATTAGACCTTTTGAAAATTACATCACTATCAATGTTTTTTTACTAATTAAGGGTCAAAAATGTCACTATAAATAAAAACATGAATGATAAATGTACCCTGATAGATATTTTAAACCACATTCTATTAATTTTTCTTAATATGTGGTTTTTACTAATTACATATCATTTAATAATTATTTTATTCCTATATTAACATTAATGTTGTTTTTGGAACTCATTAATTACATAGACTTTAATGTCATCAGGATATTTATGTAAATAAAATATAATCCTTTAACACGCCCCAAATATGATAAATTTGTCTAAAAAATTAATCAAACAAAAAAATTCTCCCAAAATATATTATATATATTATTTTTATATCTTTTATTTAATTTCTAAATTAATTGAATAAATACCATGTTTGTGTTGCATAAGTATTCATTGTAATTGTAATAGAAAATTGTAAAAATATGTACTATTAAAATAATTAAATCCTATTTCTTAAAAAAATATACAGCTGAACATATACTATTTTGATATATACGTAAAAAATTTAGAGATATTAATGTCGAGATAGTGAAATTTTTTATTCATTCTTTTCATTAAATATTATAATATTCATAATCAATGAAAATGGTACCAATTGGCCATATTTCAAATATATTGATAGGAGTTCTTAAAATCCACTCATCCAATAATATAACATAATTTATTAAGATTAAATTTAATTTTTATCCCAATGATTTATCCTTTTTAAACATGTTTTCTCCATATAATAGAGTCACTTATTTACCTTGATTACTATTTTGATCAAATGAATATAAAATGGAAACATTTACCAAATTTAGTCACACTAATTCCAAATATGTAATACATTTTAAATGATTCAGTTCATATATTTTTAATAAAAAAATTAATTTAAATTATGTAAAACACAAAAATGAAAATTTCCCAAATTTCATTTGATGTAAAAAATGTATTTATATCAAAATCCAACATAAAAGTAATTACAATGAACATACACGGAATATTAATTATTTAAATGAACTAATTATACATGTAAAACAATTTTAACAAATATTTTATATTTTTAAACTCACCAAACTAAATTATAGTTTTCAATAAAAATCAATTTTAGCACTATTCATTGAAATGTTATCTTTTCATAATATTAGAATTATATTAGTCATTAAAAAATTTTATTTTTTGATTTAAAATAAGAATATAATTATTTAAATTTAAATTTAAATTTTTTTATAAATTATATATATTTTATATTCACAAAATTTAATATAACTATATCTATAAAAAAATTAACAGTTGATGCAAAAAATAGCTACAAAAAAATGTGTGTTCTAATTTCCTATGATTTAAAAAAACATTGAATTTGATTTAAATTATTTTCATATCATTATTAATATGGTTAATAAAATTCATATCCACCAATTCAATGATGATGTTATATTTAAATTATAATTCTTAAATAATTCATTTGAATTCTTTTAAATATCATGGTTTTGTTCTAAGAAAGCAATCAATCATGTTTTTATTTTAAAAAATATAATCTGTGTGTTATATAGAGAGGACAAAGAAAATGGTTAAACCATTATAATAATAATATTTAGTATATTAATGACAGTCTTATAAATATTATATTATTTTGTCTAATATATTATCAAGGAATTTCAGTAAAATCATTCATAAATATTAAATAATTTAATTCATTATGAGGATGAATCATTGCAGGCATAAAAAAGAATCTTCTATTTAATATGCGATTTTTTTACTTTAGATGATTTCATCATCATTTAAATTAATTTGTTAAAAAATTTAATGTCTTGGCTTTTCCAAGTATTATTTTTAAATATTACATGGGATTATTATGAGACCATGCTTTTCAATAACGTGTGATTCCAAGGCCCACAGTTCCCAGAATAAATGTTTGAAAATAAAATAATCTTCTAAATTGCATGCACGAGTGGTATTCTTGAAAAAGTGGAATAACTTTAATAGGGGTTCCTAGATCTGAAATTTGAGGGTACCATTGTGTTCAATGTAGTGACTTTACTTTAGGTGGGGCTAAACATTGATAGGTGCAAGTCATTTGGAAAAGTTAGTTTTTGGATGTTTTAATGAAAATAAAATAAAATAATAATTTATCTTGTTTTAAATTTTTCCTTAAATGTAGTAACCTAATCCTCTCCTATTAAAACATGCTTATGGAATGTTCATAGGATTATTAACATAACCCTGGGAATTGAGGATTTTCCATTGGATATTTGGAGGAGAACCAGTTGGCGGGTGACGACAATGCAATCGATCAACGCCCCTTGGATTCGACAAAACTTGACAACAAATGTGACATGGTGATCGTTCTTCAACCTAATCAGGGTAGGGGTTTGATATTTTGATTTATTTCTTCCCCATTCATGGATTAAATGACTAACATGGATCAACCCATGAAGAGGTTGATCCGCAGATCGTGTATTCTTACTGGTGGGCATTATTTTTCTATTTCATTTGGTGTCTGATTCAAAAAATTTATTTGTGATAATTGTTGGATTATATTTTGATTCACCCTATTTAATCCTTCTAATGAGAGTTAATCAACGTCGTGATGAACGACAGCGGAGGTACTTTCCTCCTTTGTTTATTTATTTTCTTCCTCCTCAAATCCTCATGTTCATCATGTTCTACGCGGGGATATGAACATCGGAATGTTGCGCATCGGTTTCACAATGAAACGTTCCAAAATTGAAGATCTGACATCACGGTGACTCAATAAAGGTGCGACAGTGATGCTGGCAGGCAAATTAACATGGTTCGGTAGAAATCTTTCTTCGACCATTATTTGCGCGGATGATCGAAACGAGTTTTCTGGGTCAGTCGAACGCCTGAAACCTTCTGAAATGTTGATAGTATATCATGGAGTCCTCAAATCTTGTGTATCGCGTAGATCGGATGGCTGGATCAAGGATCAGAGGAGTCTCAAGGTATGGCGATGAATAATAATAGTTTCAGGAAATTTCTTATCAGCATGGCGTGTATTCCAATGAAAACGCCATGTAGAATTGGCCTAGTGGTTGATAGGGCTTCTGCAGTGCAAAAAATGAAGAACACGACATGCCCCCAGGAACAAGAGGCATTTGGTACCCACCCATCGGCGGCTTGAGTTTTGGGCAACAGGAAGCACAAACACAGCATGTGACCGTCGTCCCACAGTGTGTGGGTCCCTACATAGGCTTGGCATGTATCTCATAAGATACATAGACACAGGTAGAGTACACGCCATGTACTCCACCACATGGCTAGACGAGGCCAGTATCATAGGTCACCCCGTGTTTCGATTACACAGGATGGAACACACTGTTTGAATCCCTATATTGGCTTAGAACCACGTACATAGAGGGAAACCTAGTTACTTGGACATGGCATGTGGTTTCTTCTACACATAATGTACATACTTTTCTATGCAGTATGTTCTTCTGACTCGGCCCGTTTTACATGGGTTGTACCCATAGTTGATAGATATAGAGTGTGACTCATATACTCGCCTTGTATATCGTAGAACATGGCTTGAACCTCTTGTCCACTGTATCTTCGACAAGTATCATTTGCGTAAGTGCCACTTTTTCTCATTTCTATGAAGTTCAGGTATCATTTCCACTAACAATATTATGATCACATAAGTATTAATTCTCACGATAGAGTCGGGTTTCCCTCCAAGAGGCCCGGAGTAAGATCCTCCATCTATTCTTGACCCAAGGTAGAGTCAAGAATCGACATGACTAATCCAACAGTTCGCTGAGCCTCTACTTAGTAGGTAAATCTGGATGAGTCACAATATCATACAAGGCCCTAAAATTGATCATCATCTATGTATCGTGATATTTCAACACTCAGAAGTGTGTTCCCTGGAATGAGGGTATCTATCTCTCATGATCCTTCCCGATGAACAGTACTTCTTGGATGGATGACATCAGAACTCTCAGACTCGTGGAGTGAGTTATCCCAGACAGGTGCTTCGTGGAACCTTTGAAATGAATTCCTAATGGGGGTATGCTGATGTGTGACTTGTCTCTAGACTACGAGTCTAGGTTTTTAGTATATCATGATTTTCTTTCTCTTGATATGTGTTCAGTAGATATATATTGTGTAGAGTATATTGTACATTTACATTGTATTTTTCTTTGAGGTTTTCGGGGTCCTCTACTGAGTATTGTTATACTCATCCCTGCACGAGCTTTGCCAGCACATGTTGTGTCTTCTACAGATGAGCGGCCTTTTGAATTAGTCTAGGGCGGACTAGGACCGGACTGAGCTTTCTAAGTTCCCTTCAGGCCGAGGAGTTCCTACAGCTATGAGCAGCTGTCCCAATACCTCTTTATGCTTAGAGGTCAGACTTTTTAGTATCTAGAATCCTATTTTTGGGGACTTGTATTCTAGACCAGTTTTACTTTATGCACTTTATTATGTTGTACTCTATCGGTTGGGTTTAGTTCTATGCATGGGTTTTGTTCCTTAGTGGTTTTTGCATTCTAGCATTTGTGGGCTTGGAGATGTGTGCGTGTGTACAGGTACTTAGGCAATTACTCCAATTCTAGTGATATGCTTACTCGGTGCTAGTTACCAGGCCCTAGCCTATAGGAGGCAGTCTTAGGGAGTCGCGACACGGGTCCCACTAGGATGTGTCATGACTGAGTGGTATCAGAGTTGGTCGATTCTACTTTAGGACCAATACTCTATGAGATCTGTTTTTGGGAACAATGTTAAGTGTTTTGAGATCGACCTTCAGTCTAGAGACTCCAGTGTTTGTGTGGGAAGCTGACGTATCCATACATCAGGACACTGATAACCTACTTTTCATCACAATAAAAGAAAACACTAGTTCTGGGGAAGTAAAATAATGTTACATGCATCATATTGGAATGGGTTGTGTTTTCCATATCGTTTGTGTCATCTATCAAGATAAACTTGTTTTCCATGGTACATCTTTTTTCTGTATTGGATGCCTCCATGACAGATACCCGCTAGTATTTAGGAGCGCGATCATGAGGATGACCTCCTCAGTGATGAGGCTTCGATACAGGGACCAGTTCCCTCAGTGTTGCCTCCAGGTGGTTCACCTATTATATCACCACCAATAGGGAATCTTGTGCTACCTGTAGTACTAACAGATGAGGGGTGCAGGCTGAGTGCACTTCACGAGTTCTATAGAAATAGACCACTCATGTTCCGAGGTGAGCCTGACCCACAAGCAGCTAGGGGATGGCTTGAAGAGATGAATAGAGTTTTTCATCTAGTGAGGCCACCAGCGGACCAGATTGTGATCCTATGAGTGAGCATTATTGAAGGTTTATCCGGACGATGGTGGATTCTGACCAGACAAACTCACGATGAGGAGAATCATTCATGGATAGTGTTTTAGAAACTCTTTAGTGAGGAGTTCTCTCTTGTTACACTAAGAGAAATTCATATCTAGGAGATTCTTCAGCTCTAGAAGTGTAGTTTGAAAGTGGTTGAATATTCATAGAGGTTCACCAACCTTGCCAGGTACTCGATGGATATGGTCAGGGATTTGTACTTTAGACATCGAACCATCGAGCGAAGTCTAAGATGGGAAATATAATCTATTGTTGTGCCTCTATGCATTTCGACTTATGCCGGAGTGATCGAGTGGGCCTTGGTGATTGAGAGCTTCTTGGAAGAACAGAGATTGCCTAAGGCAGTCAGTAGCAGGCATAATGGTGTGGAGACCTCGGCAGCAGGGATCCAATGTTAGTCACAAAGATTAGGATGCGGGATACATCCCTGGAGGAAACCCTTCATGTGGGCGGAGATGTTCCTGCATGCTTTTGAGCAATTCGGACAATGTTTGAAGAGCTCCCAAATTTTTAGATTGCCCGAGGAGGGTGTCGAGTACGTAGTTTTCTATGATACATCTGGGATCGGGCATGGTTGTGTCCTAATTCTATGACAGGTAGTGATTCCTTATGGTTAAATCAAACTTAATCCACATGAGCAGAACTATGTGACCCATGATCATGAGTTGGTAGTGGTATTCTTCACGTTGAAGATGTGGAAACACTGCCTTATGGGTGATCTGTTTATCGTCTACTATGACCACAAGATCCTCAGTTACATATTCTCACAGAAGAATCTATATTTTAGGTAGAGGAGTTGTCTAGAGTTCCTCTAGGACTATGATTTCAAGATCATCTATACTCCTAGGAAGGGGAACACGGTGTTATATGCTCTTAGCAGGAGAACGAGCTTTTATTTGGTGAGTCAGAAGAGAGAACAATTGGTCTCTATACAAATATCCTTCATGGAAAAAAGAGGATGTCGTTTACCTCCTATTGATGGTTTTCACTCCTCCACTCTTACAGTGATTTAGGGAGGCACAACTTGGGGATGTTGAGTGTGAGGTTTTAGGTGCTATATTATCAATGAGACATGCTCCCGGTGGATATTGGTAATATGGGGAGAACATAGTTCTTTTCAGAGGATGCACTGTTGTACTAGTGGTGTTGTGGGAGGAGGTCCTAAGGGAGTTTCATACATCCCCCATTGATGTACATCATGGAGTGGTGAAGTTGTACCAGGATCTCCGATGAAAGTTCTATTGGTCATGCATCAAGAAGGCAGTAGCAGAGTTCGTTTCTCGTTGCCTTGCATTCCAGCAGGTGAAGACTGAGCATCAGGATCCATCGAGTTTAGCTCACCTCTGGAAGTTATAAAGTGGAAGTGGTATGGAATATTTATGGAATTCATGACAGGATTACCATGGACGTCTAAGGGGCCTGATACCATCTGTGTGATCGTTGACTGTCTCAACAATTCATCCCACTCCCGAGCTATTAGGGAGCAGAGTTCCTTAGAGATCTTGTGACGCCTATACATGAAGGATATAGTTCAGATTCATGGCGTCCCTTTGACAATATTCTCATGTTTAGATACTTGTTTCACATACCAGTTGGAGAATGGATTACAGGTGGATTTTGGGACTCAACTACACTTGAGCATAGTGATCCATCCCTAGACTGATGGACAGATGGAGCGGACCATTCAGGTTTTGGAAAATATGTTGTGGGACTGTATCATGGACTTTGGTCACATTTGGTAGGACCACATACCATTGGTGGAATTTTCACACAATGACAACTACAACTCCACCATTTGTATGGCACCGTTTGGGGCTTTATATGGGAGACCCAGTCGGTCGTCACTTTGTAAGACGAACCCCAGCGAGTCAGTACTCATGGGTCCAGAGTTGGTGTCAGCTACCACTGAGATGGTGCAGATCATCCAGGAGATGATGAAGACAACACAAAGTTGGAAAAAGTCTTATGTTGAAAGGCTACAGATACCTATGGAGTTCTAGGTGGGATACCACATCTTCCTTTGGGTATCACCTCGATGAGGGATACATACCTTTGGCTGGGGCGACGAGCCATATCAGAAGTTCATCAGACCATTCTAGATACTATGCAGAGTTGGAGAGGATTCGTACAACCTAGATCTACAGCCA
Source organism: Viscum album (assembly GCA_963277665.1). Classification (NCBI taxonomy): domain Eukaryota; kingdom Viridiplantae; phylum Streptophyta; class Magnoliopsida; order Santalales; family Viscaceae; genus Viscum; species Viscum album. The sequence continues at coordinate 602,749 of CAUJRU010000136.1, read as the reverse complement.
AAGCTACATCGAGTATATGATGTCTCACACATGTCACAATTGAGGAGGTATGTGCATGACCCATCGCACGTAATTGACTAGGGCGAGCTGGACATCGAGGATGAGTGACCATTGCTAAGTAGCAGTTGGAGAGTGAGGATCGGTAGGATAGGATCTTTCGTGGTAAATCGATTCCATTGGTGCACGTTTGGTGGAAGCACAGGAATCTTCAAGATAGCACGTGGGAGCGGGAGGCTCAGATCCATGCCCAATAGCCACATCTTTTTTAGTATCCTTGTTTTGGATTTTTGGGGATGAAACGCCCCAAGTTGTGGAGAATGTAATGTCTTGTATTTTGGGTGTATCATTTTAAAATATTATGTTGAATGATTACGGTACAAGGAATTTCAAGGTCAAGCAATTTCGATTCACGGAGTGCCTAGAATAGATGATTGAAAATAAAATAAACTTTAAAACAGCGTGTGCGAGTTGTTTTCCTAAAAAAGTGGAATAACATTTAAATGGGTGCCTGGATGATAAATATGAGGGAACCATTACCTCAGAGAAGCGAAATTACCTTAGGAGCGTCCTAACATCGACCACCATGGGTCAGGTCCAGAAGTTATTTTTTGGACGTTTTAATGAAAATAAAATAAATTAATAATTTATCTTATTTTAAATGTTTTCTTTATATAAGTTACCTAATACTCTCCTATTAATACCTCTTATAGAATGTATGCAGATTTATCCACATAACCCTTCGAATTGAGGATTTTCTAATGGATCTTAGGAGGAGAACCCATATGTAGGTGAGGACAATGCGATCAATCGATGCATCTCAGATTCGACAAACCTCATCAAAAAACATGGAACGGTGATCATTTTTCAACCTAATCAAGGTAGGGAATTTTTATTTTGATTTAGTTCTCCCATATTCTTCAAAGAAACTACGAATGCAGATTAACCCATGAATATGTTGATCCTCAAATTGTGTGTTCTTATAGGTGAGCATTATTTTTCAATTTTTTAGGGGTTGATTCAAGAATTTGATTTGTGATAATTTTTGGATTTTCTTTTCATTAAATCTATTTATTCCTTCTAATGGGAGTTAATCAATGTCGTGACGAATAATGGTGGAGGTGCGTTCCTCTTTTGTATATTGATTTTTGTCCTCCTCTTAACCTTACATTCTTCACGTTCTTCATGGGGTAATGAACATAAGATCATTGAGCGTCCGTTTCGCAACGCAATGATCCCAAATTGGAGATCTAGTGTCATGACCAATCAACAGAGGTACTGAGGTGATGGCGGTAGATGAATCGACATTATTAGGGAGAAATTTTTCTTTGACCGTTCATCACGTGGATGATCGAAATGATTTTTAGGGGATGATGGAATGAAAAAAAAACTTACAGAATGCTAATGGTATTTTTGGGAAACCTAGGATCTTGAATATCTCAAAGATCAGGTAACCGGATCGAGGATCAGAGGAGCCCTGAAGCACGGCGATGAAGAATGATGGTTTCTAGAAATTTCTGATCGACACGGAGTGTATCCTGAAGAACGGGTCATGTAGGGTTGGCTTGGGGCGGCTAGGGTTTCCAAACTGTGCACAATGAAGAACACGACGTGCCCCCAGGTTGAAATGACATGTGGGCCCCACCCATCGGTGGCTAGAGTTCCGGGTCATATGAAGCACAAACATGGCGTGTGAACATCATCAAATGGTGTGGAGGTCCCTATGTGGGCTCATCATGTATCTCAAAAGATACACGGACACGTGTAGAGTACACTCCATGTACTACACCACACGACCATATGTGGCTAGTTTCACAAGTCACCCTGGGTACTGATTACATGGGATGGAACACACAGGTTGAAGTTGTGTATGGGAACAGAGCCACATGCATGGAGGGAACCCCGATTACTCGGACATGGCGTGTGGTCCATCCAACATTCCATGTACATACTTTTTTATACATCATGTTCTTATGACTCAAACCATTTTACATGGGTAGAACTCATAGTCGATAAACTCGGCTTATGACCCATATACCCACATTGTATATCCTTGAACATGGATTGAACCTCTTTTCCACCATATTTTAAACATCAATCATTTTGGTTAGTGCCCCATTTTCTAGTTTCTCTAAAGGTCAGGTATCATTTCCATTTACGGTATTATGATCCCTTCAGCAGGACTTCCTGATAAAGCATCTGGTATCCCACTAAGAGGCCTAGAGCGAGATACTATATCCATTCGTTACCCAAGGTAGTGTTAGGTATCGACCTGACTAATACTACAGGATGCTGATCTACTACTTAGCATGAGAATCCAGAGGAGTCGTGGAATTCGCAAAGGCCCTGTCAGTGATCCTCGACTATGTATCGTGATTTTTCCCTACTCAGGAGTGTGTTGTCCCAGAATGAGTGTATCTATCTCTCATGATCCTTCTTGAAAAACAATTCTTCTTGGATGGAAGACATCAGAGATATCAGACTCATGGAGTGTGTTCTCCTAGATGAGTGCTTTGTGGAACCTTGGAACTGAATCCCTAGCGGGGCTATGTTGTTGTGTGACTTGTCTCTAAACTACGGGTCTAGGTTTTTAGTATATCTGGATTATGATTCTCTTACTATATGTTTATTAGACATATTTTGTGTACAACTGACTATGGATATTATTTTTGTATTTCGTTTTTGGTTTTTGAGGTCCTCTACTGAATATTGTTATACTCACCCCTGTAAGGGGTTTTCCCGCACGTGTTGTGTCTTATGAAAACAAGCAGCCTTTTGATAGAGTCTAGGGTGGACCTAGATCAGACCGAGAATTCTGGTTTTCCTTCATGTTGAGGTGTTCCTATGGCTTTGAAAAAAAGTCCACTACCTCTTTTTTTATAGGTTGGAAATTGTAGTTTGCAGACTCTTGTTTTTGTGGGCTTGTATTCTAGCCCAGTTTTACATTTTGGACTTTACTTATGTTATACTCTATCTATAAGTTTTAATTTTATGCATGCATTTTTTTCCTGAGTGGTTTTTACATTTCAATATTTGTGGGCTTGGTGATATTTTCATGTGTATAGGTACTTAGGCAATGCCTCCCATGTTAGAGATATGACTACTCTGTTCTAGTCTCCAGCCCTTAGCCTATTGGAGGTGGGCTTGGAGATTCATGGAACGGGCCCCATTGGGACCTGTCAGGACAAATAATTTATGAATTTTATTTCCTTTTCACCCATGTTTAAAAAATAATTTTTCATCAATTTAATAAAAAAATAAATTAACATTTTTATTATATAAACTATATAATAAATAAATTTGTAAAAAAAATCCTTTTGGCTACGAAATAGTAGACCAACATTCTATATAATTTATAATCTATTTGATGATAGTAATTTCGAGATTTATATTACTTGGGGTAGTCAATTACATATAAAAATCCTTAAATTTCATCTACTTTATATTTTAAATAAGTAATTATTCACATATGTTTTCTGTTTTGTGGATCACATGCTCTGTACTAAATCAGATTTATTAAATAAAATCATATAATAAAATGTTTAGGCGTAACATTCTACCACCATAAAACAATTTTCCCCCCTATATTACATTATTATAATAGAAAAATGTTAAGATACTTCTCCTTTATTACATACGTGAGTCGCCACATAGAATCCTCATATTTATGATCCATCTATAGTGCAATAAAACACATAATGGTCTTTTTCATTCATCGTTATCTATATAATCAGTGAATTATACATTTTTTTAATCATAATTAATGACATGGTCTAATTTTATAACCCTTGAGTTATGTAAATTTGAAGGATAATAGATATAATTACTACAATTAGTAACATGTAACAGATCATGAATTTGGAAAAGGTTTCGTTGAATTAATAAGCATCAAACTACAATCCATACACAATCAGCATCTCATGGGGGATTCATATATCCATCTCTCAAAATAAATTAATTTCAAAATATTATAACCATGTTCCTTAGAAATATTCATAATAATACCCTTTATTCAACATAAAACCCTATATCCCATCAACATGTATCAATAAAACTCTAATTTTGAGTATTACACACCTTGATGTTTTGTTTATTGTCTCTAACATTTTTTATCATTTCCTCAACTGTATAAGGTTCAAAAAAAATATACATTCACTATTTTCATCCACAAATAATGTATTTTTTACTTATTTTCATATAGGTTTTTATAAATTGAAATATATATATGTTAGTTAAATAATTTTTTTATAAATACAAAACTAGAGGATAGGTTTGATTAAAACTCCATTGAAATATATAGAAAAAATCAGAAAAAATATTCTAGGGATTGAATTGTTCACTAAAATAAAATATTTATTTAGGAATGATACGTAGTTTTTTAATTAACTATGTATTTAAGAATTGTTTAATGATTCTCTAGAATATCATTTTAATACATACAAATTGATAATATAAAATTAAATATGGTACACCATGAAATCTTAATTCATCCTTAATATATCTCTTACAATGATGGTCAAGTGAGAGCTCTTCTATATTGGAAATAACATTCCATGATTTTGAAAGGCAACTGGCTATATCCAAAATGTATTTATAGACTTTATATGTCATGGGGAGTCATATTATTGTTTCCATTGATAATTTTACACATTTACATATAGGTATTTGAAATTATTCGAATAACCTCATATACTTCATATGTTCAATCGTAATATACTAATATTCTATTCCTTGAGTTACATTATCTACATTATCCAAATAAATGGTATCCCAACTAAAACAATCAACAAAATATTTATACATCTTTGTACTCACATGATATATTCGTAATGATGATAAATTTTAGTCATCCAATATCTATATATATTCATATATTTCACAAATATTATTACATATAAATATATGAATATTCATTACCGAACAAAATGATCCACGAAAATATTTCAGCAGTATTGTATAATTAGAATCGTGGACTAAAAAGGTATAAAAATGAAAATATATATGTTATATCAAACTTATATCTTTATAAAAATAAATTATCAACAAAATATCATATATAAAAACTTTTTTTAACCTGGGTAATGGAAATAAAAGAAACGACGAGCTTAAATAATCATTAAGTGTAAACCAAGTATATACCAACATTATATTTAATTTAGGAGTGACAAAATGAAAATATGATTTTAAAACTATAACATGTATATCACAGGTCATAATATAAAATCTTTTCATAAATCATGGTATTTTAAAATACATAAATAAAAAATAATTTAAATAAGTTGAGAAATGAGAACAAAACATTGGTATAAGACATAGGTTTTTAGAATAGAAATAGCGACAGAAAATATTTTTCCACATATTCAAGGCTATCTATAATTACTATCATACTAGATTGTGTTTAATCCCTAAACGATCATATAATTCATGGTTTAATTACAATACAATCATAGGGGATAAAGTCCCTTACTAAACACAGTTCACTCCTCATTGCAGTCCAATTTATCTCCTGAGACAAACATCTTTAACCAATTCATTTGAGGGATATATAATCTATATAACATCAATCAAATAATGAAAATCATTCATATTTGTTCCAAAAAATCCTAAAATATTCATCATATCATAACCCATGATATGGTAATGGTTTTCATAATTATTTCATTATTTCAAAACATATGGAAAAGAAATTGGTTCTGATTTAATCTTGTCATTATAATCATAAACTCAATGAAATAATAATAATGGTCTCATTGTATCATGCACCATTGTAAAAAATATGTAACACCATAAGTTTTCATATTTTATTAAAATTTCATTAAAAGGATCAGTATAATATTTCCTAAAGACAGTTCCCTTTCCAATTTAAAATCATTTATTTAAAATTGAAATATTTCCCAAATAGGATGTACAACATTTTCAATGAAAATAAATTTTAAAAAAATATTAAATCTTAAAATAATTTATTTTCTATGGTGGGAGGATATTTTGTTCATTTTGTATATATTAAATGCTGACATGACATCCATATTACTATAAAAATTAAAAAAACCATGTTTGAAAAACAACCATTAAACTACATTCAAAATATTTTGTAAAAATTTAATAATGTGTAAATATGACATTAAATCATTATATTAAAATATTAAAAATAATATTAAATTATTTTCTTGAATGAATATATATGGACGACAATCGATTTTTGAAAAATGAGTTAAGAATAGTATGTTTTCCATAATAAAAATCTTTCGGTATCATGATTACTTAAAGAGAGGAAGATGAAAGAAAAAATTGTGAAATCTTGAAATAATTTGTTGGTATGAAAATTAATTTGATTTCATAAGAGGTAGATAATGAAATTACATCATTATAAAATTACCATAACAAATCACGAAAAATAATGACATTATAACATAATACTATTACCTCATGCATGACTTCCTTCATATATGTTTGAGCCTCATGTAAAAAATTTACAGATATATTATACATTTATTCCATAACCAAACTCATATATATATCAATATTAATTAATATATTATTTAATTATAACTTTATATCACTACTTGTTAAAAAGTATTTATTTAATGACTTTTCCCATTGGAAACTCCTTCATTTATCATGTATGATTTTCTTTGGTAGTCTTGTTCCCTTGAAATATATCATGAATACACCAACAAAAAAATTTATAATAATGAAATAAATAGCATATATATTATTTTTTTTATATTTATATTCATCCAAAAATTTATTGACAAAAAAATTCATTGAATCTTTGATGGATATTATATGATGTATGTACACAAGAAAAATGTTTCACTATTCAACATAATAAACGAAAAAAGATAAATAATAATGAACATATAAATAATGATTATTATATCACATATATCCTAAATATTAATTTAATATATCGCTATTACAATCCATTTAAATAAAAAATGATTATAAAATAACATTGTTTGGTGGATATAGTGGTCCACAGCTAGACACGAGAGACATTATCATATTCAAAGAGATTAAAATGTTAAAAATAGATATAATTATATATTTAAAAATTAATAAATAATTCATTATTATTATATATAAAAATCCTCTATTTTAACAAAACTCATCCATAAATGATAGTGACAAAAAATTAATTGTGCTTCTATATAGAGTCTGGAGGACGTATTTACACACAAGCTATATTTTCAAAAACAAATTGATGGTAGTGATGTTATATAATGGTGGTTTGGTAATAACAATGAAAATTAAATATGATGAGGATACTGGAGAAATTTTTTTATGATAAATAATATTTACTTAGAGGAGGTAAATAATTATGTAAAAATAAAGTGATCAATTAATCCCATTACATCTTATTTGAATGAAATATTTTATAACTCCTCATAAGGATACTATGGTAAATATTTTTCATAGAAAGAAAACCAATTGAACGGTTCTATTAGATTTTATATGGGAATTTTGAAGGTATTTTCCTTGAAATAAGGTTTAAAATGGTGTAAATGAGTGACTCGAGGTGTGTCCTTTTATAACAGAGCGAGATGGTGCACTTAAAATTTCTTATAAGATTAAATTATAATACAGTCAATCAAAAGAAAAATGATTCTGAAATTCAATGAATCTGAGATATAGAAGATATTATCTAAATTTAATCATCTAAGGAAAATTATATTATATGAAATTTAATTTTAAATCTTATATTATCATTATCACCTTTAATAACCATTGTTTGCATAAACCGTAGTGACAACTATTTTAATCTTAAATGGTTAATAATGTTTCCATAAATTTAAGGACTGTTATAAAAGTAAAATAGATTATATTATAAACCACATATCATTAAAATTTATGGATTTAATATTTATATGAATAGTTAATTAGATTATAAAATACTGATTATTATAAAATCACACATATATCAATTTTGGAGCTATACATTTAATATGACTTTAAGGACACAAAGACCAATACGAAATTTTAATATAAAAAACACAAATTTCCACAACACAGAACAATTATTTAATAATATTTTATTTCTTTTAATATTTTAGAAATCATTTATTTCATTTTTCATTCAATAGAGTAAATAGTTTTTCGGCATTACATAGGCATGTATTGTAATTACTCAATTTCATAAAATTAGAAACAAATTACTTGGATAAAATTGAATAAGTTATATTTTATATATAAATAAAAAATAATAATTTTAAAATAATTATCATCTCAAAATAATATTAGTGATATTAAAGTCAAGAGAATTAAATTTTTTATTTAATCTTGTCAAAAATAATTATAAAGGTTATAAACTAGATAAAATGGCTACAAATGATCATATATTAAATAAATAGACATAATAAATAAAAATACACTCATTCCATTATATAATGGAAAGTTCTAGATAAATATCAAATTCCTATAATAATATTGTATCCAAATTTCACTTATTTTACCCATATGGGGTAAACAAATATTTACTACTGTTACTATTCAAATTGACCAAAAAAAGCTGCAATTTTACCAAATTTGATCCTCTAGATTCCAAGTATGTATTATATTTTCCATTATTAAATTTATATATATGGAAGGAATTTATTTTAATTTATGTGAACAAAACTCATGGAAGAACTTTTTTTAGAAAAAAAATGATTTTTTTAGAATAAATATAGATTTATATCATTACCATTGAAAGAAAAAAAATTATTTGAATTTAAAAAAAATTATTTAATATAAAATATATAAATATCAATAAAATTAATTAATCATAGTTTTTAATTCAATTTTTATGATAGAACTCATTTTTCATATAAAAATAATTTTATAAAACATGATTTACATTATTTTTAAATAGTATTCCTTTCCAATTAAAATTAATTTGTATCCAAAAACATAATTTTATACATATGAAAATTGTTAATTCATTCATAATTTATATAGTTCTATTAATGACAACCAGTAAAATGGCTTGGTGAAAAATGAATCACTAAATAATAATTTTTGAATATTAGATCATAGTTCATTTAAAATCGATGTTCTATGTAACATGCTCCGTCAATGATTAAAATTTTAGAGAACTATGTAAAAAATATATACCCCCATTAAAAAAAATTCCCCAAAATATTATCACTCAACTAGAATAAATATTTTTATCACCTTATCTTTACATTTTAAGGTTCCCAAGAAGAGTATTTGAATTTTGGATTTCACTAGAGAACTTTAACTGATTGTTTACACTTATTCAACAAAACATTATCTCTATTATTGATGATTTATACTAGTTTATAATAATTGAAATGATCATTCTCTAGTTTTATGAACTACGAGTTTAGTACATATAAAAGGTCGGGTCTATACATCCATATGAGATATATATCGAACACATCATGAACTTGATAGAGGATTTGTTGGAGCACTATGTGATATGATACCACCCCTTACATTTTAAAGAATATCAAAGGGAATATTATACCATGGTCTAAAATTTCATTTCACCAAAAATCTAAAAACATTCTTATATAGATAAATTTACTGGATCTCCTTCATATGAACATCAAATTTTAGATCACAATAGTGATTATCATCCTAAAATTTACATCAACTCTAAGATGCCTTGATGTGATTTTGAATGGATTTGAAAATCTCTAAAATTTTCTCATCTATCTCTGTTTCCAATATCATTATTTCTTTAAATTCCCCAAATAATGCTTTAGTTAAAAACCTCTTTCTACAGTGGGCATCACAAGGATCCATCTGAATTCTTGAGTGAATGTTATTATTACTAAAAAGAAAAACTAGAGGAATGTGTTGCTCAAATTTCCATTAAATTCATTATAATAATATTTTATAATATCCCCTTGTTTTTTGGGTGTTTTCTTAAACTAATTTTTTTTAACGACTAGAAGGCATAATTAAACTCAAATTTTTTTCCAGATCATGATTAATATTTTTTCAGAACATTGAGGTGTACCATAGATCTCAATCAGATACAACAGTATTTTTTAATCCATGAAGCCTTAACACAATATTATTATTTTTTCTATAAATATGATAAAGATAAAACAGTTTTTATATATAAATTAAGTATGCTGAATTTATAAGGAGGTCCACTATAACCCAAATAGTATTTTTACCATTATATGTTTCATGGTTTGTGATGAAAAAAAATCCATTATGGTGTTATCCCTTTTCTTTTAAGTTATGGATAATGGTTCTAGTATCCATATAAATATTTACTTATCGTAACTATCATTCTAAAAAAATAATCACCCAAATACATACTCTACAAAATCCATTTTCATGTTATATTTCTATAAATATTCTTTCAGAACTCAATAAATCATTATACGACTAGAGTGAATAAATAATTATGAAGTATCGTACTTATCCAAATTTCCCTTATTCAATTATGGTATATAAAGAAAATAATCACTATTCATAAACCTTGTCATTGAATCACAATAAAGGTTGTACTCATGGTCATTTATAAACTTCATTGTATGTTATAAATCTTATAAATTCTGAAATTTAAACATTACATGGATATATTTTCTAACATGAAATTGAGAAAGAGAATATTTCTCCCATTAATTGATGGTTTTCAAATCCATAATTTACAAATAAATGATTATTTTTTATTTTTTGATCATCCTCTTTTATATGTTAAAATGATCTTTTAGCCATAGGGAATCTTCCACCTTATTAACTTTCACATGGTTGTATTGCTCTTAGTATTAAAAATATTTAATCAAATATAACAATATTATATAGTCTATAATCGCCTTATTCTATTTGAACATACACTTTACACATTTCTCATATGTATATATTTCACATTTTCCACAAAGTGATAATGCCCCCATATCATTAATGCAAAAAAATTCATAGCTTACACCAAATCATGAGTTGGATAATTTTCCTCATGAACCATTACTTTTTGTGAGGAATATTATATAAACATAAAATTAGGCATGAAATTTCATCTCATTACCTTAATAGATGTGTCATTATATGTTACAAACTCATTTACAATACAGGATAATGTATAAAATCATTAATTGACTAGCCTTCTCTTCAGTTCGTTCATACATTCACCACATCCATCGATCCAAAACAACAAATATCCCTTATGAGTAAACATGTCTATTTTATTAGATATTAATGATAAATTCTACACAAAGAATATATAATATCATTCTAATCCAGTAAAACTACCAGTCTTAGTCACCATGGATGTCCTCAAATATTTTTTGATAACTTTTATCTTTGAGGTATGGACTGAGATATTATATCTTGAGATTTTATGATCTAATAATGAAACTTTTTGAAGATAGAAATCAAAATTTGTAAATTTTTCATAAAAAACACCTTCCATAGGGTTTTAGTACAAACCCCAAGTGATAATAATGATATTATATCCTTTTTTATAAATAATAATAACATCTTAATGACTACGAAAAAATGATAATGTTAATTTATAAAGATTATGTTTAATAAATACATGAATTTAGTGGGGTAAATCTACAGAAGAAATGGAATCACTATATATTCATAGTTTCTAATGATTTTATGGAATATTATCAATGTTATATCTTCCCAAAATCCTAATTGATGATTTCTTGAATATAGGTCAATATCGAAAAAGTATTCATATCTATATAGTTTTTAAATCACATCATCAATAAAATGTATATGACACCAATTATTGAATGATATCATGTTATGTTCCCTATATTCAATGAAGAGTAGCATTGAGACATATACTTATTAACAAATAGAATATGTTCACCCCAATATAATGTATAGTTATGAATGAATATATTGTCATTATTCTATTGGGGATGCTTAATAAATTCTTATAATTCAATTGGGTCCATTCTCTATGGAGTATCGATGTTTGTTAAAGCAACTTGTGTGAATTATATTGATATCTAAACATTAATATTTTATAGAATAATTGGAATAGGTTTTATAAAAACATAAAAAACGTCATATAGAATTAGAATGTCATTAATTATGAGTTTTTTAACCATCTGAGAGAAACAATGACAACATGAAATATTTTTAATTATTTGTTTCAAATTAATTTAATCATTTTATATTTTCCATGTCAAACAACAATGAACATTTCTTCTATTATAAGAAATAACAAAGATTTTCATGTGTTGTATGAAACAAAAAGTTAAAAATTCACAACATAAAACACATGCATTAGCTTTCGGTACACAAAACATAATATATAGATTCTATTATAAATAATACTGAGTCCATTCAATAGCTTGTGGTACACACAAGGTTGAGGTTTATCAAACTACAGTATAATTTTAATATTTTTTAAAATATTATTATTATTACCATATCTCTTTTTTAATTGAAGTTACAAATAATATTAAGTAAAATATGAAATTAGTGTTTGAAAATGTATATAAAATTAATCCATTGGTTATAAATTTGTTTGAAACAAACATAATAACTTTTTAAAGATATTGAAATTACTTTTATAAGAAAACTATTTTTCTATGTAAAAATAAAAGATAATCACAATTAATTAAAAAAAATTGATGAATTATTTCAATAAAATATTAATTTTATTTATTCCATAAATATTTTTTTTACCCAAAAAATTTAGTTTTTATGCATATGATAATACTAAATCTAAATTTTTGATGAAAAAGATTTATATTTTTAAAATGTAATTTTATCAAAGCATAATGTAAAACCCATTTTAAAAAATATTTGACACTTATATAAATATTATTTTTAATAATATATTTCTTTTTTGTATCTTTAATATCAAAATTTACATTGGGATTGTTTTATGTATTTTTTGGAAAAGTTTAATTTTTGGATGAATAGGGAAAAACATTGAATATTATTTCTAAACTGCTTTTTCATCTAAAATATTTTTATATTTAAATACTTTTTTATTGGTTTTAAGTATAAATAGATATATATTATATCATTTAAACCAATTTAGTTCATAAATAACATTTTTACATTAAATATATATATATATATACAATTAGAAAATAATTATACTTTTTACATTTTAAACCTGATTTGTAATCTCATCTATGAGATTAACTATAAATTAATTTCTACCACTTATTTGATTAGAATTTGTGAAAATGGATTCCATATTTTTAATTAGAATTAATTATCCTCTCTAATATAATAAACATAGTTTTTGAATAAAATTTTTAGTGGATTTCATTCATAATAATTAGAGAGATTAATGTAAAAAACAAGTCTATATAATGGATAAACATTAATAATAAGTGTTCAAATGACCAATTATCTTGTCCAAAAGCCATCAGATATACATATATTGACCATTTAACCAATTGGGAGTAATTTTTACAATTATTTTAGAATTATTTTTTAAGGGATACTTATCAATAGACTTTTCATTTTTATATTTACAGGAAGGACACTCCTCGTCTATAAAATGGCACTCAAACCCCCCACTTCATTACAGCTCCTAATATTATAAATATCATCAAAATCCATCAAAAAAGAGCCAAAATTCCACCATCTAAACCTTGATGCCTCACTTTGGGAATATATCCAATTAAATAATCCCGTTGGAGAAATCCAAATGGGGTTACTCAAAGAAGAGGTAACACCCATCCATAAGCTCTTTTGATGGATTTTCAATCTCCACCCAATAAAATTATCTTCTTTTCAATATAATATAGTAATAATATTATACTAAATATAATTAGATGTTATAGTTAAAATTTTTTACCTATAATTACAGACATTTCCATCTAATGAGTAATGAACTCACCATTCATGTGTATGGAGAAATGTTGCCTAACGAAATGATGTTGTTCATTTTTCTTTTACCAACTCTAATGGTTTGAAATTATTACAGAATCTATTTATTTATATATTATATATAACACTTATGATTTATTTATTTATTATGCAATTTTTATATATCAAAAACCTTCATTATTTTAATTTTTTCAAAATATAATAACTTTGTTGGTGGAAGTGTGGGCTACCGCTTCCTCAAAGCGATGTGATTTGTTCACACTTTACATGGAATTTATTAAGGATGGGTTCAATGAAATTATATTTTATATATGAAATAAAAATTCAAAATGAATTATATAATATATATACATATATGAAAATTAAATTCCATTCAATATGATATGAAAATTAAAATAGTGTTTACTCATACAAAAGGCTTATCGTCTCCATGAATGGTGTATTCCATGGCATATGTATACCTTTTATATATTGTTATAAATATTTATATACTAAATAAATATTAAATATAAATTATTTTTTAAATTATATAAATAATTACTTTATTATCTGTATAAGGGCGTCAATAATAACAAGTCAAAACACATAAGATAAATTATTTGGTTATTACCAGAAAACATTCATATTACATAGAACAATTAATAAATGGGTGATATAATGTAATAAGTTATAAATATAAGGTATTAAATATAGGTATATGGTTTTTAGGATGATTAATAATAATATTATATTTATTATAAATGATTTTTAAATGTGTACAAATAAATTAATTACAAAAGGTAAGGATTTTCTCATTTTAGATTTATTTTTCATGAGACACAAGCCATGTTTACATTTTATTTCATATATGTGTAAGGTACAAATCCCATATAATAATTATATAATTATTATAATTAAATTTACTAGTATTAAAATTTTTACTTTATGATATTTATTTCTATGGGTTAATGTTTCAAAAGTCATCAAATAGGAAAAGTAGCATTGTCTCTATTCACCTTCTCTGAGAAACAATCCATGTTATGATAATATATTCTTCTTTGAGGTGTATAACCCGACCTATTACATGTTATTTCATGTTTATTATTCATTTAATGATATTATATGTTTCATATAATTTTAATCTCTCATGGGTATTATGATTTATGGTTACCAAAGTTGCCAGATTTTTTTGATACAATCTCATCATTTATAGAGATTGTTTATGATTATGCACCCACAAGTGAAATATTGTGATACATATCTCAATATATCTCAAATATTTTCTTCTCAAATTGTTAATATTTTTATATCAATGTAATGGATCTATTTCTCATCCTTTTTTAGTTAATATAATTTAGAAAACTTATTTATGAATATATAATATTTTTTCTCCTTTGAAATGAAAATCTTTGATCATTCTAAAGCTTGTTTTTTACAAATTTTTATAGAAAAGATTCATTTTTAGAAAAGTGTTCATAAATGTTCTCAAGATTATTTTATATGTTTTCATAGAAAATGGATTTTATATTTTTTTTAACTATTATTTTAGAATTTTTCAAGAATAATGGATATAAAAATGTTTTTATGAATCTCTTATATGTTTTTGAGGAAAAGGTTTTTCAAATATTATTCAAATATTTCATTTCAAATAAATAGTTTTAAAAAATGATTAAAAATATCATTTTCAAGGGAAATTTTAATAATTTCTATTCATGATTATTTTATATATTTTCATAGAAAAATATTTTCAAGTTGTTTTCAGGATTCTATAATATGTTTTCTAGTTAATTTTAAGATAAATTGATTTTCAAAATAATTTTTACTCTAAATTTTATTTTTTAAACTGCATACATGATATTATCATTAATAAATGATTTTAAAAGATATTTCAATATTAATTTCCATATTGCATGACATATGTTTGGGTTATTGATGCCCTTTTAATGAAATAATCCAATGGATCAATTCATATTCCTGCCATGAATGTATTTATGTTTTTATGGCATGATGTTCATGAAATCAGTTTCTCTTTCATAAGTTATATATTTACGAAACCAATTTCTCTTTCATGGGTTATATGTTTAAGAACCCCATTTTACATTCAAGGATTATTGGTTTATAATACATGCTTCCTTTCATGATTTTTGGGTTGATGAAATGATTATGATACCTATATATTATCCATAAGTTTTGATATGATTAATTATTCATGATACCCATTTGATTTCATGGGTTATGATATGATTTTTTATGAACTTATAGAAAACATATTTATGACGTCATTTTGAGATGGGTGGGTCTTATATGTCCCTCCAATTTATTAGGAAATGATTTATATCTTATTATATAATGATGGGAAATAAGTCAAAAGACTTGATATGCAATGGGAAAAGGTGTATCTTGATCCACTATGTGAAATAGGTGTGTCCTAATCATCTATAGGAAATAGGTGTGTCCTAATCTAATTTGGGAAATATATGTATCCTGATCTAAATAAGAGATACTTATGCATCTTGAGCCACACTTTTTATGGACTTGTTAGTTAACCAGGACACGTTAATGGGTTTTATATTGCTATAATGATACCAAAAATATATGAAATGATGTTATGGTTCATGATTTATTTTTTATGAATAATAACCCTTATGATTATTTTGTTATTAACTGCCAATATTTATTCCATTAATATTGATTAGGATATTTAAAATTCATGGTATGATATTTAAATTTTATGATCATTTTCTCATACCCTTATGCTCAAGTTGCGCATACCAATCACCCTTGTTTACCCTTTATGAGTATATGATCTCACCCCATTATAATGATTAATTTTGTTAGGTTATAGAGAAATGTTTTATATAGGATTATTAATGGACAAGATCCTTAAAGAGGATGTTGATGATCTTTCACTAATTTTGATAATTATGACTCCATGTTTCCAAATAAACCAAACTATTATGATCATCAAGTAAGTCCTTTTGTAATGGTCAGAATATTAAACTAAAAATATTTTATATCTATTTATATTAAGATTGGGAAACTATAGTTTGTATAAAAGGGAGGTTTAGTTAAAATTTGTGAAGTGGGATGAGAAAACATTATAGATAATACCTAGGAATAAATATATATTTAGGTTGATGGATGTATCTAATGTTAATCCTATATTGATATAGATTTAAAAGAAAGATTCATGATTCATGCATCTTATATGTAATGTTTCATTATTATGTGGTTTTCATATATGATAATTGTTTCACTCTGTATTCTTTCTGCACATAAACAATACCAACAACTTGACATAACTAGGTTCACATTAGATTTACCATAACTATAAAATATGGGCATTATAGAATCTATTTACTATGTTGAAATCCAATGAATAAATTATAGAAAGTGCTATAAGTATTGGTTACACTACTAAAGATAAATCGAATGAAAAATAAATTTGAAAGTAATGGGATGTTCTTACTATATATTTTACAATAATTTTTAGAATCCTGATTTGATTGAGGTTTTAGGAATGTTAATACCTGATATTTTTTTCATGTTCTAGGAAAAATATATTAAGGAATATGTTTCTGAATCTATAGTAATAGTATAACAATAATGTAGGATGATACAAGCGTGTATGTTTGTAATTTATTTATTATGTCATATGATTCATGAATTATATAAGGAATGTTCGTATAATGTGTTCCTTAAGTATTTTCAAGAATGTGTTAAATTATTTTGATGTCCTAGAATGTTTATTTAATTAAACGGATACGTTATGGTAAGGTAACCCTTAAATTTATTTTTGGGTTGTGAAAATGATATTTTATATGGTTAAAAGGATGATGATAAGGATAAAGTAATTTTTTTATTTTTAACCTCAGACCTAATAAAGGATTTTATGAAGAAGTGGGATAGGATATCTGGGACAAATATTATATCTTATTACATTTATGGAATATATCTTGTAATCTTTGGGATAATTAAACTTGCATGTTTTCTTAATTTATTAATGGAAATTTAGGATATTAGAATGTCTCAATAATATATATGATGATGATATTCACATGTTTGGAATGTGAAAAACAAGAGCTAAATTATGATATATAGTGGATTAATTTTCAGATTATTTAGTAACCTTTGTTCTGAATTTCTATAATTTAATATTTCATAATATTTATAGGGTTATCTATTTAAAGAATGTTTAATGATAAATAATAGAAATGGTTTTAGACATTAAATTATTTTCTCTCTATAAAAGTACTTATTTATATTGTATAACTTATGATAACCTTTTTTTGTGATAATGTTTGATGTAATGAACTATGATTCTATTAATGGATATCATGATATTCTAATCCTCTAGGAATAAAAATTTCACCTTCACTCCACAGTGTAAGAGATGAAGTGGGAATTTATCAAGGAACAACCAAAGGGAGAGATTTTTTTATGGAATGGAATGAAATAAAGTATGTATATATTCATGTGAAATATTATTCAAATCTAGGAAAATGATGTTGAAAAGGATTTATCATAAAAAAATTTGTTAGCCGGGTGGTCGTATAATTCATCATATATTTATGGTTTTGAGGCCCTAAACTATACATTTATAATTAACATGATTGTGATAAATTATCTTTAATCCCTCTATTTTATCATTTACAATTTTCACTATGTCAAATATTCACTCCCAACCAATGTTTTATAACATGGAACCCTAGTTGTGAGTTACTTTAGTTAACTGTTATGGTTCTATCATTATTTTTTTAATGGATGTTTTAATATTCATTTTTTATGTTGTGGGGTTCTTCGAATAGAACACTCAAATATTAATATTTTGATAACTTGGATGCATTTTGATGTAAAAATTAATATTATGGGAGGTAAAATGTTAACATATAGATTTTTTTATTATTTTTTAGAATTAATTTAGATTTTTTAATATTTTTATTTAAAAAATAATGGATTATTTTTTATAAGAAATGACTATTTTTTTAATTCTTTTATATGAAACACAATGTTAATATTAAATTACATGAAATAATTTCTTTAGATTTTGATAAATACAACACTATTTTTCTTGTGTTGCACGCAATACTAAGTCCCTTCAATAGGTTGTGCTATACGTGAGGTTATGTTTTACCAAACTAGAATATACAATTAATATAAAAATTAAAATATTATTTTGGATACCACCTAGACATTAAAATGTATTTTATGAATAATTTTAAATAAATTATGAAAATATGATTTATAAAAGTTTATAAAATGAATACTTTGGTTATAAATTGGCAAAAAATGAAAGTAAGAACTATTTGAAGATAAAGAAGTTACTATCCAAACAAACCCATTTTTATGTAAAAATAAATTTTCAGCCTAATAAATTAATCAAATAAATTTTATAAAGCGTTTAAAATAAATATATATATTATATATTCAATAAATATTTTTAATAATCGTATAAATAATTTTATAGGAAAAAGATATGATTAAATAAAATTTTATTAATTAAAAGGTGTAAATTTCTAAAAGGTAATTTTACCACTTTTAATGGTAAACCCATTTTATGAATAATTTTTTAAAATTTTATATTTTTTATTTGAAAAAAAAATATTTTTGGAAGGATAATATCAAAAGTACCATGGGTGATTTTGTTTTCAAGAAGTTTCATTTTTATGTATTGTGAAAAAACAAAATTTTAATTCAAAATTTATCTGCTCTATACTTTATTTTTTATTGTAATATAATATTCCTAATTAGTTTTTAATTATAATTAGATAAATTTTATATCATGTAAACTAATTTTGTCATTGGATAAAAAATTTCATTAAATTTCGATATTAAAACATAGCAATCTTTTGATGATTTTTACTACAGAAACCCTCTTTGTCGTCTGGTCTAGTGGATTATCCTTAAATTTATTTCATCCAATTCTGTTATTAGAATTTGGAAAATGGTTTTCATATTTTTAAGAATAATAAATTAGAATCTATAATATGATAAAATTGGTTTTTTTTATCAAAAATATCAGTGAATGTAATTTAAATAAATACAGTGATTAATGAAAAATCCAGATTACTTAATGGTTAATATTTAATATTAAGAATCCAAATGACATAGAAAAAGGTCCAAAATTCATTTTGTTGTTATATTTAGTCTATTTACCATCTTTTATAGAATTTTGAAAATTATTTGTGCCATGTTATATAAGTTATATTTCTCAACAAGTTTTACCTTTTTTTATTTACATGAATTCCACTCTTCCCCTATAAAAGGGATGCCACACCACTATATTTTTTACACCTCTAAAGTCACATTGGATTTTCCAAACCCTACCAATGTAATCTATGATAATATTTCCTAGAAATCTAGAATCATAATTTTAGGAATAAATCCAAAAAATTAATCCCTTTGTTTCAAACGAAAAGGAGTAACCCAATATAGAGGATACATCATTCAACAAGTTTATCTGATTTATTTTCATTCTCCAACCCCGAAAATATTCTTATTACATGATTATATAATAAAAATAGTATCATAAATTAATTTATCTTTTTTTATTATATGGATTCAACCTACACATACACACACATACTTTTAATGATTAATGAACATATTATTCCTATGTGGGCCGAACTACCGCCTCACGAATTGATGTTGTTGGATTTTCATTACCACTACTCATGTTTTGAAATTATGATGGAAAATATGTATTTATATTATATATATATATATATATATATCTGTGTGTGTGTGATATTAATGATGTATTTATATATTCTAAATTTATTACATAATACATACCTTAATGTTTTCAATTTTCTGTAAATATGACAGCTTCGTTTGTGGAAGTGTGGAAATCTGCTTCCTCAAAGTGATGTCAATCGTTTACAATTTTCATTGAATGTATTAAGGATGAGTTTAGTAGAATTTTATAATATATATGAAATAATTATTATAAATTAATTTTATTATATATATACACACTTATTTTATTTACATTCCATTTAGTAAGACAACAAATCTGAAACATTGTCCATTCAAATGTACGACCTACCATCTCCATGAACGATGTATTACATATCATATATATATATACATTTTATAGTTTAATATATATTTATATAATTAATATATATGATATAGAAATCATTTTTTAATTATTTAAATAATTAAATAATGATCTAGTTATTTGGATAATGATTAAAATTTCAAAACACATACGATAAACAAAGATTTTATTACACAAAATGTTACTTTAACATGGAACCATTAATAAATAGGTAATATAATTCCATTTGTTAATAATATATGGAATTATATAAATGAATAAGTTTATATGGTAGAATTATAATAAAATTATTTTTATTATATAGGAGGTTTGAACTTGTACAAAGAAAGTCAATACTTAAGGTAAGGATTTTCTTATTTTACTTTTATTTTATATAAGACAAAATTCTTATTCAAATAATATTTCATATATGTGATGTGTCTACTGACAATGTAGGTATTATATAAATCACATATATAATCATATTTTTATTTACATATCAATTTTAGGATATTTATTTCTTGGGTTTTTTTTTCAAATTTTACCAAACCGATAATATAATAGTTTTCTCAATTTTCCTCCTTTGAAAACAAGTCACATTACGCACCAATATTCATCTATGTGGTGTATACACAACACCTTTACATGTTATATCATGAATATTATTCATATAATTATATTATAAGATAGATGTAATGTTATTGTCTCAGGGATTTTATGATTTAATGTTACCAATGTTATAAGGGTTTATTTCCACAATCTCATCGTTAATTAGGATATTTTATGATTATGCTTCCATTGATGGAATATTATAATCCATATCACAAGATATATATTGATTTTTTATCATTTATTTTTTAAATTTATATATATTCAATTGTAAAATTTTATCCTTCATTGGTCTATAATATAATTTTGATTATTTATATGAAAATCCTACTTTATTGCTTATTTTGTTCAGCAATCATTGTTATTTCCAAACTGCAATTTTTAATGGTTTAAAATAATGTTTTTCTTTTTCAAAAAGGTGTTTTAAATTTTTTTGATGAATAATTTATGTTTTTAAAGGATATTTTTTTCAAATAATTTCTTGATAATTTTATTTTCTTTCAATGACAAATATTTACAAATTAATTTAATGTATATCCAATATGTTTTCATGGAAATGAGTTTTTTAAAATATTCTCATGATTCCTTTTGAAAGAAATAGTTTTCAACAAATTTCTCAAGATTAATTTTAAAAAAAATATTTACAAATAGTTTCAAGAATATTTTATAATTTTATTAAAAAAATGTTTTAAAACTATTTTATGGTTTCCATTAAAAGTTTTTATATTTTTTAATATAAAATGATTAACAAAAAATTTATGTTTTACATAGACCTTTTTTGAAGAAGAAATGATATTTTTCTCATGAAATTATTATGAATTATATATCAAATTTATTTTCTATGTAATATGACCTTGGAAGTGTTACACATTTAATTTTAGGGAAATGATCTAAATAATACATTTCTATACGTTCTCTTAATGGTTTATGTTTTGATGTATTTTTTATTATTAAATCAAAGCAAAGACCTCTTTTAACTGGGTAAAGGGAAACCCATTACATAGCTCGAAGGCCCAGTGGGCTTGTAGCCCATTACATAGCCCGTAGGCCCAAATGTTTGGCCAAATTCACATTCTGTGAATAGTAACCTACCTGCTACAGTGCCCGCACAGTACCACCGCCACTATAGTGCCCTTCTGCCGCTACAGTACCCGCTGATGAGCAGTATTGCCGCTGCTATAGTACTGCTACAGTAACCTGTGCCCAATGGGTTTTGAACCCCCATTTTTCATGTATTGATGTTTATAAAACTCGTTCCCCATTCCTAGGTTATATGTTTATAATACCCATTTCTAATTCACGTACTATATTTTTATGAACCACATTTTATATTCATGTATTATATGATTATGTCACCATATTCAATTCATAGGTTGTGATTTGATGAAATTATTATGATACACGTATTATTTCTATAGGTTATGATATAATTACATTTTTATAATACCCATTTCATTTCAAGGGTTATGATATGATTGTTTATTCTATTTTTTAAATTGTATAGATGATGTTATTATGATTTGGGTGGGATTCATATATCCTTTACATTCACTGCATAAAGACATATATATCATGACTTAAAGATGTGATAAAAATATATAGACATGATACACAATATAAAACATGTTTATCTTGATCCACAATGGGAAACAAGGGTGTCCTAATCCACTTTAGAAAAAACATGTATCCTAATACTGTACAGAAAATATGTGTTTCCTAATCCAATAGGGAAAACAAGTTTCTCTTGATATACTATATTGATGGTCTTTGTAGTTAACCATGACACATGAAATGACTTTCGATAGTTATAATGATACCTTAATTATATAAAATGAGATTATGTTTCATGATATATTTATAATGATTAATCATCTTTATGATTTAAGTCTTTTGAACTACCACTACTATAATACAGCCCAATAGCGACCGCCAAAAGCGGTCGCTATAGGTCTTTAGCGACCTCTTTTGGCGGTCGCATTTGCTCGGTCGGTAAAAACCTTTAGAGACCGCTTTTGGCGGTCGCTAAAGGTCCTTTTAAAAATAGCTGGTTTCATGTGCCCGGGATACTAGGTGGGCGCGACGCCGGACACACGGGAACTGTACAGTGGGCGCGAGGAGGAACCAGAGCTTGAGTCGTTGGTCATGGCAGACCTACGGCGGCCAGAGGGAGGGGAGGGTGTAACGACATGTGAAGGAGGGGTGGCCGGAGGGTTGTAGGGTGATGGCGTGTGAGGGAGGGGTGACCGGAGCGGATGAGATATGGCGACGGCGGTGACCGAGGGTGGTACGGCGACGGTGGGGCACGACAGCAGGCATCACCGGCGGCAGTGGTGATTTTGAGGAAGACAACAATGATGGGGTGGGAAAAATCCCGCCCATTTATTTCAGTATTAGCGACGGACAAAAGCTGTCGCTAATACGTTCAATAGCGACCGCCAATGGCGGTCGCCCGAACCCAGAGGCGCAAAAACCATTTTTCCTAGTAGTGTACAAATATATATTCCATGAATCATGATTATGATCTTTGATATGCAAGGTACGATATTTTAATGTTAATATCATGTTCTCAAACCCTTATTCTCTTGTTATTCTTGAGGGTCTCACTTGTTTACCTATACTAAGCACAAGACCTCACACCTTCCTTATATTTCCTTGAATTTCGTTATGATGAATGGTTTTAATTATGGTTACTAATGGGGAATAACTCTAAGGGGATGTTGAAGATATTTCACCATTTTAGAAGGATCTGTTTTCCTTTTTCTATAGAAACTAAACTATTAAGGACCTCTAACATATATTTTGTAATGTGCTTAATATTCTCATAAAATGGTCTTATATCAATGTATGTTAATCCAGATTCACTATATAAAAACCTCATTTAATAGTAATAATTACCTATAAAATGGATGTAGATTCCATTGGATGTTCACATTATTCATCATACTAGTAGATTAACATAGGTTTCATTAGAATATCAATTGCGACCTTTCTTTATAAAAATATTATTTGGACCTTATGTGATGAAACCCAAATCCATTCAAAAGAAAATATTGAACAAAATAGTGGGAGATAAAATATATTATTATGATTTATATTAAAAAAATAGAAATTACAGATGAATTATTTGTTTGAGATGATATCATTATATTGGTTGTGGCATTCACTACTCTAGAAACATCATGTAATTGGTGTGGTATTATTATAACCTTAAATGTTACATTATATAATAAAGTGTGGGTAGACCCAAAATAAAATACGGTATTATTAGTTCTCAAAAAGATGGTATGTGTACATTTCACCATTTTTTTAAAAAGACAACCCATCTAAAATAGTGATTTCATTATATTTTCCATTAGTACATGCATAAGAGGTTACTGATGACAATTATCATTATTCGCTATCATATTTTTCAACTTGTTATAAAAATTCCTATACTAAATCAACTAAAAAACCAGATTGTGGGTGGTGTTTTCTGTAGAGTTATTTCACTCTTACTTCCATTAACTAGTTTCATCACATCACATCAGAATTTTATCTCTCATTAGATATTTATTGAAAATAGAAAAAATTTACATTCTCGTTATGTAAATTTATAAAATGTTTATTTCCACACCTAGAGTATAATGAAAATATCATATGCATTTCTCCATGGTTTTTGAAATTAGATTTTTTGTACCAATCATTAAATTATTATCACAACCATGAGATTGATGGTTAAATCCAAATTACATCTCTTCCTTGATAGCACATTAAATGATTTATTCATTACTACTAAATTTTCTTATGAATAATTCCATTTGGATACTTGGTTCTAAGACCTTAGAGACTAAGTGAACCTCACTATTAGGTTAGAAGATAATTCAATTAGTGTACCTTACAAGCCTTATAAAATTTTTATAATATATACTAATAGGTTCATCATCTTTATTATTTATTTCAAGAAATTACATCTCCATTATGTCATGAAGAATACAAGAAATGTACTTATTAAAAAATCATTTAATCTTATCACACTCCATTCATTAAAGTTATTAATGTTTCCTCATATTCATAATATGATTCTATTATTTATAATATTTCTCTTTAAAATTATATATATCCAAAATAAAAGTTTCGTATTCTGATCAATAGAGAATAGAAAAATACCTTTTTAATTATAGTGGTTGATTATTCAACAACTAGTAAATCAGAAAAACCACTAAATTAAGGATATTTCTACCTCATAAAGTACTGAATAGATTTTTCTTCCATCATTTACTCATTTAGAAGATGATCATGATCGATATATTTAGAAAGATTAATAAAAATTTTAATGATATTTTAATTCCATATTCCATAAAAAAAATTTCTATGGGGGTCAATTATTATATTTTCCATAATATTAAGCAATAACATGATTTCTCCAGATTCTAGCCATAGATGAAAACCAAAAATCATATAGTGTGAAATAGAAATCATAGTGGTAAAATACATAATCATGAATAAACATATATATGTTAGTTGAATCATAAAAAATTCATATAAATATATGAGAACTTTGGTTTAACCATTCACATCAATTATTGTTATCAAATATTTTGGATATTATCTTATATGTACAATTTTTGCCATATTACTCAATAATGTTTTCTCATATTTGTTTCTTGTAGCAACTTAAACGTTCTCTAATAAAAATTATATTTTCTCATACATTTCATATATAGATATTATATCATAATAGAAAAATAATCATTACATAACATAAATTTAAATTTCAGAACCATATTTTTCTTGTATACTTAGAAACATATAAGGATAATAAATTTTTTCATAATATATATAACTAAACCCAAAAATATTTTTCCATATCTATAACTCTTCTTACAAAGATAATACATAATAATTTTCTTCATAACAAGGGCTAAGGAAATGTGAGAAAGGTTGAGATCAAAATCCTAATAATGTTAAAAATTGATATATCAATATAAAATTATAATTATCATATTTGACCATGTTAATATCATTGGAAACAACAAATTTCGTATAATGAATCATAATATAGATTATTGAAAAAAAACAGTCTGTTCATAAGAGGTGAATCTTAAAGGAACCAAAGAACATGATCTATAAGAGAGAACACTTAAAAAACATATTTTTCATATACATAGAGCCATAAAAAACTGCTTCCTTTGAATTAATGTCTCACTACTAAGACTAACATAGTGTTTTAGCTTCACTCCCAAATCCATCATTATTATTAATGTAAACTCCCAAAAATATCAAAGTGGAAAGATTCCCTTAGTGAACATTGTTCACTCCACATTATAGTATAATTATTCTCATGAGATTTCCAAATTTATCCAATGTAGTGGAGGGAAATATAATTCTTAGGCCACCAATAACAAAATGAAAACCATATATATGTTTGTAATAGTATCTTAAAACACTCATCAGATCATTAATCTTGAATGTCGAATAGGTTTAATAATATTTCATAATGGAATAATACATGGAAAAAATTGTTTTATAAACATCTTTTCATTATAATAATAAAACAATGAAGAGCAATCATGGATGGTATCATTATACCATTTGCACAAGTCAATACTATGTAACGTTAGAGGGTATGATATTAGATATAAATCCCATTAAATAACCAATGGAATATTTATTGAGAAATTTAACCCTTGTACTAAAAAATCACATATTTAAAACCATAAAACTAAAAAATATAATTTAGAACATTTTTTAATTAATCATTAAATATTATAATGTATTATTTTGACCATAGAGCATTCATGATGGAGGGAATTTGTATCGTAGATTCTTATGTTGAATGAAAAAAATCCTTACACAGTATTTCAAGCTGTTAAAAAGTACCTCATTATGAAAATTTAAATAAGATTTGTTTTATTTTATTTTTTCAAATGAACATCATTCGTAATAATTAATTAAATCAATTCTAGGTTAATATTTAAAATTTTCATAAAAATAATTTTTTGAAAGCAGGAGAAAATATGATATTCTATTGAGGAGTAAAATTAATACCATTTAAAAAAGATAATTTGATCTATTACGTTATTAAATAGAGTTAAATGAAAAAAATTTAAGATCAAGAAATAAAAAATGCATAATAAATTCCATGTTTTTTCTTAATATGTTGATCATGAAAATTTTTCTTTAGAAACTAATCCTAAAAATCCAGAAAGACTATAATATTTTTTTCAACCCTTTCATCGGGTATGACACCAATAATATGTGTTCACGCTTCTTTTAAAATAAAAATAACTTTATTATAAATATATTATATAACTATATTAATCTATAACATAACATATATAATATTTATATAATATTTATCAGTTATTTGAAAATAATTAATTCTGATAAATGTTATACAGGGTGAAAATTACCTAGTTTTTCATTTTTTATTTAGTTAAAATCATTGGTACCTATGAATTAATCATTATTCCATAATATATATAATTCCAATAATGATATAAACATTTTACCTGTTAATAGTTTATACTGTTTATAGAGAGAATGGGCCATATATATACATGATTGGTGTTTTCACTTTTCGACTGCTGGAAAGAAATTATGGTAAATAGTAATTGATTTTTCTTTAATAATTATTATATCTTATATATATTATATATTAATTATTTTTATCCTTTTAAACATCCAATTTAAATAAAAATGAAAAATAATTCATATTGCTTTGTGTATGTTGTAGTATGTATATATGCATGACCGACAATATCATTTTCAATCATATTTTATTCAAAGAAATTAGATATTATATTATCAATAAAAAAGTTTATTTATGTCATAAATAATATATATAAACACTAAATATATCATAATAACCATCTAACAGCCATAGTGGTGAAAATGTAATTGTATAGCTATGTTGAGACAGAAGGACATAAAAACAAAGACATGATACATTCACAACTGATTTATTGTTAAAATATGGTGGATAATTATTGTTTCATAATAATCTGTAAAGACCAATAAATTTCAAGGGAAATTTTTTTCTTCATTTTCCTTGGAATTTTACGAGTTCGCAGTTTCTGACATCACCTGATTCTGAGGCCCAGTGTTCCCAGAATCAATTTCCGAAGTTTAGCTCGGGTACGTTCAGTTATTGAACGAACGAGTTTTCCTAACTTTTGAACCACTACTCGAGATCGAAATCCAAGAGCACCGATGAAACTGCAGTGCCGGTTTTTGCTTAGGAAGTCCCTTCCTGGAGTTGCGTTTGCTCGGGAGGAGATGTTAAAAATATGTGAGGAATAAAAATAAAATTGTTTCACAATTTATTTTTATTTCTTTACCAGTGGGTTAAGTGTGTGGAAGGGGAGGATGCTAGGAAGTTGGGGTGGGTCCTGCACGAGCCCCCACCTCCTTTAATTTCCTCAACACCCCCTTTTGAACACCCCTAGAAATTAATTTGCAACTCCCCCATTTTTAATTACTTGCCTTTTAAAACGCCTCTTTAATGGGTAAACATGTGTGAATTAATTCGTGAATTCAATTTGAGTTTTCAAATTAAAGATGGCATGTGTGTGTTAATAAAATAAGACAAAGTCTTATTTCTTTGGGGGATAATTGGTTGCACGAGTAGGTTTGGGGAGAATTTACTCTAGACATGAGGAACGTTCTTCCTCGTTGAAGAACACAAAGAACGACGAAGAACGTCAGCCTCTGACGAAAGATGACGAATAACGCTGAATCCTCGGAGATCGACGACGCGACGTCGTGAACCGTGACGCCGACGATCCTCCTTCCACGACGTTGTCTTCTGCGACGTCCCTTCCGTGAAAAACCTCATTCGATGACTTCATCGAGGTAGGGGTTTGGTTTTGTTCGTGAATAATTCTTTGTCGTTCATCGACTTCTATTTGGGCCACCTGTTATCGTAATAATGGGAGGAGGTCGGACCGCACGAACACGGCCGACCCTCCTCCTCCTTCGATGTTGTTTTTTTTTGTGGCTCGAACGAAGGAGCCACGGTACAACGGCACCATGCGGAATCAGGAAGGAACACGGCGAAGAAGTGTGGCACCGTCGTGCCGCACCGTTGAGGCCGAATGAAACCGCGACCGGAGTCGGGGCCGCAGAGGCGATTCGAAGACTCTGCAAATTGTTTTTTTGACGTGCGGATTGACGGGCGATTATGGAATGAGCCGGGAAAGAGTTTTGAAGACTTTTTAGTGAAGGGAAGGTCCCAGGAGGACCGCTGGCGAAGGCGAAAAGCAAAACGGACCACCGGAGCGCGTCCGGTTGTCCGCGGAAGAGCCTGTCGGCACGCCACGCCGGCACGGCGGCGCCGAAGGCGGCGTCCAGCACCGAACGGTCGTCCGAAGGCGGAGGCATCCCGGTGCACCGCCAAGAGGAACCGTCGTGGCTGAATCCACGGCGGCAGGCAACCAGGATCCCACGGCCGCGCGGGGTCCGGTGGGGGACGCGGCGGGTGCCGTGTCCGCGGAGCGCAAGGCAAGGGGGGACCACGTCCCCCCATGCTCGGCCACTGGCCGAGCCAGCGTGCCACCCAGTCGGGCCAAGCAGGGTTGCGCGGACTGGACCGGTCCACGCCCAGCCGGGTCGGGCCGCGCCTGGCCGGGTCGGACCCGGACCCGGTTCGGGCCGACCCAGGGGGGTTGGGCCGGGTCGGACCGGGCCCAGACCCCCCATTTTCGGACAACCTTCGGTCTTTTCCCATAACATGGGCTACAAACATCCTATCAATTTATCTTCAGTTGCGATGCGATCCTTGGATCTAGATGGTAGTTTCGGTATATTAAATTCAAGGTTTTGGAGAACATGGGGTACGGCCGGGTTGGTTCGAACTCGAAACCAACAGGGCCCTCGGATCGGAAACGCTTATAACTTGAGCTTCGGACGACCGATTGATGTGCTGTCAAATTTGTTGGATTTTTCTTGATGAGACGGAACATTTATCATACTTCACCTAAGGTTTGGGTACAGTTGAGATACGGCTGAGTTGGTTCGCACACGAAACCAACCGGGCCCCTAGGACGAAAAGGCCAATAACTCGCAGAACGGGCGTCTGATTGATGTGATTTTTGTTGTGTTGAGACCACTATGACGAGGCGG
Organism: Viscum album; assembly: GCA_963277665.1. Classification (NCBI taxonomy): domain Eukaryota; kingdom Viridiplantae; phylum Streptophyta; class Magnoliopsida; order Santalales; family Viscaceae; genus Viscum; species Viscum album. The sequence continues at coordinate 572,244 of CAUJRU010000136.1, read as the reverse complement.
TCCTTTGAGATACTTCTTTGTGGAACTTTGTGATACTTGGAGTATCTACCTGTAGCTTGTGGAGCAGACCCTCCCATAGACGAGCTTACGGAGTACGGAGACCGTGTAGCCGCCTGAGACCTGACGATTGCTTGACCGACACGACTTGGAGTGAGTCGACTAGCCTAGTGGACAGAGCGCCCGGTATTTCGAGATAGACCCATGGTGGACAGAGCACCCGGTAGTTGGCCGCAGACCCGCGGTACTCGACAGGACAAGTACATCTATAGGCTATTAGGGAGAGCGCCCAGTATTTGGCGGCAGACCCTCAACGGACGGAGTGCCCTGTAGTTGGCTGCAGACTCGCGTTACTCGACAGGAGGAGTACCTCAGCAGTCTAAGGTTAGTGAGTAGTACCTCGGAGTCGTGACAGGATCACTGTAGTCATCAGAGATGGAGCTCTTCAGTAGTTACAGTTTCGATAATGAAAATCCTGGTTTGAGCTGAGTCTATGACCTTTGTGTTTCCTCATGATTGAGATGGGTCACTTGATAACATAGGTATATGTATGGGCTTATACCTAGGTAGTGGTTATCCATTGATTTCATGACCTTTGTGTTTCCTCATGATTGAGATGGGTTACTTGATAACATAGGTATAAGTATAGGCTTATACCTAAGTAAGGGTTGTCTTTTGAGAACCTTCTTATGGTTATCCTTGTCGGAATTAGTGAGACCTTGAGGGTCTCGGGGTCCCTACTGAGTATCGTATACTCATCCCTGCACGAGATATGCCCGCACCTCGTTGTGTTGGATGCAGACGATGAGCAGCGCTAACAGAGGCCGAGTGTTCTAGGACTGGACGGTACCCGGAGGTGGACCTCACGATGAGTCAGTATCCGGAGGTGGACTTCACGATGAGTCGGTACCTGGAGGAGACAGGCGGGCGGACGATCGGACGTGGAGTGCTGAGGAGGACATTTGTACCTACCCTTCAAGTAGGATCTGTGTTGGATGAACCAGAGCTGTGTGTCATCTTCCAGATGCTTGTCTTTTCTGTTGTACTTTACATTCAGTTGTAGTTGTTCCTATCTGTTGGGCGTGTATTTCTGGCCCCTTTGTACTTTCAGCACTTTTTTTACTGTTGTACGTAGTGTTTTCTTCCTCTTGTACTCTGTGGTGTTTTGTTTACTTTATAAAGGCATGCCTTCCCAGTTATCAGGATTTATGCCTTTGGTGCTAGTCGCCCGCCCCTGGCCTATGGAAGGCGAGCTCTGGGTAGTCACAGCACGGGCCCCGAGGACGGGTCATGACAAATTGGTATCAGAGGAGACGGTTCTACCACAGAACATAGGACTCTGATATTCCCCTTTCTGTGAAGCAATAGTGTTAAGCATACTAAGTGTGGTTTTTAGTTCTGGGAGTCCAGTGTTGGTACGGGCGGCCGACGTATCCATACACCAGGACCCTGACTTCTAATTTCCGACTCAGTGCACAAAAACACTGATTTGCGTGTGTGTTTTATAAAGATTATTTTAATGTATCTCAAACCAGGTCATCTCACCAGGTAAATCGTTTGACCGTGTCACGTTTGTTTCTTTCAGGATGCCTCCCCGCGGAAGACCAGCTAGAGCCCCGAGAGTTGTATGTACTAATAACCCGCTGAGTGATGTGGCCTCAGTACAGGTCCATATCCTAGTTGAGGAACCAGTTGAGGCACCAGCGGTACTACCACCCATTGGGCCACCGATACCACCAGCCCTAGCAGCAAAGAGTGCACATCACTTGAGCGCACTGCACGAGTTCCAGCGCCCGAGGCCACCCAGGTTCAGGGGAGAGACGGACCCGCAGGTGGCTGAGGATTGGCTGGAGGCTGTGGTGAGAGTCTTCAGGCTAGTAGGGATGCCAGCAAAATTCATGGTGATCCTTGCTGCTAGCCTCCTTCAGGCAGCAGCAGGCAGATGGTGGAGCCTGATGCTCCAGATGCATGACGAGGCGACACTTCTGTGGGCAGACTTCGAGAGCCTGTTCCGGGCAGAGTTTGTACCATCCACCCTTCAAGCGGTGTGTATACAGGAGCTATTGAATCTAAAGCAGGGTAGCATGACGGTGGAGTAGTACTCAACGAGGTTCAAAGAGCTCTCGTGCTACTCCACAGATACGGTATGAGACCTGTTCTTCAGGGCCCCAACCTTCGAGCAGGGGCACAAGCGAGAGATTAGATATTCTATTGTTTCTCACAGCATCCCGATGTAGATAGGGGTATTGGAGTGAGCCCTCTTTGTAGAGAGTTTCCTTGCTGAGCAGTCTCCAGCAGCAGGACCCACCACTAGCTGGCATGCGGCAGAGTCTTCTGCAGCGGGCAGTAGATAGGTGACATAAAGGTCCAAGAGGACCAGACCTATCGGTGACCGACTGTACGACTCGGGAACAGTTGTGCTGGGAAACCAGGGTGGAGTCAGAGCCAGTCGTGCCAAGAGTGGGCAGTGTTACTTCTGCGGTGGGCTTGGTCACATGGCACGTCACTGTCCAACCCACCGTGCAGATGATCAGCAGATAGATGAAGAACCCCTCAGATAGAGGCAGAGGTTCGATCAGGGTGGACCGCAAGGAGCTGGTCGTGCAACTGGAGGTGGACGACGGTCGAAGCTTCGAGGTGTTTCCACCACCACCACTAGGAGGTCCACCCCGAATGTAGGGAACGGGTGGACAGGAGAGAGCTCAGCTTCAAGCAGCTGAGGCCTATGATCATGGAGCTCCGGGTGCAGATTGACAGGAGCGGGACTAGCTCCAGACATGGAGACTTTTGTTCATGTTTCTTCTAACATTGTTTATTCTTTTGTGTATATGCTTTGTGCATTTCTACATTGAGATGAAGTAATAAAAGGAACCCTTTTGTGGCATTTAATCTCATGTACTCTATTTTTGTTGTTACTAAGAGGTTCCGGTTAAAAAAATCGTTGACATGACCCTCAGTTTTGAGATACCTACTAGGGGAGACCCAGTGACCACACACTGATGCCGACAGTGTGACTCGACCCTTGGAGGAACGAGTAATGGTTGGATCTCTTGGTAGTAGCATTGAGGCCTTATGACTTCATCCTTGGAATGGATTAGTATCATCCATGTTGGGATTGACTGTATTAGGAAAAGAACGTGGTTCATCCCGGGGATGAGACCAGATTTCTCTTATTGGAAAAGAAGAAATATTAGCAGATCTTGTAGGACCAGAGAAGGTCCAAGTCATCCAGGAGTGGATGAGGAAAACATAGAGCCAACAAAAGGCTTATGCTGACAAGAGGCAGAGACCACTAGAGTTCGAGGATGGCGACCACGTCTTCCTACGGGTCTCACCTTGACATGGATTACAGAGTCTTGGCTGAGAGGAAAGTTATCTTCGTGCTTCATCGGACCCTTCTTGGTCCGTAATGGGGTAGGCGAGGTGGTTTACCTCTTGACCAATCCACCTCAGTTGCACCAGGTGCACGATGACTTCCACGTATCTCAACTGAGGAGATACATTCTTGACCTGATGCATATCATCGACCACTGGGAGGTGGACTTTGACGATGGGGTGACTTTTGTGGAGGTCCCGGTGGAGATCGAGGATCAACATGAGCGGTCCTATGTGGGCGGTCGATTCCTCTAGTTCGCATCAGATGCGGCACAGGGACCTCCAAGAGCGCACTTGGGAGCGGGAGGCACAGATGCGTGCTCAGTACCCTCATTTTTTCCCCTAGTTTGTGATGTAGCTTTACAGGGATGTAAAGCCCTGAGGTGGGAGTAATGTCAAGACCCGTAAATTTCAAGGGAAATTTTTTTCTTAATTTTATTTGGAATTTTACAAATATGAAGTTTCTGACAGCACCTGATTCCGAGGCCCGGTGTGCCCAAAATCAATTTCCGATGTTTAACTTGGGTACGTTCAGTGAACGAACGAGCGAGTTTTCCTAACTTTTGAACGGGTGCTCGGAATCGAAATCTGAGAGCACCGATAAAACCGCAGCGCCGTTTTTTTCTTAGGATGTCCCTTCCTGGAGTTGCGTTTTCTTGGGAGGAGATGTTAAAAATATGGGAGGAAAAAAAATAAAATTGATTCACAATTTTTTTTCTTTACCATTGGGTTAAGTGTGTGGAAGGGGAGGATGATTGAAAGTTGGGGTGGGGCTCGTACGAGCCCCCACCTCCTTTAATTTCCTCAACACCTCCTTTTGAACCCTCCTAGAAATTAATTTGCAACTCCCCCCTTTTTAATTACATGCCTTTTAAAACGCCTCTTTAATGGGTCAACGCGTGTGAATTAATTTGTGAATTAAATTTGAGTTTTCAAATTAAAGATGGCTTGTGTGTGTTAATAAAATAAGACAAAGACTTATTTCATTGGGGGGTAATTGGTTGTGCGAGAAGGTATGGGTAGAATTTACTCTAGACTTGAGGAACGTTTTTCCTCATTGAAGAATGCGAAGAACGACAAAGAACGCCGGCCTTCGACGAAAGATGACGAATAACACTGAATCCTCGGAGATTGACGACGTGACGCCGTCTACCACAATGCCGACGATCCTCCTTCCATGACGTTGTCTTCCGCGACATCCCTTTTGTGATAAACCTCGTTTGATGACTTATTCGAGGTAGGGTTTTGGTATTGTTCGTGAATAATTCTTTTTCGTTCATTGACTTCTATTTGGGCTGCCTGTTATCGTAATAATGGGAGGAGGTCGGACCGCACGAACACGGCCGACCCTCCTCCCCCTTCGATGTTGTTTTTGTTGCGACTCGAACGAAGACGACATGGTGCAACGACACCGCGCTGAATTAGGAAGGAACACGGCAAAGAAGCGTGGCGCCGTCGCGCTGCGCCGTTGAGGTCGAACGAAACTGTGGCTGCAGTCAGGGCTGCAGAGGCGATTCGAAAACTCAGCAGATTGTTTTTCTGACGTGTGGATCAACGGGTGATTAAGGAATGGTCCATAGAGGCATTTTGAAGACTTCACAGTGAAGGGCAGGTCCCGGGAGGACCGTAGGTGAAGAAAACTAACAAAACGGCCGCCCGGAGGCAGCGGCGTCCCGGCGCGCCGCCAGGAGGAACCACCGCAGCTTCACCTGCGGCGGCAGACAACCAGGATCCCGTGTTCGCGTGGGATCCGGTGGGGGAAGCGGCGGGTGCCTCGTCTGTGGAGCGCAAGAGAAGGGGGGACCGCGTCCCCCCATGCGTGGCTGCTGGCCGAGCCAGCGTGCCACCAAGCCGGGCCGGGCCGGGCCGCGGCCAGCCGGGTCGGACCCAGGTCAGGTCGACACGGTTCGGGCCGACCCAGGGGGTTGGGCCGGGTCAGACCGGGCCCAGACCCCCTTATTTTCGGACAACTTTCGGTCTTTTGCCCATAACATGGGCTATGGACCTCCAATCGACACAGTGTTAGTTTTGATGAGATTCTTGGATTGAGACGGTCGTTTCGGTATATTACACCCAAGGTTTCGGAGAACTTGGGGTATGGTCGGGTTGGTTCGAACCCGAAACCAACCGGGCCCTCTGAGCGGAAACGCATATAACATGATCATTGGACGTCCGATTGACGTGTCGTCGACTTTGTTGGATTCCTCTTGCTGAGAAGTACCTTTTAAAATACTTTGCCTAAGTTTTGGGTATAGTTGAGATACGGCCAGGTTGGTTCGCACACGAAACAAACTGGGCCCATGTGATGAAAAGGCTAATAACTAACAGACAGGGCGTCCGATTGACGCGCCATCTATTGCGTTGAGACCCCTATGACGAGGCGGTCCTTTGCAATACTTCTTTGTGGAAAATTGTGATACTTGGAGTATCGACCTGTATCTTTTGGAGAGGACCCTCCCGGAGACGAGCGTACGGAGTACGGAGACCGTGTAGCCGGCTGAGACATGACGACTGCCTGACCGACTCGACTTGGAGTGAGTCGACTAGCATAGTGGACGGAGCGCCCTGTATTTGGAGACAGACCCACGGTAGACCGAGCGCCCGGTAGTTGGCCGCAGACCCGCAGTACTCGACAGGAGGAGTGCCTCTGTAGGCTATTAGGGAGAGCGCCCGGTATTTGGCGGCAGACCATCAGCGGACGGTGCACCATATAGTTGGCAGCAGACCCGCGGTACTCGACAGGAGGAGTACCTCAGCCGTCTAAGGTTAGCGAGGAGTGCCTCGGAGTCGTGACAGGATCACTGTACTCGTTAGAGACGGAGCTCTTCAATAGTTACGGTTTCGATAATGAAAATCCTGGTTTGAGCTGAGTCTATGACCTTTGTGTTTACCTCATGATTGAGATGGGTCACTTGATAACTTAGGTATATTTATGGGTATATACCTAGGTAGTGGTTATCTGTTGATTTCATCGCCTTTGTGTTTCCTCATGGTTGAGATGGGTTACATGATAACTTAGGTATAAGTATGGGCTTATACCTAAGTAAGGGTTATCTATTGAGATCCTTCTCGTGGTTATCCATGTTGTATTTAGTAAGACCTTGAGGGTCTCGGGGTCCCTACTGAGTATCGTATACTCACCCCTGCACGGGTTATGCCCGCACCTCATTGTGTTGGATGCAGACGACGGGAAGCGCTGACAGAGGCCGAGTGTTCAAGGACTGGACGGTACCCTGAGGTGGACCTCACAACGAGTCAGTATCCGAAGGTGGACTTCATGACGAGTCGGTTCCCAGAGGGGACAGACGGATGGACGATCGGACGTGGAGTGCTGAGGAGGGAATTTGTACCTACCCTTCAGGTAGGATCCGTGGTGGACGAACAAGGAATTGCGTGTCATCTTCCAGCTGCTTGTCTTTTCTGTTGTACTTTACTTTCAGTTGTAGTTATACCTATATGTTGGGATTGTATTTCTGGCCCCTTTGTACTTTTAGTACTTTTGTTACTGTTGTACTTAGTGTTTTCTTCCTCTTGAACTCTATGGTTTTTTGTTTACATTATAAAGGCAATGCCTTCCTAGTTATCTGGATTTACGCCTTTGGTACTAGTCGCCAGCCCCTGGCCTATGGAAGGCGGGATTGAGGTAGTCATGACACGGGCCCCAAGGACGGGTCGTGACATAATAATAAAATTATTAAATATAGAAAATATATTTAAAAAAAATAAATACCATTTATTTAAAAGAGGTCGGAGAAGATGTAAAAAAATTACTAACTAGTTCATGCAATTAACACTTTATTGAATGAACTCATTTTGATGTCCTCTTAAGGATCCCATGATTGTCCCATTTATGATAAATAACATATATAACATTAATATTTACTTAAATAATTCATTTTTTAGGTTTTTTATTGAGCTATATGGTTCAAATTGGTGTAATGAATAGAAAGGAAGACTGTCCATTTACAAATTAAGGATAAGATACTGTTGGAATTTCCATTATTATTTAATTATAATGATTCATTCTTAATAAAAATAAACATATATGGATCGAATTAGTTGAAAAAATTATATATTTTAAACAAGATAATCAAATAAAATTTATATAGGTTTTGGAGTTGTTTGAATACTTTTCTTTTTTATTAACATTTTCATGAACCATTTTTTACTTTAGACACGGTAACAATTATTGAAAGTTTAAAGGGTTAAAAATGGTACCAAAAAATGTATAATATAATCATAAAGAATATATGTTCAACCATATTCAACTATATTTTGTGAATATGGTATTTTTATATGTTTTAAATCATAAAATAAAATATCATTTATAATAAAATATCGTTTCTGATATTTTTGGAATAATAAAATTAATTTTATGCTATATAAACCATTTGAAATATAAAATTATAATATATTATTTCAAAAAATCCCTAATATTAAATATTTATGTGCAAAAATAATAGAACCTAATAATTCACTTAATGTGATTAACATTTAATATTTGCTAAATAATATTTGTATTTCTCTATTAAAGGGATAAATAAATTTTAGGGGTTTTGTAATCATTAAAAGAAATTATTTTATTACTAAAAATTTGAAATATATTTTTAAGTTACAAATAAATAATTTATATTTAAAATAAAACTCTTGAATAAATAAATAATACTTTCATTCAAATGTGACAATTATATAGCTAACAAATTCAAGAGAGTGGCATTTCATATTTATTCTTTCCTTGAATTAAATTAGAGGTCCAAATCAATGAAATTTGGAACTAAATGACAATATTTGATAGATATGATTGATTTTTTTTATATTCCCTAATCCAATAGGATAATTTTATCTATTAGACAATTTTTAATTCCTTATCCAAAAATTGAAACCAAATTTTACCCACTTACCCTTATAAGATGATGAAAATTTTCTATGTTTACTTATGAAATTGATGAAATATGTAAAGAGTTTATTTAAAAAAATTGATCTCTTGGATTTTAGAAATATACTCTTTTTATCATGATTTAATTTCTATTAGAGAAATTAATTCATTTGAAAATTATTTTGTAATATACGTTATTATGAATTTTTTAGAAAATAAAATATTTTAAGAATAAAACTATATTTTTTCATATCACGTGACAATTGAAAAAATAAGATAATTGTTAAAAATAATTATTTAATATATAAATATGAATTAGTTTATTATCATTCACCAATATTGTTGAATTTAATTTATTAAGATAATGAAAAACTGTGCGAAAGAATAGAAGTTCATCAAAAAACATCTCCTTCATTTTGAAATGATTTTAATTTATATATATAATAGGGGACAAAAAATGATTTCATTTTATAAATTTGTAAACTATAATAATTTCATCAATTTTTTATTCTTATTCATAAACCCTACTCCAACTTTTATGAAATAACTGTCACATTAATCAGTAATATATTAGTTTTATATCATTTTGGTAAATCATGTAATGCATGATATTTAGGAAAAACAATTATAGAGAACTATATTATAAAATATATGTGTGTTGGAATAAAAAATTATTTTATTAAGGTATTTAATAAATATATTCTTGGTTTTTATTCTTGATCATTATATAACTAACATATTTGAATTTGTGAACATTACATTGCATTTTATGAACCTCCGAACCCCCCTTTTGTAAATATTTAATTGAAATATAAATAAATGGAAGAAAATTCATATGAAAATTATTTTATTAATCAAATCATATAACAAATTAATGATCCATATTTTTTATTCCATAAATATTTTCTCTCTTTCAATCCTCATCTTCGAAAATAAAAAATGGTCCTTCTAACATAAAGCTTTATGGTCCATGTTTAAATTAATAGGGAGGAAATATAATGAGAAGTCATAATCATTAATCTTCCCAAACAGTCTCCTTTGGTTCATATTTACATATTTCATTGTGAATATGTAATTTAATATTTTTTATCAATATATATATATATATATCAAACCATTCAAGATAATGATAATTTAACAATACCTTTAAGTAAAAAACCATTGCTCCCATATCTAAATTAGTAGCTGGGTAATTTTTCTCATGAACATTCAATTTTAATGAGTAATTTGCTTCCGCTATGTTGGTATACATCAAAAAACATTCTTTTCTATCATTTTATGTATAAATATATATAAAAACCCCTTAAATAATTTAGGTTAGTGTGAGAAAATATTTTCTAGTGAACATTTCCATAAATTCCATTAAATTCTCTTCACATTGGTCTATTTAATTAAAATAACTCTTTTATGTGTTACCATGTTCTATGGAAATTATTTCTAATTGAAATTTTTCAAAAAAAAATTATTGGTACATCCCAATTGAAAAAATATATAAAATAGAGTGAAAATTATTTTTGGGGGATAATGTTCAATAAACATCATGTTTTGTGGATCCCCAGATATTTCCACACTTGTAATTAAAAGTTCCAATATTAAAATTTCAACTTTTGAATATTTAAATTTACTAAATTTTTAACAAAAAATAAATTTTCAAATTTTATAAAATATATTACATAAATTGTCACGACCCGTCCTCAGGGCCCGTGTCGTGACTACCCCAAGCCCGCCTTCTATAGGCCAGGGGCTGGCGACAAGCACCAAGGTGTAAATTCCCGATAAAAAGGGAAGGCATTGCCTTTGTAAAGTAAAAAAACACCAAAGAGCAAGAAAGAAGAAGAAGTAAACACTAAGTAAAAGCTGGTACAACAGTAAGTGCGGAAAGTAAGTGGGCCAGTATACAAACCCAAACTGAAAGTAAAGTACAACTGGAAAGGGAAAACAGCAACTGTAAAGTAAAGCCGCAACGCCGAGCTGTCCACTAGAAATCCTACCTGAAGGGTGAGTACAGATAGACTCCTCTGCTCCTTGGGTCTAGCCGACCACTCCGAGTACGTCCCGTCCAGTGGTCCACCTCCAGGCACCGTCGTTTTCCGCAAGCCTCAACCACGATCAGCGTTGTCCGTCGTCTACAACCAACACAACGTAGTGCGGGCATAGCCCGTGTAGGAGTGAGTATAAGCTACTCAGTAGGGACCCCGAGACCCCTGAAGGTCTCCCTAAATCCACAAAGGATAATCCACAAAGGAAAGATACAAACACGAAGTAACATCCGGCACTTCTTAGTTATATGCCCATACATATACCTAAGTCATCAATTATCGTTCAGCTCCAACATCTGAGCCCAAGTACATCCCAGTCCACACAGGAAAGAAAAACGTAAATCCACACAGGATAGCACAACACAATCCACATAGGAAAGTAAAACAGGATTCAGCTCACACTGGAATACTTCTTTGTAAGATGATAAAAATGACCGTATATTACCACTGATTCATCTAAGCCATCGGACCCACAAAGGATCGATAGGTACTAACACCCACAATGACCCACAAAAGATCTGAACCACAAATGATCTATAGGTAACTAACCCCCGCAAAGACCCACACAGGATCGGACCCACACAGGATCTGTAGGTGCTGGCCCTCACAGAACCGCTGAGCGCTGACCCACACAGGATCGGACCCACACATGATCGGTAGCACTAATCCACAAAGGATTGCTGAGTGCTGTAGTCTTCGCTGTCGAATCCACTGAGGATCTCTGTACAGTCGTCGAAGTAGCAGTAGTCGCAAACGCAGCCAGCTCTATGGTTCCCGCACACAGCAAGTTCGTTCGGGAGGGTCCGCTCCACGAGCTGAGAGGCTGATACATCAACTGACACATAGTCCAGAGATGATGTATCCAAAAGTTCTGTATCGTCAACAGGAACTCAACGTCGCAGACGGCACCTCAATCGGACGCCCGGTCTGAGAGTTATTGGCCTTTTCGTTCCAGGGGCCTGGTTGGTTTTTAAGGAAAAACCAAACCGATCGTACTCCACCTACATTCAAACCTCGGGCGGAGTAAGCCAAAAGATCCATCTCACTTAGAATAATTCAACAAAGTCTACGGAACGTCAATCAGACGTCTGGGGCTTAAGATATGAGTGTTTCTGCTCCGAGGGCGTAGTTGGTTTCGTGTACGAACGAACCCGGCCGAACCCAAAGTATTCCGAAACCTTGAGTGTGATATACCGAACCGACCGTCTCGATCCAAGGATTTCATCTCAACTGACGGTGCGTCGATCGGAGGTCTGTAGCCCATGTTATGGGCAAAAGACCAAAGATGGTCTGAAAACGGGCGTTTCGGGCCCGGACCGACCCGGCCCGAGACCCCCCGGTCGGCCCGAACAGGGTCGACCCGACCCGGGTCCGGGCCAGCCCGGCCCGGCTCGGCGCGGCCATCCCGGCCCGACTGGGCATGACCCGGCCCGGCCGGCGACCCGGCGTGCTGGCACGCGGCGCCAGCTGGCTCGGCCAAACGGTTGAGCCGTTCCGGCTCGCGGTGGGGGGGGGGGGGGGCACAGCCCCCCCTCCCCCAGTTTCCCTATAACCGCGGCCCCATTAATTTGGCCGCTCGCTTTGCCAGCCGGGGGAATTGAATCCCCCAGTTTTCCCTTTGTCCGGCCGGCCCGCACCGGCCGGCCGGTTCTGCCAACAAGGACCGGCGACGGCCGATCCTTCCTCCTTCGCCGACACTGGCGGCCCGGAACCAGCCGCCGGTCACTCTGCTCCGCCGTGGCCTGGTTCGTCTGGCGCGGTGTGACGGCACTGCGCCCCTCCGCCGTGACCCCACTCCGGTCGCGGTATTTTTGGGTTTCACCGACGCGGTGCGACGGCGTCGCGTCATTGTATGATTTCACGGCGCGGCGTGACGGCGCCGCGCATTTCTTACCGCACGATCCCGGGAGGTGCGTCGGCACCCCGCCATTCCTGTTCCAAAAAATTAGAAACAAAACAAGGATAAGGGAGGAGGGTCAGCCGTGTTTGTGCGGTCTGGCCCCCTCTCGTTAATCGAAATCATTTGGTCGTATATTCACGAAGAACGACAAAGTGGTAAACACGAACAAAATAATTAAATAAACCCCAACTTCGTGCGAGCTTGAACGGAGGTTCAGCGAACGAGGATTCATCGCGGGAAGAGACGTCGCGGAAATAGACGTCGCGGAAGAAGACGTCGCAGAAGAAGACATCGCGGAAGAACCGTCGCGGTAAAAGGCATCGCGTAGTCGGTCTCCAAGGACTCGGCGTTCTTCGACGGAGTTCGATGCGTTCTTCTTGTTCTTCGTGTTCTTCGTCGAAGAAGATGAAGAACTCTAGCTTTCCTTAGCTTTTCTCCCCAAACCTCTCAAGTAACAAAGGTTCCAACCCCAAAATAAAATAAGCTTACCTCTTATTTTATTAACATAACATAACATTTGAATTTCAAGAGTTTAAAATTCAAATTACCACACTTAACTCACTTAATTAATAACATAAGTTATTAATGTTTAAGTTAACAAAAGTTAATGATGAGTTGAGTGGGGTTGAAGAATATGAAGGGGTGGGGTTCGTGTGGGCCCCACCACCCTCATAACCTCTCTTGGGAGGTTGGGTAGTTACCCAGCTTCCACCCAAATCCTTAAACCACTAAAAGAAAAATAAAAATTGTAGTTAATTTATAAATTAAACTTCCACAATTTTTATCATATTCTCTCGTGAAAACGCAACTTCGTAAATAGCGTTCCTAAGAAATTACCGGTGCTACGGTTCCATCGGTGCCCTCAGAATTTGATTCCGAGCACCGGTTAAAAAGATAGAAAATCCTGCTCGTTCGTTCACTGAACATACCCGAGCTAAACATCGTATTGAAATTCTGGGCACACCGGGCCTCAGAATCAAGTGCCGTCAGAAACTGCGTTCTTGTAAAATCCCAAAAAAAAATTAAGAAAAAATTTTCCTTGAATTTTACGGGTCTTTACATTACTCCCACCTCAGGGATTTACGTCCCCGTAAAGATACATCATAAGCTAGGGAAACAAATGAGGGTACTGAGCATGCATCTGAGCCTCCTGCTCCCAAGTGCTCTCCTGGAGGTCCACGTGCTTCCATTTAATTCGCACTAGAGGTATCAACCATCCATGTAGGACCCGCTCCTGTCGATCCTCGATCTCCACTGGAACCTCCGCAAGAGTCGCCCCATCATCAACGTCAAGCTCCCCATGGTCAATGATATGCGTCGGGTCGTGCATGTATCTCCTCAGTTGAGACACGTGGAAGACGTCGTGCACCCAGTGCAACTGAGGTGGTAGAGCCAGGCGATAAGACACCTCGCCAATCCTGTTGAGGACCTGGAATGGTCCGATGAAGCATGGAGATAACTTGCCTCCTCGGCCAAATCTCTGTAATCCACGTCGAGGTGAGACACGCAAGAAGATGTGGTCGCCATCCTCGAACTCTAGTGGCCTCCGCCTCCTGTCAGCATAAGACTTATGTCGGCTTTGAGCTCTCCTCAACCACTCTTGGATGACCTGGACCTTCTCTGTCGTGGCCTGGACCATCTCCGGTCCCACAAGTGCTGACTCCCCAGGGTCTGTCCAGCACAAAGGAGATCTGCAAGGTCGGTCGTACATCGCCTTGTATGGTGCCATCCCGATGGTGGAGTGGTAACTGTTGTTGTATGCAAACTCCAAAAAGGGTAGGTGGTTCTCCCAGCTGCGACCAAAGTCAAGGATAAACGTGCAGAGCATGTCCTCGAGAGTCTGAATGGTCCTCTCCGTCTGACCATCCGTCTGAGGGTGAAAGGCTGTGCTAAGACGTAGCTGCGTCTTGAATGCCTCCTTCAACCCCTTCTAAAGCCGGGATGTAAAGAGAGCATCTCGATCGAATATGATAGATTATGGCACACCATGAAGCCGTACAATCTCCTAAATGTAGAGACGTCCCATGCTCTCCACTGAGCCCTGCTCTCTGATGGGTAAGAAGTGAGCCGACTTGGTGAGTCGGTCGACAATCACCCAAATGGAGTCGTGACCTCTGGAAGTGCGTGGAAGTCCAGTCATGAAGTCCATAGATCTTCCGTCCCACTTCCACTCCGGGACCTCTAAGGGCTGTACCAAGCCTGCTGGTACCTGGTGCTCAGCCTTCACCTGCTGGAAGGTGAAGCATCGAGAAACGAACTCTTGCACATCCTTCTTCATGCCTGGCCACCAGTGCTGTCATCTGAGGTCCTGGTACATCTTCGCCACTCCAGGATGTATCACCAAATGAGAAGTGTGAAACTCTCTTAGTACCTCCTCTCGTAAAGCAACTGGTACCAAGGTACGTCCTCTAAAAAGGATGTCATGCTCTGCTCCAAAGGAAAAACCATCAAGTGTCTGTCCAGAGGATATCTGTGCACGCCGCGTCTCACAGTCAGTGTCCCCAGGCTGTTCCTCCTTGACCCGCTGTAGTAGAGGAGGAGTGACTGTGAGAGACTGAAGGAAGGCTGCTCCATCTCCATCCACAAAGGATTTCCACAAAGTAGCTAGCTGCTCTGTCGCCTCCTCGAGTAGCTGAATGGACGTCCTCCTGGTGAGAGCATCGGCTACCACGTTCCCCTTCCCAGGAGTATAGACTATCACAAAGTCAAAGTCCGGGAGGAACTCGAGCCATCACTGCTATCTCAGGTTCAGGTCCTTCTGAGAGAAGATGTACCTGAGAATCTGATGGTCAGAAAAGACTGTAAAGCGCTCGCCCATCAGATAGTGTCTCCATGTCTTCCGAGCGATGACCACTACTGCTAACTCCAAGTCATGGGTAGCGTAGTTCTTCTCATGCAGCCTCAACTGACATGATACATAGGCGATCACTTCATGCACCTGCATCAGGACACATCCAAGTCCGGTCCCTGATGCATCACAGTAGACTACGTACCCTACTCCCTCCTCAGGAAACCTCAAGATAGGTGCACTGGTCAATCTCTGTCTCAGCTCCTGGAAGGTCTGCTGACATCTATCCGACCACACAAAGGTTTTCACCTTCTTCGTCAAAGCTGAGAGTGGTGCCGCAACTCTGGAGAAGTTTGGCACAAATCTCCGATAGTATCCAGCTAGTCCCAAGAAACTCCGCACCTCTGTCACGCTCTTGGGTGGCTCCCAAGATAGCACTGCCTCGATCTTCACAGGATCCACTGCAACACCCGCCTCAGAGATGACATGTCCCAAGAAGTGGACCTCACGTATCCAGAACTGGCACTTCGAGATCTTACCATGAAGCTGGTGCTCTCTAAGTGCGTCTAGTACAACCCGCAAGTGGTAGGCGTGCTCCTCCTTAGTCGTCGAGTAAATCAAAATGTCGTCGATGAAGACCATGACAAATCGATCGAGGTATGGCTGAAAGATCCTGTTCATGAGGGCCATGAACACTACTGGAGCATTGGTTACGCCGAATGGCATAACCAAGAACTCATAGTGGACATACCGACATCTGAAGGTCGTCTTCTGCACGTCCACATCTCGAACTCTGAGCTGATGATAGCCAGACCTGAGGGTCTGGTCTAGCTGGACCCATGAGTCATCCGTCGACTGCCTGCTGCAGAAGACACTGCTACGTGCCACCCTGCAGTGGGTCTCGGTGCTGGTGTAGACTCAGCAAGAAAGCTCCAGATCAAAAGGGCCCACTCCAGTACTCCTGTCTGAGTCAGAATGCTGAGGGAGATCATCGATGCCCTGATCTCATTCCTCAATCCCTGCTCAAAGGTCCGAGCCCGAAAGAATGGGTCCCGTACCATGTCTGTCGAGTAGAGCGAGAGATGGGTAAATCTCATCATGTACTGGGCGACCGTCATGTTGCCCTGCCGCAGCTGAAGAATCTCCTAGATCTGCACCCCACGGAGGGTGGCTGGGAGGAACTCTGAGTGGAAGAGGATCTCAAAATCTGTCCAGAGAAGAGATGCCTCATCCTGCACCTGGAGCATCAAGATCCACCATTTGCCTGCTGCTGCGTGCAGTAGGCTCACTACGAGGATCACCATGAGGTCAGCTGGTGTCCTCACTAACCTGAAAACTCTCACCACTACCTCCAGTCAGTCCTTGGCTGCCTGGGGGTCCGTCTCCCCGCGGAACCTAGGCGATCGCTGGCGCTGGAACTCATGCAGTGCACTAAGGTTACATGCATCGTTAGCGGCTGGGGCTGGAAGCATCGGTGGCTCGGCGGGTAGAGCTACCATCGGTGCCACTGCTGACAGAGGGCCATGTACCGAGGCCTCATCGCTCGGTGGGCTGTCATCACGCTCAACTCTCAGAACCCTAGCTGGCTGCCATCGTGGGGCCATTCTGAAAAGGAAACAGGTGTGCCACGGTCAGAATAGTGTACCTGGTGAGCTGATACAAAGTAATCACAAAGAAAACTTGAAACACACATGTAGTCAATGCTTTTGTGCATTAAGTCGGAAATCAGAAGTCAGGGTCCTGGTGTACGGATACGTCAGCCACCGCACCAACATTGGACTCCCTAGACTGGTAACCACACCAAATATGCTAAACACTATTTCTTCACATAGAAAAAATCAGAGTCCCAAGTTCTGCGGTAGAATCAAACTACCTCTGATACCAATATGTCACGACCCGTCTTTGGGGCCCATGTCGTGACTACCCCATGCCTGCCTTCCATAGGACAGGGGCTGGCGACTAGCACCAAGGTGTAAATTCTCGATAAAAAGGGAAGGCATTGAATTTTTAAAGTAAACAAACACCATAGATCAAGCAAGCAGAAGAAATAAACACTAAGTAAAAGCTGGTACAACAGTAAGTGCAGAAAGTAAGTGGGCCAGTATACAAACCCAAACTGAATGTAAAGTAAAACTGGAAAGGGAAAACAACAACTGTAAAGTAAAGCCGCAACGTCGAGCTGTACACTGGAAATCCCACCTGAAGGGTGAGTACAGATAGCCTCCGCTGCTCCTCAGGTCCAGCCGACCGCTCAGAGTACGTCCCGTCCAGTGGTCCACCTCCAGGAACCGTCCTGTTCCGCAAGCCTCAACCAAGATCAGTTCTGTCCGTCGTCTGCAACCAACACAACGTAGTGCGGGCATAGCCCGTGCAGGGGTGAGTATAAGCTACTCAGTAGGGACCCCGAGACCCCTGAAGGTCTCCCTAAATCCACAAAGGAAAGATACAAACACGAAGTAACATCTGACACTGCTTAGGTATATGCCCATATATATATCTATGTCATCAATTCTCGTTCGGCTCCAACATATGAGCCCAATTACAACCCAGTCCACACAGGAATGCAAAACGTAAATCCACACAGGATAGCACAACATAATCCACATAGGAAAGTAAAACAGGATTCAGCTCACACATGAATACTTCTTTGTAAGACGATAAAGATGACCAGATATTGCCACTGATTCATGTAAGCCGTCGGACCCACAAAGGATCGATAAGTACTAACCCCCGCGATGACCCACAAAGGATCTGACCCACAAAGGATCTATAGATAACTAACCCCCGCAAAGACCCACACAGGATCTGTAGGCACTGGCTCACACAGAACCGCTGAGCACTGACCAACACAGGATCGGACCCACAAAGGATCGGTAGCACTGATCCACAAAGGATCTCTAAGTGATGTAGTCTTCGTCGTCGAATCCACTGAGGATCTATGTACAGTAGTCGCAAACGCAGCCAGCTCTAGGGTTCCCGCACACAGCATGCTCGTTCGAGAGGGTCCGCTCCACGAGCCGAGAGGCTGATACATCAATTGACACATAGTCCAGAGTTGATGTATTCAAAAGTTCCGTATCGTCAACAGGAACTCAACGTCGCGGACGGCGCGTCAATCGGACGCCCGGTCTGAGAGTTATTGGATTTTTCGTTCCAGGGGCCCGGTTGGTTTTTAAGGAAAAACCAACCCGACCGTACTCCACCTACGTCCAAACCTCTGACGGAGTAAGCCAAAAGATCTGTCTCACTTAGAGGAATTCAACAAATTCTACGGCACGTCAATCGGACGTCCAGAACATAAGATATGAACGTTTCTGCTCCGAGGGCCCGGTTGGTTTCGTGTACGAACCAACTCAGCCGAACCCAAAGTATTCTGAAATCTTGAGTGCGATATACCGAAACGACCGTCTCGATCCAAGGATCACATCGCAACTGACGGTGTGTCGATCGGAGGTCCGTAGCCCTTCTTATGGGTAAAAGACTGTAGATGGTCCGAAAACGGGGGTTTCGGGCTCGGACCGACCTGGCCCGAGACCCCCCGGTCGGCCCGAACCCGGTCGACCCGACCCGGGTCTGGGTCGGCGTGGCCTGGTGCGGCCCGGCCCGGCTGGCGACCTGGCACGATGGAGTGCGGCGCCAGTGGGCTCGGCCAAACGGTCGAGCCGTCAGGCTCGCGCGGGGGGGGGGGGGGGTGGTTGCCCCCTCCCCCTGTTTCCCTGTAACCGCGGCCCCATTAATGGGGCCGCTCGCTTGGCCGGCCGGGGGAATTAAATCCCCCGGTTTTCCCTTTGTCCGGCCGACCCGCACTGGCCGGCCGGTTCTTTCAACAAGGACCAGCGACGGCCGGTCCTTCCTCCTTCGCTGACACCGGTGGCCCGGAACCGGCCGCCGGACACCCTGCTCTGTCGCGGCCCGGAACCGGTCGCGGCCTGGTTCGTCCGGCGCAGTGCGACGACACCGCGCCCCTCCTCCGCGGCCCCGCTCTGGCCGCGGTATTTTTGGGTTTCACCGATGCGGTGCGACGACGTCGCGTCCTTGTATGATTTCACGGCGCGGCGTGACGGCGCCACGCATTTCTTGCCGCACGATCTCGCGTGGTGCGTCGGCACCGCGCCATTCCCGTTCCAACACATTAGAAACAAAACAAGGATAAGGGAGGAGGGTCGGCCGTGTTTGTGCGGTCCGGCCCCCTCTCGTTAATCGAAAGCATTTGGTCGTATATTCACGAAGAACGACAAAGTGGTAAACACGAACAAAATAATTAAATAAACCCCTACTTCGTGCGAGCTTGAACGGAGGTTCGTCGAACGAGGATTCATCGCAGGAAGAGACGTCGCAGAAGGAGACGTCGTAGAAGAAGACGTCGTGGAAGAGGACGTCGTGGAAGAACCGTCGCGGTAATGGGCGTCGCGTAGTCGGTCTCCGAGGACTCGGCATTCTTCGACGGAGTTCGATGCGTTCTTCGCGTTCTTCGTGTTCTTCGTTGAAGAAGATGAAGAACTACAGATCTCCTTAGCTTTTCTCCCCAAACCTCTCAAGCAACAAAGGTTCCAACCCCAATATAAAATAATCTTACCTCTTATTTTATTAACATAACATAACATTTGAATTTCAAGAGTTTAAAATTCAAATTACCACACTTAACTCACTTAATTAATAACATAAGTTATTAATGTTTATGTTAACAAAAGTTAATGGTGAGTTGAGGGGGGTTGAAGAATATGAAGTGGTGGGGTTAGTGTGGGCCCCACCACCCTCATAACCTCTCTTGGGAAGTTGGGTAGTTACCCAACATCCACCCAAAGCCTTAAACCACTAAAATAAAAATAAAAATTGTAGTTAATTTATAAATTAAACTTCCACAATTTTTATCATCTTCTCTCATGAAAACTCACCTCTAGAAATGGAATTCCTAAGCAATTGTCGGCGCTACGGTTCCATCGGTGCCCTCGGAATTCGATTCCGAGCACCGGTTCAAAAGATAGAAAATCCCACTCATTCGTTCACTAAACGTACCCGGGCTAAACTTCGGATTGAAATTCCGGGCACACTGGGCCTCAGAATCAAGTTCCCTCAGAAACTGCGTTCTTGTAAAATCCCAAAGAAAATTAACAAAAAATTTCTCGTGAATTTTACGGGTCTTTACATAAATAATCTTCATGGTTTTCCTTATTATTAGACTTGCTATATATTATTTAAAAACTACAACAAATTTTATCTTGGGAATATCAAAAGACCTTATTCATTTGATCAATGATGAAAAATAGGGAATATGTATGTTCCAATGGAATTAATCAAAATTCATTATGTGTATCCTTTTAAGAAAGGATTTAGTTGGAAATAAATATATTTTAATCATTATCTATTGATATCCCAATCAAATGATATTCTAAAAAATTTAAAGCCCCTCATAGTTGATCAAACGAATAATCTATATGTGGTAATGGGTAGTTTTAATTATTGTGATCTTATTATTTTTCAAATAAAAAATATAAAGGAAAACTGACTTTATTTATTAAAAAATATTAATTTAATGGAATTACAAAGAAAGTGTATTAATGGATATATTATCAAAATTCTCGAAGGGTGGATCCTTCATTTTGAGTAACTCAATAAGATTAATTCTATAAAAGTGCATGGAAATATTTATAACACTGAGTATGAGTTCTATTGCATACTCAACATCATGAATTTGGGGAATATTATAAAATTATTTTATAAATAAATTTGTATATTTATAGAAAATATCAATATATCCAATGTTGATCTTCTCTTGAATAACATTAGATAAATAATTTTCATGGATAGGTAGTAACACCAATATAACGAACATAATTTCCATTAATTTTCATATTCATACATTAATGAATAGAAAAACAATGGTTGATTATGGATAAAAAATGTCACTTAAAATACTAAAAATTAATATTAGATCTAAATAGATATATCTAATACATTCCCCAAATTACATAAAATTCTACTACAAGGAGAATTGAAAAATTTCAAGAAGTAGAATCCAACAAACATACATTTTTGAGGAGCCATACAATTGATATGTGATCATTTACCCTTATAAGTTTTTATTGATAATAAATTATCTAATCATTGAGGTTGCAATGTGATACTCTTATACAATTATTGAGATATGATATTGGGGTTAGATATTGAATAGAATATTATATTTCATTTTATATTATAAATAATAACTATTCATTTCTCTATGGAATTATCATGACTAACATCGATGGTGGTTATTCAATTAGATTTCCATTTTTTCTCCTAGAATAAGAAGTTATGGGGGATGATTTATTATTTCAGCCCCCAAATTATAAAACTAGTTGGGTTAATAACCATATTTTTTTCAATTAATTTATTTGATTGTTGGTGGTGTATTCTATTGATATTTATCAAACATCATTTAATTAACTGGACTCTTTATATCCCTTTTTTATTTATTTTACAATTTTCCTTCCATTCTATACTTAAAACATATACTAATCCACTAAAGAAAATTAATCAAAATCTTTTTTCAACACATTGGATGTAATGTAATACTAATTTTCATTATTCCATATGATTAGTTAATATATTTTCCATAATATTCCATATCTATATTGCAATAATAAATACCATGAGAATAATTGGAAATTCTAGTATCCAATTAAAAATTTAAGAGAATATAAAAAAATTTCATCATAGCTAAGAATAGACATTATTGATAAAACGTTTAATATATGTTTTATTATGTAACTAATTAATTGATCAATTATCTTTTTTGGGTTGACAATAAAACTGAATATTTTTATCCCATGTCATTTAAACATTTCCACAAATATACCAATGGATTAATCTAAATCATTATTTTTCTACAAAAATATACTTTCCCGAATAATTTAAATATTTAGAAAAAACATTTTTTAAAAAAAATAAGGTCAAAATCGATTTCCATTCAATAGTGAATGTTTAATCAACTGTCTTAGTATTGTTAATATTTTACTTATATTGATCTGGTTTACCTATGGGATTATGAATTTTCTTAACATTTTTTACATTCTGGAGAACTTGACAATATAATATATATTCTCAATGGTATTGGTCTTTTCCTCGCATATTTCTAATTCGATTGATCCACTCATATATGATGAATGTTTACTTATAAACCACTAAATAGTATTATAACTTACCAGAACTAGATTCCACTAAATAGTTCTTATTGACTGGTGGGTTACAAGTCCTCAATATCATCTATCTATCTTCTATTGGCTACCAACTAGTAGCAAGGACCTATTTTAGTTAATGGGGAAACTATTCCATCACTATCAGAGTGTAACACGTCAGAAATACAATAAAAGTTCAATAGTAGAAGCATTGAACCATACAACTATATAAATAGTGGAGTACTAATGGTATAAATAAATCAAGAATTCATATCATATATAATATGAAGATACATGTCACATGGTTATAATGAAACAGCCAAAATAGGAAAATAGTAGTCAAATAAAATACATATCCCAAAAGTACAAAAAGTCCAAAGGAATCCCAACTGAATCGAAAGCCTCGGCTTGGTCTCATGCCCTCTTGATCCTAAGTAGGATATTAAGTAAAAGTAGGGGGATATTTGCTTTATCCTTACATGAAATCATAAAATATTTTGGTCCAAAATGTGACCAAATAGGGTGTGAGATAAAATCATAGTAGGAAATCACACAAGGTCCATGAAAAAATGTAATTGAATATATATGACATGTAGTGTGTGTTGAGTAAAGTAATAAATAAGAATAATGCAAAAGTGAACATCTTGTATGTGCATGTACTAATTTAATATCCATTACATTAATCAATATCATTTAATAATTCATTTCTATTAGATTTTATAAGTCTCAAGACCCAAATCAATCCGAGAATCCTCAGGATAACTAGAGAATAACAGATTCATCAAAAAACCATTTATAAAATACAAGTCAAGATAGACTCCAAGATAGTGTTATGGCTTGTAGAGGAATCAAAAATCTTGTAATGTTATTTAATTCATGTAGAACCTAAGATTTCCCTTGAAATTAATATGATGGAATTCAAGTATCACTCCATGTATATTATCAACTAACACACTATAATCCCATCCCTATAGATCCTCTAGAGGACATGGTATTTCTCAAGGTTAGGTATAAAGCCCTATACAATCGAGTCCATCCTCGACTCTCCTATATGGAATCCCAAGTAGCAACCCTATAATAACTATTAATACCCTTTCATTACATCTATGGTATTATAATATGAATCCATGTTTCACTCAGTATATATGTCTATCCATAATGAGTCCATCCATGGAATCCTTCATATGGATCTATATGTCACTCATGACATATGTAGGTTCAAGACACATAGTCCATTCTTGGAATTTCAATTTGAATCCAAGTATCACCCATGGAATATAAGTCAAAAGGCACAATAGTTCATCCATATATTTCCAATATGAATTCACTAATCACTCTCACCTATTAATTATTTTAGAAAATTGATTTTGTTTCAATAATTCAATAAACATTCCAATGTTAAAACCAGAGGCATTCAAGATAACCCGCTTCAAAATTGTGACTCAATTAGGGACCAACCTCAAAGGCTTGGACATTCACATGCCTATGTGTGAATAACATGATAACAAACTTCCCATACTTAATGAATCCATCAAAAATCATGGTCTTAACATAACTCACAAGTGCCATCAATTCATAGGCCATTAAAATACTAACACAACCATTTTTTATATATGAATCCTAACAGGATTATCATACAATCACATGGATTATTTATCATATAAATCATATGGGAAAATCAATGAATAAATCAATTCAATCCAATTGCATCAAATCATGGAATACCTAATACATAAACCACAAGGACAAGGAAATACAAAGCAATCATGATTTAAATAAGGAATGTAAAACAAGGGTGAATGGTAAATTTATCCATCCCATACCCTTAATTTTTTTATTTTATAGTCCAATTCATAAATCAATTAATCAATTTGATTTATAAACTGATTCTAAAATGACATCCCGTGGTCAAGGCATAAAAGGAATGCCTCATAGGCATCCCGGTCCAAAAGATATAATAGGCCATCTCAGTAAAACTCACCCATGGGGTGGTTATTATTCAAGGATATAAAACTATAACAAATATTAACAAGACTATTCAATTTCCTAGAACATGTCTACAAATAATATAGTTCAATTTATTTTTAAGGGGACACCCAGAAAAAGGGTGTGCAAGCCATAGGATTATATAAATAGTATGAATTTGAGAGAAAGGCATGAGACCATCTACCATAGTCCCATGCAAGATAGATTAACTAGTATCATGTCCTCATTCAGCTAGGATTAGAATAAATAGGAATAATGAATGATTAAGGGGTCATTGGGTCATATGATCCTAAAACCAAATTGAATAGATGATACCCAAAAGAATCGAGAATTACTAAATAAGAATATTGATATTGCCATTATAGAAATGATGACAAAAATAGCCTTTAAAACATTGAATTGGCAAAGAAACCACCTTAAATCCAAGAATAGTCAATGTGGAGAGCTTCCCCAAGGATTCTTTCATGTCTAGTTGAAGAATGATATAAATTTAATTTTTAAACTCAATTTCACTTTAATTAATAATTATATAATTTCTAAAACTAAAGGTGTTTCATGGTTTATGCACATGATTTAGAAAACCAAGAACCCAACATGCATGGTTTTCTATAGGCCAAGGAGAATCCACACAGATTACCCACATGGTTTACAAAACATTCGCTAGTCGTGTGAAGAGCCAATGTGATAATCATTAAAATTGCAGACATGGAGGCACATTTGTGTGCCACCTATCACATGTTTTGCTCAAATCTTGCAGCATATTGGCCTCCACTATCTATCCTTCCACGGTTTCTACAATCCATGTAGCTTGTCACACATGGTTTTTACAAACCATGTGATAGTCCAAAATCACCCCCAACAAAGGTTCTAGGCTACGAACTAGCCTCGTACACCCCTGATCCCCCTCTAACATCATTCTTAATCATTTTAACTATGAATTGTGGAAGACAAAAAAATATATACCACATGAAAGAACAAGGATATTTGAAAATTCTCCCTTATAAAAATGTGTCCATGAATTTCCCTTCCAAGGGTGGTTGATCATTATCTGATAAAAACTCTAAAAACATTGATCACACATTAGCATCACTCTCCCAGGTCTCATCCTATAATTGTAAATGATACTATAACACCCACGTTAAAAGAATGTACCAGCTTCAGAGAACCATCATGCTATGATCCACAACACTTATTGGATGCTCCTCAAAGGACGAATCAACATATAATTCAACCTCCCAGGATTGAAAATTATGAGATAGATCTAAATAGTTGTGTTTCTACTAGGAAACATGTTATTGATATTTCATAGCCCGGTACCTTTGAGGTAACAACAACAGACATGCTATAGGACTGAATCTATCCATAATCTTGAATGGAACAATGTACCTTGGTGAAAGAATAACATATCTCATGATACTTGTGTGCCCCAAAAATAGAAAAAAGAATAATAAAACCTCATCACCAACTTTGAACATTAGATGCCAATAGTAATCAGAGTAAAATTAAAGTCAATACTACGCAATAGCCATCTACTTCCTACTCAGATGCACATGCTCAGTGGTTTCCTACACAATATAAGGTCCAAGAATCATTACCTCTCCTTCCTCTAACCAACACAGGGGTGATTCATATGTTTTAATATACAAATCCCTCTACGGAGTCATCTGAATGGTAAGCTGGAAGATATTTTTATCCATGAACTCAACTATGGGTATATTCCACTCCCAAGAGCCCCCAAAATCTAGGATGCATGCTCGCAACATTTATTTAATAACCGGAATCATGCGCACTAACTAGCCATATGTCTATGTGGTGTTAATATGTGCTCAAAATCATCTATTTACCCAAATATCTCTATATCAATTTCCCCAAATGTGATTTAAACTAGGAATCCTAATCTAAAACTGTATTATTTGGTACCCAGGGTAGTCATATAATATCATAGATGTACAACCTCTCAAACTCATAAAATATGAAGGTTTTATTGATTATTGGTAAATGTGGAAAAATCATGACCCTATCAAGAACAACCCATAAGAAATAATTACTTCGGGGAATCCTTGGTAAACTGGTAAAAAAATACATCGCAACTCCATTCCATTTCAACTCTGATGTGGGTTGCTCCTATAAAAGTTGGGCTGCCCACTGGTGTTCCATCATCACCTATTGATAGGTGGCACACCTCATGGAAAAACAATCCACATCTCTCTTTATAACCATCCTCTAATATTTAGGATGTAAATATAGATACATCACTATGAAACTAGGATGAAATACCAAAACAAAGTCTTCATATTCTTACATAAACTCCTCAGACATGTCTGATGATACAAATGGTAGACCTTATCAACATAGAACATCATCTTTGCCTGTAGTCTAACTAGGAGGAGGGTTGTCACCCGCCACACCCTCCCATATAACTAGTCCTTCAATGTATGATTGTTTCCTCATCCTCACAATATTCAATAGGGTCGAGGTAACATCTAAAGAAGATATAAACATATCCTTATGACTATTGTGCACCTCTAATGAAATCTCAGAGAATAACACCATAATTGTCCACTCACTACTAGATAGTAACACTACCTTTATCTAAGTCCTCCTCTTTAGTGTATCAACCACTATATTGTATTTCACAATCATATAAGTGAGATCTAAGTCGAAATACTAAATGTATTCGAACCACCATTACTGCCTCAAATTCAGATCAGGCAGTGTAAATATGTAATTGAAGCTTTGTTCTCTATGTAAAACACATAATTCTCTACATGTAATTAATGTCTCCAACAGCACAATGTGTGAACAACTACATCTAACTTGAGATTTCCATCAGGTAATTCCACTAATGTGGACTCAACTACTGTGACTCATACGTAATGAATTGATACCCCTACATAAGAACTGCTCTAATAATGTTACTTGATCTATCGTAGTACACAATGTAACTCCTTCCTTGTTCTGGAAAATTAGAATTAGCAATGACGTAAATCTCTCTTTCAGCTCCTAAAAGGATGCCTTGTAGGCATCTATCCATACATACTTCACACTATTATTAGAAAAATATTTTAATGGTTCTACTAAGAATGGTAACTCCTATATTAATGCCTTGAAGTAACAATCCATCCCTAATATATTCTGAACCTCAAAGACGTTATTGGGACTCTTATAGTAAACTATATCTCTCACCTTATCTGGGTCCACTAATACTCCTGTCTCGTAGATGATGTAACCTAGTAACTGAATTCGCTCTATCAAGATGTGGTACTTTGTGAGCTTACCATATAATTGATTCTATCTCAGTTTATTCAAAATAATATCAATATGTTTTGAATGGTCATGTAGATTGTGAGAATACACAAAGATATCATCACGGAAAATGTCAACAAATGAGTTAAGATAAGGATTGAATAATCAGTTCAACAGTTCCATGAAGATGACTGGTGCATTTAGGAGTCCAAGTGGCATAACAAAATACTCATACAAACCATAAATTCTCTTAAATGTTATGTGAGGTGTGTCTAATGGTATAACACATAGTTGATGATAACTGGATCTAAAATCAATCTTTGCTAAAACCCAATATTCTCAGAGCTAGTCAATGAGATTATCTATCTACGGTAGAGGATATGAGGTTTTAACAGTATGTTTGTTCAATTTATAATAATACACACATGGCCTAGGGGTACCGTTTATCTTTTTCAAAAAATAAACAGTGAAACCCATAGTGAAGTAATGGGTTAGATAAAACTCTTTGAATATAAAACATTTTCTTTCATATTGATCTTTTTCAACTCCATCGTATCCATCATGTAAAATGGAATTCATTCTAGTGTTGCTCCTTGAACTAGCTCAATAAATAAATCTACCTATCTCACCATAGGTAATCCATAAAATTCTTCAATGAAAAACTCCCTAAATCAGTCAACCACTTGATTGAAATCAATTTGTTAAGTCTTATGTCATCAAGATAAAAAACCACAATCTAGGATGTCATCCTTCGAACCCCATGATGCTCAGATCTAGCTAAACTCACCTGGACATCCCCTTCACTTATGTGAATAAACTTTATGCCCTTTGGATACATTAATCTCATCATGTGGTGATGTAAATCAATGCATTCATAAAAGTGAGAAAATTATTCCACCTAGATAATTATATCAAATTCTATAATCTCATGGATGAAGATGTCTCATATAAAGAGAAACCTTCTAATCTGAAGTGATCAAACCCTACATTGTTTTACACCTACCTTCTTAATTCCTAAAAGAGATTCAAGAGTCATAATTTCATCAGAAGACTAATCACTGAGTCCCGTGATTTCTACCAGAATACAGTTATGAAACTATACTAATATCCTCTATAAAAAAGTGATGATTCTAAAATGGAGGATACTATAATATTACCTATAATAGTAGAATTTATATGATCATAAACCTAATGTTAATTTTCCACTCCATATTCCTAGCATGTACCATGGCCCTGTGACATTTCCTAGATACCCTGAGTAGATCCACCCTGCTTTCATTGTTTACCTACAGTTTGGCTACCATGGTTGTGACCGCCACCAAGGCCTAATCGACCTTCTGTACCCCATATCCCCACCTAATGATAAGGTTATGAACCTTCTCGTAAATGTGGATTTGGTGCAGACTATCTCTCACTATCTTATGGTGAAAAAATTATGAAGAACCATTGTAGATAACTCTTTTTTTGCAAGGTCATCATTCGACTAGATCTTAGTGCAATATGGCCTCACAATTTCTAGTCTCTATCATGGTTAACACCTCACATGGCTACCTGGTGATATTTTATGAATGATAATATCATAATTTCGAAGCTCTAGATGACGTTTTTTACTATTTTTCGATATAGTACTAGACATAGGTTCCAAACTATCATGCCTTTCACCTCCATACTCCCTTCAGTCACACTCTGTGATTGGAACATGAATCAATATCTTAAATAAAGTCATCATGCAGAATAAATTTTCCTATGATTAGATTGCATACCTGATACCATCCTTAAATTTCATTTCATGTGAGAGCTCGTAACCCATACAAATAGGTTTGACAGAAGATCTTAGTAAAATTGGATAAGTAATCAATCCCTGAAAATGCACCCATCTCTAGATGTAATAACTCTTAGGCTCTACCATCCCTCATCATATATAGATAAAATTAATCATATAAGTATTAATGAAACTCTTCCCAGACCTTCTCCCCGTGATGATTTGTCTGAGTGATAACATCTCACCATCTCTTGTAAGAATCATGATACATGTACATAGTGAGTTTTACCCTCCTCTCAGGAAGCATTTATAAGTACTCTATGAAATATAGTGTGGCCTCTATGCATGACTCTGCAACCTTTGGTCCTCTATCCCCAAAAAACATGGGTGGATGATACTTCTAAAACCCACGTTCCAACTCTTCCATTGTTGAGGCAGGTCATGGTTCTCCCTAAATGGTTTTCATGAACCATATAAAGACTTTAATGAACAATTCCACTCCTATGTGTACTATAATAGTTGGTTCCATAGCTAAAACTACTATAGATTCCACTGATAGACCTTGGTCCACCACCTATAGATCGTAATCATTTCCACCCTCCCTGAATACAACATGAGGTTGTTATGGTTGCATTACTCAACAATTCCAAATGCAAACCTCAAATAAAAATTTTATCAAGGTTCGAATCTCAGAGGTGATGAAATAGAAAAATAATACGTATAATCCTTTTTATATAAGAACATTCCCCTCCTCCGACTTCCTTTATGAAGTCTGGGCATCATACATTGCAATAAAAATGATAGATGCTTCCAAAATCCCACTATTATGGTTGGGTATTATAAAATTTTCTACCATAATACATATTAATTCACATTTATTTTACATTTATATCACATTTTTATTTAGTCAAAACAATGAAATGAACAATTTTGATCCATAGAGGCCCATACTCACCAGGTCCCAAAGAATTGAATCAACTTATATCACACCATACCAAATTTCACATTATGGTTGAACCATGATCCATTGAATTCCAATCCGATAGGTCCCATTAAACTCATGGACCAAATATTGGAATTCATCTATTTTACAGCCTAATATATCTCAATATACCTATAACAGCCTCAGGAATATCAATCATGGAGTCTGTCACAACAACATGCAATAAGTAATGATCTCTAAATGGCATAGAAAAAATTCATGGCATGTTATTTCTAATAAGTTCCTATATGATTTGTGAAATAGAATTCCCTCATATCATTGTGATGAAACCCAATATAACCCATAATCATAACAATAATAATAGAATAAATCAAGTGATTCATCCAATGGTGGAATCAAATCAAATTTAAAAATCAAAATCCAAGAAACTACAATTCAGTTTGAGGCAATTTGATTCTTTCTTGTATGCAGGTTAGTCATTAACGATTATAGATCATTACCAAACTCCTATAATTCTTCAACCCTTTATATTTATCCAAATACCAAATATAAAAAAATACCTCTAAAACCACTTTGTGTCAACCTAGAACCGGATTACACTGAATAGTTCTTTGAGCCCTGTGGGATACAAGGCCCCAAGATAATCTCCCCAAATGCGAGAAGCTTTCGACTAGAAGTGAGGTCCTTAGTATGTCAATCGGGAGACTATTAACTTATTTTCATTGTGTAACATAGTAAAAACTATAATAGTTCAATAATAGACATAATAAGCCATAAAATATAATAAACAACATAATATTGATGGTATAATAAGGTCTATAAGTCATAACATATACATGATGAATTATTAATCCTATTAGATATCCATCCACTAATACTGATGCATGTTCAAGTCAAATTGGAAGAAAACGCACCCCAGGTTCTAAGGATTATTGGGGACCATAAAGTGCTTACAGAAGATGTAATTTATCCACAACATATATGAAAACACCACCACCACTAACTTGATATGTGGCATAGTTATGCTCATGGGGGTTTAACTCTTGAGACCTATAAGAAATGACCAGTCTCTATTGCATTAGAGCACAACCAATCCCAATTCATAAATCATCAAAGATAACTGAAAAATAAAATACTTTTGTTGGAAAAAAATGAATTGGATCACTAACCAACCTATCCATTAGATAATAAAAATTTGTCTGACATTGATCAGTCCATAATAATTCATTATCCTTTCAGGTCTACATTGTCCATGTAGTATCAACTCGATAGATATTGGTTAGGAACCTCTTGTAATTGCCTACAATACTAAAGAAACTTCACACCTTTTACAGTATATTAGTGGATGACAAAGAAAAATATTCTTCTATCATTGACAGATCCCTGGATTCTCCATATTAAGGTATAACATTCCCTAATAAACGGACTTCTCGAGCCCAAAACTCACACTTTGGAAACATCCCAAACAACTGCTCATAATGAATAACTCCCAAATGCTCATGTAGATGCTCGACATGAGCCTCCTCACACGTGGAGTATAAAAGGTTTTAGTAGATAAACCCCACTAGGAAATTATCTATGAACTCATGGAAAAGATCATTCATTAACCCCATGAACATAGCTATGGAAATCGTTATAATGTATAACCTCAAAAAAAACTCATATTGCCAATGACGATAATAGAAATAATTCTTCAAGATATCCTCATAATTTAAATTCATCTCATGATATCCTGATAACAAATCAATATTCAAGAACCAATATGAACCCCACCATTGATCGAATAAATCATCAATCCATGGTATCATATATTATTTTTCATTTTCACTTTTTTCAAGAGATGATAATCAATAAACAACTGAAAATGGACATCATCCTTTTTTCACTAACAAAACTAGTGAACCCCATGGTGAAACATTTGAAAAACAAACCCACTATATATTAGACCACTGATCTGTATATACATCTCTCTCAAAACCTAAGTCAAAATCCTATATGGATACATCAAGAAAAGATACACTTCCGGTTGTAGTTCGACCCTAAACATGATGTTTCATCGAGGTGGTAATGTTATAACCTCATCTAAAAATACGTAAGGGTACTCTTATATTAACTAGGGAAAATTCAATTTTTGAACCTTAGAATAAATCTAAATCAGTTCATCCATCAAGGATGAAATGTATTAAACACACCAATTATACATCTGAGGGTCTCTCTCTCTAACAATCACGGTTGCCTCTCCATCATCATCAAAGAACTCAACCTGACTCCAGAAGAAATCCAAGATAGACTATATGGATTACAACCATTTCATCTAGAAGATGATGTCATATGGTAGTATCGATAATCATAGGAAATTTCACCTAGAGCAGTGTTTCCCTAGCACTAGCTCATGGTCTCTAAATAAATCAAAAAAATCGTCTTCTCCTCTACATGGTGTAGCCATCTCCAAGGGAACAATAATTCTCTCTACCTCAATTTCCAAATCATGGGAAATGGAAGGTGATATGAAGGATTGTGTCTCTCCAATATCAAACAAGGAATGCGTCCAACTATAAAAAAGTTTAGGATTCCCCAAATTATTTCTAAATTACATATTTTTTTCCAGGATAAAGCATGAAGAATGAAACGGCATACTCCACGACCTCTATGACCATGACAATGACCACCTCTATGGTCATTATCTACTCTATGAGGATGGATAGTTTCTTTGGGATGGCTTATGACTACCCCATCTCATCTCTTTAGATCCAAAACTGGAGAAACATGTTTCTTATGTCATAGATAGAACTACCTCAATGGAGGAGCCTAAATATGAACAAATAACACTCAATATTTACTCCTATAGTTTGGGCACACTTACCACTACTGAACTCACCCTCTATAAGAAAAAAGTGTTTGATCCTTTGAAATAGGGATGAGATTCACTGCCCCTAGAGAAACAAGATATTGAGGCTAGATTCCTAAACCCAACTGATCAAAAATTCCTCTTCCCAGACAACTAGGAACCCCAAACCACAACTCTACTTCGTAAGGAATCCAGATAACTTCCCTCACTCGATGTTCTGGTTTTAGCTTCAATCATATCAAAGAACTCAAATATCTCCAACACATCGAGATATTTCATTAACATATACTGGTTGACTTAGTGCTAAATATATAGACACAAAGCCTCTTTGAAATAAATTTTCCTAGAATCCTCATATGGAAACAAGTCTGATGCATATCACATATTGTTCCAGAAACAGATCCCAAACTATCGTACACTATAGATCCCCTTCTAAAGGGTAACCAGATCCTAGTGACTTACCACCTCTATGGTATAAGAGAGAAACTCACCTCTGAACTATTCTCAGGACTCTTCCCATGAGAGTTTTGATTCCTCATGATCTCTTATGATCAAGAACCGCAACATTCTTTCTGCCCCACCCAGTAGAATTAAAGCCAATGATACCTGATTCTCCTTCTATGAACGGATCGAACTAAAGTCTATCTCAAACTCCACAACCAATATTTCATGAAAACATCTAAAATAGATCCCTCATACCTATATAGACTCTCGCATAGAAACACTTTAAGGGTCCTACTACAAGTGTTGTAATTTTCAATAATTAGCATATAGAGGTCAGATGTAACAACTTACTAAACATATTCAGTGAAAAACTAATGTGGAAATTGAATTAGATTCATGCCTATAAAAGAAAAAATAGTAAGATCTCATAAACCCAAAAGAAGGAATATTTTAACATTAATTAAAATTTTTCTTATATTCATTTAATGTTTTACTATCACAGTGTCTAATGATTTACCATTGGTAAAAAGATGAATAATGCATGATCCTTCTATGGGTATCTACCCTGAAACCAATATCACCTCACGTAGTAGCTAATGTCAGATTAACGGTAAAGGAATTAGATAACAGGGGTTCATAAATACCCATGTTAAGGGTTGTCTACAATGTCTACAACGGTTTCTAAATATGGATGACATTGTTTCCCTAATAGCCCATGAAATGTCACATTTTCCAAAGTCAAAACTCAATCCTATCCCTCAACCAGACCTATGATACCACTCTTTCATGATAACTCCCATAAAATTGTACCCATCCTAGGCTTGAAATTATATAATATAGTTAATGAAACCTAACTCCCACCCCTAGTAGGCTCCGGGATGGTGACTAAAACCGAGTGTTTAATAAACACAAAAATTGGATCCATTACCCTCAAAGAGATAAATTAAAAAGAGGGAGATATGAAAGAGACAAAAAATATTCTTCAAAGATTATAATATTAAAATGTTTAAAAATTTAATGACATGAAATAACTTCTACAGCTAAAGGGAAAAATAAAAGTATGAAATGAAAAGTAAATATGGTGGAGACCATGATGCCTAATGACCTCCTACAAAACCAAAAAGATACAATTAATTAGACTAGTCTCAGAAAATATCCAATTGACCTGAAAACAGTTTACATATACATAGGTTGAGTATAATAGTATACTCAATAAGATCATCCTTAGAGCCTCTCGTGAAAATGGTAAAGAAAGTATGATAATGAAAAGTGAACAAAAAGGGAAACTAACTCATCACCTAAATGTGTATACTAATTATCATGTATCAACATGGATACTCTAACCAAGTTCCACATACAATAGTATATAATATAAAAATTAATATCTAGGGTACCATGATACAACTTCCTCATTAGTTTTCCACTTGGCCCCAACATCACACGCCCTCTTCAAATCTCTCTAAAAATCAAGCCCTCATAAAAATGGACGAAGCAACACAATGTGGACATCATGGAGCACACCACCACATCCACATAACCAAAAGTCGCTATGTAGATTTCAGGAATCCCTGAAACCCATATAACATGTATCATAAATTGGCTATTATACCTCATGCTCTCACAACACATTAAATGAGTAAGGAACCTCAAGATATCATAGCATACACATGTTATAACTTTTTAAGTCTATATGAAACTATATCCCAAATAAATTTATAAGAAACAACCAAAATATACTACATCCCTCTACACACATATATGGGGGAAACTAACCTCGGTGCATACCAACACAAGTAACTACCTTGTGAAGAGATTGGGGTCAAATGGGGTTGTTAGCCATCCATCCTCCTGTAGGAATGTTACGGAAAACACCCTCAGCACTCAATACCCCTAGGGTGCCAGTTCCCCTAATCGATAAGGTGGAGTAACTTATAAAACAAAAAATTTACATTATATAATATAGATGAAAACCATACTATGGGCCTAAACTAGTCTTATAGAAAACTGTAGATAATGTCTCTCAGACTCCTTGTTTCTACTGCCATGACTAGATATCATATAAAAACACAAACTTTTAAAGTGCTACATTAAATTAAATTTTTCCTCTACATCAGTTGAAAATTACTCTAAATATTTATTTAACCATTAATATTTTCCAAATTGCATTTCAGTATCATAAAACTATGTTTCATTCTATCTATACATAAGATAAATGATTCTATGACTTCTCATAATTATAACCAATCATTTCATCCTAGATAACCCAAACCACATGGGTTAAAAAATATTTATTTATTAACAAATTTAATTTTAATATTACATGTTCTTCTTGGAAAATATCCTATGCTTCCAAATAAAGTATACAACCAAGAATATCCATCTTCTTGAAGGTTTGGGGAAAGGAAAGAAGTAAAAACAAAAACTTTTCCTACATCAAAAAATTTTATTCAAACAAGATTCCAATGTTCATATCATCAGGTAACCCTGGGATCAAGAGGTCCATCAACCCTTATGACCTCCTCGACACCCATTTGAATATACTGATGCATCCTTCAATCACAACTATCAACTTTTTATAGAAAAACAAGTCCTACCTACCCCAAATACCAAAACATCCTTCTAGGATCCACCATCCAAGGCTAACGTCTCATCTGAGCCTCTTCACCACATATACCACAATAACACTATGGGCTTAGCCATCCCAGACTATTGTCCAATCTAGGCCTCCTCACCTCATTTACCACAACCACCCTCCATGTCTATAATCTCAGGCTCATGTCACATCAGATACTACAGGAAATGAAACATATCAACCTAGCTCTTGATCATAAAGAAAGACATATATCCTTCACACACAATAATTTATCATGGCTCTAAATAAAAGGGTACTTGGACTTTATATTCAGGTTGGAAATTCATGCCCTATAAAGGAATTATATTTATCACAAAATAGATTATTATTCCATATTGAATTAACTGATTCATTATATATAGGTTCTAACTATGAGAATCCTTACCAGTACGCAAGAAAAAGTTGTTAAAAATTACTTAAACAATTAATTTCACATGCCTTTAATTCTATTATCTATAAGATTAAACGTGCTTCACATATTTATTCAATTCCATCAACACATGGAAGATCAAATAATTTAAACATTATGGCAGTAGTATGATCACAACAATCCAGATTCATCAAACATTTCTCTTTACCTAATTATCTAATTAATTAAAAATTAATTACATCAATAAGTTTCTTACCAATTCCACATGATAATCGTAGAATAACAGGGACGATATAGATATCACACTATATATTAATACAAGATTCAAACCATAATCATGTTAAAAAATAGCAACATTTCCATGTGATCAATATCAATTTTTTGATATGGTTCAAGTGAATATTAGGTTTATTTAATTGTCAGAAAAAGGGTTAAATCACGATAAATTAATGATCACACAAAAATAAAAGGGAATAAATGAATCCCCTACCTCAAAAATAGTGTCAACATAAATTGAATGAGAATGAAACCATGCTATAAATCCCAATTATCGCTCCATCAAGAACTACGTCCACCTGAGGACACTACACCATAACTATGCCAATTAAAAACAAGAAAAACACTATTATAAACATGGATATCAAGATATATCAAATGGAAAATAGTAACAAGAGTAAAATAAACAATGGTATTGAAAAAACGTAAGTATAATATACAATAGACCAAATACATATTGCTACTGATTGAAGATAGATAAATGATTATCTATAACAGCAGATGGAATCTCCAATACAACTAGAAAGGATTCACTACATTCTAGAAAAAGAGAGGAAGCACTGAAGCCACGAGTTTTGATTAATGGAGTGGATAAAAATGTTTAAACTATACATCATTGGGGATTTACACAATGTGTACTCCCCTTTCACATAATGTAATCCTTAAGGATATGTTTCCAATGAAAAAAACATCGACTAAAGTTTTTTATCCCTGAGAATATACTCATCATGTGTAGCCAAACTCCTTCAGGCTTCCTCTAAGCATCCTTTGTGAACCTCATTATATGGAAACACACTAAGGGTTTATCCATGTGGATTCATGCCCTTATAATTCATGCCATTAAACATTATCCCAACAAAATACATATCTCATATGTGAATAAAATAATCAATAATAAATCATGTTCCATGAAATAATATTAAAATTATAACAAGTTATCATAAGTATGTGTATCCCTCAAAAAAATAAAAAATAATTTCATTTTTCAATTATCACTACTAATACTATTAAAACATATAGGACGTTATCACATAGTGGATTGGGTACACACCACATTCATTTTTATATTAAATAATGAGATATCAGTATATACCTAATGTAATTTATGGCTATATAATTCTTTTCCAATCCATAATATAATGAACGTATAATATATGTGTTCTACAATATTTTTAAAACATCTATCATTTTGTCATATCTTATTAATACAATTGAGATAATTGGTTTCCTAAAAAACCATAAACCATCATCATCATAATAAAAAAATAGAAGGAAATTGGTTGGTATTATTGGTCAATATCCACTATAAAATATATGATGCCATATAAAATATTAATATTCATGAAAATGTCATTTATAAAATCATTTCAAATATTCTTTGAATAAAATGAAAACACTATGTGATATTTTCTAATTGTAATAAATTAAGATTCCATAATATATTGGAATATAAATTTCTTTGTAAAATAATAGAATATTGTAAGGTATTATTAAATATATTTTTTTTATAATAGGTGGTAAAATTTTCCTTTTGATAAAAATTAATTATAATGTTATTTTCATCATTTTTTAAAAAGTAATATTCGACCCATATGACAAACATTGTAAAAATACATATGAAATACTTCTAAAAAATTAAAATATTTTTTTAAAGACTCAATTGAAAATCATTTTTGTGTAGGAATGAATATCTTTATTAATTTATAAAGAACATGTACATGGAAATAAAATATCCCCATCATAAAAAAAAGAAATATTATAGAATTTAAATAAATACATAATTATAATATTATTGAATATGAGAGAGGGATATAGGTAAATAATACACAATAAACCTTTAAATTACAATAGGTTAAGATTATACATCGTTTTTTTATATGGATAGAATAAAATTTCCCCAATAAATTTGTAAACATGAAAAATCCCGATTTTAGATAGAAATTGAAACATATACAGTTACCTCAAGTAAATACATGCATCATACATGATCTCAAATCTAGTATAATAAATTTAAAAATATTATTAATATATATTGTTTCAATATTAATACTTATTCTATAATATTATATTCTAGAATTATTTCTAATCACCCATTTATTTATAATTCTCCACTAAAATCAATATTTTTGTGTTAACTATTTTTTTAAGCATGTTTCAAATTATTAATTCTTGTATTTTCACCTCAGGTTTGTTTTAAGGATCTATAGAATCATAAAAATTTCATAAATATTATATTTTTCCATTATATATAATGTTATAAAAATTCATTTATGGTGGTGATGAAAAATGAATTCTCTCAATTCATGGATACTATGGTATGTAAGTATACATATTTCATTCATTCATTTTTCATTTGATGGAAGGGGAAAAATAATTTGATAAAACATTAACAAAAAAATATTTATAGAATATATTTTGATTTATTTATATTTATATAGTAATATAATATTATATAGACATTGGACAATAATGAAACATGAAAATGGTTTGTAAAATCGTAAACCTCATAACTGAGTTTCTTCTTTTGGGTTACATTTGTGGCCTTCATATGATTGTTTTTTCATGAGAACAGAACTATTATTACCTAGGTATAAATATTTTGAAACTATTTTGATAGATTTTGACTAATTTATTGTTATCATGGTGTGATAAAACATGATAATATGAAGTACCATTTTATATGTTGTCAGAGTGGAACCCTTGAAAATATTCAATGTTTTGAACCAATATAATGTAATCATAATTCGTAATGAGAACCAAATAGTAAAATAATAAATTATAGGTTACTTGTTTGTCTAAATAAATTTATAAAATTATTTCTAGATATGTTTTAGAGATATTTAATTATTTATCACTTAAATTAACCCCTTTACCCTTGTAACTCTAAACACCATGTGAATTGTTTTACAAAGGAAACTATTTATTATGACCAAAATTTACATTGAACATGTACATAATATTTATTATATTGATAAGAAATATGGAATCTATTTGAAAATTTTAAACTTCGATTGTTTTATGAAATTAAATTATAAATAAGTGAATAAAATAAAATAAAAACATTTTTCTAAAAGTATTACTGTTCTGCAAAAATGAAATAAAATTTTCATTTTTAATACCTTCGAACAAGAATTAAATTAATGATATTTTATTTTTTATTATATTATATAAAAAATTAATGAAATTAATCTTCAATACTGATCAATTTTACAGGAATAATTAAATTAAAAACATGCATAAAAAAGATTTTATTGAAAAATATCTAGTTTTTCCATCAAATAATTTTATCATCATTTATAATAATTTTATAATAAATGAATGAATGATAATTATTTTTCATCATTTTTATATAATATTATTCCATAGGTTTAAATATAAAACAATTATTGAATTTAAAATAAAAAATATAAAAAATAATTTTTTTTACATATTTTATATTTTCATTGAATATTTACTAAGCTAACATTTCTTATCATTTATCCTTTATTTATGGAATGTTATTAATTTATTTTTGGTAGTTTAATTTTAATGATTTTAATTAAAAAATATTAATATGTTTAATTATACATATTTAAAAAGTTATTATTCACTTGTGTTTGGTGTTCGGTTTATAAAAAGATATCAAACACTTTATTATTTATTAAATTGAAATATAGTATTGAATATTTTAGTTTTGCATTGTTCACAATTTTCATAGAATTATATTAAAATAATTAATCACTTGTTTTTTTAAAATTAAAAATTTCGATCATTCATAGTAGTGAGAAAATATAACACATTAAATGTAAGTAATTTGAAATTAATAAAATCAATAAGTTCAAGGGACTACATACCTCATATAGAGGTTTTTCATTGATAAGAGATAACAATAAATGATTATCATATCTCAATAGTGACCAAACGCCTTTCATGCATGAATATGTTTCCATAATCTCATGTTTATAATATTAATTAACTGAAAAATAATTCTCTATATATTTTACTATTAAATTAGTAAATAATTTCATTATAATAAATAAAAAATAATTTTATTCTCTTAACCAATAACTAAACCATAATAAATTTTTTATCCCATTTCAAAGAACACATCAATTATTCACATTCCAAAAAATTCCTTTATAATACTAAATATTTTTCCCTCTTTAAAAAAATGTAGTATATCATTTATGATTTATTAAAAAAGTAATTTTAACCTATCTACTATTAAATTATTATCTACAAAAACATTTTTTTAATATTGAATTTTTACCCCAAAAAAAACTAGGGAGAATTTTAATTATTTTTTATTCGATTTTCTAAAAAATTAATAATTGTACATGAGTGTGGTTCCCAATATAATTGCAACCATTATTACCCTTATATATCACCCTACCATTATTACGCTTATGTATTCCTTGGAAAAAAACGAATCTATAAACATGACTCTCAACTATATCTTCACCAAAAAATCAATAATTTTTTTTGAAACCACATAGGAAATACGTATTCCGAAATTATAAATCACTATAAAAGGAAAATAAAAACCATTATCCATCAATGTGTATAATTTTTGAATCATTGAGATTCTATTAAATCTGTCTAAACATTTCATCTTATTGCATCTTCAATCAATCTCTCTATAGACACTCATGAATTCCATTTCCACATTCACATCAATACTTAAGTGTCCCCCTATAGAAGAAATTTTTCTTCCTCTCATGATAAATTTGGGAGATAAATGAGGGGAAATGAATTATATTTCAATTTAATATAATAAATAAATTAAAATTAAAAACCATTTTTAATTTTCCAAACATAGCCCGAAAATAAGGAAAATTTTATACCTCAATTATGTAAAACACTTTATTATGAGCTCAATTGTGATGTTATAATTTCAATAAAATATTCTATTCAATGAATATCAACATTTACATACATTAAATAATAAATCATTAATTTAAAAAATATTTAACTATTATAAAAATTAATAGTGATTGGAATCGCATAAAATTAATGTCACAATGTAATTACCCTATTTAAGATCAATATAAAGGACATAAAAATTATCCAGGTTCATCTAACATAACAAGTGATTGTTTTAACCCTCAAATCCCCATGGACATAAATGTATAAATTTTTACTTTATTAAAATTCTTATAAAACTAAGGGTATTTATAATCTCCCCACCATATTGAATCTCATTGTTGAGAAGTATTATAGGTCATTGATCCATAATCTAGATCTACATTGGTCATCAACTTTTTACCAAATCAACACATTATTCTATATAATAATAACCAAGATTCCATTGGAAAAAACTTAACTGAAGTAGAACTATTCATCAAAAAATTGAGGCTCTATATCATAAAAAAGTTTTTCATAGAGAAAACACTCAATTGCACCTGTTTATCATGACACAACGAATATTAATCAATGTGATCATCCTTAGGGTTATGAAACTACCTACAAAAAAATTAACTATTTTTTTCATTTTGAGCGTTAATTCTCCCCACCATTTGAATATTCTATAATAATAAATTCCATTAAATCTAATGAAATTATTTAGTCAGTTTCCTTCCCAAAATGAGTAATTATATATATGAAAAATACCTTCTGATTCTCCTTAGAATTACAATTACTGAATGTTATTTTTTTATACCCACCGAATGACATTCTTATTATCCAACCGTGATGCTTAAACCTTTGAAAGAATCCAGATATCATTCAATACCCACACAAATGATATAACCCTACATTCAGTGTTATCACATTTTTAGATAACTGACCATATAAATATATCATTATTATCTCAACATATAACTAAGTCATTATCAATACAACTCATTCTCATACTAGTTGAAAACTATCTCGAGTTTGGTTGAAATATACATGGATTGTCTGAAATGGTATCTAGTCATCAAATATTATTTCACTAGGGAAGAAAATTTGTATCATAAACATATTTTCATCTTAAATCCACAACAAACTTCTAAATAAATTTCATATGAAACCAATAATTCTATCTACATGAGGTTTATTCCAACCCATCAAACAAATCATCCATTAATGTACACAGTTCCTTAATATGGTATTCCTTCTCATACTTATGTTGTAACAAAACAATTTGGAATACTAATAATTCCTAAATCACATGGAAGATCGTATTTAAAATTATTGTAAATCCATATTACAAAGAGGTTCACACCTTACCATAGAGAATGTTATACTCCCCACCATATTGATATCTTTATAATTCTCCATGAGCATAAGCTCAATTGGTTCTGTCTTTATTACTTTAGGAAAATACATGTCAAGGAACACCATATGTTTGAATGTAGCATTGATCCTCTATCAAAAATGTTGTTGTCTATCATTAATGTGGTGCACCTATAATTTAATCTATATAGAAAACCATTACCACATTCATTAAATAAATCCTTCTTTCATTAGATCACTCAAGGATTCTCAGCAAATAGGAATTCAAACATCACCACAAGAAACCAACACATCCTAACTCTTTTCTATAATACCAAATGAGTGTTCACTACAATATTAACCAATAAAAAACACTAACTCATGATCATTTTAGTCTCCTATTATCAATCCTAGGATCCCTTGACAAATCTGTATACATTTCTATAGATGTATATCACTAACTTATAATAGGATCACCCATGATACATCCCTTCATAATTATAAATTTCATATATTCCATGGGCTTACACTAGATAACATGCTGATCTATGTGTAGTAAAAATCAAAAGATTCTAATAATTCACTATATGTACTAGATTTATCCTTCTATGATACTTCCCCACTATATTATCGAGAACCAAACTAAATGTTAATATTCTAAGGAATATTATAGATCCATCCCTTCAAAACTAGATAATTTCAAAAAGGAACTATTACTTTAGGTGCCGAGTAGAGTGGGAGATGAATTCATCTCCAAACCTATAACTCATACTAAGTAGAACAACATATGTATCAATATCATTATCCAAATAATTTAACATTATTTAGTATATCTGTGGCATTAAAAAACATAAGTTTACACCACTCTCATGTTACCCTAGTATGACACATCTCATATCAACCACGCCATCAATATCCCCAATATACTAAAATGTATCTCAAAGAACTAGGTACACTTACTTAGATAATAAACCAAATATCAAAATAGTCATAACTCAAAAGAAATAACTCCATATTTAAGTTCTTAGGGTTATTCATAAACCAAGGTTCAGAAATAACAACAATATGGTCTCACACATATTAGTGATCAAAGGCCACTTTATTAATATACTCATAGGGACCAACCAAAAAGAGAATCAATATATTGAACTTCCTCTTCAAGGTCCATAATATCATATATGTA
The DNA here is from genome assembly GCA_963277665.1 of Viscum album. Taxonomy (NCBI): domain Eukaryota; kingdom Viridiplantae; phylum Streptophyta; class Magnoliopsida; order Santalales; family Viscaceae; genus Viscum; species Viscum album. The sequence continues at coordinate 528,248 of CAUJRU010000136.1, read as the reverse complement.
TACAAAAATATACATCAACAAACAATCACACACACACAATGAAATCATCCAAGATTATCATTATTGAGCCTCCATATTTATACAGATATGTTACATCTAATCACACCCATAATCCTTGAGGAAAACACCATAAAGATATTTTTCACATTTCATAAATGTCCTTATTTTCATTCAAAACATTTGAAAATGCATCAAATTATAATACATCCCCACTTAAAGGTAATATACACCAATTATATTATGGATTGTATAATCATAATAATCAAAAATATATCCATATGGTTGATATGAAATGAAATAAAAAGGAAGAAAAATTGTTCTCTCATTATGTGTAATAACATAACTATGTTATATGAGAAAATTACATATAGGATGTTCCAAAATATTTATCCAACTGAACCATTAATTTAAATTTCCAAAATAATACACATGCATGTAAATTTCATAAAAAACATGAAAACCAAGTATGATGAATGTATACATGACTCCATCCACTTGGATAAGAACTATGACCCATTAGTAATAAATCTAAAAACTCATGTTTCTTACACTAGGATAAACCATACTTCCTTAAAGTAAAAAACCTATAATAGGGAAATTATTCCCATGATAATGTGTATTATCTATAAGAAAAGGTGTATGTAGCATAGCAAATAATTTTCTTTAAAAATCTGTGATAATTTTAAATGTCACCAGTAAACTATTCCAAAAAAAAGAAAAAAATATAACAACTGTAGTTAACATTGCAATTCAAATCATATAAAATATTTTATACAAATTTTTAATCATGCAATACTAGTTTTTCAAAAATATTAGTTGGTTTAGGTAACATTGAGGACTCTATGGAGCATCCCCCACTAGTAGAAACTCTAAAAAATCAACAATGGATTAGTTTATTAGCATACAGAGAAGATAAATTAATATTATTGTACTAATAAAAATATAATATTAATAAAAAAATACTGAAAACAATAAAACAAAAAGAATTGATATTCAATAAAAAAATAAACACGCTATATCAAATTTATTGAAGAATAAAACTAAGTTATGAAACCATCGTCACTCTATCATGTAATGGACAGTCACCCAATAGGATGATCACATGGAAAAATAAAAAACGTATTAGAATTATAAGGATCTACTACACCTTGGAGCCATATGTCATCCATGTCTTAACCCCATCTACTAATTTCTTTCTTTGTGTTACTATCATGATCCTATATCAATATTGATCCTATGATACCTGAAGGAATCAAAGGTATTAAATTTCCATGTATTTCAAAGTAAATTTTGATTAAAACATAGTATGGAACCACCAATGTAGTATTAGACAAAACCAAAAAATGTGAGTACACTCATCTGATATGATTATGAAAATAACCTATAAAATATATAGAATAACAAATAGTAAACTTATTATATTCCCATATTCTAATGTGAACGCTAATAAAACCATACCTATATAATGCAATGAAATGTTTAAATGGGCATACCACTTGTCCCTATAGTGATACATGTCCTCCTAGAATTATCATGAACAATCCTCCATGAATTAAAATAATGGATTCTTTATAATATACAATGAATCCCAATAAATGTTAATTTTTTATTCCAAATCCTATAAATTTCTAGATTTATCCTGTAATATTAGGTATAATAATTTTATTTGAGGAATAATTTAGAATAATGTATTACAGAACATCACCTGATTCACAGGAGGTAATATTTGGAATCCTACCATCACCAACCATACGAGGATCCAAGAGGGTAATACATGATTTAAAATACCTCAAATATCATCATTTTTAGTGACATGATCCAATTAATCACATTGAATCTCTACCAACATCATAAGGTGTAGTTATATATCATTTAATACACTAGGAATCACTAATATCATCACAATTACTACCACCTTATCCCATGGGAGTAATCCCTAAATTCACAAATATATGGATCCTAGGGAAGAAATCCATATGATCCCTCAACATTAAACATGGTTACATATAAGGTAGATAATATTTGGAATTTAACATCATTTATAACCAATGTATCTTAAGCAATTTATCCCTTCTTTCCTTAAATATATATTGAAGGATTGAATGAAATCAAATAAATCATGGGATAATAATAATAATAATAAAATGGGTTAGTAGCATGGTAAATAAATTTGATATATCCATATTCATCTACTTATGTTCTTGATATGTCCCTATCATAGCATCCCAAACAAGATCACAACATCGATTCCATATCTAAGGTGACAATCACATTCCTTACTAACCATTCCTATAGTATCTATCCCACTGGTATAAAATATAGTAGGGAACCCACCTAGGTGTGCATGTCAACATTGTACATAGAAAATATAGCAGGGGTCCTTGCTATTATCCTCATATATATGGGAAAAACACTTCTCTCAATGGTAATTAAGTGGACTGAGATAATAGTAATGGTCTCATGGGAGCATTACTTAATATAGAAACATGATACTATAACTGCTCAAAAGTGATTTCAAAAGGGTTTTTTTACATTGAATGTTATCCCATGTCTATCCATTGGCCCTAAAATTCATCGAGATATACAATTAATTTCCACCGCAGGATCATACAATAGTGGGGAATTAACCCTTGATCCATGCTCATCCCAACTGGACAATTAGGATTTAAAAATTTCATTGTTCGAATGTATCCTACTTAGTTGTGTCTATTCTAATTAAACACACAGACCCATATTCGGGGGATCTAATGAAACAAGTACTATGGTTAACTAAATTTACATAATTTTTTTATATTATCACCCTCAATGTTCTATATATAACAAAGAATATATTCTTAATCTTAGTCATCATTCTGTAAAAATAATGACATCAACTAACGAACAATGTTCCATAATAGCCCTTAACACTTTTTTTATTCTAGTCATATGAACATTAGATGTTTTTTAATATATGTATAATTCAATGATTTATTCAATTTCAAGATATTGGTCACCAGCAGTTGTGACACCATATATCTCATTCCATATAAATATTTTTTTTTACTAAAATGGGTTTTGTTTGGGGGAACAAAAACAATATACAATCTCATTTCATTCACAAGTGAATAATTCCCTCCAAATATGGTAGGTCAACTAAGTCTAAATGACCATTAGCTATCAACATGATTATGTAGTAAAATATATAAAAACTAAATTAGTTAAAAAATAATTCTGAATATCATTTATAAATAATTCATTTATTAAATTAATTATAGTAAATTTTAATCGATTTTACTCGTGTATCCAAAAACAAAACAACAATAATTTTTTTAGCCCATTCATGAAACCACATCCACCTTTTACATTCCAAATCATCAATTTGAAACACATATATTAATTATAACAAATTTAAAATATTTAACAATAAATTTTCTAACTGAATAAAGAATTAAAGAAATTGGAATTAATTATAATTTAATCTCTCGAAAAAACCCCTTATTGTATGAAATAATTCTACAAAAGGAGGGGTATTTTTTAATTTTTTTCTGAAAATAATTATACATATGCACTGGTTCATTTGGGAAACCTTCATTACAATTATACAAACCACTTTTCATTGTGTATGGGTAATGTGGGTTTACCTTAAACATACCTGCCACTAAATGGGTGAAAGTCACATTGATCATATATAGTCCTACTATTTTTTATGTGTATCCTATGTTAAAATTAAATATTGGATCATGTACATATATATATATATATATATATATATTTTTATTTGCAATATTATTTTTATTTCTCTGTTTCAAATAACTAATTTATTATAAATATGAATTATAATCTTTAATGGTTTCTGCCTCTATCCCTCCCCCATCGGTGGTGGATGGGAGGGGGAACCCTTCTTAAATGGATAATCCATCCTCTTTTACCTCATTTTATAATCTAGTTTTCATTCCTCCATTCCCTAAAATTTCTATTTTCCCTATGGTCGTGGACATACGTGATGGCTTCCCCCAGCTTGAGCTTTTGACCTCAGAATTTATTAATGCTTCAGCTCTCATAAATAAGACCTTGGTTTCTCATTTTAGTTTATCGTTCCCATTGGATGACATCTTCCATATATTTTTTTGGATCATAGGGGGTTCATGAATGGGAGACTATCAGACTCCTTGACAAGTGGCATGTGAGGATTCAATTCTCTACTTCAAAATACCTATTCACCGCATAGTCTTGGGCTCCTCGATTTTACAACAACTTCCACATCCATCTTTTAAGATGGTATTTTGATATAAATATAATGTATTATGCCTTGACTAAAACATTGTGGGTAATATTTCAGGATCCCCTATTTTCCTTTCAGAACCATTTAGTAATTTGAACTCTTAAGAACTTGTTTGTTCTCTACCATTGTTTGAATTCAAGAACCTGTTCAGTTTGTCATCTGATCTCTCTATGAATTTGTGTCGAAGTTGATGTTTCAAAAACTATATTCTAATGGATTTGGATATTTGTAAAATATGGGGTTTTTGGTAGAAACCTTTAGTGTTTTATTCTTGGAATCATTTCTATTCATTATGCCTTCATCTTGGGAACCTGTCCCAATCATGCTGGTGAAGAAATAAGGAATTCTAAGGAAGAATAAATATAGTGTTGGTGCCACTGAACTTCACCTATGTTCAACTATGGTTCTCCTTCACCATGGATGTCCTACAGATAAATAATTTCCTAAATTAGATGGAGGTCGACGACTGTTAGGGGGTGATCAACTATTCTATCTGGATTCTGGACTCCCATGTGAATTTATCATAGTTTCTTAGAATCCATCAAAGGATTCACATCTTACCCCAAAAGTCTATGAAATTTCTAATCAGATAAAATTTAATTTTGGTGTTTCTTTCTCTACTATATATTTTCCTATAGAGACTCTATGTTAAAGTTTGGTTTCTCATTTAAATGTTACCTCTCTAATATATAATGCTCAGAATTGGAGCACTAAGGCTTTAAAAGATTATGGACTGGTTCAGGAGAAAAATGTTGGGTAGGAAGAGAGGGTGGTCCACTTGGATGCAGATACAGAGATATAACTGGCATCAGTAAATACATTCAATGAAACTATTCTGAATGAGGTAGTCTATGAGGATCAATCCACTAGTAAAGATCCCTAATGTTTAGTCTTGGAGGACACTTCAATAAAATTCCAATTCATGGGATGTGGCACTGTACAACCACGAGGATCATATATTCCAATGTAGTTTACACATAATAGACTTTATTATGATGGTAAGGTTAAATCTAGGTGAATTAATGATCACTATGAAAACTAATTTGTAGTATTGGAAGAATAATAGCATAATCCTAGTGAGAATGGAAATGAGGTGGAGGCTTCCCATGGGGAGGACCCCTCAATGGGATTTGAGAAATATCCAGATTACATGCCATCTACTTCAGACTCCCCTACTGAGTCCAAGTAAGTGGTCATTGTAGAGTACTATCTTAGATCCTCTTCAAGGAAGGGAAATAACTCCTTTATGGTTTCTAATAGTTTTATTAATAACACATGGGGACATGACATATAAAAGAATATTATAACATACCCCATCCTCCTATTACTAGATCCTCAAGAAAAGATAAACTACCTCTAAATGCTTCTAATATTTTATGAATACATTCCAAGAGAAAGTGAAAAGGCTCGACAAGAATGTAGAGTTATACACCTCTACGAAGTTCGATTCCCAAAAAGGGGAATTATAGTCTAATGATCTGGTGTTTGTAGAGCTCGAGGCTACTAATCCTGCTATCCCTTTGAGTGTTAAGGAAATAACGGAGTGTGATGACTGGTAAAACATCATTAGTTGAAATGAAAAATATTTAGAGAAGGATCTATAGGAAAATTCTACACAAGAGGAGTTTGATAGGATAGTTTGGAGGAACATCCAGGTTTACTTTAACAAGGAGTAGGGTGTCTGGATCCTAACACAACTTATATTATTGGAACATGGATTCAATGGAAAGAAGATTAATGTGGAATATCTCATCCAAATGCTAGACATGATGGAGATCAATATTGAATACCTCTTCCATGATAATCTTGATGGGAAGAAAATCACCCTCCAATGGAGTCTTCTCAGTGGTAAGGTTTTCAGAAGGATTAAACTACAATTCTAGGATTCGAGTACTACCTATGATGTCGGTTTATTGTCTGATTATTTTCATGGATGCATTCAAACGTTTTCCTTTAAATTTATCTTGGATAATAAAAATATTTATTTTGTAATATTCTTAAAAAATTAACTACAACTAAAAAAACCCTAATATACCACTCTACTCAAAAAATTTCTATTAATGTTTTAAACCCTATATGAAATTAAAAAAAACAATTTAGTATTACAATATATATAGAATAAAAAAAATAACTATATGTTTTTTAATCACTGAACCATCTAGATTAGACCCACCATCTACATTTTTCTCACCTTGAAGCAGCATCAATCAAGATCTCTATTGACTCTAGAGATCTCCATCACTTCCCTGATATCTTGGGTGTCACTCAGTGGATTCCATGTTTCTACCACTCATGTTAAATAATGGATAAATATAAGGTAGAGTAAAATTTAATTTAATTCAATTTAATTAATTTCATTAAATAAATTCAATTTAAAACCACATTTAAATAAACGTACACATGTATGTGAAACCAATTAGTCAATATTAAATATCATGGAAAAAATTTCTAATACTCAATAGTTATATTATAAATTCAATCCCTAACTCTATTAATGTGATATAAATGTTCACATACAGTTGATGATCATTAATTTAGTTATTTTATAACTAATAAAAAACCCTTTTCTATGAATGTCATCAAATTTTATCCCAATGGTAAGAATATAACTTTTTAACTAGTGGAATGATCATGAAAATTATCGGGAGTCATCTCATATTTGAAATAACCATTCTAAAATTGATGAACTATTTGAAATAAAAATTAAAATATCAGTGAATTTCAACAATAGTAAAATAGAATTCATTTAGACCTATTATTTATGAAATATTACGCATGTTATGTGAGGAAACATTAAGTTCATCCACAAGACCAAAGATCAAATCTAAGAAGATGTGTTTTTATGAGTAATTATTGGAGTATTATAGTCGGAACTGTAGCAGGTACTATTCGGTAATATAGCGGCTGAAACTATTAACCTTTTAGCCACCGGTATGGCCCTTGAATACTTCAGGCTTTTTATCCACCCATTACATTATGCCATTAAGGCTTTTGGTCCACCAAAAAGCCTTTGGGACACCCCATGGGATTCATGCCACCTAACGACCTTTGGCCCATATGATGTGCAGACACATACCATACAGATTCCACAAAGAACAAGCTCTAGAGTTGGATTCAGAGTAAGGCACATCCACCAAAGAAGAGAGATTAGATTTGGAAGAATGGGATGGTATGAAAATTTACATCAGTATTAGGACTATGCATCTCTACACATGACAACTTTCTAGATGTCCATGAAATGATGGAGAGCTGATCAGGATGCAATGTTTTGGAGGGGATGTTTCAAGTAGCCATAGTTGGGGATTAATTCCTCTAGGAAATTCATGTACAGTAATTTCATGAATCCTACAGGCCATTTAAGTGATCCAATCTAACCCATAAAAGGGTAATTATAAAAAAAATTAAAATTGAAGGCCTTCGGGCCATTTAGGACACTTGTAATTTTTACCCATCCAAACAACATAAAACTTATAGAGAGTACATAACTTGGATACTAAGTATACCCACACACATTGTGTGTTAATACCCCATAGTTTTTAACCTCACATGAACATGAAACATATATCATGGAACAAACCAAATGAATTGCACCCATCAATCATGCTATGTGAATCACCATATGAGATGTGTATGTAGATTATATAATTCCATGTAGGGTGGATGTATATAAAAATGAATTTGACTAAAGTAAACATGTTCTGTACCCATGAAGATAGTTTTGTACATTTTCTTATAATATTTTAAAAATAGTATCTACAAATATTTATTTTTATTTAAGTTGATGTATACTCCCCTATGATTAAAATTTATTCATGGGATGTGATGGTAACATTTTCATTGATATCAAATATTCAATGCATAATATGTATATTAGGTTACTCTTTTGAGTAATGGATTTGATAATGACAAGATTCATGTGTGATATCTAGAGATACACTAATGTCTATATCAACCAGACATAATAGTTTTAATATGGAATAATCCGTTATAGTTTTACTAGATATATGGTTAGTATCCCCCAAAAAACCATCTTGTGGTTCTACCAATTGTGAGTCCATATCCAATTATACAATAGATATGTCACGAAACATTACCTTTATTAGGTTCAGTGTCCCTTCAGTTAGGTATTCCCATCAATAATTTATGGGTATCCTAATATTGTGTTTTTTATTTTACGTTGTTTTATAGGATTTTTGGAAACAATGTGCGGATCTATCATAAATAGAACATATTTTGATGCTTGAAAAGGTCGAGTTCCAAAACATTGGGATTGATATTTTCTATAAACATATTCAGTATCATATTTCTTCACCCAATTGATTTTGGTTAATATATGAATAATATATTAATAATTTAGTTATTGTTTTATTCTATGATCTCCTTCTAGGTAAGTATATACTCATTCTATCATGACCCATCCCTCGTGGCCCATGTAGTAACTTCCCCAAGCCCGCCATCCATAGGACATGGGTTGGAAACTAGCACTGGAATGACATATCCATAAAAAAATGGTAAGGCATTGCCTTTAATCCTAAAAAAACATTGACCAGGTATACAATAAGAGAAAACACGTAATATAATTGCTGAAAGTAAATGTGTGAACCGAAGTAGAAATGGCCAGTATACACCCCAAACTAAAATAAAGTACAAAAACGGAAAAATAGCTCTTAAGAATGTCTGCTAAGGATCTTACATGAAGGGTTGGTACAAATCGTCACTGTAGATCTCCACATCAGCTGGTCACCTCCGTGCACCATCTAGTCCTATCTCCCAAATCTCAGTCAATTTTTTCCATTGTCTGCACAAGACACTTCATGGTGCAGCTGAAGCCCATGAAGGGGTGTGTATAGCAATACTATTTAGGGACCCTGAGACCCCCAATGGTGTCCCATAATTTCACAGAGGAAAACCCACAAATCACTATCTCAATCACAAATCGCAAAGAAAATGACAACTCACACCAGGTATATAACTTAATGAACATGAATAAGGATGATTAGTCGCTAAGCTAAATCAACATTATTCCATAGAAATGTTCAACTGCTGAACCACAAAGAATTCATTCTATTGCTGATTTACATATGGTCATAAGTCACCGATCCACATAGGGTTGTAATTCTTTGATCCACACAAGGACACAATTCATCGATCCACATAGGGTCATATGTCATCGATCCACAAAGGGTTATAAGTTGTTGATCCACGATGGGCTGCTCTACGGCCGGTCCTCATCGGGTCACACTATTGCTGATCCACACAAAGTCGTAAGTCATGGATCCATATTGATCCAAAAGCCGTTGATCCACAACGGGATGCTCTAAGGCTATCCCTCATCAGTTCATGCCAGTTCTGATCCACACAGGGTCGTAAGTCATCAATTTACACAGGGTCATAATTCACTGATGCCGATCTTCAAATGGTATCTTTTCACTTGATAGCCAGCCACATGATTCTCGTACTTAGCACGCTTGATTTCAGGAGGATCAAATACTCAATAAACCATTTTTATTTCAACCACCATGAATTCTACAAAGAAGTAACCCAAATTTCTGCCTTATCGTAAGGGTTCTAACGTGATAGAAGACACGTCAATCAAATGCCTGGTCTGTATGATATATGAAAAAAAGTTATCTAGGGCCTAGTTGGATTCGAGTCTGATCAAACCCATTTGAACTCCAAATTCTATCAAATCTCATGTGTAGTATATCAAAAGGACCACCTCATTGCGAGGGTCCTTGCGTCACTAGCAGCACGTCAATCGAATGCCTGATTTGCGAGATACACAAAATTTAGTGAAACAGGGCCGGTCGGGTACCAGTTCGGTAGAGGTCTAGAACAATCGTCCCGTTGGGCCCGCAGGTCTGTTCTGGCTGGCGAGTCTGGCCTGACCATTGGGCCTATTACTGGAGATGTCGACTGGACATGGTGTGTTCGGTTCGATCAGTTGGTTGAGCCAGTCGGGTGATGTCCACTCTTCTGTATTGGCCGTATAGAGACGACCATTGGTCTCGCCAAGCGACCGCTCAGTCTCCTCGTGTGGCACATCAGGCGCTACTCCTCCACATGGTCGGCTCAGCTGGCCACTGCCACCAATTGTCGTCACTTCCGTGCCGGTGGTGTCATGCCGACGGTTTCCTCCACGAGCCATCGGAGATGCTCTGGTGGTCCATTTTTCATCCCATATTCATGTGTGGGCCTCCCATGTTTTCGCCTTCACTACAAATCCCTCAGAAACGCTTTGCCGCTACGTTTCCTGATTGAGCACAAGAAACAGACATAAACCAAAAATAGTGGATGTCCAGGCCTTGTTCAGATTGGCCCGCGCTATCCATGTTAGCACTTTAAACTTGAGGAATATTATTAATCATTAAAACCACATAATGAAACCCTCCATTAACCTTGCACAATACATAATAGAATGTAGATCAACCCATTGGTTGGTCTATCCTTGTTATTCATAATAATAATGAATAGGGAAAAAGGGAGGAATTAGGCACATAAACCCCCTACCTAGATTCGGTGGATTCGGTTGCGGACAAAAGAACAAATCTGCATTCGAAGTAATTCGCCGAAGTCCATTATGAGTTCTCTTATGGTCCTCGATCGATCACTATTCTTCATTGGAGGGTGATGTCATCGGTATTTCGTCATAGGTTACTCTTGTGAGTTCACAATTCCCTTGCAAACTCTTTTATTAAATAAAATAAATCGTACCACATTTCCTTAATTAATATGGTTTATTAATGAACCACAATTAATGGAACTTTAACCCAATGAATGTTTTGGTTACACATCCCAATGTTCATCCCATTAAAGGTATCTTATTTAATTTCTATCTTTATACATTGTTCCCACCAACTGTTACTCAACAGTTAGAGAAAGAAAAAAATAACTCATTTAGTTATTTTATTATTTTTCCATAAAGTCCAAAATTTAACTTTTTCGTCAAACTATTTACGATCAATGTTAATCTTTGCCTAAGAGAGTCCCAGTAATGCGAATTTGATGGTGCCCTCATATTTTCAATCCATGCACCTCTTCAAAATATTGAAATCCACACTCGCATGTTTATTGAACGTACCTTAAAAAAGTTCAAAAATAATTAACATTCACCCTCGACCCACACCAATTGAGGTTAGGCTCAACCTAAAGTTAACACACCCACAAGAACTCAATGGTGCTCTCATATTTTCTATCAAATTACCCTTTAGAAGTTATTAATATTTGACAAAAAAATTAATTTATTATTTTATTTACAACCAAAAACTAACTTCTACTGTGGGCTCGTTCCAGCCAATGTTAGTATCTGCCTAAGGAAATCATACCCTTACAAGCTCAGTGGTGGTCTCATATTTTTAATCTGAGTCACCATTTATGATTTATAATCAACTGAAAAATAAAATAATTTATTTACATATTTTAGTTAGGGTTATGTCATTTTTTTGTTTTATCACTGGAGGCCCGTGCCAACTAAACTTAAGTCGCACCTAGGGTAAAACCGCCATCCTAAATGCAATGGTGCCCTTGTATTTCTGATCCTTGAACCCATTTAAGAGTTATTCCACTTTTTCAGGGAAACCACTCAAGCACTCTATTTAAATATTATCATTTTTCGACAGATCATTCTAGGCACACCAGACCTCAGAATAATGTGTCGTCAAATTTTTTGGTCTCAAAATAATTCCATATAAATAAAAATATTCGAAAAAAATTCAGGGACATTACATTATCCCCTCCATAGTGATTTATATCCCCAAAGTCCCCTACAATTCTAAGAAAAAATGGTGGTACTGATCATGAATCAGAGCCTCCCGCACCCATGTACTCTCTTGAAGGTTCCTATGCTGCCATCGAGCATGCACTAGATTAATCAACCATCAATAAAGGACCAAGTCCTGTTGATCCTCTATCTCTATTGGAATCATTGAAAATGTCACCACATCACCAATGTTTAGCTCGCCCTAGTTGATGACATGCGATGGATCATGCACATATCTCCTAAGCTGGGACATATGGAAAATGTCATGCAGCTTGTGCCTCTATAGGTAAATATCTAGGTGTTATGAAACTTCTCTAACTTTTATGAGGATCTATAAAAGTCTGATGAACCTTAGAGATAGATTTCCACCCCGGCCAAATCTCCACAATCCTCATTGGGGTGAGACCCGTATAAAGACATGGCCTCCCTCCTCGAACCCTAAGGGTATTTATCTCTTATCGGCATACTACTTTTTCCTAATATGTATAGTCATTATCTACTCCTGGATGATCTATACCTTCTTAGTTGTTTCCCATACAAACTCTGGACCTATAAGTGCTGACTCACCTAGGTATGTCCAGCATAGAGGTGATCTGAATGGCCACCCGTACAAGGACTCAAATGGTATCATGCTGATGATGGAGTGATAACTATTGTTATATGTAAAATCCATCGTGGGAAAGTGATCCTCCAAATTGCGGCCAAAATCTAGGACACAAGAATAGAGAATGTACTCAATCGTTTGTATGGTCCACTCCATCTGACCATCTGTCTAAGGATGAATGATGGTACTCAAACATGGTTGAGTCCTGAACACCTCCTAGCATCCCTTCCACAACCAGGTTGTAAAACGAGCATCATGATCTGAGATCTTCATCTATGGAACCACGTAAAGCTTTATTATCTCTTGTATATAGATGCATCCAAATCCCTCTACTAATCCTTGCTCTTGGATGGGTATGAAGTGGGACTACTTGATGGGTCGGTCAAAGAATCACCTAGAGGGAGTAGTGGATCCTAGACGTACGTGTTAGACCTATCACGAAGTCCATGGAGATTCCATCCCACATCCATTTCAACTCTTCATGTGGTTATGCTAATCTCGGTTGAACCTGATGTATGACCTTCACTTGCTGAAAAGCGAGGCAACGTGAAATGAATTATGCTGCTACTTTCTTCATCCCTGGCCACTAGTATTGACGCCAGAAGTCCTGATACATCTTCTCTACACTGAGATTTACCACCAAAGGGGATGTCTGGAACTCCCTCAACACCTCCTCTCATAGTATCACAGGTACCATGGTGCATCCTATTAAAAGGATGGTGTGATCCCCACCTTCTGGAAATCCTTCAGGATCCAATCCTGAGGATATCTGAGTACGTCGGGTCTTGTAGTCAACATCTCCAAGTTGTGCCTCCCTAACTCGCTGAAGGAGTGGGGAAGTGATTAATATATACTGGATTTAAGCATCTTCATCGTTATTCATGAAGGATATTGGCATTGTAGCTAGCTGATCCATCTCCTCACTCGACAACTGTAAACTATACATCTTACTTAGCACGTCTACCACCATGCCCCCCTTCCCTTGAGTAAGTCTATCTCGAATTCATACTACTAGAGTTACTCCAACCATAATAGTTGTCTCAACAACGAAAAAGCCTATGAGAACCTTTCCATCCACACAAAAGACTACTCCCTTTAACTGATTGATGATCCCATCGACCCTTTGGTATTAGGTACTCGTTCTCCCCAGCCACTCGGTTAAACTTCCAGAAATTAACATATAACCTCAGACACTGGGTCTTACTTTTCCCTTCCTCTGAAAGTCCCCCAACTACAATCTCAGCTCCCGGATCTCTATAGAATCCATCAGATATGTAGTTATAGATATCGGTGTCTTCCCTGGGTACAAGCCAAGGAAAAATTCAATCTCCCTACTGGGAGGTAATCCTGGAAACATCTTTTGAACGGATGTTCCCGAACTCTACCACTACTTCTTGGAACTAAAAACTCAAAACACCTACAGCCATGGGGGTAAGGCTGGGTGACTCAATAGTGATCAGCTGCACCATCCTATGAATGATTTTATCCTGCACTTCCTGGGATTCCTTTTTCACCACCCAAGGAAAACCCCATTCCGACACTACAGATATACCACATCCTTTTTCATAAAATAGTCAATCTTAGTAAGAACTATGGATGACCAATCCATATCAAAACTAACGTTGTAAGTCCTCGATGCTACCTACGAGGGGTTCCAACCAATACTCTCACCACAAGGGTCATATCACATCATCAACATAAGTGTGATTATCAAGGTTCCTCCCATAAGTATCTCCAGATGTAAGGTTCATGTCAATAGTTTAACCAGAATATCTAGGTCTTGAACAAGATTCATGATAAAAAGGAATAATTATTACCTTTATCTATTAATACGACAACAAGTAGTAAACACAGACTGTGCCTCAAATCATTAATGAATCCCTTGGGTCACACTCCTTGACCGCATGTAGCTATTCCCTTATTTTTCCTCCAGCTCCATGAGCATGGTGGTGACCACATTTGGGTGGTGCTTGTAACTTGTCGAAATGTATACCAACTCCTGTTACTCTCATAGCTTCTATTCCATGCCTTTTTTCCTGTAGATTTCTATATACATATCACTACCTTTTCCCAAAAGATTTTACATGTCCATGTCTCCGAGGAAGATGTTGGTTTTCGGCTTTCCCACTCCTGACATTAATTTGTTTTATCTACTCAGCAAAAGAAATATCAACCATAAAAGGTTCTATATAGAACCGTAACATAAGTAGGAATGCAAAAGGAAATAGTGCTTGCTCAATTTTCCCTAAAAGAATCTTTCTCAGAGGTTATATCCCTGAATCCCTGGACATATTGTATTCATCAAGTACTTGTAATGGTCGGTACGCCTCGACGAATAATCAACTACCGACATGTCATCTTGTCAAAGCTGTAGAAGCTCTCAAGAACACATACCCCTTAACATTTTAATTCAAGAGACCCCTTCTCTAAGGAAGTTTCTCAAGTTCTGTCCATGGAAACTTCAACTCATTGTAAGATTAGGATAATCTCAACCATGTCATCGCCATGTTGATCCACATAGAAGGCTAACTTCTAGGACCACCATCTGATCGAGTCAAGCCCTGGATATATGGAAACCCGGTCTACACAACAAGCTAGTCCTTAGCTAAATGTGAGTCAAGCTCGCCTCATAACCTGAGTGGTATTTGTTACTGAAACTCATGTTGTGCGCTAAGTCGTTTTTCATTGTGTGCTGGAAGGGCTACTAGAAACTACTTCCTTATGGGTAGTGGTGCTACTGGTACACCACCAAAAGGTGTTATCACTGCAAGATGGCCCTACGCTGAGGCCTCATCTCTCGGTGGGCCTTCATCATGATATCTCACTAGAATCCTGGCTAGCTACCTATGAAAAAGAATCTTGTAATGAAACAGAAGTTCCACGATTAATAAGTTATACCTGGTGAGATGACTCAAAATAGATCAAAAGATAAACATTTCAAAAAAACACACAATCAGTGTTTTCATGTACCAAGTCGGAAATCATAATTCAGGGTCCTATTGTATGGATATGTCGTCCGCCACACCAACACTTGACTCAACGAACTAAAAACCAAACTCAAAACACTTAACACAGTTACCCTATTAAAAAGATCAAAAACACAGTTTTTCAGTAGAATCGACTCATCTGATACCACTTTGTCATGGCTCGTCCCCTGAGGCCCATTCCATGACTACTCCAAGCATTCCTTCCATAGGCCAGAGGTTTGAGACTAGCACCGAAAAGGCATGTCCCTAAAAAATGGGAAGGCATTTCCTTTAAACCTACAAACACACAGACCATGTACACAATAAGAAAATCCACGTAATATAATTGCTAAATGTAAATGTGTGAAATGAAGTAGAATGGGACAATATATAAACCCAACTAAAAGAAAGTATAGAAAAAGGGAAAACATCTCTTGAGGTCATCTTCCAAGGATCCAACATGAAGGGTAGGTGCATCTCATGAGTGTGGCTCTCCACATCAACCGGTCACCTATGTGCACTGCCTAGCCCTAGATTCCAAATCTTGGTCAAATCTGTCTATTGTCTTCCTAAGACACCACATTATGTTGGTGAAGCCCGTGCAGGGGTGAGTATATCAATACTCAGTAGGGACCCCAAGACCCTTGAAGTTCTCCCAGAATTCCACAAAGGAAAAACCATAATGCATTATCTCAGTCACAAAGAACAAAGAAAAAGATAGCTCACAGCAGGTATATTACATAAATAATAGGAATAATGATTATTAGTCATAAAGATAAATCAACATTATTACATTGAGAAGTTACACTAATGAACCACGAAGAATTTATTCAAATGTTGATCGTCATAAGGTCGTATGTCATCGATCCACACAAGGTCGTAATTTGTCAATCCACACAGGGTCATAAGTCGTCGATCCACATAGGTTTATAAGTCACTGATCCACGAAAGGCCACTCTAAGGCAAGAACTTTTATGGTCATGCTACTACTGGTCTACATAGTGTCGTGAGTCATCAATCCATAGAGGGTTGTAAGTCGCTGAACCACGACGGGCTGCTCTAAGGCTGGCCCTCATCCGGGCGTGCTACTGCTGATCCACATAGGGTCATATGTCGTTGATCCACATAGGGTCCAAAGTAACTAATGTTGATACACAAAGGGTCGCTCTTCACTTAACAGCTGGCCAATGATTCTCCCACATCGCATGCCTAATTTTCAAACGATCTACTCCTCAAGTCACCCGTCAATTTTCAACCGCCAATAAGTCCCACAAAGAAGTAACCTAAAAGAACACCTTTTTGTAAGGGTTCCAATGTGACACATGACATGTCAATCGAACACATGTTCTTTAAGATAAAGGAAATAGATATTTAGGGCCTTGATGGATTCAAGTATGATCGAACCCGGCCACACTCCAACTTCTACCAAAACTCAAGTGCAGTATCTCCAAAGGATTTCCTCATTAAGGGGGTCCTCACATCACTCACGGTGCATCAATCAGATACTCTGTTTGTGAGATACACCCAATTCAAAAAAATAGGGTTGATTAGGTCCTTGTCCAGTAGGGGTCCAACCCAAATAGCCTGTTGGGCCTGCTGATCCTGCCTAGCTAGCGGACCCGACCCGACTGGCAGGTCCACCCAGACCAGACGGTCTGGCCCGGCCGGCGGGTCCGGCCTGCCAGGAAGAACTCGTCTTGTATGCAGGCTGGTTTTCAGATTCACAGATCGGACATGGTGCGTCTTGTTCAGTCAGCTAACAGTGCCACCCCCTCTTTCATAATGGTCGGCTGGAGCCGGCCCTTGGTGTAACTGAGCAGCCCGAGCAACCGCTCCATCCCCCCCCCCCCCCGCGTGATGCGTCAGCACAGCGCCATTCTACTGCCACAGCTTGGCTTGCTACAGCTCATGCCACCACGACTCCTTCAAGCACCGCTCCCCCACACGGTCACCTCAGTCGTCCGCCGCCGCACCGATGGTGGCGTGCCGATGATTGCCTCCATCGTCCACCAGAGATGCTCATATGGTCCATTTTTCTTCCTATCTACGCCTACGGGCCTCCTGTGTTTCCACCTTCACTGTGAATCCCTTGGAAACACCTTGCCACCACATTGCCCGATCACGCACAAGAAATTTACATAAACCAATAATGGTGGGGGGTGTGGGCCTTGTTCAGAGCAGCCCGCACCCTCTGCATTAGCACTTTAAACATGGGGAAGAATATTAATAATTAAAACCCTATAATGAAACCCTACACAAACCTCCCACATTAAGGAATGGAATGTGGATCAGCCAATAGGTTGGTTGATCTATGTTATTCATAATATTAAAGAACAAGGAAAGGGGGAAGAATTAAGTACCTAAACTCCCTTCCTAGATTCAGTGGATTCCATTGTAAATGAAAGAATAAATCCTCATTCGAGGTCATTCATCAAAGTATGTTCCGAGTTCTCCAATGTTCATCAATCGATCACCATTCTTCATTGGAGGGTGACTTCATTGATGTTTTGTCATAGGTTCTTCTCTTGGGTTCACAATTCCCTTGCCAAGGCTTTGATTAAATAAAAGAAATCGCACCACGTTTCACTCATTAATATGGTTTACTAATGACCCTCAATTAATGTACCTTTATCCCCACGATCATTGTAGTTACACATCCCAAGGGTCCTACAATTAAAGGTCCCTTATTTATTACCATTCATTACACAACGGTCCCGCCAAATGCCGCTCAACGGTTGCAGAAATAATAAAATAACTCATTTATTTATTTTATTCTTTTTCTGTAATGTCCAAAAATTAACTTTCTTTCTAACCCTTGCCGGTTGATGTTAAGCTTCACCTTAGTGAATCCTAGCATTGTGAATTCAACGGTTCCCTCATTTTTCCAATCTGAGCACCGATTCAATTGATAGAAATACCTGATCGCATGTTTACTGAACGTACCTTAAAAAACGTTCAACAATAATTAACATTCACCCTCAACCTGCAACGGTCGAGGTTAAGCTCTACATAAGGGGAACACACCCTGAAGAACTCAATGGAACTCTCATATTTTCAATCTGAGTTACCATTTAGAAGTTATAAGGATTTTCCAATAAAATAATTGATACATAATTATTTTATTTACAACCAAAAACTAACTTCCATTGTTGGCATGTGCTGGACAATGTTAGTATCAAACTAAATAAAGAATACCCTCATGAGCTTAGTCGTGGTCTGGAAATTTTAATCAAAGTCATCGTTCATGATTTATAATAATTTAAAAAATAAAATATTTTTATTTAATATTTTTTTTTACGATTGTACCATTTTTGAAATTTCTCACCAGAGGCCTGCGCCGACTAAACTTAAGTCGTGCCTATGGTAAAATCACCATCCAGAATGCAATGGTGCTCTCAGATTTCTGATCCGGGCTCCCATTTAAGAGTTATTTTACTTTTTTATAAAAACCACTAATTCATGCTATTTAAATCTTATCATTTTTCAATGGATCATTCTGGGCACTTCAGACCTCCAAATCACGTGCTGTAAAATTTGGTGGTCTCAAAATAATTCCACATAATTTAAAAAATATACATGGAAGTTTTGGGACATTTCATAGTCATTTGTGGGATTTTCCCTCACATTTCATAAAAAATGTATATGCTATATAGTTCAATAATGAATTAGGTTGAAAAGGTGTAAGAATTATGTAGTGGTTCATGGTGGCAGTTATAGCCACTATATGGTCAGAGTCTCATTTTTATGACCACATATACTCTTCATACACATTTTAGGTTGTACAACTTTTCCCTTTTTAATTTTATTTTGTTTCACAAAATTACCTTTAATACTATCATGATAATATGTAGTGTTGTTAGAGGGTATTGATGAATATAGTACTCAATTTATAACTATTGAACAATATTATCATGTCAATGGATAAGGTTTTGATTATTGATAAAATTTTCTAAGTCATCTCAACTCTGTAATATTCTGACTCAGTGCTAGTAAGTTAACAACCCAAGCATGAGATATATGAAAATTACATTTATTTAACACGTGAAATGTTATAAAAATTGATGCCCAAAGACTTTATTACTTTAGTATATTTAGAAAATCAGAACACATTCTTAAAGCTCGTGAAAATATCGTCAACATTTATCCCAAAGATCTTCCCCATTTGTTTTTTACCTAAAATCATTCGTTATATCCATAGTAAAATAAAACATATAAAGGGTGAGCTCAAATTCTTAGTAAGGTTAAACTTGAAGAATATCAAACTAAACATAAACACAAGAATGTAAAAACTTGAACATGAATTTTGAATATCAAAATCATGAGTTGTAAAATAAATCTTGGAAGTTCATTATGGATAAATAATAAATGAACACAAACCATGATAAAATTATATTGACATAAAACATGGAATTATGGCACGGATATAAGCACAAAATATGATTTCCATTATAACCAATCCTTTATTTCCAAGACCATCACAACTGACAAAGTACATTACTGAATCAGGACTAATTTTCTTTCCATCCATGTATTACTGAATTATATTTACTTGCCCTTCCGGCCCTGTGTTACTAATTCGGGTTTACATGACGTTCTAGCCCTGTATTACGAAACCAGATTTTCATGTCATTCCAGTCATGTCTATCTAAAGAGATATAAATCCTTACCTAATTAATTAGAGGGATATATAGGTTTGACCCATCTCATAATGAAATCAATCTTACATGTGTTAAAAAAACATAAACCATTCGCTATATCATAACTCAATGAACAAAAAATTTGTTTCTTAAACAACATTCCTTCATTACATAATCTATATAAATTTTATTTCCATAATTAACACAATAAAATCATAGTAATGATAGGTATAGAAACCTAACCCTAAGTCATGTTAGATGGAAAATAATTTTGATAAAACAATTGAGCTTAATTCTTGAGGAAAATATCATTTTCTTCATCAAAAAATGTATTCTTTACTCAAAATGAAATGAAAATTTAAAAGAAAATAATTGATTTAAAAATAAACTTCAAATAATGTATAGGAAACTTCATGTAAATAAGGTGTAATGAAGACATAAAAATACTTTCATGTCATATAAGTTAAAAAAATTACATTTTTCTCATATTCTTTCCCAAAAAGAAAAAAATTACCTCATATGAAAAATGAATGAAATATTTCTTCCATACCATATATTAAAAGTAAAAATGGGTAAAATGAATTTAAACATATATAGTAGAATGGTAAACCTTTTATTAATTTTTTTTAGAAAACATGCACATAGATGATAAATATACCCTAGTAAGTAATTATGTGTAAACAATCTAAGATATTAATGAGATTGAAAAATTATCACTTGCCAATTTCTAAAAAATAAAATTGTAAAATAAATAAAATTATATACTTATAAAAATATTATATCTTTAATAAAATAATCATAAAACAATTCATGGTAAGAATAAACACCACACAAAATAAATAGGTGGTGTATAAGGAATATTTTTAATGGAAATAAAATCAAGATAAAATGATCCCTTACTGTTGGTCTGATTTCTTCTATATGTGTCTGAAACTCTTTTATAGTGGGTTTAAACATTTTATTAACATGTAATGTAACCATAATAATATTTATTATATCATATATTATTCACTTATAACTTTATATTACACATTTATTTATCAAATCCATGTTAAAGCAACATTTTATGTAATAATCATTTTATTTATCGTATGTGTTTTGACTTGTTATTCCTAATATAATTAAATAGATAATGATTTACATACTTCAAAAATGTAAAAAATTATTTATATATCATAAATATTTAATATATAAATATATATAATAGATATATTAATAAAATGCAATACAACGTCAATGGAGACGGTAGGTCCTACGTACGTACGAACGCTATTTCTCTTTCCTTATTTCATTGAATGGATGAATGTAAATGAAATATATATATATATATATTGAGTAGAATTATTATTTCGTATATTTAATTCTTAATATATATATATATTATAATAATTCTTGAATGGTTAATGTGGAGAATGAATCTCATCGCGTCATGGAGAATGTAAGCCATTCGTATGCACGAGCGATGATATCATTCCCTTAATTATTAAATGGTTTTTAGTTGGATGAAATATTAATTATATATAATAATTATAATGTTATATTCATTATTAAAATCCGTTATACTCATCATTATACCCATCCAAAAATGGTATTATTGAATAAAAATTTACACCACAACATGGAGTCGGTAAGTTGTGTGTTGGAATGCATGGTGATATTATTTTCTGTAGGATGGAAAAATGGATGTATATGGTTTTACAATAATAATAATAGAATCTCACCATGTATATGATACATTATTTATTCCTTTATTATGTAAATAACATAATAAGAGGAAGTAGAAGAAGAAACTAATTTTGAATGTATTGATAAAACAATTACCTCTTTTTCGAGTATCTCATTTTCATTACCACAAAAGGCCTCCATATGAAGGCTTTCTGCTCAATGTGTGTCATATAGGATGAATTTAAGTAATTTTTTAGAGGAAATGGTCATATTTTGGCTGAGAAAAATTACTTTATAGGTTTGATTAAAAGATAAGGAAAAGTTCACTTTTATAGGAGACGTGAGGGGAACTTTAGGAATGTCTTGAAATATTAAGTTATTATAAATTAATTTTCAGTTTATTATTTCTGAAAGTTGATTACTTTATATGATAATATGAGTATTGGTCTATTTACTCTCAACCAATAGGTTTTAGAAAATTTTAGGTCTCAACATTAACCTTATCTTTTATCTTTAACCTGTAGTTAAACACATTAACTCTTACCATGTATTCATGATTGTTCATAATATATAGTTACTATAGTTAAAATAAAATTCCAATAGGACCACATGTGGATCATTAATAACATTTTTAACATCATATAAGACAATTGGACGAATCTTAGACTTTTAGGACTATTATGTCATTTAATAAAATAGTATTTGTTTTAAAAACTCATTTATGTCAATTTTAAAACTATTTTGTAATTGATTTTTGTTAAAGTCCTAAAAACATTATTGCATCTAAAAAAGTAAATAAATCATCCCTCACATGTATATTTCATCTAAAAAATCATTTTATGGAATCAAAATGTTCAAATTGCATTTATTTTAATATTTATAATATCATTTATTTGAATATTTCATTAATATGGAAATCATAACATCATCATTATTACATAAATAAATTTATTTATTTATCGAATAAAAATTATAAATAAAATATCATGATGTAGTAAATATTTTTTTCTTTCTAATGTCTATTTATAGTCAAATATATCAGTTATATATCCCTATAATAAAATTTGTTTAGTAAAAAGATACATGTATATGTTATATTTCTCTATACTTTAAACTAAAAATTATAAAAGGTCATTAAGACTCCCAAGTGTCTCCATGGGGTCTTAAAATATTACTAACGATTCCCATGATCAGACATATATCATCCAATTATATTTTTACATGTTTTTGGGTAGTTTTATATTATTATAATTTTAATTGTTGCACTTATTTACCTGATTTACCCTTTAACCACGGTAAATAAAAATAATTACTAATGTTACTATTTTTAATGATAAAAATAAAGGTGAATATATACTCAATTTGGAAATTATAATTCCAAATATAGAATCCATTTTTCTAAATTAAAAACGCCGAATTGGCGTAAATTAATTTAAAATTAATTCCCATTGTCAAAACTCGTACACGAGTTTTAATGAAGTAAAATTTGTGAAAATATTGAAATATTTTTATATCCAATTTAAATATTAAATTACATATAATTACTAAAATTTTATTAAATGATAAAAAAATAATATACTACACTTTAAAACCAATTAAAATGATCATCTAACTATATAAATAAATTATATGGAAAGGCAGTTTTGAATTAAAATGTAATATTTTTCACTATTTATTAAAATATGAATTTCATCAGAAAGATACTAAAATTTCAACCATTTAAATATTTTATGTCCTCATTCCAAATAATATGTTAATTATGGAAAATAGAACTTATAAAACTATTAAAAACTATATTTAATAAGTGTCTCCATCAAAAGGTGGTAAAACTGTATTTGTTTAAAAAATACTTTTTTTATCTGAAAAAATGAATTTTTTCTTATATCATATCTAGAAAACAAATAAGATGAATTTAAAAAATTTAACTTAATATATTAAATATAAATTTCACTAATAAAATCTCTAAAGTGTGATTTTATTTATTTTATAGAATCACTTATTTTCACTTAAATTGTTTTTTAGAAGGAAGTCAATAATATTCAAACCCACCATTATATTGAATAGGTTATAATCTTTAGTTATCACTTATAATCGGTCTTGCATGAAATGAATTCTATCAAAACAAATTGAAGTTGTGTTTAATACAAGCCAATTATAGTGTTGTGTATAATGCAAGCTAATACGGTGTTGCGTATAGGGGAAGAAAATCTTGGTGTAGCATACAATAAAAGAAATCAATGAAATTAAAATAATCTTTCCCATAAAATCACAAGGTGTTTCATTATACCCTCTTAAAACTAATTTCTCCCTCAGAATTCATTGGGATATAAATGGTTCCAAACTTTAAAGTGTCTTTCATAAAAACCCAGATTGTAAAAATGAATAATAAAAATTATTTTTAAATAGAAATTTAGAAATATAATGGTTTCCCAAAGTAACACATCACTGGGTTTCCATATATAATAACATGGGTAAGAAGTGAAAACATAGATATGGAAGAAAAATATTACAATCAAGTTCTGAAGGATAATGATAGTGAACAATGTTTGGAAAAAGTTAACAATCAGAAAGCTATAAATCTGTGATGATTTATGGGGCCATCTGATTCATCTGATCAGAATGTACAAAGATAACATGTTTGGATTTCAAGATTGTAACACCTCAGAACTTTTATCTCATATAATGATAATATTGTGATTTTATTTTGTTTAAATTTCTTTATAAACAAACAAAACTTATGAGATCAACACAAGACTGTTTATTTTAACAAGACTCTGAAGTGTTTATAATGCACCAAGATCACAAGAAATAAATCTAGCCAAAAATTTCTATTAAAAGCCATATCAAAATTACAGGGAGACCAACCATAAAAATAAAAACCCCAAAAAGGTAATATGGGTCCTTAGGATCCACCATAACGAACATTAGTATGGCCAAATCCACAGCAGCTACATTAAGAACAAATGGAATGATGAGAGCCATTTTCTTCAATTGCCTTGAAATAAGGACACCCCAAGGAATGGTTTTATAAGGCATCAACTAGATGGTTTCCTTGGGGGACCGTTGAATTCTAACGGATATAATTATATTTGTTTTCCTTTTGGTGAATTAATTAAAAAAATTTAAGTATAATTTTGTTTCCCAAATATTTATGTTATGAATTGAACATTATAAAATGTCCTCTAATTATGAACTTTAAAATGACATGGTATAATATTTTGAAATACAATTAAGTGATTTTGAAATGAGATGAGGATTTCAAATGCCTTGTGAATGTTTCAAATATGTTTTAAATGTTTCCATTACTAATTCTTAAATGATGTTTTAATTAAACTATGCTTGATTTATTTTTATTTAAAGAATGTCTTGAGTTATATAATACTAATATAAAAGTTTTCATATGGATATATTGATATTATAATGTATGCATTATAACATTAGTGTTTATAAATAATTTTTTAGTACTCTTAGTTAAGAAAAAGTATAATTTAATTTGTACTCTTTAACCATTCAATGTTTAAGTAAAAGTCATGTTTAAATGATATTTTCTATATAGTTAAAATGAATATATTAATTTCTTTATGACTTTATAATTTCGGAAGGTGGATTTAATTAAAAAATAATCCCACTAGGGTTTTCCCTTTAGTCAGGTCAATGGAATCAGCTTGCGCTAGATAGCTTAGCCTAGCCCTTAGCCTCAGCTTAGGTCTGCCCGAGTTTGGGCATAGTTTCCCCGAACGGCACAGAGGAGTGCATGAGGGATCAGAGTGTGCCACCATGGGAACGAGGCTACAGGGAGGTAGGGGTAGTCTGAGGCCTGCGGGGGGGAGCCTATGTATAAGGCCCCCTTTGTGTGTGTTGTGATTTCTGAACATATGTCAGGAGTCTTAGGCTTATAAAGAGGCTTCCAACATCTCACCAATTTGATGTGGGATGGGGATTTTTGGTAAAAATGAGATCGAGGCCGTTGGATCATATCATGAGTGATCAAGACTGTCCATCTTGATCCGGGGCTCGAATTGAAGTCGCGGTATTCACTACGCTTGGTTTTTTCCAATCAATCAAACTTGGATTTAATCTGAGTCACCCATACTTTTAAATCTCACAAACATACCCCATCCATCAGATCAATCACTAGATTTTATTCCCCTATACCATATTCTTCCTCTCTGGCCTCCACCAGACCAGTACCCTACTCTCCCTCACTCTCTGTTTTACATGCCTGGGACCCCACTGGACCCCCCCCCCCCTTCAAGTGTTTTCCACAAGGACATTCCCCTGGTATTTTAATATACTACAGAAGCCTCAGATCAAATTAACGTTTCCTTAAAATATTATCTAAAATTCTAGTATAATATAGTTTATATAAGAAACCCTTTTCACCCCCAAGAACTGCTTGGTTCTTCCCCACTCAAATCTCCAACAAAGTCACTTGAGTCTTCCTGAGCCTCTCCTCCTCCTCGAAATAATTTAAGGGAATTTTATTGTTGCCTTGTCTTTTTTGATTGAGGGAATATTCATATACATGTATACTCATAAAAATATATATATAACCCTATGGTTCAGTTAAAACCTTCTCTTAAACAAAACCAAAGTCTCTTAAAATTTGTTTCTAAGAAGTATTATGAACTTGGGGTTGCATAATGCATACAAAACATAAAATATGTTCTATTTATATATACATATAAGGATATATATATTTTTGGTTTATATATATATATAGGTTTGATCATACAGTTTTGGGTGGAAACCCTCAAATACCTGACCCTAGGTCCTACAGATTTTGGGATTTGTAATTTTTTCAAACTTGAAGGAATAATTTCTTTCCTCATGGAATATATATAAATATATATATATCTTATATATCATAATATATATGTGTACATGTATAAAACCTTAGAGTTTTACACAAACGCCTTATGTCCGGATTTAAGATTTCTAAACTTTCAACTTCAAAGTTAATAAAGAACATTAAAATGCAGAGTTATATGTTGTATAAAACTTTTATATACTATAAATACCTTATTATGTATGTTCATATATATATAACCATATTTTTTTTAAATATCCTCCTTGATATTCAGTTTCAAGTCCTATATACATTGTGTTTCAAAGATGAGGTAGAATTTTTTTTATAGTCTCATATATACATTTATATATAGTATAAACGGTCTTATATAATGGTATAGTTTGTGTATCTCACCATCTAAACTAGTTCTAAATCCTTCAACATTGAACATCTAAGATTAATGGATGTTTTTGTTAAATAAGTAAGTGGAAACTATATTTTGTGTAAGACCCATTGGTGTACTCGATTATACATGTGAGATATTCATGTTTAAATAAGCATATAAGAACATACATAAGTATTTTAATAAGTAAACCCTTTAAATTTCACTCTATGGTATTAAATTCAAGAACCCCCGTTAATTTTATGTCATATGGGTGTTATTAGGATTTTGGTATTTGTGGTGGTTGAGTTTCTTGATTTCTATTTTTGACATTTTGGTGTAATATACAAAATCATTTTAACAATAATTTTTTGAGCATCAGAAATATTCAGACCAGACATGGAATGATTGGTTTACATTTTAATAAATTATGCATCCATATGAAATTCCAATATGTAATTGATTTATATGGTTTTAGAATTTATCATTATATGTGACAAAATTTGTATTTCTTTTATTGAAATAGTTGTCAGTACATATTCCAAATCTACTTATCATTTTACCATTCAGTGACACAGTCATGTTGTTGATAGACATTTTGTTAGCATCTAAAAGCTTGATTCACTTTATATATGTGTAAATGTTAAAGGATGATATTTATTTACTGTGACCAAATATCGATTTAGTCCTAAATTGTTCAAAGTTTTATGGGGCACTTTGAATAATATGAAATTTGAAATTAAATATTAAAAGTGGTATTAGAAATTTTTAATATATGACCTTTTGGCATATGAGGAATGTATAGACTCAGTATAATGGGTTGGGGGCCGAATAATGAAATCCCCTTGATGCATCGATAGTTCTCATGAGACAATCAGGTTATGGCACAAGGCCACTGAAATTTCAGTCCATGGCACGAGGCCATTAACATTTTAGAGTCTTGACAGGGTCTGATATTATAGGTTCCCTCATTCTGTGTATGATAATTATTTAAACATGTTGATATTAGACTAGTGGAATATCCATGGTTAAGAGCCAGTACATATTAGTATCAGAAAAAGTAAATTCTTATGGCATTGTGTATGCTTAGCACTCAGTGAATTAGTAACCAGTGTATGAAATTAATGTTATTACCTTTACGCACAACTTTGATTATTCATTACTATTAGTTTTAAATTTTTACCTACATATTCATATGTCATATATATTTATAATTTCTTTTACTTTTTACTCCAAATGAGTATACTGATAATTGAATCATGTTCCCTTGTAATTCTGTTAGCATGATTCTAATTGTTCACTTTAATTATTATGATATGTTACATGTGTTATAGATTTTTTTAAGAAAAATGTTTTATGTAAAGTTTTGAAGAGTGTTTTCAAAAGTTTTAATTGGTTATTATGTTTTTTTAAATCTCTTACTAAGCATTGTTATGCACACCCTACATTTTTTATTAAAAAATTTCAGGTATCAATTTAGGCTAAAGAAGTATGACATAAGTGGCCAGTTTCACAGAACCTGAACTGAATTTGATTCTCTATAATGGACATGGTTTTTAATTTATCTGTGCATGTTTTTGTTAAAAATTACAAATCATGATTCAAGGCACTGAATCTGTGTATTCTGGGGTCGGGGTCGTTACAAAGATAATTTTCCTAGACTTGAAGAAAATGAGAATAAGTACTTACTTGATTTTAGTAATATCTCACAATTGGTCATTCCTTGAAAAATTTCCACTTCACCTCTAATTCAGTGAAATAAAGTTGAATATTTTATTGTTGAAATGTTAGTAGATCATGCGATGGAATGATATGTCATTCCATCTGTCTTAACAAAAAGGTTGGGACAAGTAATAAAATATACATTAGTCCACATATAGTGATATAATACATTAATATAATAAACATAAACTACAATATAACTTATACTATCCATAAATGGATAACACTACAATCCTTCCAAACACCAAAAATATAAAACTTTAGAATAAGGTGAACTAAATTGATTTATCATCTATATTATGTATCTCATAAGGTTGTTCTTGGTTTCCACATTCCAAACATGTTAATACCTTAATCATGTACTCTCTTGAAATATTATAATAACATGAATTACCATAGAACCTTAGTGAAAACATGAATTTTGTAAAAATTAACTATTTCCAAACACTAAAAATACAAAAAATCTCTATACTCAAATCATGATATCACTTTTTACTTATATAAGTCATGAGGTCATTAATACTATCAAAAATCTCGTTATCTCCTTATCCCATCATTATGCACATATCATGAATTTTCCAAAAATATATAAACAACTTTTATTGGTTACCAGTATCATTCAACATATACATTATAATATTTAAGGAAAAAATTGTGTAAAAATCCTTAAATGTTTCTTTATTCCATAATACAATAAAATTACTTATATAACATTAATCTTGATAACCATGTAACCATTCCACTATCTTATTAAAACATTGACCGAGCTTAATCATTTTATTCCTTAACACTTCATTCACCTCATATATCATATATATTCTCTTCATCGGCATCAACATAAATACTACATATATGACCATGCAGATTCTCTTCATGAGATTTTCTGTTTGGGAATCGATTTTCATAATTCCTATACATTCCAAATTTAAATCATTTAACCATATTTTATGTCATTAAAATACCATTATCCTTGTCCATTATGTTAAATAAACCTTTACCTTTGAAATTATTGTCTTCATGTCCGCCTTTTCCACACGAAAAGAATTTTCCCATACCATTGAAACATTCTACTTGATGCCTCTTCCCATATGATTTAAATGAGGAATATTGAATTTTTTTTATCTATAATCACTAAGAAACTCCATATTTATTTTATTATATGGGTCAAGAAACTCACTAAAGTTAAAATTATTGATCATATTATGATATTTCTGATTAGGAATAATAACTATGTATCACCTTCCAACTCCCATTTCATTTGGTTTCTCATGAATTATATCATTCCATTGTCTATCATATTCTCCATTAACATATATCCTAATGTTTCTAGCCCTTTTCTAAAACCCAAAAAAAATAGTGTGAGTGGAAAAATCATACTTGTAAAACAACATAATCAAGGGGAAGTACTTTCAATCTCTAATATATTAGGTTTAATCCTATGTTATTCATGATCATTACCATAATTCTAGGATTGTAACCTATAGTTAGACTTTCCCTTGGGGACATCCCTATACATACCATAAAAATATCTCTAGGTATCTCACTAAATTTTTCACATCCTAGATTCCAATGTTTAACTAAACCTTCATTTTGATACCAACTCTAATGACCCAACATTGATGTACATGGATATTACATTTCCATTGCGAAATATATAATATATTTCACAAATAGACTCCCAAAGACCATAACAGTTTAGTGTATTTGGAAACTCGGAACACATTCTTCTAGCTTGGTGAACGATCTTCAACATCTCCCATAATGATCTTCCACATTAGTTTTTCTAAATAAAACCATTCTTTATATCCTAGGGAAAAGATAACATAAAAAGAGTGTGCTAAAATGCTCAATAAGGCTAAAAATGAATAACATCAAACATAACGTAAACATAAGAATGTACAAACATGAACATAAATTTTGAATATCTAAATCACGAGTCCTGAAATAAATCTTGGTAGTACATAAGGAATAAATCACAAATGAACCCGAACCATGGTAAAATAAAATTAACATAAAACACTAAATTCTAGAAAGAAAATAATCACATAATATGATTTCCATAGTATAAAATGAATTTATTCCAGTAACATCATAGTGGAAAAATTCCATTACTAAATCGGGTATACTTTTCGTTCTATCCATGTATTACTGAACTAGATTTACTTGTCGCTCCAGCCATGTATTACGGAACGAAATTTACATGCCATACTAGCAATGTACTACTGAAAAAAAAAATTATTTTCTAGTCATTTCTATCCCAAGAGATATAAATATTTACCCAATTCATTGTAGGGAGATATATGTCCCACTCATCTCATAATGAATACATTTGTACATGTGCCACAAAAACGTAAACCATTCACCATAGCATAAATCAAGGAACAAAAAATTGGTTTCATCAACATCATTTCATCATAGCATAATCCATATGAAATTTCATTACATTATTAACACAATCAAATATTATTAATCATAGTTATAGATACATAACCTAATGCCATCATAGATGGAAAATAATTTTGATAAAACACTTGAGCTAAATTATTGAGGAAAATATCCTTCTATATTCAAAAAATATTTTCATTTCTCAAAATGCCGTGAAATTTTTTTAAAAAAAAAATTAATTTGAAAATAAACATAAAATAATTTCTAGTATTATTCATGGAAATAAGTTGTTATGAAGACATAAAAATCCATCGATGCTGTATTAGATAATAAAAAGACATTTTTCTTATACTCTTACTAGAAAATTCAAAAAGGTACCTCGCATAGAAAATGAATGAAAGATTCCTTCCATACCATGTAGTAAAATCAAAAATGGGTAAAAATGTATCCAAAAGTAAATAGAATAATTTTAAACCTTTTATGAAAATATTTTTAGAAAACATGAACATCGATTATAAATATACCCCAGAAAATAATAATGTATAAACAATCTTAGATAATAATGAGGTAACAAAATTATCCCCTACCAATTTATAATCAATCCAATAATAAAATAAATAAAATTATATACATATTTAAATATTATATCATTCATAATAAGAATAATAAAAACATTAATGGGAATAATAAACACCACACAAAAGAAATAGTTGGTGCATAATGCATATGTCCCACATAAATAAAAGCGAGACAAAATAATCCCTTGCCTTAGGTCTGATTTTTCAATATATGTATAAAGAAACTATATAGTGGGTATAAACATATTAATAACTTGTAATATAAGCATAAAAATATTTATGACATCATATATTATTCACTTATGACTTTATAGTACCCGTTTATTTATCAATTCCATATTAAAACAACATTTTGGATAATTATTATTTTATTTATCATACGTGTTTTGATTTTTTATTCTTTATATTATAACATAGATAATTATTTAATTACATACAAAATGTAAAAAATGTTATATAAATCCTAAATATTCAGAATATAAATATTTATAATAGATAAATTAATGAAATGGAATACATCGTTCATAGAGATGGTAGGTCATACGCACGAATAAACGCTATTTTGGTTACCTTATTGAATTGAATCGAATAAAGTAAATGATATATATATATATATACATAAATATAGTAGAATTATTATTTCATATATTTCATGCTTATTTATTTTATATATATTATAATCATTCTTGAAAGGATAACGTGGAGAATGAATCTAATTGTGTCGTGGAGATAGTAAGCCGTACATGCGTATGAGCGGTGATATCATTCCCAGGATAATTAAATGGTATGTAATTGGATGGTATATTAATTATAAAGAATAATTATCATGTTATATTCATTATTTAAATACATTATAATCATCATTATACCAATACAAATTTTGTATTTTTGAATATAAAATTACACCACGATGTGGAGATGGTAATGCGTACGCACACACGCACGGTAATATTGTTATTTATACAATAGATAAAGGGATTTATAAGGTTTTTCCATAACTATAATAACATATCAGAATGTATAAAATTATATATTTATTACATTAGAATATAAGAAACATAATAATATGTAGTATAACAAGAAAATAATTTTGAAAGTGGTGATTAAACAAATACCTCGTTTTCGAGTATCTTATTCTGATATGCACAAAAGGTCTCCTTAAGATAGCTTTCGGCCCAATGTGTGGCCTCTAGGATGAAGTGACTTAATTTTAGAGAGGAAATGGTCAGGTTCTGGCTGTTAAAAAGTTCTTAAGCTGTGTGATTAAAATAAAAGAAGAGTTTCCCTTTTATAGGTGATGTGAGGGGCACTTTAGGATTGTCTTGAAATATTAATTTATTAAAAATTTATTTTTGGCATATAAAGTCTCTAAAGGGACTCATATTTAGAATGAGATGAGTATAAGACGAAATACTCTCATCCAACAGGTTTTAGACATTTTTGGGTCACAAAATTAACAATATCTTTTAGCTTTAACCCTTAGTTTAAACTATTAACTCTTACCATGTCTTCTTATATTTTCATAATATATGGTTACTATAGTGAGTATAAAATTCCAAGAGAACCAAAAATATATCATTAATGAAATTTTAAACATTATATAAGTTAGTCTGATGAATCTTATATTTTTAGGATTATTATATCAATTAATAAAATAGTATTTGTATTAAAAACTCATTTATGTCAATTTTGACACTATTTAGTAATTGATTTTTGTTAAAGTCCAAAAAACATGATTCTTTAAAAAAGGTCATTAAATCATCCCTAAAAGTGAATTTAATGCAAAAAATTATTCTATGGGATAAAAATGTTTAAATTAAATTTATTTGAATATTTATAATATCATTTAGTTTAATATTCCATTGATAAGGTAATCACATCATCACCATTATGTCAAAAATAAATTTATTTACTTAATATATACATATTATAAATAAAATACCATGATGTATTAAATATTAATAAATTTCATGTTACTAATTATAGTCAAAGATATCAGTTATATAACCCTATATTAAAATTGATTTAATAAAAGATACTTGTTTATGTTAAATTTCTCTTTACTTTAAATTGAAAATTATAAAAGGTCATTATCACACCCAATTGGCTCCATGGGGTAAAAAAATCGACTCAAAGAAGATTAAGGTTGGCTATATCTCGTACAATAGGATTATTATATGTGTTAGGGTAATTCTATATTATTATAATATTATTTTTTATCTTATTTACCTTATTTAAATTATAACCATGGTAAATGAAAATAAATATTGATGTTACTATTCATAATGTCCATAAATAAAAGGTAACTATTTAAAAAATTGGGGCCTTATGATTTCAAATATAGAATCCATTTTTATAAATAAAAAACAAATAATTTTCAGAAATTAATTTAAAATTAATTCCCAATGTCAAAACCAAAAAGCTCTTTTTTTGAAGTAAAAACTATCAAAAGATTGACATGCCTTTATGTCCAAAATAAATGTGAAATTACTTCCAAATGAAAAAATTTTATTAGACAATAATAAAATAATCCATGTACAATTTAATTATAATAAAAAATATTATCTAACTATATAAATAAATCAGATGCAAAGGAAATTTTGAATTAAAATGACCAAATTTTTACAATTCATTAAAATATTAATTTCATCAGAAAAATACCAAAATTTCTAACAAGGTAAATTTGTATGCCCCACATAAAATTAAGAAGTTAATTATTTAAATAAAACATATAAATTTGTCAAAAACTATATTTAAAAAGGGTTCACCATCAAAAGGTGGAAAACTAAATTTTTCTATAAAAAAATTCTTTAATCCATGAAAATTGAATGTGTTATTATATCATATCTAGAAAAATATAAGATGAATTTAAAACATTAAATTTAATATATTATATATATATTTCACTCATAAAATCTATAAACTGTTATATTTTTATTTTATAGACTCACTTGTGTTCATTTAATTAGTTTTTTAGAAGGAAGTTAATACTATTCATACTCGCCATTATAGTGTTTGTTCTAATATTTTGTTATCACTTATACACGGTCAAGTGTGAAATTAATTCTATCAAAATAAATTCAAATTATTTGTCACAAAAGACAAGAATTTAGTTTCATATACTAAAAGCTAATACAGTGTTGCGTAAAGTGCAAACTAATCTTGGTGTAGCGTACAACACATGACATCAATGAAATTTAAAAAAATTAATCTCATAAAATCTCGGGGATGTTACAAGTATCTTGAACCTAATATATCGGAAGTAGTTTTGTAGATGAACTATTATAGAACATCTATCCTGTGAGGGTCCCCAGTGGGTCAATTCTTGTTATTTTATGTTGCACAAATAGTACCCATCCTAAACATAAGTCATGAAAATGTAAATATCTATTTTTACTTATTAACTAAAAATAAAAAACTTGATATATTCCATGGTTTTAAACCAATAACATATTGTATATT
The DNA here is from genome assembly GCA_963277665.1 of Viscum album. Classification (NCBI taxonomy): domain Eukaryota; kingdom Viridiplantae; phylum Streptophyta; class Magnoliopsida; order Santalales; family Viscaceae; genus Viscum; species Viscum album. The sequence goes on along the minus strand of CAUJRU010000136.1, from coordinate 493,038 downwards.
AAATGACATTTACTATACAGAACATGAAGAATAAAAAAATTGAACAGTGGGATGATATGATATAGATTCTTTAGAATACATATGGTATCAAAATATTTTTTTATTTATTTGGAAATTTTTTATAATTGATTATGTTTTTCTGAATTAGACATTAGGTTAATTTAGACATTTTGAATATAATTTATATATATATCTTTATATAAGAGAAATTACTATATGTTATAAGTAAAGTATTAAATTGGTAGATGCATATTCTATAGTAGAAGCATATTAATTTATATTTACAGATGTTGTGAAGGAATAGATTTTTCCTATGGGGACATTGAAAAATCATAGACAATGTCAAGATGATGGGTTGAAATTTTTTGATTGAATGATTGTGATTCGGTTTTCTATAAATTCTACGTATCATTCATAGGTGAAGCGCACAATGATAATTTAACACTCCACTGTGATTTTATTGATGTGAAAATTGATGAACATATGTATAAAAAAATGTTATCATAATTAATAAGATATAGAGATAGTGTTTTTATTTTGGTACGTACTGAGGTGTTGGTGTGACTTTATTGTTCTAGGATGGTCAGAATCATCATGGGGAAACTATTTGGTTTAAAATAATGTCTAGGAAATGCAATAATACATATAAATGATAATGAAAAACCAAGTAGTAAAGCCTATCAATTTAAACTTACAATAGAAAATTTAAGTTTTTTTATAATAAAACCATTTCCTATTATATAATTTCTTCAAATTAAATAGGATATCTAAAATAATAATTTTTGATCAAATGATGGTGATGGTGTATATGTTGCAAAAATGTCTGGACATCTACAAGATATATATTTCATATTATCCATAATAGTGGAAAGAAATCATATCACACCACAACGAATTAGTTATAAGGAAGTAGTGTGGATGAGAAAAATGTTATGTATTTTCCCTAATAGATACATATGAATCATTCTTTATTATATTTTTTTGAAAAGAAAATGTGTAAGGATCTTTAGGATAATACATATTATTTGTTTCCATATGTTTCCAAAATATGAAATAGTTTACTAGAAATGGGAATTTAGGTGGTTTATTTATTTGACTAGTTGTGGTGGGGCCCATAAAAATATGATCTACATTGAATCACTCTCAATAGATATCCACTGATAGATAAATGTGATGTAGTAGTTATACACTTCTATTTTTTTAGGTTGAAATGAAGTGTCTCATATGACTGATCATTAATTGTAATAAAATTCGTATTCATTTAAATAATTTCAATTAGTGATCCCCTCCTGGAGTCAGATTCACATCTAATCCACTTTAAAACTTATATTGTTATATTTTATTCATTTATTTAAATATTTTTCCTTGGGAATTGTTGTTTTGTAAATTTGTGAGGTGTGAATTTTAGTACAATGAAGTTTCTATATTTTATCTTCTATGTTTCAATAAATTTTATAAAAATATCATATTTATATTTTTTACCTCCCAATATATTCCATTTCATAAATTATGGTATTTTAAAATCAGTAATGAGTCTAATATGAGGATAGGGTTTTATCCAATTTACAAAATTATTCTAAATGTTTGGTGATATTCTAAGAAAAATTCACCAACCCTTCCTTATTTAGATGATGTTTTTTCAGAAAATTATATTGGAATATCTTTGGTAGGACCAGGGATCAATAGATTCTTCACCACATTACTGTAATATCTCATGTTTTTTAAAATAAATGTTTTTCCAAAAAAACAATTTTAATATCTCTAAGTTTATTTTATGCCAATAAATAAAAAATCACTCTATTCGAATTTTATTAATTGAATATATATATATAAATATAATATAATCAATATAATATTTAACAATCATCTGATATGTTTTGTAGACATGATATAAAAACAAATCCAATATTCCCTCATAAAACAAGTATTTTTCAAAAAGATAGTGGTGCCACATATAAATGGAAAACATGTGTTAAATATATTTTTGGAAACATTTATAAGTACTATTTTTCAAAATAAACATATTTTATGAAATAATAGTATAAAAATAATAATTGGTTGATTTTTTTTTTATAATTTTGATGTTGGGATGAATATTTAATAAATAATGCTTTTTAATTGAGAACTAAATTTTCATCAACTTTTTTTATAGTGATAGACTATATTTTCAAATGGTTTTAAAATATAATTAAAACAATTTTATATCATTTAATATGACTTATTTCCTTGGAATCAATTTCAAATTGAAATTGGATGTTCAATATTTGTCAACATTTGAATATTTTTACTTTGAAAATTCATTTTATCATTCCATCAATCGGATGAGTTTTTAAGGATTTTATAAATTGTAAGTGTTTTTAATTTTCAAAAATTGATTCCATATTTTTAATAACAAGGTTCGAATTTAGTAAGTATGTATCTTTTTTGGACAGTATGAAAAGTTACTATAGAAAAAAAATATTACCATGGATAAGGGTTAATCTCGTAATAGAGGGTAAAAATAATGTTATAAAAACTATAAAAATTTCATTGCACTTGTAATATTTTTATTATATTATTATCATTCAGCCTTAAGAATTAAAGGATCTATTTTGTGATTATTTATTTTATTTTTGGTGAGAATATAACCTTTATTATATTAGTTTCAATGAAATGTAAATATTTTTCATACTCTCATTATTAAATAGTGATGTATTATTAATATGGGGTTACATGTTGGATATGTTAGACTATAAATTTTATTTTGAAAGATGAAATTATTAATTACATAATGGTAATTTATTTTAAATTTTTTGATACATTAAATACTGTAAATGCTGACATAATGATGATGTATTAATTGTTTAATTAATTGATGAATAAAAAATAATATTACAAATAATAAAATACATATATTTTGGAAGAGTAAATGACATACAATAATTATATTGATTACATAGAAATTTGATTTATGTTTTAGAATTATTGGTCCAAATTATATTAGGATTTTTATTTTTTAGAAGGAAAAATAATGAATAGTATCAAAATTGAAATTAATGATATAATAAATAAAATTATATTTTATTAAATGATATAAAATATCTACAAATATAGAATTCCAAAAACTAATTTATATGAGGAATAAAATTTAATCCATGACTCATTTATGGTTACTTTTCCATTTTATTGTAACCATATTGACCATCAAAGTGTGAAAAAACTTTGTAGCCATGGTAAGAGTCTAATGGTATAAATAATGTTTAAATACAAAAGATAAGGGTAAGAATATGCCCTGAAATTAAGTAATTTTTTATGAATATTATTATTTAAGTACAACCACATTATCTGAATATACTTTTTAATGGACACTATTCTATGAAAATAACATATATATTATTTATGTAAATGATAGTTTCAAAATTTCACTCTATTTGAATCTATTGTGATTTATGTCCCAATATAGATACAATATCAAGATATAAATTAATATAAATAACTGTATTGATATAAATGAAATTTTTTTTCATTATATAACATTATTTTTAATTTTTAGAAATTATATATTTACCTTTAAATCGTCATCATTCTTAAAAAGGTATCTATTAATTAACAAAAAAGTGAAATAATTGATTTTAATAATTTTAAATTTGATATATATTGGTTGTTTAAATGTGTATAAAGAATTTTATAGATATATAATATATATTATTTATGTTTAAATGAAATATATTGGAATTATGACTTTTTCTTGATGTATTTAGAGTCAAATTAAATGAATATTATCAAATTTTAAGACAATGATATTTTATTGAATTAATAAATTATAAACCTTTTTAAAAATCATATAAATATAAAATATTCACAAAATGGGATAATTTATGGTCTCTAATGTCTTACCATATTCATTTATATTCCATTTTTATTTTTTGTCTATAGAATAGAATTATTATATTTTAATATTATGAAGACATCCAAGAATTCGCTCCCCTCTTCTATAAAAGGGCACCAATTCTTCTCAGTTATTCACAAATATAAACATATTTTTTGCCACCAAATAATACCCATATCCCTTCTTATAATTCCCTTTCAAATTAAATAGACCTTATTGCAGGTATAACAATAATATAGAGATTTTAAAGTGTTAATCAAAGGAGATCATTCGAAGAAGTATTGTTTTAAATTAGAAGTTTTAATTTTATTTGTTTTTCCAATTACTTAAAATATCATTATATAATGATGAAATAATAAATATAGTATCATAAATATACTGATATGTTATTATGTTAATATCATCAACTATATCCATCTCATTTTTTATCAAATGGAAAAAAAGAATTATTTATTTGTGCGTAAGTATGAACTATCACCTCCATAAACCGATATAATTCATTTTTCATCACAGTCTCTCAAGAAAATTTATAATGATGTAATTAATTATTATATTTTATATTTATGAAATATTTTTCATTATTAATATAATAATAAATCATTTACATTCATACCTTTCCATGCACAAGAATATGATAATTTTGTTCATGCCTATATGTGAACAATCACCTTCGTGAAATGATGTGATTAATTTTTAATCACCAAATTACATGTTGATATGAATTAGAATATTTTCATTATTAATATTATATTAATTATATAAATAAAATTATTGAAAGATAATGTGATACACACCTTTTTTCTGATTCGGCGATGGAATGACCAAACCACATTTGATCTGAAGTTTCATGGAAAACCAATCATCGGAATTGAAGCTGAATGACCGATGGTGAAATTTGGAAGAAAAAGACAGGTTATAGAAAACCCTGATACACATAGAATGTATTCCCTAGTGTGTTTCTCCAATAAATGGAATCAGCATATACCCTTGGAAGTACACCGACATAAGGTGGAGTACACGAGTTTCCTACACTACATGTACTCCCCCACATGGCCTCTCCTAGACCAGGCACCTGGGCTACCCTGTGTAGTAGTACATGGGCATAGATACATGGGATGATGCCAAGTACTAGGACCTGGAATGAGTACACAGTCAGAACATGGATACAAGGACTTGGTGTGTAACCTATTAACATGTTGTGTACTATTCCACTTGGCACGGGTTGACATGACACATTCTATTCTACATGGGCAGTACATATGGTCATGAAACATGGTGTTTAGCCTGACTACACTCCATGTACCCCTTTCTACATTGCTTGAATCTCTTATCCATATTATATTGGACAAGTTTGTTTAGGGTTCATTCCCTTTACTGTTTCCCTAATCATTGCTACAAATAATTTCATACTCTTAGGACTTTGATCTTTATGAAGGACTTACTGGATAGAGTTGTTGGATTCTCTACCCCAAGAGGCTTGTCGTTGGATTTTATTTTCATATTTGTTACCAAGGTGGAGTGTTTGGTATCGATGTGACCAAAAATATGTGAGCATCATTCCGCTACTTTATAGTGCTAATACAGATGGAGTTCATGGTATCACCCCATGGACTTGGCAGTGATCCTCATCTATTTATCATACTATTATCTGATCTATCAGAGTATCTCCCTCATGACAGTACCCAATGAGCTCTATATCTTGAACAGACATCATCAGCTCTACCAGACTTAAGAATGTGTTCTCCCAGATGAGTTTTATATGGGATCCTCAAGATCAAAATCTATGGATGAAATAATATGGTTGTTTTTTACCTCTATAATTTATTTATTAGATTGAGTATATATGGATATTCTTATTATATGTGTTTTAAATGTATAACTGTGTTGATCTCACTATACTTTCCTTTATCATATTGCTTTGTGGTTTCAGGGCATCCTACTATGTATTGTTATACTCACCCCTGCATGGGATTTTCCCGCACATATAATGTCTTATGCATATGGTGGACCTCTTTATTGAGTCCTAGGTAAACTATGACTACACGGCACTTTTTGATATAGAATAGGATGAGTTCTGTTCTAGTGGTGTTCGGATAATAGGGACAATACATTTATATACAAGTTATACATGTGTAATAGTTTATTTGTGGTGTGAATGTATTCTATCCCTATTTAAGTTGCATTAATTACTGTTGTACTCTAGTTGTGGGAAACATTTTTATGCATGAATTAGTTTTTTATTGGATTTTACATTTTATCATTTTGTGTGCTTGGAGATGTGTCATGTTTGCAAGTACATAAGAAATTCCCCCCCCCCACATTAGTGATATGACTTCATGATGCTAGTCACCAGCCCATGTCCTATTTGAGGGGGAGGGATTAGAAAGTCTCCTCATGGGCCCTACTAAGATGGGTTATGAAAGAGTGGTATCAGGGGTGATCAGTTCTACATCAGGACAAGACGTTTGTGAGATTGGTTTGGTGTGACAATGTTAAGTGTTTCAAGTTATGGATTTATACCAAGGACTCCAATGTTGGAGCAACAACTGACATATATTTTCTCCAGGACTTTGATGAACATTTTTTTACTTAATACATGATAACATTTGTCTAGGGGAAAATAATTTTACATGCATCATATATGAATGGGTTGTGGTTTCCAAGTCCTTATTGAGTTAGACGTCTAGATATATTCATTGATCGTGGTACATCTTGTTTTCTTTTAGGATGATTATATCATGTATACCAGCTAGGATTCAATAAATTTATCAGTAGGATGACCCCCTTAGTGATGTGGCTTCAATATAGGGACTAGTTCCCAATATGTTACTCCATGTGGTGAACCAGCAATTCTTCAACCTATAGAGAAACATATAGTACCTTCAATGCAATCAAATGTGGTTCACAGTCTGAGATCACTTCATGAGTTATAGTGGAAGAGATCCCTCATGTTTGTAGTTGAGGCCAACCCATATGTGGTTGAGGGTTGTCTTTAGGTGTCGACCCAATTTTTCCATCTCATCAGGACACCAAAAAATCAGATGGTGGTCCTGGTGGAGAGCATTCTACACGGATTAGTGGGATGATGGTGGGGTTTGGTTATCCTAACATACGATGAAGAAACATGTTTGTGGATTGTATTTAAACACCCCTTTATAGAGTAGTTATAACAAGTTATACTGAGGGAAGTGTGTATTCAGAAGATTCTTCAGATCCAAAATGGAATCATGTCAGTAGATGATTATTCATCAAGGTTATCAAACCATTCCAGGTACTCTATGAATATGATTTGAGATTAGTTCTATAGGACTCATACCCTTATATAACTTCTATGTAGACACATCCAAGACAGCCTTATCCCTCTACGCATTCCTAATAATGCTTGAGTCTTGAGCTATCTTTTGTGGTTGAAAAATAATTGTATAAACAAATAAATCCAGTAATTACCAGTTGTGGGAAAGGATTAGAGAACTCGATAGTAGGGAGCCAATATAAGTCCTATGGACATGGATGTGGGATATGTTTTAGGAGGAGGTCCTATGATATAGGATCAGTAGTTTAGAGGCGACAATGTGGGTCAAGCCATCCTATAGAGAGGATGTTATATTCATCTGATGGCATGGGACATCTCAATTGATATTGACCAACCCTCCATACTACTGACATATAGACTATGGATAAACCACTAGGGGAGAGAGGGTGATAGGAGTATGATGATCATCCATGTGGAAGATTTGGAAGAGGAGATGGGAGAGTAGAAGGTGGTCGTCAATGTTTTGACTTGTTAACACCACCATCCCCAGGTGGTCAACGACAGGATCAGGGAGCTTGAGGACAGGGGAGGTGACTGTAGCTACAGTCGACACTTATGACCAAAGGGCTCCATGAATGATTCAAGGTATGATATGAGTATTTTCTACATTAGTTATTGTACTGATATAAACTCATTCAAGTCATTCCTTTCTCTCCACATGCCATTTGAGATACCCAGAGAATTGGTTTGAACCATTGACTCGATCCTTACGCGTGGGGACCCCTACTAGAGGAGACACAATGATCCCACCCTAATTCTTATAGTGTGACCTGACCCTTGGAGGTGAGAGTTTCAATTGGATCCTCTTGGTATCAGCGTTCAAGCCTTATGACATAATTCTTTCAATGGATTGGATATCTAGTTCCCATGCACATATTAACTATTTTATGTGAATGGTGTGGTTTGTCTATAATGATGGAATAAGGTTTACCTATATCGGTGAAATGGAATCCCTGGTATTGTAGGATTTACTCATGCATAGGAGGGTGCCATCGATTACTTATCAATTGGATATCCTAACCATTGATGTAATGGATGTTCTGAGTTTCTAATTTCCTACATTATTAGCAGAGTATGATGATGCCTTTCATGAAGACTTTTCAGGTTTACCTCCCTTCTAGAAGATAGAAAAATGTATTGATATACACCATGGGATATCACCAATATCTATTCCATCATAACAGATGGCACACATAGAGCCTCATGAACATAGTGTACCATTAAAGGACTTGTAGAGTAAGGGATTCATGAGACCTAATGTTTCACTCTAGGAAGCCCCAATGTTATTTTACAATTAGGAAAATGGGAGCTTGAGTTTGTCTATGGACTACTTGTCCTTAAACTAGTTGATAGTGAAACATAAGTATCCATAACCAAGGATCTATGAAATCATTGATTACATAAGAGAGGCATGATAGTTCTCTAACATTGACCTCAGATCACACTATCAGCAAATGCTTGTACGTGATGAAAATATACTGAATTTGATATTCAGATGTCATTACGATCATTATGAGTACTTGGTGATGCCATATTTCCTTAAGAATTCCTCAATAGTGTTCATGTGACTCATGAACTAGATCTTTCATCCATATGTAGACATGTTCATGGTGGTCTTCATCAGTGACAACCTTATGTAATCGGAATACGAGGAGGTGCTTGTGAGACACATAAGGATACTTTTGGACATACTCTGAAAGCACCTGGTTTACATAATGATCCTAATGTTCTACATTGGGATACAGGTAGTCCACTTTTTTGGACATGTTATCGCAACATATAGAGAGGTATTGGACCAATCCAATGTCGTGGTAATGTTAGAATAGGAGGTAGTTAAGAGGCTGATAGAGGGGTGGAGCTTCCTTAGGTTGGCATGCTATCATAAAAGATTCATAATAGATTTTTCCAAGACACCAACACCTATAAAATATATGAATCAAAAATTGATTCTTTTAATGTCAATGTAAAAGTGTTAGAATGAATTTCAACTATTGATGTAGACTGTGAAAAGTGCTCTGATGGTGAAATTTCCAAAGGAAGCTGTCGAGTATGTAGTGTTCTAAGATGAATGAGGAACAGAGAACAGTTGTTTCCTGATGTAAGGGAAAGTGGTGATTACCTATGTTTCACACCAGTTGAGACTGCATGATAAAAAGTACATAACCCGTGACCATGAGTTAGCACTGGTAGTCTTTCATTAAAGATGTGGTGCCACTACCTGATGGGCGAGTAGAATATCATCTACTCCAATCAGAAGATTCTCGAGTAAATATTCTCTCAAAAGGATCTCAACATGAGACAGAGAAGATATATATATTATATATAGGAATATGAGTTTGAGATTTTATATAAACCTAGGGAGTGTAATGTGGTGGTAGATTCTCTCAGAAGGATATGTAGTTCGTAGTTTCTAAATGAGGCATCAAAGCTGTTGGACTCATTATAGTTATCCTTTGTTTATAGAGATGGAGTAGTTTTACTCATGTAGATGGTTGTCACCTCTCCACTATTATAGAGAGTGAGAGAGGAACTTCTTGGGGATACTGATTGAGAGACTGTACATGTCCATATATCCATAGGGAATTATACTAATGGATTTTCTAAAGGTGGGGAGGACTTATTTCTATACAGAAGACGCATGATGGTACCAATTATGTTGTGAGAGGTTTTTTAAGGTAGTTTTTAAAGACCCACTTTGGGAGTACATCAAGATGTGTTAATGTGTTTCCAATACATATGACATATTTTTTGGTTTCCAGGTGTGAAGAACGGTGTTGTGGAGTTTTTGTCTTGTTGCCTTACTTGTCAACAGGTGAAGGGTGAGCACCAAGTTCCTCTAGAGTTTTCTCAACCTCATGAGGTTACAGAATATAAGTGGGATTGGCTATCTATAGACTTCGTGATTGCTAAAACATGTACAAATAGGGTACAAAATTACATCTGGGAGATTTTTGACTAACTCACAATGTCGACCCACATCCTAGCTATACGAGAGAAGATTTTAGAAGAGATATTGAGACCCCTATATAACTAGGATAAAAGTCAACTCAATGTAGTCCTATAAATATTTATTTCATATCACGATGCTCCATTTACCTTCCTATTGTGGAAGGTATTTCATGATGGATTTGGGGCCCAGTTACACTTGAGTACAGTGTTTCACCCACAAATTAATTTACATACAATGAGACCATTCATGTTTTTGAGGATATACTGTGAGCATGTTTGTTGGACATCAGTCATAGTTGGGAGGATCACTAACCACTGGTGGATTTTTCATACAACATCAGTTACCATTCTACCATTGGTATATAACCATTAATGGAATTGAATGAGAGACCCTGTATTTCAACACATCTCAAGATTAATGTATTACAGTTTGTACTCATGGGCTTGGAGTTGGTTTGAGCTACAAAAAATAAGGTGAAATTTATCTAGGATCAGATTAAGACACCATAGAGCCATCAAATGTATTATGCTAACATAAAAATGAGTCATTTGGGGTTTGAGGATGGACCTCATGTGTTCCTATAGTTTTCACCTTGACATGGATTAAAGTGATTTTCTCTAGGAAAAAACCTATCTTTGAGGTTCATTGGCCCCCTCTAGATACTATGTAGATTTGGAGAGGTGGCATGAAACATAGCTCTACCACCGTAGTTATACCGGGTACATGAAGTATTCTGCATGTTGTAGTTGAGGAGTTATGTTCATTACCCATCACACGTTATCGACTAGGGAAATATAGACATCGAGGATGGAGTGACATTTGATGAGTACCTACTGGATATCGGGGATCAACAAGAGAGGATCCCTCATGGGTGATTGATTCCTTTGGAATCTGTCTGGTAGTAGCACTTGAATCTCATGGAGAGCACATGGTAATGGGAAGCTCAAATTCTTGCTTGACACCCACATCTTTTTTAGTAACCCTCATTTTGGATTTTTGTTGATGTAAAGCCTCATGGTGGAGAGAATTTATTATCCTATGTTTTTCCATGAATTATTTTTAAATATTATATTGATTAATTTTGATACTCGAAACTGAGTCAGTGTGTGATTCTATGGACCGGTGTGCCTTGAAATTTTTTTGGAATATATTAAAATATTAAATACCACTCATACATGGTTTACCAAAAAAATGTGCTAACAATTTTAATCAGGGAAGCTTGATCAGAACTACGAGGGTACCATTGAGTTCAGAATGACAGTTTTACCATAAGTACATCCTAACATTGGTCAGCGTGTTTCATTTGTGAAAAAGTTTTCATGGGAATAAAATAAATAAAATTATTCAATAAAATTATTTGTATATACCTCATTGACATAGATAACATAAACCCTTTAAAGGAATATTATATTGAGATCCATGTATTCATAACCATAGAATATCTGGAGAACCACTAGAGAGATCATCTTAATAATTCTCTCAAACAAATGGTGAAAGATCGTGGATCGATGATCAATGTGAAACCAATGGACTGGATCTCACGAACAATGATAAATAAATAATAGTACTTCATTATAGAATAATCTATATTGGGGTAGGACATGTTATTTTTAATTTCTTGTCCCCACTATTGAATTCCATGATAAACACAGACCATTCAACAAATAGATTGATCAGAAGTGTGATTGTATTATGGGATGGTCTATATTGATGAATTTATCAAGAGTTTGACTGTTAAATTTAAGGGATTTGTTTAATCTTAAAATTGTGAATAACCATAATCTACATGAACATTAATTGAGTTTATTCCCTCTTGTTTTTATTTGTTCTTTTATCCCCTCAATTCAATGTTCTTCTTACATTCCATTTTCTTCCCTATGGTTTGAAATACCTTGGAACAAACTGATCATTGTGCGTTCTATTCTAGTCACATTGATCAAAACCCATAGATATGGCTTCATCACAACTCAAAAGATGTGTGACAGTGGTCATGATAGTGGATTGAATGACCGTTGGTCCGGATTTTTCATTCTTATCCTCATAATGAATAATGGTGAAGATTTGTTTTTTAAACTGATTGATGGACTGAATCTTACTGATTCAGTGTTGGAATGACTAAAAGGCCTCATATCTATAGTTTTATGGTGAACCGAACACCATAATGGAATCCAAAAGATTGATGGTATGAGCGGGAGGATGAAGATGGGTTTTGTAAAACCCTATGACACACAGCGTGTAGTCCTTGACTACACAGCGTGTGTCCCCTTTGGATGAACATGATGTGTAACTTCGGATGTACATGGATAAGGGGTGGAGTACATCGATTTCCTACATGTTGTGTACTCCCCCAAATGGATTTTTCTAGTTCATGTACACAAGCCACCCCAAGTACTGGTACACAAGCACAGATACATAGGATGACACCTTGTACTGGCTGAAGGATAGAGTACATGGGGCGACCCCAGATACAGGGACACATCATATAACCCATTCAGACTTCATGTACTATTCTATATGACATATTTTAACATGACATGGGTTTTTCTTCATGGATAATACCCATGGTCATGGTACAAGTCATATACCCCTACTAAATACAATGTAACCCCTTTATACAAGGCTCGAATCTCTTTTAAATTGTATCATTGAGGAGTTTTGTTTGGGTTATTTCCTTTTATTGTTTCCCTATTGGCTTTTATTATTAGTTTTTGACTCTAATGACTATGATCCCTTTACTAGGAAACCATGTATAGATTTGTTGGAATCCCCCCCCCCAATAGGCTTGGATTGGAATCCTATATTCATCTTCTTGTCCTAGGTAGAGTTCTTAGTATCGATACGACCAACACTACATGAACACCAATCCTCTAATTAGAATGGTTAATCTAGATATAGTCATTTGTATCACCCCATGTCCCATTCTGTTATCATTATCTATGTATCATAATATCTACAGATCTATTCGTGTATCTCTCTTATGAATGCACCTAATGAGAAGTATCAATCAGATTTATGTCATCAGTGCTATCAAACTCTAGAGTGTGTTATCCCATATCAGTGCTATCTGGGATCTTCATGTAGGAAATCTAGTTCGGGTATTATATAGTTGTGGTTTACCTATAGACTATGTGTCATGGATTGAGTATATTTATAAATTCTTATTATTTGTGTTGTAGATATTTCTTTTCTTTCCATGGTTATATTTCATTGTGGTTTTGGGGTGTCCTATTGAGTATTGTTATACTCTCCCCTACATGGGATTTTCCCACACTTGTCATGTCTTGGGAAGATGGTCAATGTTTTAATGGAGTCCTAGGAAGACTAGGACTACGAAGTACTTAGTGAGACCAGACATGTTGAGTCTTTTTCTTGAAGTGTTCATAGAGTAGTCCAATTACAATTACTTACAGGTTGTAATTCTCTTATAGACTCTTTGTGGTGGGATTGTGTTCTAGCATAGTTTACATTACTTTACTTCTTGTCATACTATGGCCATGGGATATAATTGTATGATTGAATTTTTTTCTTAGTGGAATTTGCATTTCAGAATTTGAGGAGATCGTATATTTGTAAATGTGTACAAGTACACAGTTAATTCCCCCCATGTTAGTGATTTTTCCACATGATGCTATTCCCCAGCCCCTGACCTATTTGAGGTAGGCTTGGAGAGTCCTGGCCTAGACCCCAGTAGGACGGGTCAAGAAAATTGATTTTTAAAATTAATAATCATCCCTTGAATATTATTTTATAGACAACAGACTATTGAACACTTTTTCTATTGATATTATAACAAAGTCATTTTTGACACAGGTACCGAATATCATCAAAACATCTGACATGAACTTAAATAATTAAGTAATTTTTATAAATTTATACTTAGTGATATAAAATAAATAAAAAAAATTAGAATGGTTCTCATGAATGTAAATAATTGACACAAGATTTTTATTCAGGATGATAACGAATGTACGTGAAGTGTAATACTCAAGGTAAGGGGTTTCGTCTCAATCCAACTTAATTGAGTCATTTCATGATGAGATAGACATTCATTATTTTATAATGTGTATATATTTCTAATATTAAATTTCATATACATATTTCATGAATACATTTTTTATTTGATAATTTGGTAAAAAAATCATTCATGGAGATTATGAAATAAATGTTCTAAGTGGTATATAAATCCTGGAATGTTTAAATATTTAATTATCAAATCATTTTCTATGTGTCATTATTCTTGATATTATTTTACATATCTATTTATATGAATATTAAATCATTATAAAGAACATTTATTTCTTTATTTAAATTCATTTAATGGTTTTCAAAAATGTATATTTTTACATGTTTTTATATGGAATGTTTTGGAAAATGTTAAAAATTATAGTTCTATTCATAATGTATATGTTGATTATTATTTTTCTCCTCTTGTAGAAATTAGTTTAGTTTTGAATTCCATTGAATGATTTCATGATTCCATAAATGAAAAAACATTTTTTCCTATTTTTCAATTGAAAATGTTCTTTCGATGAAAATTTTGTTTATGTATAGAAAATGGGGTTTAGAAGAATATTTTATTTTCATATAAAAGAGTTTTTTATAGTATTAAAATAGCTTTTCATAGGGTTTTATGATGATAGTGTTTTATTAATGGTATGTTTCTTGAGAATTATAGGAAACTGGTGAGCCTAATATAGCTTATACAAGGGGTGTCCTAGATAGAGTTGGTAAATATTATTATAGCATAACATTAGGTGGCCCAGATATCTCTACAAAAGCCCATTATAGCTTAACATGGGGTGGTCTATATAGTGCATGGAAATACTAATAAAACATAAAATGGGGAGGCCCATATAAATTCAAGTATTCCTGTAATACCATATTTTTATGTAGGCCATATGGTTATTTATATCAAAAGGGTGTTGAAATGGATTTAGGTATATAGTGATATAAGTCACCTAAATGAGTTTTAATTGGTCCCAACAATTTATAATTATTTTTTATTGAGAAATATTTCTGTTTATTTCAAATAAAAATGTTTTAGTTCATATTATTAATGAACATTTAATATGAGGATAAACATTTTATGAGTTTTTAAGATTTTACAGATCTAATGGTTTCCTTTCATTCATTACCAATTACAGATATTTTGTTCTCATTCCAACATTAAAATGTTTTTCACAAGATTTAAGGGATAATAGAGACAAGGATATGGTTAAGGAGAGAATTAAAATTAATGATCCTAAAATGAAAACATTTTTTATGGTTCCCTTTGGGTGAAAGTGGATAATTATATAAGTTTCCACCTATAATGTCTAATTTTAGTTTTTCAAAATTTTTCCTAAATTACTATAACATAATACTTAAATGATCATAGAATTATTTTCTCTAGTTCAAAAACACTAGAATGTGTTGTGTTTAAGGGTGGGGATTTATATTTGGTATCAAATGATAGTTTATAAAACATTATATATTGGGATGTGTTTTTATGAGTCATGGATATCTTCATGGGTTTATAATTTTAAGTTTGATCATATGTTCATTACCTTAGAAACCCATTTTGAGGCTTTATATTATGAAATTTTATGTTCATTAATAGTGTTTTTTATAAAATCTATTTTGAGGTTATTATGATATATATAATTTTAAGATGAAAAATTAATGGTATGAGATAAAATTTTAGGTAAAAAATATTAAGGTTGTTTTTTAGGATATCTAGGAAAATGCAAGATTCATATATGGATTTTATTAATATAATTTTAGAAACAAATGCATCATGTAGTATGGCTGACAGCCCATTACAATTGGCAAGGCCATAGGAATTGAACACACTACTGAAGGGCGAGAAGGGGGTGTCACCTAACACTTTCCAACATCAATTCCTGGTAAGTATGAAATTTTTATTTTAGTTAACCTATTTTATTCACTAATAAAATTTAGATTTTGTGAACAAATGTTTTATAAAATATAAGACATTGGATTGGGAAATTAATTTTCCATTAAATGATTAATGTTTTTTTAGATTACTTTTACTATTTTGGGAACCCTTTTTGATTGAGGTGAATAGAATACTATATAATTTTATTTGATAAGTAATTGATGAATTATATTTTAGATAGAAATATGATTTAATGTTTATTTATGAATTGATTATCCTATCTATGAGAATATATGATTAATGAAATTACTGTTTGGTATTAGAAATTAAGATTGATTGATGTAATTTTGAGATAAATATTAAAATTTATCTTAGAAGACATTTTTATCAAATCCTTCTTAATTTTGTGTTTTAATCTTAGTATGGAATATTTTGAATTTTTTATGAATTGATTTTATTAATGTTCTATGATGAACTACTGGTGTCACCGTTGAATTTGGGAGAGTAAATTTTATTATCATATAATGGTAAATTATTTTTTGGGAATTATCATAGCATTTTTAAAAAAAATTGTTTTTGTTAATTTCTAAATATACTTGTAATATATTTTCATCCTTTTGTGCATTTATTTATCTATATAAGTTGATTAGAAGGAAAGGGGTATTAAAAATAATTATAAATACTCATAGTTTGGTGAAAAAGTTAATTTTATGATGGGATTTGATAAACAAATGATACTCTATAGGTCATTTTTCTATATTCCCTTTTGTTTTTATTCCAATAATTAAATTAATTCCTAGTCTTTATGGAATAGATCTTGGAAAAAATATTACCCTTTAACTTTTTTTACTATAAAATCAATGAAATTTTTAGTCTTCATAGATTTAAGGTTTTTTAATGGTTAATAGTATAATGCCCAATTTCTATACCACAATTTATAATAACATTATAGTTAATTTTATCTTCCTTGTATGGGTTTTCCTATATGGAACCATTGAACGTGTTATCTCAGGTGAACATCATACTTCATTTGTTTTCTTCCAAAGTGGATGTGTTATTAAACCTTTTTCTGAAGTGGGATTTTAGAAAAGATATTTTTAAAAGTATAACCCACTATTTTCTATCCTGACTTCCAATTTTTAGGAATCAATTTATTAATGGGGGGATGTAACATCCTAAATTTTTAAATGGAAATTATTTTCTGAAAAACTATTAAAATATATTAATGTTTATTTTATAAATAAAAAAATAATTTGATTTTTTAATGGTATATATATATATATTATTTATTATAATTTTTTACATTCATAATATATGTTCTATAGACATTATATAAGAACAAATTAAATTTAAACTCATAAAAGAAATATTTTTCAAAAATGGTAGTGTTACTTCCTTTGGATGGTACACTTGTTTTATGTCTAGTTTTTTACACTATTAAAAGTTCAATTTTATAAAATAAATATTTTATTTTAAATTAAAGTATCAAAATATTTTTTCGATTTATTTTTTGATATGTTTCATGTTTTGATGAATAATGAAAAAATATTGAAATTTAATTTAAAACTACTTCCCATAATATTTATTCATAGTGTTAAATTATGATATTTAACTATTTTAAAATATAATTAGGTATATTATTTATCATTTTATCCAATTTAGGTCATTGGAATAAATTTCATAGTGAAATTAGATATATAAACTTTGAGAACTTTTGATTGTTTTTACTATTAAAACCATTTTTCTCGTTCCGTCAAAGAGATTAATTGTCAATTAATTTATTAATTTTTTGTGTTGTTAATTTTTAAATTTATATTAAATATTTTTAATCATATGTTAAAATTTTTTAAATAGGTCCCTTTTATTTTTAGACAATTGAAATAGTAACTTTAGTAATAAAATATTACCACAATTAAGGGTAAATTGTGTGATTAAGGGTAAAAATAATATTATAAATATTTCATAATTACCATAACACATTTCATAGTTTTATTGGATGAGTATTTATATTCCCTAATCATAAAAGGATTTCTTATGAGACAATTTATGTCATTTTGGATGAGAATATTACCATTATAATATTATATTTTAAGGATAGTAAATTTTTTCATACATTTGTTTTTAACAATAGAACAATTTTTAATAGTGTGTTTTATAAAGTATATGGTTGAATATAAATTATATTATGAAAAAATAAAATTATAATACATTTCAAGGAAATTTATTTATATATTTTAGTGAAAACATAATTAAAACAAATTATGACATAATGATGATCCATTAATTGTTTAATGATTGAAAGAATCAAATAAATGATACTAATAACATTAAAATAAATATAATTTGAGATACTTAAGGTCATTAAACAATTTTATTGATGATTTAGACATGTTATTAATGTTTAATATGGCTTATTTTTATTTTATCTTGTTTTTGTATTTTTTTTAAAGAAAAACAATGAATATTGTAAAAAAGAACATGAATGATATTTTAAAATAATTAAAATTTTATTAAATGATATAATATATATAAAATATAAAGTCTTTCGAATAGAATTTGATAAGGACTAAAATTTTATCCATGACTCATTAATGCTTTTTTTTAATTTTATAGTAACTATATTAACCATAAAATTGTCAAAACACATGTTTTCACACTAAGAGTTAAAAGGTTTAAATAAGGTTTAAAACCAAAAGGAAAGGGTATCAATGTTATATAGTCATTAGTATAAAATATTTAAAAAATATTATAATACCATTATCACTGTAATATATAATTTTTGTTTTTTAATGGACACTTTTCTTCAAAATTAAATTATATTTTATTTAAGTTAAATGTAGTTACAAAATGTCACAATCTTTGTAATTAATGACTTATATGTGTCCATATAGTGAAAAAACTATATATTGACGAATATAAATGTATATAATGATATTGATGAAGTTATTTTCATTACTAAAACTAATTTTTTATTTTTTGAAATAATATAATTACCCTAAAAGATTCTTCAATGATAAAACAATATGTATTTAATTAATATAAAAATGAAATAATTTATTTTGATAATATTAATTTTGATATACTTTTATTATTTAATGAGACTACTGAATTTTATTTTTCTATAATATATAATTGATATGTTAAAAATAATTATATTTATTTTACAATTCTTTATTAATGTATTTGAAGTCAAATTAAATTAATTGTATCAAATTTGACAATAATTATATTTTATTAAATTAATATATAATTAAATTTTTAAAAAATTATAAAATATTAAATTATCACTAATGGGATAATATATGGTTTACAATGTCTTCCCTTATCCATTTATGGGCCATTTTATGTCTTTTTATCTTGAGTATCATTATTATATTTTATTATTTTGAGGACTTCTAAAAGTTCCCCTCCCCTCTCCTATAAAAGGGCACACATTCTTCTCTTTTATTAACACTAAAAAACCTATTTGGTTTATCCATGATCTACCCAAAAACATTAATAAAATACATTTCCACATTATAGTGATTTAAATTTTGGCATAAAGCCCATACTAGAGGTGTTAAGCTGTTAATTAAAAGAGATAATTCAAAAGAGATGTATTGACATCAATTAAGTGTTTCTATTTTATTTTTTCTTACAATTTCATAAAATATCCTTAAAACATGATGAAATAAGGACTTAAAAATCTTAAATATATTGATTTTATATTATGATAATATTTTCACATGTACCTAAATCCATTTCCATCAAATGTAAAAATAACTATTCGTTTGCACATACATGTGAACTATCACCTCCACAAATAGATATAATTCTCTTTTCATAAACATATCTCAAGAAAAGTTACAATTATTGAATTAATATAAATATATATATTATTAATGAAATATTTATCATTATTAAATTTATAATAAATCATTTATGTTCTTACATTTCTAGGCATATTAAAATGATAACCTCATTCATGATTATGTGTGAACTATCACCTTTATGAGGAGATGTGACTCATTTGTCATCACCACATCACATGGATGTCATATATACTTGTATTTTAATTATTAATATGATTTTAATTATATTATTATCATTCTTGAAATATAAAATTATACTTAACTTTATTCCATAATGATCATTTAAAAATGAACACATTACTCATGTATACGTACGACCTACTATCTCCATGATTACAACGTAGTACATCTTCCCAAACTATACATATTGGTTCAATTTAAAGGGATAATTGATATATATAATTAATAATAATATCACAAATATTATTATGGAGTTTATTTACTAATGAACACATTGACTATTTACATCATACAAAAGTAATTTTGGGCTGAAGTGCCAAATATCATCAAAACATCCGACATGAACTTAAAAAATAAATTTATTGTCATAAACTTGTAAAAAGTGATATGAATGATATAATAATAATTAAATAGGTTCTCATAAATTTAAAAAATTAAATAATTTTTATTATTCAATATGATAAATAATATACATGACATATCTTACAAAAGGTAAGGGATTTCATCTCAATAGCATTTTATTGAGGTTTTTCAGGATGATATAAAATTTTATTCTTTTATAATGTGTGTATAATAATTCTAGTAAATTTCATATCTATATTTAATATATAATAATTTTATATAATGTTTTGTTAAATATATTATTTTATGGAGAGTATTATTTAAATTTTCAACATGGTGTGAGACACCTTAAATGTTTAAAAATTTAATTATCCAATATTTTTCCCCATGATAATATTGTTGATATTATTTTCTATATTTATTTATATGGATATAATATAATTATAAAGAAAATTATGTTTATACTTTTAATTTCAATAAAATTTTCGAAAAAAAAGAATAATGTTACATGTTTTTATATGAAACATTTTGAAAACAATAAAAAAATTATTCATCATGTATTCAGCGACAATCCTTTTTCCATCGTTGTGGTGATTATTTTATACTCATCTTACATGGAATGATTTAATTTTTCATAAAATGGGGAACTATATTTATATTTTTGGTCATTTTGGTATTGAATATGTTATTTGAATGAAAATATGGTTTTGGTATTGAAAATATGTTTTAAATTTAAATGGTATTTTTATAAAAAAAATATGTTTTTTATGTGATTAAAAATTCTTTCAAAGGTTTTTATGATGAATGTTTTTTATTAATAATTTGACTTTTGAATTATTTTAAATGGAAGAGTCCAAAATATTGTACACATGGGGTTTCCTAGATAGCGTTCGGAAATATCATTATAGATTATCCTTGGGTGGCCCAAATAATGCCTGTAATTCTTATTATGGATTAATATGGGGTAGAACAGATAGACCAAGAAATCTTGTTACATCATAACATGGGGTGTCCCAGATAGCATTAGGTAATACTAAATTAGATTCATTGGAATTTGGCCATATTTTTTTTTCAATTGAAAGGGTTTTCAAAGGGTTTTATTTATATATTGCTCTAAGTATCCTTAATGAGTTTTAATTACCTCATGTGGGTATTAATTATATTCTTTAATAAAAATGTGTGTTTTATTCATTTATAATTTTTTTATTTCATATTCTCAATGAAATTTAATAAAAAAATGTAAATATTATAATATTTTTCATGTTTTTATTAATATAACAGTTTCCTTTCTTTAAATATCCTTTGGTGATATTTTTTTATCATTCCATGTTTAAAATTTCATTCACATTATTAAATAGAGAATATAGGAAAGTATGAGATAGAAATATTTATCGATGTAATTTAGAGATAAGTGTTAAAATTGATATTGTAATACTATGTTATCACATCATTTTTAATATTAGGTTTCTATATCAGTTTGGATTATTTTGAATAATGTAAAGAATAATTATATGTTTAATGACAAATGTTGAAATTTTGGTTCCATTGTTGAATTTTGGAGATGAAAATAGATTTTTGTCATGTAAAGGTATATTATTTTTGGGGGAATTATATTATTTTTTCCCAAACCATTTTGGTTTTGGTTTATTTATAAAGGCATGTGGAATAGATTTTAAACCTTTTACATATTTTGTATCTCATAGAAGTTGACTCTAATGAAAAGGGTATACAAATTCATCTTTAATACTCATAATTTTGAGAAAAATAAGAGTTTGTGGTGGAATTATATTATTGTAAGAAACTCTACAGGTAAAGTATGTAAATTTTCTTATGTTATTATTCAACCTAGTAAATTAACTCCTCAGCTCTATGAAAATAATATAAAAAATATTTATCTATTTAGTTTTATTAGTAAAAAATCAATTACATTTTAACACATAATAGATTTATTGTTCTTGGATGGTTAATAGTATAATATCCATTTTCTCAATAACACTTTGTGAGAACAATATAATTATTATTCTCTTCCATATCCAGTGTCTCCTATAGGGAACCCTATTATGTGTTATCTCATGTAACCATTATACTCCCTTTTCATTATTTTAATGTGGCTGTTTTATTAAACATTTTTACAAGGTTGGATTTCAATAAAGGTATTTTGAAAATTCAAACCCCATGTTTTTTATATCAAATTTAAAATATAAGGATGAAAATTTTTATTTGGGGGAGAATGTAATATCTTTTGTTTTTAAATGGAAGTATTTTTCTGAAAAAACTCTATAAATATATAGAAGTTTATTTCATACCAAGAAATAAAAAATAACAACATATGTAAATTTTTAATGGAATATATATATATATAATATTAAATATAATTTTTTTAATTTTTTTATCGGGTTTATAGACATGATAAAAGAAAATATCATTTTTCTACTCACAAAAAATGTATTTTTCAAAAAAGGGTGTTTTAGACCTTTTGATAATGAATATGATTTTAACCTAGTTATTTACACATTAATAAGTTCTATTTTATAGAATAAAATTTTCATTTGAATATTTAGTTTAAAATTTTACAGTGGTTTTATTTTTGGAATTATTTTTTTATGTTTTGTTTTTTGATGAATAATAAAAAAATGATGCATTTTAATAGAAAAAAAAACTTTTTTAAAAACTATATTTATAGTGATAAATTGTATTTTTAATGGATTTAAAATATTATTAGGTAATGTATTGATAATTTAATCCAATTTTGTTCATTAAAATAAATTTTTACGTTGAAATTGGTTATAAAAGCATTATGAACTTATAAATGTTTTTACAATTAAAACGTATTTTATGATTTTGTAAAATGGATTAAATTTCAATTAATTTATGCATTTTTGTGGTTTTAATTTTATAAAATTTAATAAAAAAATTAAATCATAATGTATAAATTTTTTGAATATGTCTATTTTATTTTCGGATAATTTGAATAGTAACTTTTGTATAAACCAAATATTACCATGGTTAAGTGTAAATCTGGTAATTAAGTTAAGAATAATATTATTAATATTATAAAATAACACTAACACTTGTCCTAATTTTATTATGTGAGTATTTATTTTCCCTACTAATTAAATGATTAGAAATGAGACCATTTATGGCCCTTTGGATGGGAATATAACCTTTATAATATTTTATTCAAAGGAATGTCAATTTTATATTACCTTTTTTAATAATAAATATATTTTTAATATGAAGATATATATTATATTTGTTAGAAATATAATTTTTTTGATGAAATGTATATTTTTATATATATTAGGGTAATTTATTTTATAATTATTAGGGATTAAATGATTTCCATAAATTGTACAGACTTATAACAATATCAAATACTTTTGATGCCTTGAATGTTAGTATATGATAATGAATCAATGACATAACAACTATTTGATGAATAAATAAGAAAATAACTTGATCATCAGCTTTCACATGAAATGATGAATGCTTCAGAAAACCGAAAGGGTAAGGAAATATTAGAATCTGACTATCCAGTCATTTCTAGAATTTTTCATGATTCTTCATAGATGATTGTGGATAATGAGGGATTTCAGCTTATTTCATATAAGAAGATGAAGTCTCCATTTGTGCCTCCATTGATGGTTGTGAAAATAGTTGTAGGTAACCTTTTTTCTCTCTCTGATTATAATCTTTTTGGTGCCACTGAGATTTAGGATCAAATTTCGGGTTCTTCGGATGAGACAAAGCACTAAAAGATTCTTTCTCCGGCTGTTGTAATGGAGGTTGAGGGGATGATGATTCCAGTGACAAGAGACACATCTTTTGTGAAATGTAAAGAGTATTATGAGGATAGATCTAATTCAAATATTACTGATTTTGAGACATTACTTTAAATGATTAAATATCTTCATATAATCAATGGAAGATCGAAAAGTCAGTGGCATGGTTACAGAAGGGTGACCTGGCATGTACTTGGAGAAGAGAAAATAAAGATATCTTAATGATTGTGAAAAAATATTGGCAGTTATAATTTCTCTTTGGGAATTTTTCATTGTTTTCCCATACTCTTTGTGTTCCTATATTTTAATTTTTTTTAAAAGAGATGAGCCTTTATATTTTTTAGTAAAAAGATGATTTAGTAATTATTTAATGAATTAAAGAATTAGATATGTGATTTTATAAATATTAACATAAATATAATCTGGGTGAGTTAATGTAATAAATGAACATTAATGATGACTTGAACATGATAATGATGTTTTAAAAGATTATATTCAAATTCATCTTGTGGTTTTGTATTTTTTATAAGAAAAAATATGTAATAGTTTCAAAATAGAAAATAGTGATGTTTTTAAAAAAAAATTGAAATATATAAAATATATTAAAACATAAAATTCAGACAACTAATCGCAATAAGGAATAATAATTATTCCATGACTATTTTATGGTTCATTTATAATTTTATGGTAACTATATTATCCAACAAAATGAAATAACACATGTAGTCACTCTAAGAGTAAATGGTTTACATAAGGGGTAAAACAAAAATTGAATGGTAATAATGTTACCTAAAATTCTCTAAATGTTATTATACTAAGAGTATTATACCCTAATTAACTCAAGATATAATTGGAGTTTTTTAAGGGAAATAATTTAATTAAAATAACTAATGTATTATGTATGTAAAATATAGTTACAAAATGTCACTCTCTTTGTATTAAATATAATTTATATATCCTCTTTGTTACAAAAATCCTTATATGAATGAATATAAATGTCTATTTTGATATAAATAAAATTATTTTCATTAAACAAAATTATTTTTAGTTTTGAGAAATTATATAATTACCTTAAAATATTATTAAATGATAAAAAAATATTTATTTAATTATTAGAAAACCTAGATAATTGATTGTCATAATATTAATATTTATATATTATGGATAGTATAATTTGTTTACTGGATTTTCTATATCTATAAGATATATAAGAGATGTGATAAATCAAATAAATATAATTCCCAAATTTTCTTGATATATTTGATTTCAAATTAAATGAATTGTGTCAACTTTTACAATAATGATATTTTATTTAATTAATATTATATTTAATTATTCGAAAATAATAAAAATATTAACTAATCAAAAATGGTATATGATATGGTTTAAAATGTATTCAATTATTTATTTATATGTTATTTTTAAGTCTTTGACTCTAGAATAGCATTATTAAATTTTAATATTTTATGAAATTCTAAGTGTCAAACTCCCATATAATATAAAAGGGAACCCAATATTCTTTTTTCATCAAAGTTTCAAACCTGTTTGGTATGGAAATGATCCTCCCAAATACCATCTTAAAATTTATCTCTGCATTTTACTGCTTGTATTTTAGGCATAAAACTCACCTTAGAGGTGTTAACGTGTTAATTAAAAGAGATCTTTCAAATAGGAGGTATTGGTTTTAATTAAATGTTTATATATTATTTATTCATCCACTTCCATAAAATATACTTCCATTATAATGAAATAATAATGAACTATCATCAATATACTGATATGTTATTATTTTATTATCATCACCTATATCGAAATCATTTTCCATCAAATGGAAAAATAATTATTCATTCATGATTACGTGTGATCTTTCACCACCATAGACAGATATAATTCATTTTCCATGGCCTTTTATCAAGGATGGTTAAAATTATGGAATTAACTTTTATATATAATATTAAAGAGGCATTTATAATTATTCAAGGAATAATAATTCTCTTTTATGAAGCAATGTTATTCTTTATTCATACCCAAATCACATGGATGATATATATATATATATAATTGATTTTATAGTAGTTATTATTTTTACATTAATGATATTATTACCATTATGTAATGAAAAAATGATACTTACCTTCTTTCCATAATAATCATTGAAAAATGAAAACGTTACACATTCGTACATACAACCTACCCTCTCCATGATTACAACTTACTTCAATATTCATAACTATAAATAATGGTTTGATTTCAAAGTATAGTTTATTTATAAAATTTATAATAATTGGGTGAAAATTATTCTAGATATGATATACCAATTAACAAAATGACTATTGATATCATAGAAGGGTCAGTTTGGACTCAAGTGCTGAATATCATCAAAGCATCCGACATGAATAGAAAAATTTGATTTATTATTATAAAATTGAAACTCGTGATATGAATGAAAATATAAAAAGTATATATATTATTATTATAGTAAGTAATTTACCAATTTTTATTATTCATTAAGATAAATAACCTACATGATAAGTCAGACTCAAGTTAATGGATTTCATCTTAATCTCTCTTCCTTGAGGCATTTCTTGATCATATAAAACATTATTCTTTTATATGGTGTACATAAAGCTAATATAACATTCTGTATCCATATTTAATATAAACTCAAGTTATTTAATATTTTTTAAAATTTATTATTTCATGGAGATTATGATTGAAATTTTCAAAGTGGGTTGTGACAGGTTGAATTTCTGAAGATTTAATTATCAAATAATTTTCTACATGTCAACATTCTTTATAATATTTTATATAATTATTTATTTTGATATAAAAGGATTATAAATTTATCTATATATATTTTTTGATATTCAATTAATGGATTTTAAAAAATGAATCTTTTTACACGTTTTTAAAAGGATTGTTTCAACAAACAACAAAAGGAATTTTATATTCTTAACATATAGGATGATAATGACTTTTCCACCATAGTGGATATTATTTTATTTTCAACTTCAATGGAAATATTTCAGGATTTGATAAATTAAAATTGATTTTTAACTTTTTGGGTATGTTTTTATTGAATTTTTCTTACAATTAAAATGTTATTTTATTATTGAGATTTTTTTAAAAGAATGTTTTATTTTTATAAAGAAGAGTTTTTATACGGGATTAAGAGAGTAATTAAAAGGGATCTATGATTAAAGGGTTTTATTAATGATATTTTATTTGTAAATTATTGTAAATTTCTTATCCCAATATAGATTTTACTTGGAGTGGTATAGGGTGCACTAGGAAATACTGTTATAGCTAAAAATGGGGTGGCACAAAGAGCACCAAGAGGCCCATTATTTCTTAAAATGGGGTGGATGGGATAGAACCTATGGAGCTTATAATAGATTAGTGGGAGTTCATACATATGGTTATTTAAATTTAATTGTTTTTGAATAGGTTTTGTGTATATTTTTCTCTTAGTCATATAAATATGTTTTAATTTCTTTCGTTGGGTTTTAATATTTTTCTTTGAGGGAAATGTGTGTTTATTTTCTATCTAAAAATGTGTTACTTAATATTATCATTGAAAATTTAAGATAAAGGTGATATGTAACACCCCAAGATTTCATAGTGTGTTACTTCTTCAAAATAATTCAATAACTTTCACTACATGCAACACCAAGTTCAAGCACACCATGACTTACCAAACAAGCCATTCAAAAGAGGTTATGAATAGTATTAGATAAATTTTAATGTTTATATAATCCTTATAATTTTAGAATCCCTATTATGAGTTTCTTAGTCATAATGCAAGAACAGATTCATTTTCAGTATTTCACTTTTATCAACTTCTAATAGTGAAACCTTTTTAAATACAATATTTTAAACTTTTTGACTAAATGGGGACATCAAAAATTTAAAATGAAACACCCCAAGCTTCCACGGTACGTTTCCCTTTGAATAATGTGATAGCGTGTGTTGTACGCAACACCGAGTTCTAACACACCATAACCAATCAAACTAGCCGTTATAAATAGTAATACCTAATTTTTGAAAATATATATATTTTATATTTCAAAATGGACTTCATTTTTGGATTCGGAATATTGAATTTAGCCTAAGGTGAAATTTTGGTACTTTTCGGATAACTTTCATATTTTGATGAATAGTGAAAATTACTAAATTTTAATTAAAAACAACTTTTTTAATCAAAATAATTAATAGTGATAAATTATGAATTTGAGTGATTTTAAAGTATATTTAGAATATATTTTTACAATTTAATATAATGTTGGTCATTATACATAATTTTACAATTAAACCGAACATAAACAAGTGTCAATCTTTTGATAGTTATTATCTCTTAAAAACACGCTTTTTGTTTTGACAGCGGGAATTAATTTTAAATTAATTTCTGCCACTTATGTGTTTATAATTTAGGAAAATGGATTCCATATTTGGAATCAGGATGTTCAAATTGTGTAAATAGGTAACTTTTATTTTAAGACATTTTGAATAATTACTGCGGTAAATATTTTATTTACCATGGTTAAGGGTAAATCCGGTAAATAAGGGTTAAAAAAATAATATTATAATAATACTAAATTACCCTAAAACGTGTTTTAACCCTATTGGTTGATACATGGTCGACCATGGGCATCTTTGTGTCAATTTTGGGACCCCATGGATCCACTTGTAAGTGATAATGACACTTTATTTTAATTAAGTTAAAATGAATACAAAAATGACACAAGCATATATCTTTTAGAAAAACAATTGTTACATAGGGTTATATAAGTTGGATTTTAGATTATAAATATTCATTAGAAAGCTAAAAAGATTTCCTACATAATTATATTCTATTTATAATTTTTAGACATTAAATAATTTATTTTATTTATGACACAATGATGATGCAGTAATTACTATAATAGTGAAAAATTAAAATAATTGATATTATAAATACCCAAAAAAAAATATAATATGAAACTTTTAATGAATTAAACTAATTTTCTAGGATAATATGATATATTAAGATTGATTTAATTTACTTTGTTCGAAGTAATCAATCTGTTATGAGTTTCAAAAAATTCAACTATTGAATAGTATCAAAATTGACATAAAAGAGTTCTTAAAACAAATATTATATTATTAATTGATATTAAATTCCTAAAAATCTAAGGTTCGGCCAAGAGACTTATATCATGATAGGTGCATCATTAATGGACCACTTGGGGGTCGCTTGAATGTATATAGTAATTTTATTAACCATATTATATAAAAATACAAAGAGACATTGTAAAAGTGAAACTAATTAACTTAGAGTTAATACTTAAAGATAAGGTTAATATAAGTACCCAAACCTGTCTAAATTCTATTGGTTGAGTGGTTTTCGACCTATCCCCACCTTAGCCTTTGAATAGTCAACTTTGGAGCCATTGGAAACCGAATATGAATTTATTATAAATTAATATTTCTATCATTTCCAAAGGTGCCCCTCACCCCTCTTATAAAAGGGCACTCCTCCTTCCCATTTCTTCACACCTTCAAAGCCTTTTGGTTCGGCCAAACTCTGCCCAAATACTCTCCCAAAATCCCTCAATACAACCTAGAGGCCTTAGTTTGATCATAAAGCCAACCTATGGAGCCCTTTTGATCAAATCAAAAGGAAGAACCCGAAGAAGAGGTAATGATTTCACCACCCTTTTCTAAGTTCCTTTCTTCTTCCACTTCCTCTTTCTTTGTTATTACCATTCTAAAATAATAACTCCAGTATCTTACATATACTGTGATGTTATTATAAATATGGTACAACCATATTCAGTATTCTATCCACCCTTTTAATAACATGTCACCATACGTGTGTACGTACGGCTTACCGTCTCCACGTCGTGGTGTAATTGTTATTCAATATATTATTATTTGGATGGGTATAATAATGATGTGTAACTCATATAAATAATAAATATAACATGTTAATTATTCTGTATATATGATATACCATCCATTTATATATTATTTTAAAAGAATGATATTGTCGCTCGTGCGTACGTACGGACTACCGTCTCCACGAACGCGATGAGATTCATTCTCCATCGTATCCATTCAAGTATAATTATCATTTGATGATTTAAAAATGATGTTTAAGGACTTCATATCATTCTGGATATGAATAATATACAACCTATCCTTTACAAACATGTCTTACGTAACAAAACATATAAAATACAACAAGTAAGTTAACAACCGATATTATGATAATACTAAGATATTATTATCAAATCAATATTAAAAGATCATATATGATATCATATTAATGTATATGATTCTTGTATAATTTAATAACAATTATTTCACCATTATACAGGAGGTTAACCTACCCCAACCAATGAAAAGTACAAGGTAAGGGTTATTTCACAATCTCTTCATTATCCGAGGTTGTTTATATGTAATAATCTACTGGGGTCTCTTTATCATCCACATCCATGTTTCTTAAAAATGTATTTCAAAACATTTTTACTATTTACTAGAATATGAGTTAAAGTCATTTATACCCTTTTTGACTTTTATAAGTGGTTTATAAAGGAATATTTCCGTCGTTTTCAAAACAAGGTCCCTTTTTAACCTTTTCGACAGAATTAAGGTAAGAATGTTTTTTTAACTTATACGGCGGGTGCGGATAATTTCCGCCATTATAAAATCTTCAAAACTTCCCTTACAAGATTATAAGGATATTTTCAAAGTAAATGTTTTATTTTATAATTATGTGACTTTTAAATGATTTCAAATTGAATAATTTAAGAATTTCAGAAAGGTACTCTTTATCAAAATCAGAATTTTAAATGTTTTAAAGATTTATCTTTATAAATCTTTTTAATTAATGTCTTCAAAATGGTTTTTAAGGATTTATTTATATGGACATGAATGTTTTTTAAAAATGTTAATTCCTTTCAAAAGTTTCAAAGTGGTATGGGACACTTTGATTAAAAAATATCTTTTTAATTACTTCCTTTATGAATGTGTGACTTTTAAATGATTTAAAAAAAAGAGAGATATTTCTCTCAAATAGTTTTGATTTCATCTATGTCAACATCCTTTGATGGATTTAACGCTTATTTGAAGTTGATTTATTGTAATACAAAGCTTCTATATTGTATTGAAGGTTTTGTGATATGTTTGACTGTGGATGTGCTATTTTTATACCATTCATAGTTTATGGTGAAATTATTGACATTTCGTATGCTAGTTTTAATACGAATGTTTATGTTATGTTTAAACCTTTTCATATGGGAATGCATTGGACTTAGTAAGTGACGGGTGGAGCCCGCTATAGCTCCTCGATGCATCGGTAGGTCTCATGAGACAAACTAGTGTCTTGGCACAAGGCCTTGACAAAATCTTATTTGTAGTCTTGGCACGAGGCCTTGACTATGTGGTTATGATAGTCTGGCATTATGCATTCCAACATTATGAAAGTGGTTATTGATTTTTTCATGCGATTATTCGATTAGTAGAATATCCATGTGAATAAGTAAATGGCATTATTTCATTTTATTTATGCCATACCATGTTGAATGTTCATGTTTGAAAGGCTTTGGTTTTAGTTATACATTGCCTGAAAAGTTTATTCTTATTTATGAAAGTTTCCGCTATATTGTCATCCTTACTGGGCATTTGAGCTCACCCCTTTTCTATGTTTTATTTTTCCCAGGATGTGAAGAAGTAAGTTATGAATGACCTGCACGGATTTTATGAGGGGTTAATAGTTTGGATTGTGGAAACATTATGTTGTTGTAGTAGTTTTTCATTTTATGATGTAATGTAAAACTTATGAATATATCTAGTGTTTCCAAGGCTACTAAACCAATCGGTCTTTCGATATTTGATCTTTCTTGTGATCATGCCAATGTTACGAAGTAATGCACCGACTCTGGGTAGCTGGGGTCGGGGCGTTACAGTTGGTATCAGAGAAAGTTTAGTACAAACCTTGGAAGCTAGATTTAGATAAACTCTTATTAGAGCACGTAGACCTAAGATGAACTTTGAGGATTAGTATAGAGGAAATTCCTAGAATTTTGGTATTGTAGAGATTTTGTGAGTTTTCCGAGCAATACATCCCTGTCTGGATACGAGCAGGTAGAGGCGGCTCTGGCACAGATGTACCTAGGGGTAAAACCCGAAAACATCGCTTTGAGCTAGACTCGAACGGGAACTGGTGCACGACAACGGGCCTTGCTGCACTCTTGGTTACGACACTCCCGGGGGATATGCTTAGGATAACTCTCATTTTCTTTACAAATCATTATGAAGGGTTTATGAGTATATACGTCCTCAAAGGAAACATTCTTATGATTATGGATTATATCTATAAATAGTTCAATTTATGTTAAGTGTTTTATAAGTATGGGATTATGTATTTTGATTCATAAACTGATCTAGTTTATGACATTGTTTAGAAATGGCGCCCAGTAGAAGGAATGAGAACTCCAGAAATGCACATGATACAAAGAGAAGGAAGGATCATATCTTTCATGGTCTTAAGCTAGAATTTATAAGAGAAATAGTCTCCCATGTATTATCATCATATGAAGAAATAATATCATGTATTGATAAGATAAGTAAAGAGATTACTGAGTCCTATGGCTTTGAAGGGAAGCAAGAGAAGAAAAGGATAGAAGAGAGAAAGATGGATAAAGGGAAGAGGGAAAAGAAGAATTTTCCCATATGTGGTAACTGTGGAAAGAAACACCCTAGAACTTGCCTGAAAGGAATGGGAGTTTGTTATAAGTGTGGAGGAAAAGGGCACAAAGTACGTGACTACAAGGGTAAGAAAATGGTTTCAAATGTACAATGCTTCATTTGCAAGGAGTTTGGACACTACGCGAACCTATGTCCCAGTCATCAGACCATGACGCAAATGATGCTATTGGATAATAATCAAGTTATGATACTACCACAGATGAAGAGGAATGATTAGAGTTCTTATGTTGATTATGTCAATTGAGTGTTGTATCAACAATGTACTTGTTATAATAATTATGGAGTATGTAAGGATTGTACTGCAGTACTATTTCATTAAGGACTTGAGATTTTTTGGAACAAAGAAAAGTGACTCAATAGCAAGATAAATTTTTGGAAAATATATGGTTGAGAGAATGATAAACCATAATATAGTTCTGATACCGAGGTAGTGATTTTGGAATAATACATTATTGTTTTGGATAAATTATATTGGATATTCTTGACTACCTTGGAACTGATTAATGATTTGTATATTCCATCATTGTTGGGGTTTAAAAAAATTTTGGATTAATGAAGTATATCCAGCATTCTATATGGAATAAGGGAGCATGAATGTAATCAATAAGGAATATGGTAATTCAGGATGTTTCAGTGTATTAAAAGAATACATGATGAAGGTATTCATATGCTATTACGGGGTAAAAAGAATCTACATTATGCTTTCCTTCCTTATAAATGTTGGACTATGAGTTTGGACAGAAGTATTTTGGATAGTTCTAGTTTGGATTATTTTGGATTGCCATAAAAGGACAACCCGGAGGTCGGGCGGCAACCCGTCGCGTCCGGCAAGGCTGCAAGACTTGAACCCGCAACCGAAGGGCGACAAGGGTGTATCACCTACCACTGGCCCAAGAGATGTCCTGGATTAAATAATGTAGTTTTTTATTAAAAGATCATGTAGATGAATTATAAATTCGTTTATTTTGGAACCCTATACGAATAGTGTAAATAGAATTTTTTTTTTACATTCTATTATCTTTTAGAGTGAAAGATGAGTTTGTGGTAGAAATTTATTAATGGATAAAACTCTAATTATAAAGTAAGTATATCTCCTTATGATCTTATCCAATCTCATAAATAAATTCCTCAATATTAATAAAAGGAACTTAGAACAAAAATGTTTCCCTAGATGGTACCTTAAATCATCACTAATTTATGGCTTTGGGATTGTTGGCCTTTTCATAACCATGTTCTCTACCACTCTCCATCAGATAATTGATGGTTAGATTTCTCTTCCATATCCATATTTTCCTACATGGAACCCTAGTATGTGTTATTTTCGGTAATCTTCATACTTTCCACTCTTTATTTTAAATAGAGGCCGCATTAGTTCATTTTTCGATGTGGGATTTCAACTAAGATATTTTGAAACGTCAAAAATGTGTTATCCCAATACCCTATATTTTGTTGAACCGATGGTACATCAAATCATCATAGATTGATGAGTTTAAGGACCTCAATTTTATACTTTTTTTTGATTGATGACCTCAATCACTACCTATAAATATTTACGTTTTCCTCCAATTATATGTCTCAAATTGCCACCAATGTTCTCCTAATCGAGATCATAATTTGGTGGTGACCCTTTCATTTCTCTTTTCCTCATATTAAGACTAAATTTTAGTAAACCAATTTCCGATGTGGGTTTTCCCACAAATATATTATCTATTTTCAAACTTTTATTTTCGAAGAACAATTTCAAATTGCGAGGACGCAATTTATTGAAGGAGGGGAGAATGTAACACCCCAAGATTTCATAGTGTGTTACTTCTTCAAAATAATTCAATAACTTTCACTACATGCAACACCAAGTTCAAGCACACCATGACTTACCAAAAAAGCCGTTCAAAAGAGGTTATGAATAGTATTAGATAAATTTTAATGTTTATATAATCCTTATAATTTTAGAATCCCTATTATGAGTTTCTTAGTCATAATGCAAGAACAGATTCATTTTCAGTATTTCACTTTTATCAACTTCTAATAGTGAAACCTTTTTAAATACAATATTTTAAACTTTTTGACTAAATGGGGACATCAAAAATTTAAAATGAAACACCCCAAGCTTCCACGGTACGTTTCCCTTTGAATAATGTGATAGCGTGTGTTGTACGCAACACCGAGTTCTAACACACCATAACCAATCAAACTAGCCGTTATAAATTGTAATACCTAATTTTTGAAAATATATATATTTTATATTTCAAAATGGACTTCATTTTTGGATTCGGAATATCGAATTTAGCCTAAGGTGAAATTTTGGTACTTTTTGGATAACTTTCATATTTTGATGAATAGTGAAAATTACTAAATTTTAATTAAAAACAACTTTTTTAATCAAAATAATTAATAGTGATAAATTATGAATTTGAGTGGTTTTAAAGTATATTTAGAATATATTTTTACAATTTAATATAATTTTGGTCATTATACATAATTTTACAATTAAACCGAACATAAACAAGTGTCAATCTTTTGATAGTTATTATCTCTTAAAAACACGCTTTTTGTTTTGACAGCGGGAATTAATTTTAAATTAATTTCTGCCACTTCTGTGTTTAGAATTTAGGAAAATGGATTCCATATTTGGAATCAGGATGTTCAAATTGTGTAAATAGGTAACTTTTATTTTAGGACATTTTGAATAATTACTGCGGTAAATATTTTATTTACCATGGTTAAGGGTAAATCCGGTAAATAAGGGTTAACAAAATAATATTATAATAATACTAAATTACCCTAAAACGTGTCTTAACCGTATTGGTTGATACATGGTCGACCATGGGAATCTTTGTGTCAATTTTGGGACCCCATGGATCCACTTGTAAGTGATAATGACACTTTATTTTAATTAAGTTAAAATGAATACAAAAATGACACAAGCATATATCTTTTAGCAAAACAATTGTTACATAGGGTTATATAAGTTGGATTTTAGATTATAAATATTCATTAAAAAGCTAAAAAGATTTCCTACATAATGATATTTTATTTATAATTTTTAGACATTAAATAATTTATTTTATTTATGACACAATGATGATGCAGTAATTACTATAATAGTGAAAAATTAAAATAATTGATATTATAAATACCCAAAAAAAATATAATATGAAACTTTTAATGAATTAAACTAATTTTATAGGATAATATGATATATTATGATTGATTTAATTTACTTTGTTCGAAGTAATCAATCTGTTATGAGTTTCAAAAAATTCAACTATTGAATAGTGTCAAAATTGACATAAAAGAGTTCTTAAAACAAATATTATATTATTAATTGATATTAAATTCCTAAAAATCTGAGGTTCGGCCAAGAGTCTTATATCATGATAGGTTCATCATTAATGGACCACTTGGGGGTCTCTTGGATGTATATAGTAAGTTTATTAACCATATTATATAAAAATACAAAGAGACATTGTAAAAGTGAAACTAATTAACTTAGAGTTAATACTTAAAGATAAGGTTAATATAAGTACCCAAACCTGTCTAAATTATATTGGTTGAGTGGTTTTAGACCTATCCCCACCTTAGCCTTTGAATAGTCAACTTTGGAGCCATTGGAAACCGAATATGAATTTATTATAAATTAATATTTCTATCTTTTCCAAAGGTGCCCCTCACCCCTCTTATAAAAGGGCACTCCTCCTTCCCATTTCTTCACACCTTCAAAGCCTTTTGGTTTGGCCAAACTCTGCCCAAATACTCTCCCAACATCCCTCACTACAACATAGAGGCCTTAGTTTGATCAGAAAGCCAACCTAAGGAGCCCTTTTGATCAAATCAAAAGGAAGAACCCGAAGAAGAGGTAATGATTTCACCACCCTTTTCTAAGTTCCTTTCTTCTTCCACTTCCCCTTTCTTTGTTCTTACCATTCTAAAATAATAACTCCAGTATATTACATATACTGTGATGTTATTATAAATATGGTACAACCATATTCAGTATTCTATCCACCTTTTGAATAACATGTCACCATACGTGTATACGTACGGCTTACCGTCTCCACGTCGTGGTGTAATTGTTATTCAATATATTATTATTTGGATGGGTATAATAATGATGTGTAACTCATATAAATAATAAATATAACATGTTAATGATTCTGTATATATGATATACCATCCATTTATATATTATTTTAAAAGAATGATATTGTCGCTCGTGCGTACGTACGGACTACCGTCTCCACGAACGCGATGAGATTCATTCTCCATCGTATCCATTCAAGTATAATTATCATTTGATGATTTAAAAATGATGTTTAAGGACTTCATATCATTATGGATATGAATAATATACA
The DNA here is from genome assembly GCA_963277665.1 of Viscum album. NCBI lineage: Eukaryota > Viridiplantae > Streptophyta > Magnoliopsida > Santalales > Viscaceae > Viscum > Viscum album. The sequence continues at coordinate 455,771 of CAUJRU010000136.1, read as the reverse complement.
ACCTATCCTTTACAAACATGTCTTACGTAACAAAACATATAAAAGACAACAAGTAAGTTAACACCCGATATAATGATAATACTAAGATATTATTATCAAATCAATATTAAAAGATCATATATGATATCATATTAATGTATATGATTCTTGTATAATTTAATAACGATTATTTCACCATTATACAGGAGGTTAACCTACCCCAACCAAGGAAAAGTACAAGGTAAGGGTTATTTCACAATCTCTTTATTATCCGAGGTTGTTTATATGTAATAATCTACTGGGATCTCTTTATCATCCACATCCATGTTTCTTAAAAATGTATTTCAAAACATTTTTACTATTTACTAGAAAATGAGTTAAAGTCATTTATACCCTTTTTGACTTTTATAAGTGGTTTATAAAGGAATCTTTCCGTCGTTTTCAAAACAAGGTCCCTTTTTAACCTTTTCGATAGAATTAAGGTAAGAATGTTTTTTTTAACTTATACGGCGGGTGCGGCTAATTTCTGCCATTATAAAATCTTCAAAACTTCCCTTACAAGATTATAAGGATATTTTCAAAGTAAATGTTTTATTTTATAATTATGTGACTTTTAAATGATTTCAAAATGAATAATTTAAGAATTTCAGAAAGGTACTCTTTATCAAAATCAGAATTTTAAATGTTTTAAAGATTTATCTTTATAAATATTTTTAATTAATGTCTTCAGAATGGTTTTTAAGGATTTATTTATATGGACATGAATGTTTTTTAAAAATGTTAATTCCTTTCAAAAGTTTCAAAGTGGTATAGGACACTTTGATTAAAAAATCTCTTTTTAATTACTTCCTTTATGAATGTGTGACTTTTAAATGATTTAAAAAAAAGAGAGATATTTCTCTCAAATAGTTTTGATTTCATCTATGTCAACATCCTTTGATGGATTTAACGCTTATTTGAAGTTGATTTATTGTAATACAAAGCTTCTATATTGTATTGAAGGTTTTGTGATATGTTTGACTGTGGATGTGCTATTTTTATACCATTCATAGTTTATGGTGAAAATTATTGACATTTCGTATGCTAGTTTTAATACGAATGTTTATGTTATGTTTAAACCTTTTCATATGGGAATGCATTGGACTTAGTAATTGACGGGTGGAGCCCGCTATAGCTCCTCGATGCATCGGTAGGTCTCATGAGACAAACTAGTGTCTTGGCACAAGGCCTTGACAAAATCTTATTTGTAGTCTTGGCACGAGGCCTTGACTATGTGGTTATGATAGTCTGGCATTATGCATTCCAACATTATGAAAGTGGTTATTGATTTTTGCATGCGATTATTCAATTAGTAGAATATCCATGTGAATAAGTAAATGGCATTATTTCATTTTATTTATGCCATACCATGTTGAATGTTCATGTTTGAAAGGCTTTGGTTTTAGTTATACATTGCCTGAAAAGTTTATTCTTATTTATGAAAGTTTCCGCTATATTGTCATCCTTACTGGGCATTTGAGCTCACCCCTTTTCTATGTTTTATTTTTCCCAGGATGTGAAGAAGTAAGTTATGAATGACCTGCAGGGATTTTATGAGGGGTTAATAGTGTGGATTGTGGAAACATTATGTTGTTGTAGTAGTTTTTCATTTTATGATGTAATGTAAAACTTATGAATATATCTAGTGTTTCCAAGGCTACTAAACCAATCGGTCTTTCGATATTTGAACTTTCTTGTGATCATGCCAATGTTACGAAGTAATGCACCGACTCTGGGTAGCTGGGGTCGGGGCGTTACATGATATATATATTATTTTTCATGTTTTTAACAAAAAAACTATTTACTTTATTTCATTATCCTTTCCTGAGCTTTTGTACACGTTGCATGTTTAAAATTTCTTTCAAAGCGTTTAATTGAGAATAGAGGTAATGATATAATCAAAGTAATTTTTTTATGACTAATCACAAAAAAGAAAAAAAAATTATTTAGGATTTAATTACTATTTAGAATTTTGTACTTTTAATCTGAGGTTTTAGATTGTAGTAATATTTCCAGATTATCTAAACCCTTAAATAGTAAAGATTATCAAATTATAATTCTAGTTAAAAAACACTAAAATATGTAATGTTTAAGGTCCGGGCCTTAAAATTATTCTTTATAAATAATATTTTTAACTAGTTCGTGGTTCTAAAATAGGATAGTTTTGAAATAAATGTTCATTTACCATTTTATAATGTAAATATGGTGAAATATTCGAGGAACAAGTTTTCCATTTTTCTCATATAAGGAATCAACCATAAAGTATTATTCATTTATACAGCGTAAGTATTATACTTGATTATAATATTGGAATCATTATTTTTTAAAATTTTCTCAAAAAGGATTACATAATTTATTTATTCATATGTTTCATCATCTTTTTTTCAAGTGTTGAATAATATTTTATCCACAGTTTCACTAATTGAAAACACATTGACATCATTAAATTATATCAACCTCTTTTCATTCAAATAATACTAAAAAAATAATACAATTTAGAATTAATTCAATAGTGGATAATATTTTTTTAATATTAATTGAAGTATGATTATGTTCATCAAAATAAAATAAAAGGGTGTGGTATTAATTAGGATGGATGAAATTTTAGAAACATAATGTTATTTTCAATCACATACCTCGACTCATTTTCAGTGAATGGGTCTATTATGCTCTCCTCTTATTGAGCTTATATAAATATAATGACAGAACATAAACATATAAAAGGAACATCTAAATTTTATGATGTAGTTTCCCTCTAATTAAATAACTAAGTCCTCAGTTATGATTATTTTTGTGATATGTGATTAAGAATCCTCATTTATAATCAATATTTTTTATATGAAGTTGTATTTCCATAAACATGTAAAAAATATATAATAAATAGGACATTTAATCTAGCATAAACATGATATTCTATGAATAAATGTTTCAACTTGTAACAATGTGAAATAATATATACCAATCTAGTAATGTTTTTCACCTATGCTATGGGGACCCAAGATAAAAATACATAAATAATTAATAGATACCATGGATTTATTAATATATATAAAAATATCCTCACAACCCAAGGACATAAAGGTTTATTATCATGGAGATTGGCTAAATTAATATAATATATTATAACTCTTATTATAATCTCTACAAAATAATTCACCTCTAAAACCTCTTCTTGAAATTTAAATTTATATAATTATTTTCATAACATTGAGAATGGAAAGATAATAATTCGATAATCTTGAATGATATGTAAGGTAACCATGTTAACAAATCATTTCGACTTATTATAATCATGATGGAAAAATTTTTACACCCTATGATATTTTGAAGTAATTTTTTTCAAATCAATGTAATAATTTTTATATTCTAAGTTAAACACAAGATAGAGATTATATTATGTTACATTACACTAAATTTTATCTTTCATTACATGAAATAATTTTTTATATTTCAATATCTATAACAGGTATTTAAACTTGTGTTACATGAAAATATATGTTTATCCTATAATAGATGCAATAGTGGTTTGAAACAAAATGTAAATTACTATAAAATATTATTATATAATATGATAATTATCACCTAACCCTTGAATTGATGAGTTTGGAGGGGATAAAATAAATAATTTAAATGTATGGTTAACACATGTTGACATAATTAATTTTTTGTGTCCAATTAATTTGAAATGTAAATAAAAAATATTAAAATTAAAGGGAATTTATTTTCGAAAGAATTATTATTATATTCACAAACATGTTTTATCTGAATAAATTAAATAAATAAATTTCACTACATTTTTAAATTAATTGTCTATATTATATATTCAATAAAATGTTAAATATTTTTCTTATGTATTTTCAAGGTAGTAGTTAAGAATAAATCCAATTTTACACATTAAAACCTCATTTTTATAAAAAAGTTATTTTTCACTATTTGTAGAATTATTATAATTTTTTTAACATTTTTAATATTAATTTTACAAAATAAAAATAATCCTTTAAATCAGTAAACTAAAATTATATTATGTTTATTTTTTAAAAAATTTCAAAGAAGATCAATTTTTAGATGAATATTAAGAAATACTGGTTTTTATTAAGAAATTACATTACATTGAAAGAATATAAAAATGTAAAAATATTTTTAAAATGGTTTTAAATGTAATATAAGTTAATATGTATATATATATATATATATTAATACAATTTAGGTAATTTAAATAAATATAATATTTAATTCTCATATAATAATGTATTAAACTAATCAATATTTTCTCTTTGGAAGATCTCTTTCTCGTCGCACCAGTGGTATAAATTTTGAATGTAAATAATCACACATATATCAATGGATTTTGTAAAAAAATGATTTTTTATTTGGAATAAGAAAAATTTATGTTATATAATAAGTTAAATTTAATTTATTATCATAATTCATATTAAAAATATTATAAATTATTTACTACAGTTTCAATAAATTTGGTTTTATCAGGGGATAAAGAGAAAATAAAAGTCCTTAAAATCGTCCAAAACATGTACACCACCAATTTTATTACCATATATCAACCAAATGTCATAAAAACTATAAAATTTTAATTTTTTATCCTTTTTAATTTCCAAAATATAGGTAAAACGTTATCTCTTCAGAAATAACATTTTTGCCACTCTCCTCACTTATAAAAGGCCACCCACTATCCACTACACTTCTAATATCAAAATCCCATTTGGACATATCTATACTTGGAAAACTATCCAACTCACTACCTCTTATTTTCATAAAATACTTTTTTTGTTAGAAATCAATCCTTTTAAACCTTTTGGTCTAATCCAACAGAATATTTCTGAAAAAGAGGTAGCATCCCTAATTGAGCGTTTTATTTTATTTCTTCCTACACCTCAATAAATTATAATTAAAACACAAATATATAGTAAGATATGTCTCTAAAAGATAATGATATGATATTATGATTATATAATAACTTAACTCCTTCCTCTCTTCTATCAAACTGGTTTTCAAATCATCATTCATATGTGTGTTGAACTACCACCTTGCAAATTGATGTTATTATTTTTTTTTCACCACCTATCACATATTAATATAAATCATGATTTATTATCTATATATGATATATAAGATATTTTTATTCTTATTGAATCATTATACCACATGTTTTGTCTTAGCATAATATCAGTGGGAATACAATATAGTTGTTCATATGTACGGGAGATGATAGACTCATGAAGAAATATGATTCATTAATACATTACATGGAAGATAATAAGGTTGTATATATTAAAAATATGTGCTATATATGACATAAAATTGATTCCAAAATGTTAATATTTATTCACCACTCTTTATTTCTTAATTTTGGTAGATTGGAAATAATGTTCATGTATACATATGACATAATGTCTCCATGAATGGTGTATCTCATTTTATATATCTAACATTAATGGTCACTAATAATTTATATAAATAGAATTTTTATGTTATTTTCATCATGGGTAAAATAATACATATTATGGATTCATGATCAGATTAATCAGAATTAAAATAAAAAATAAAAATATTCATGAGAAACAAATTATTTATTTCCTGAAATGTTATTTTAACATTAATTGTTACTAAACGAGTAAAAATGTCATAAGTAAATATTATATTTTTTGATACATATATTTATTTTCATATAATATAATTATAATAAATATATATTAATTATAAATTATTTTCTTACGTGAATGATGGAATTCTAGACTTATTGTATGGGAATTCTGTCTAACATTCTTTTTAATGAGAAAAAAGCCATAATCATTACATGTTAATTTTATGTGGTGTATATACAACCCATAATATTATTTTATATTATTTTGGTAATTATAATTTTGATTTTATTATATATTTTTGGATTATCTTTCATATGTTATAAGGTACAAATGATACAAATGTGGTAATATGTATTTGATACAATCTAATTGTTTATCGGGGTTGATTGTGTTTAGGTTAATGCTTATGATGTTGAATTATTATGATATATATCTCAATAAACTCAAGAAATTTATTCTTCTATGTTATTATCTTGATAATACATGGATTTCATTCAGTTTCCTCTTATTATGTACTCATTAATTAAAAAATAATGATTTTTTAAAGAAAAAAAGATTATTTTTCTCGTAATTAGAAAATAATTTCTCTTCCAATATCATGTTTTCAAAAAAAATTAAATATTAAAATAAATTACTGTTGAAAATTCATCTCATGATTGTATTCTTTACAAATTTTTATGAATGGAATTTTCATGTCATTTTTCAATCAATTACTATTTAAATTTTAATGAAAATATCAAGGAAATATTTTATTTATAACATATACCTCATGATTTATATTATTTATCCTCAACCGATTTACTATTTTTATTCGTATTTTTATATGTTTCAATGTTAACTTTCAATGAAAATGATTTCCAAAATGATTTAGGATTTTTTATTTTAAGATTGTGATTTTCAAAATGAAAAGTGTATTTTCCTCAATAAATTTGTTAAATGATTTTTCTATATTCATTTATAAGATTTAAAGTTTATTTCCGAAGAAAACTAATTTGAGCATGTTTTATGTTTTAAAATGTGTTTTCAATAAGGTAATTCTAAATTCATCATGAAATTTTCCATGTGATCGTTGATAATAATTTTCTATCTGTGTCAATATCATATGATGTTACCTATATATTAATAAGAATTATATTGAATGATAACATCCAAATTATTTAACTGTAAGGTTAATGTTTATTTTTATTAAATGAATATTAAACTCATATATTTTACAATGGTTATATTATCATTAATTTATGAATTTGTTTTAAAAATATGTTTTAAATGTTTTATGATGTTATGAAATGATAAATGATTTGTGATATTGGGGAACACATAAGTTTGGTTTTTATTATGATATGGGTGGGACCTATATCACCATCGAATTAATTGGTAATGAATTATCTCATTATATAACAATGTTATGAATGTCGATGGGCATGATATACTATGGGAAACAAATGAATCCCGATCCACTTTGGGAAACTAGTGTGTCTGGATCGACAATGGAAAACATGTGATAAGTAATTATCGACTTTATAAATGGTCTAATCAGTTATCTTTGAAATAAAAAATGGTTTATCAATATTTATGATGGTAACACACTTTTATGAAATGATAAAATAGTTAATGATTTATTTATGATGATTTCTCAGACTTATGGGACTTGTATTATAAAATGATAATGTTTTATGCCTTGAATAATATTTGTTATCCTTGATATATTGGGTATGAACTTCCTATGTTGTTTTCTTGATAACATACCTTTATTATTATCTTATGATTTCATATGATCATAGATTGATATCTCATATGTTTACCCATACTGGGCATCTGAGATCACCCTTTCTTACATTTCCTTCCATGGGTTATGAAAGAAGTATTAGGTAGGGTATTCCTATAAGGATTACTATATGAGGAGATGAATTTAAGATATGTTTAATTTATTTCATGGGAAATGGTGATTGTGTTTTATGTCTCCAAATATAATGAAAATTTATTTTATTCATATGTGAGTTTATCAAATATATAGGGTATTCATTTAAAAGTATGTGATATTTATTTGTAAAAGACTGGGTATCTATAGTTTCTACCAGAGGAATGGTTCAGCCAATCATTATTGGTTTTTATTAGAAAAACATTACTGATATCCATATAAAAATTCTTAAGAATTGGACTATGGATATCTCTATATATAATTCTAAGGATAATTATATGTTTACAAAAAATAACCTTGTTTATTATGATGTATATATCAATAGTTTTGAATGAAACTAAATCCATAAATTCATAGAACAACTTGATTTGGATCTAGAAAAGCGGTACTTAGTGGTTTTATCTTTGAAAAGTGTACCTTTAACTACACTCGACCATCACCTAGTGAACGATAACGACCCTTGAAACTGACATAGTTTCAAACTTGTATGGGATTTGATTTGGAGATTCAAAAACTCTTTATGAACCATTATGAATGATTTAAATAATCTCTATGAATGACCTTGGTTAATACAAATATGTTCTTGATTGAATGAATTTTTTATGATTAAGACATCCTATAAATGATTATTTCAAAATATGTGTTTTTACAATATTATTATTGTTTATCATGGTATTATTTCTAATTTTTTTCTCAATGGATGGAACCCAAATGAACCATGTTAATAATGAGTGTGAAATAAAATGAAAATATATTCCTCCCAAGAAACAAAATTTTATGGGATTTCCAAAAAAATCATGTTTCTATGATAAAAAACATTCTAAACATATGAATCATTATGGGGTTTGTGATTCCTCTTCCATTTTTTATTGGTCCGCTGCTCGTGGATGGAGAAATGGGATCCACTATGAATAAAGTTGGGCGGTTTCTCAGTGGACATGTGCATCTGGTAGGTCTTTCGGTGTCCCAATTTGATGCTGTTCAGGCTATTTTTGTTCAGTCTGATGCTCGAAACGATGGTGTGTTATGTCTTTGAGATCACACAAATCTGATGGAGGGATCTATATGGGATCATGATTCCTGTGGTTGTCTGACTAAAGTAGATTTGTGGGATCATGATGTCACCATGAAGGAGAAATGTGTTGACTCTAAATCCAGCTTCTCGATTGATTCTCATGATAATCTAGATGATGGAGGCCCATGGGGTCAACATTCTATTTCTGATCTAGTGCTTCTACTAACGAAACCTAGGTTTTATGATGTTTACAATGACTCCATTTTATCAACTGCTGTAGTATCAAAATTGACTCTTGACTCTTTTATTTTGGATTTATAGAGGATAAACCCGATTGATGTGTCGAAGTATGAATTTGTGTCTTACATTGAATCTTATTCTAGAATAATTCTTAGAAAGGGGTCATCATCCCTTGTTGAATCTAATCCTGATGTGTTTTCTAAAAGGATTATAATTGGGGAAACTCTTTGATTGTCTTCCTTGTTTTACCCAAGGGTAAATAGTATTAGAGGTTTGATGATTTGGTCAGGTGGATCTCATTTTTGTGGGGATTTTCTGATTAGTGATGTGTATCTATTGGACATGGTTTCTCTCATTGTATTTTTCTTCTAGATTCTTGTAAAATTCATGTCTGTACAACTGGGTCTCTATTTATAGAACATGGATGGATTCACCTTCATGAATTCTCCCTGTACATCAATGATTCACATGCAAGGAATGCATTTTATTAGGTCTAGATTCAACTTCATGGTCTTAATTGGATACTTTCGCATCGAAATATTCTTTATGATATTAGAAAAGTAATTGTGACTCTCGTATAACTTGACAAGGAGACTTAGATTGTTCGGTTTGGAAACATTACTATGATGTTAGTGTAGATTGATCAAAGATCCACCATGATTTAAATGGTACCTCTTTCCTCTCTAATGGATGACATCCAAGTTGATGTCGAGTATGAAAGAAACCCACTTTTCTATAATGAATGTATCATTGTTTGGAATTTTTCGAAACAATGACAGAGGAGGATCTCCTACGATAGATGTGGGATTAAGGTTCATTCATATAATATTGTTTGATGGAAATCAGAGAGGACGAATATCGATTTTTCACAACACATTGATTAGAATAGAGATTTTCTCACCAATCCATCTTCCACTATGTATGATGTGTTGTCTTTTGAGGAAGATAATCCTCTACTTTTGAATATAAAGGAACATATAGTGGATACATAACTATTGAGAGCTAACAATGGCCCCTCTAATACTCAGGTAAACACTACAATAGAGGTTACATCAAATGATGGATGTGCTGCTGCTCTTGATTTTGGATTTGTGACTACTAGTTTGATTGTTGTTGGATCCCCTTTTTACTCTATCACTCTAAACCCTGACATGAATTCAAGTCCTAGTACAGGATTAAAGTGTGATGAGATTCATGGTATGAATTATATCATAGAGGTTCACAATAGGGTTCATCGTCATGTTGCAAAAGGTGAGGATTATAGCACCCCCATGAGGTAAACATGCAATGGAAATCATTCCTACTTTAAGGATACACTCTAAAAGGAAATTGAAGGTGAGGGATTTACACCTTCTCCCTGAAAGAAAATTCAAAGGATGAATTATTTCCTTATTCCTAAAACTGTGTCTAATTTATCTTCTTCTAAGTTATCGAGTATGGTCAATACTGATATTCGAAAAATCATCATACAGAGTAAATTCCATTTTGAGTGGGATACTAATGATGATTTGGATTATGGAAATGAGATGTTTTTTTATGGTCTGTAGTTCCTTTGTTGATGTGTGAGGGAATTTCTTTTTTTTAACCCCACTATCTTGACTTTAGGTTTTCCTTTTTCTTTTATAAATGGTAAGAGTTTTTTCTTATGAATTGACTTGTTTTGTATGAAGCATTATTCACATCCATATAATAAAATGAAAGAACAATATTCTATTGAGTACTTCTTGAGGCAATGTACCTCTCTTATTAGTGGTTCTATAGTGTCGCTATTTACTAAGAAATGGTTCAGTACCAATGAAAAGATATATTCTATTCATCAGAGTTTTTATAGTGAGCTAGTAATTTTGGTGCTTCCTCATTTGGAAGGTGAATCTTATCGCTATTGAAATCTTGGTAAGAACATGAGTGAATAAATTAAAATGAGTCTCTATAATGGGAAGAGTTTAACTGAATATTTCTTTGTAATGAAACCACTCATATTCTACAAAAAACATGTAGATGGAATTCATTATTTTGAAGATAAATAATGATCAATCTATTTGTTTATGTGAAGAAAATTTTACAAGACATCTATAGTATAATTTTGGTTTAATCATCAACACTAATAGAAAAAATTATCAATTATATTGTGGATAAATAGAAATGCTTAAAAACTATATGGGTATAATATACATTATTAGATATGAATAATTTGTTCAATGTTCAATAAATTAATAAATGAAAAATGTATATTCAAAAAAATTGATTGATATGATAAGTAAATCAAGATCAATTCTTAAGAAAACTAGAATGGATTATTTAAATTACATTCAACTTTATTCTATAAATATGGGAAGTATCATTAAGGTAATTAATTTAATTTAACTAGGAGGTGGTTTACATAAGGAATACGAAGTAATAAATAATGTGAATATTGAATTTTGAAAAATGGGATGATTAATGAAATACTGTATAAGAGGTCTCCAACTAATACACCACCCACACTCCAATGTTTCATGTTCAAGGAGTTTGGGAATTATGTGAATAAATAAACAAATACATGTGATAATGTGAATGAAAATACCTAATATCCTTATAATGAAATAGAAAAAAGAAATATTATGAAATTAAAGGGATTATGTGAATCATTATAATTAAGTCACACTTATCCCCTACTATATATTTCGGAAATTAATTCTAGATTTTTTATGAATAGGCCTTATGAAAATATTAGTTTTCAAAATTATGTGAAATTTCATGTAATTGTAACCCCCAAATTTTATTTAGGAAAAATTACATTACATTTGATAATATATCAACATAAGGATAGACCCATGATTCCAATGAAATTTTTTTATAATATAAGTGGTTATATAAGTAATATATTTTGAACAAACATTTCTATGTATATATCTTTTAATGTAATATTATCTTAAGAGTTATGGATACCAAAATGGGTTAACTATTTTATGATTTATAATATGTTCAAAATCATTTACACCCCTTTTAAGGATTAAGGTGATGGGGGTTCATAAAGATTAAGAATATTATAGGATACCTTAATAGTAATACACTCCTATGGTGTTGTATATGTTTTCGAGACAATGTTATTTAAGTATGAATGTATTTAATCTTTGTGAACATAATATTAATAGTAATTGTAACCTTTATGGTTAATATTATATTTTATATTCAGATAATTTTGGGTTATTGTTGATCTTCCTACTAAATAATCACATTTTGTTACGATGATAGAATATTTATCTCAATATCCTCTTGAAAAAAATGTATATGATGTAAGTGGTAAGTCAATATGGAGTACCACATTGATTTTTATCTAAATGGGATGTGATATTTACCTCAATATTTTGGTTCATTCTTCTACATGATAGTAATATAATGTTGTGTTTAAACACTATATACCATCCTCAAAAAAGATTTTCTAATAGAAAAATTCATACCAAATATGATATTATACGATCTTATTCTATGAATTCCAAAGTTAGTTGGGATCCACACCTTAGTATAGTTGACATTTCCAAAAAAAATCATTCAATAAAACATTTAGATGGATTATTATTATTCCCTTTATGAAAATAAATGTAAAACTATAATATACTTGAATAAATTTTTCAAACGAAAGATATTTGTAACTAATCAAACATATGATATGACAGAGAATGTTAGAGCCATTTAGTAACACGTAAGGACATCAAAAAGTTAAAAAACTATATAATGGTAAGAATCGATGTGATCATGAATTTGTAGTCAGTGAGAATTTCATTTTATGAATTTCCGTGTGAACTAAATAATGTAAATATACTCTATAGGTATATCAGTCTATTTAAAATATTTTATCTTATTGTAATAGTAACTAGAAATTTGGAACATCCATCGAACATCTCTCAGTTTCTCAATTCATTATAAGTTAAAATACTAAGGATATATATACATGATCCATCACCTATATTGAAATAAGAGGACATTCCCTTGGGGAATGATCTTTCTTATAATAAACAATCGGTTGAGGTTCATAATCGTACATAGAATATTCTATGAAACAAAACCACTGACCTGGTAATGGTTTTTTTTTTGTGAAAAAATTGAAACGTGAAGAAGATAAGTTAGAACATGAGGATGAAATGATATAGAACAAACCTCATTCAATGGTACTAATGTGATGAATTATGATATATAAATTCATTATTATGGGGTATAATGTAACACATTTTGATTTTTTGAAATATTTATTTTTCAAATCAATATAATATTTTCAATATTTTGCATTACACTCAACACCATGTTTAATATTCATTACAAAAATAATTTATTGTATCTTGGATACATAAAAACTAATGTATATCATACATTACACATAACACTAAATTTTCTTGTATCACACGCAACATTAGCTTTATCATTCATTACACACAACTGTGGGTTTAAACAAAATATGAAATATTATTAAGATATTATTATTTAATAAGTTAGTTATCACATAACCATTTGAATATAATGTATGAATAGTTATAACTAAATTTTTGTAATATAAGGTTCAAACATGTTTATATTATAGATAGAATAGTTAAAAAATAACGATAAATTAAAATAAATTCATATTAATATAGAGGGGATATTTTTTGACCTTTTTTAATTCGCCAAACAATGTATTATCTCAATAAATTTAATAAATAACTTTGAGTTATTTATTATTGATATTAATTTATTTTATATTGAATATTTTTTTCTAAATTTATAATATTTTATTTCAAGGAAAGATGTAATAATAAATCCAATTTTATGTATACAACCTATATTTCTGAAAAAAAATAACCTCCTTTTGAGAAATTATATTAAACTAAATTTATTCTATATTACAGAAATTTATTTGAAAAAATTAAATTCTATTATGAAATAATCATGTAAAAATTTTCTTATGGTTAATTTTTGATAATTTTATTTTAGATATTTTTTTATGAGTAGTTTAAAATAGAGTGTTTACAATGAAATTTATTTTTTATTAAAAAATAAAAAAAACATATATAGGCATAAATGTAAAATTAGTTCAATTATATATCTATAAATTCAATTTATTTTAAAGGAATCAATTTGATATTAAATTTTGATATAAAATCATTTAAAACACTGGAACATTTTCTCTTCGGAAAACTGCTTTCTCGTCACGTTTGTGTTTGTATCATTAAATTAAAATTATCCACTTTTGTAAAATAATTATTGAAAAATGGATTCCAAAAATGGAATATGAATAATATATATTTTCTAATAAGATCAACTCATTAATTTGATATAATTAACATTAAAAGAATCATTATGGTGCTAAATGTAAAAATGGATTTATCGTGAGTTAAATTAAAATGATAATGGATACAAATTACCCAAAATATGTCAAAATCACATTATATAGACATACTGAGACCGTTTATTTTTCTATTTATATAATTTTTCATTTTATTACCTTCAATAAGGTGAAAAACATGTGCACACCTTTTTCTTTTAAAAAATTACATGTGTTCCACTCATCTCGCTTATAAATTCCACAAACTCACCTCTCCACTAAATACAGACAAAACCTTTTGTTAAAGATAGGTCTATCCCATATAAGATCATTAATTACCTTATATCACTTTTTAAGCTTCCTTTTGTCCCAATATCCTACTTAATAATCCCATTGGTCTAAACCAATAATGTTTTCTATTGAAAATCTAACATGCCTAGCCGGCAGTTTTATTATTTCTTCGTGAACCAATTTGAATTATTTTTAAAACATGTTTGTATAAAATTATATGTATATTTAATATACATAGTTATTTAAATCATATTATAATTACCTAAATCCTTCTTATCTTTTATCAAATGGGTAACAAAAATTCATCATTACCTTGTATGGAAGACAACGGATGCAAGAAACGACATTAATCATTTTCCATCACCACCTATCATGAATAGATTTAATTATGGATTTATTATTTATATAGATGATATTTATGATATTAATAAGATTACTGAATCATGATATAACATTTTCAATTTTACCATCCTTTCTTTGGGAATACAATAACATTAATCGTGTGTATAACAAACTACAATCTTTCGAAGTAATGTGGTATTTTCATGCTCTACATGGAAGGTATTTAGTATCGGTATGATTAATATGTCTATTATATATGAAATTAAAAAATAATTAATGGTAATATATTATTTAACCCTATATCATTATTTTTTCATAAAAATCTATACAATATTCATGTGTACGTATGGCCTCTAGTCTCCATTAATGGTGTATTTCATTTTCTATCTCTAACATTTATGCATCACTATAATTCAAATTTATTTATGATATATGATTTTTATATCTTATTAATAATTATGAATATGAATGAAATATTTACAAAGTATGAGGACCAAAATCAAAAAATCAAATCATTCACGGAAAATAAAGGAAATATTTCTCAAACCATGTCTTTAACATATAATTTTTAATGAACCAATAAGAAAAGGGTGTAAGTATAAAGAATGTCATATCATATATATATATATATTATTCATTAATATATTTTTAATAAAAATATATTTATCATACATGAGGTTAAAATGTGTACAAAGTGGGTCGAGACTTTTGTTAAGGAATTTTTAGTATTTCATTCTTTTTTTCTGAGACACATATCATGTTCACAATATGATTCTTTTTGGTGTGGTATATAATTCCCATTTATTTATTTTATTATTATTCTCTAAAAATTTATTTATATTCAAATATTCATTTTTTATATCTCTTTCATAGGTTTTATTGTTCAGATGTTTCAATAATGGTACTGTTTTTATGATATAATCTCATCGTTTATCAAAATTGTTTTGGATTATGTTTCTGATAAAAAAAATATAATTATCTATATATTATCAAATTGATTAAATTAATTTTCCTTTTGTTATGTTATGAGAATACATGGTTGACCTTTATTTTACTCTATTTATGTACTCAATATATCAAAAAAATGTTTTTCATGACTATCATCCTTATTTCTCTCTTCAGCCAAAAACTTATATTTCCAAAAATAATGTTTCTAAATTTTTTTCCAATATTCTTAATCATAAAGCTAGATATTATTTAAATTGGTTCCA
Source organism: Viscum album (assembly GCA_963277665.1). NCBI lineage: Eukaryota > Viridiplantae > Streptophyta > Magnoliopsida > Santalales > Viscaceae > Viscum > Viscum album. Next base: position 439,861 of record CAUJRU010000136.1, on the reverse strand, counting down.
ATTAAATACATTTTTAATTTTTTTATGGAATCATAATATTCCTCAAATAATGTTCATTTATAGGTTACCAAAAATATAATTGAAATCTTTATTTTTACATGTAAGACACGAATAGTATTTTATGCCTTCATGGTCAAAATTTTATATAAAATATCCGATATATTTTTCTATTTTCTATTTTTAAATAAATTATTTCCAAAAGGTTTTATGACCTTATATTTTTAGAAATTTATTTCAAAATTCATAAGATATTTTCCTCATGATGTTTTTTATTATTTTTCCTGATTCCATTATGGGCTTTTTAATATTGTTTTAAGGAAAATGATTTAAAAAAGCTTACTGTTTAAAAACTAATTTCTGAAGATAAAATATCAATAACCTATGTAACAACCCCTACCTAAGTAGCCCATATTCATAGGTTATTTTATTAAAAAAATACATATAAGGGATCACATCACCATTGATTGACTAGTTTAGTAGTATCAAAGAAATATATACATACATGGTTCCATAATTACAATTATAATTAAACATAGAATATAAAAAAGGAAAAATTAACAGATTCAGTTCAACTTATTTAATGATTTCATCTTCATAAACCTAGGATAGAAAAAAAAATAAAAGGTTGATCAAAAACACTTAGTATTGGATACAATAATATATAATAGGTGAAGCATTGTCAATAATTCATAGTCATTATGGAAAGGTAAATAACTAGAAAAGCAATCCCTTAGTAAACTAAAAATAAAAATGAATCCATACATTTTTCATAGTGAAAATTACATGGAATTTAATAATTTAATAATGAATAAAGAATATTATTTACTATTGAATGTAATGTATCTGGAATGTGAACCATTATCTCATAAAAATATTTATGTTTGTGGGTAAAAACCTGTATGATTTTACCAAGAAATAAACATGAAGGGGTTTTCACCAACTATTTTCTCTCTTTAGACCAGTCAATGCATCAAGGGGTTACCTTTAACTAGGACCCACCCATCACTACAAGTCTAAATTATTCATCATAAGTAGATTTATTCGTGAATAATATGACTTAAAAATATCTGTATTGAGTAGAAAATACAAAATTTTCAATTCTTCACTAGTTAAAAAATATCAATGAAAATCGCTTATGTAAAAAATAGTATATGTAAAAGAATATATTCATATATTTGGTACAAGAAATATTGATATTTATAGAATACTTTAATGAATTGTTATCATAATTGAAAGGCATTTATGCACAAACCACACGCAAATAATTAGTGGTCAATATGACATAACCAAAGTTAATATCAAAATAGTGTCGAAAAATGAGATATTCAAAACAATAATAAGAAATTTAGGTGGGAAAATATCCATAGATCATGATAAAGTTTCTCTTACTCAAATTAAAACCTTTAAAAATAGTGTTTATGAAACTTTAGAAGTGAGTAACTTTTATGCAATTTAAGGGAAAATATTAAAGGGAATTTTTGGTAAGAAAAGAATAAGTTTATTCAAAAAACCATCAAAATATATATTTTTAGTATTTGTAGATTTATTTTATAAAACTATTTTTGGTTTGAAATAGTTTGTGTATTGTACATGAAAATGGGTATGAAATTGGGAAGTTCCCCTAAATCAGACATGCTTTTAGAGAGGAATTGAAATGGGGACATTATAAAACATTTATTTACCCATTAAAGTAAAAATAATTGATAATAGTACAAATTTATGGAACACAAACACATAATTTTGGATGATTAAAAAGAATAATTAAGAATTACATTGTTTTAGAGAGATAGAAAGCATGTCCTAAGGAAAATTTGCAATTCGGAGAGAATCCCTTACCATATGTCTGAATTTGTTCTTCACTTGCACATAATTTCATGGATAATGGAAATAGATTCGTTAATAATTTAATTTATAAACACTTAATACAAAATGTGATATATTAATATTTCATTATGATCATTTTTTCATTTTTTTTTGAGTTATAATATTCAATTTTGTTATTTAGGAGTGTTCGTTTCCTTTTTTCCGCGATTGGTTCACTTGTGTACATGTATGAAAGATAATGTAAAATGGTAATAGTTTTCATGAATTGAAATTATATTTTATCAATGAAGATAAAAAATATTTATTATTCTTATATATCATTTTTCTATATATGAGTTTGATTCATTAGAAAAAACTTTAATGAAATATGTTTGATTTATTTTGACAGTTTTTTTATCATCATGAACTAGATTTTCCAAATTAGTATTATGAAAATATAATGGTTACAGAACATTAAAAAAATTAATAAATATATAATTAACTTTATTAAAAAAATTATTTTATGACCATACATGAAGAATGAATTGAAAAACCAAAACTCTTTTTCTATGAGGATGGTAAATCGACAACTTACATATGTTGTTTTAATTTTTTATAATGAAAGTAGAGTATAATAAAATTGTTGATGGATAAATCATTAAGAAAATAAAAATAAAAAATATTTATGAAACTATAATGATAATGTCCCATTAGATTGGGAAGGTTACTGAAGGATAAGAAAAGATATGAAATTAGAAGAGATAGAGTGAAGGTTTTACATCTTTAGTGTCGTCTCATTGAGATCCTCTTTAAGGGGATTATAAATGGTATAATAGTGATACCATAAATACCAAAACATGTAGTTGTGATTTCTGAAGGTAATTTGGTAGAATAATATCTATCTTTATGTATTTGAAAGTTTGAGGATATGTGGTTGTGAGGGAGGTATTTATATTGGAGGACAGTGGGGTTTATCAATTATTGTATTCATTAGTTTATTATTTTGATCAACATAATCAATAGTGACATTTCACATGACTAAATATAGTAATAAGATATGTGTGTAAGAAGTAATGGGGCTTACATTATCTATACATCATTAATGAATAATAAATTCATATATTTACTTATAAGGCCAAATACCATAAATTTTCATATTATATTATTCACTAAAATTCCAGTTACTTTAGAAAAATAAAAAAATATAAACCTAACCATTTTAATATTTATAATTTCAAAAATGGGATGCAATTTATGAAAATAATTTTATAAATATGGAAAATTTTATTTTTTAATTATTTCTTCATTTATTCAAAATTTTCATATTTTCAAATTATAGCTTATTTTTATGACACATTGAAAAATTACTCAAGGCCTCATAAAATTATTGTAAATCATTATAAAAAATATTAATTTGTTAATATATTTTTGGAAAATAAATCCCTTTTTTAAAACATTATATTATTTATAAAATTTAAAATAAACACATATTACTTAATAAAATACCAATACTTAATTTATTATTTTTAAAACATTTATTTCTTCATATAGTGATTAAATTATATAATTTATTTGTTTATATGATTTTTGAATTTTATTAATAATTTAATTAGTTAAGTTACTTTTTTATTGGCTGGGTTACCATTCTTTTTGGTCAAATTACTGTTGCAATTATCATGTTAATATTTAATACTATATAGTGGATCATTTTTTCAATGTAAAAAATTTAATAAATTTAATTTATTTAAGGAGATACATATCATAAAATATTACTGTGTTATATTCTTCCCACCTTCGGAAATTTCTTAATGAAAATTCCTCCTGATTAGTTCCTTTTAAACAATTGTAGTTTGTTCTTCTTCATAACAAACCAATGTTTCGACATTTATTTTTCCATTTTATTGTTTCTCCAAATAAACCTTAATGGTCAATTAATTCTATATATCAATACATTCTCTCTAATTTCAAGAATATTGATAATTTCTTTATAGTAAGAATGAACATTTTCCAATACTATTTCTTTATAAGTGAGTACATGGATTGGGTATGGCATATACTTCTTTAACAATGATACGTAGAACACATCATGAACTTTACATAGACATGGTGTGATTAAAAATTGATTATATATATATATCCAATTATTACCAGAATATTAAATGGTTTCATGTAACAGGGACTCAATTTCCATTTATTGTTGAACCTTTTGGCACCCTTCCATAGATATGCTTTCCGAAAGATATGATCTACCACATGAAATTCCATATAAATTCACCAATTGTCAACATAACTCTTTTCATACATTGGGATTATTTAATATGAGCATGGATAGTTTTTATATTTATTGTTTTTTCATCAATATGTTCTGGTCCTATAATTTTCTTCTCACTAACTTTATCCCAAAAAGTTGATGTTTGACATCTCTTCCATATAATGCTTCATATGTTTCCATTTGAATACAAAAACGGAAAATATTATTTTATGTAGTTTTTAAAAAAGATAAATATTGATACCATATACCACTAAGGAACATTTATCATGATCTCAACTATTATTCCAATATTTTAAGAGTCCTTTCAGGTAGTCTGTCAGTTTGAGGGAGATATGTAGTACTCAAATTATGTTCATCATCCAAATCATTCAGAAGTCTCTTCAATATATTTTATTTAAAATAGGGATCTTAATTAAATAAAATCTAGAGTGGTGCACTATAATGTATTAAAACATAATTTATATATAGTCTTACTAGGTGTCCAAGAGGTAAATTATCTCATATAGAAAGAATATGTACCTATTTTGTAAGGTGATCAATAATAACCCATAATGTATCATTCATTATTTTAGTCCTTGGTAATAATGTGATGAAGTACATAATAAAATCTTCCCACATAAACATTCTAATAGTTATATTTTTCATGGTTCCTTTAAGATTCTACCTATTAGACTTCACTTGTTGAAAAACTAAAAATCTTGACACAAAGTCAGGGTTCCATCCAACTGACAACTAACCTGACCCGTGGCACAGACCGAAGGGAATTTTAGATCCCCACTGGTAAAAAAGATCATCCTAGGTACCAATAATTATATTTAGGAGTGATTTCAATCATGTATAAAATAATAAACAACCCATGATAACAAAATATCCAAAAACCAAAAACCATAACCAAAGAAGATACAATAATTTTCAGATTCATTATTTTACAACTATAAACAATGAAAAAAATACCATTAAAGAAATGGAAGTACTAAAATTTTCCAAATAGGTCCATGTACCAATAGGTCTATCACCTTCAATACACGACCTCCTGAAACTATGAGAAGTGGAACACTAGCAACCAAATCTACCACCCCCAACAAAAAATAGATTGCCTCTACCTTGGTCAAATAAAAAAATTCTACATACACAAAAAGGGGTTTGTAGGGTGTGAGCCAAATACTGGTGGAATGCCACTGAAAATAATGATTCCATGCTATAATAGTAGATGATATATAAACATTCAAACTTTTATAAGAACACATGGAATCATTTTAAATGAACAATTTCAGTAAAACATTTCCAAGAAAAAACATTTAATGAAAAACCTTTTCCCAAAATTAATTTACATTGATGACACAATATTCACAAGGTCCAATGTATACCAATGGTTAGAACCACATCACAAAAACATCAAGTTATATGTGGTCACCATGGGAAATACCTTTGTATAAATAGAAGAAGTGGGACCCTGTGAACCTCATACCCCAATGACCAAAATCCTCCAATACGAACCAACAATACCCATGTGCACGATCCCATAGAGAGGAATCAATACAATGTTCAAGTGGCCTCTATATAAAAAGGAAAACCCATCAGTGTTCCCATGAATGATACACTATATGGGATATCATTCCAAGGGATAGTTTTCTCTGATCATATCAAACATTTATATAGTGTTTCATCGTCAATCCATCTAGAATTATCTGGTCCTCAGCCTCTTCGGAATCACCTAGTGCACCTGTTCTAATATTCCAACCAAGTAACCCAGTATTTCATTTTTTTTCAAATTCCATTTCACATATCAAATAAATCATCACATTCATATACACATTACATGTATTTTTTACACACTTTTAAATCAAAACTTTCATATTTCACAATGATCCAATGATCATATCTCACATCGAAATACAATTTTTCCATAAATAAAACCAACTTCATGTTCACACACACACACACCAAAAATATTATAAAATACATTTCTCCCCACATTCATAATTCATGAAAAATAATTGGAAACTCAATAGGAATGTTTGTTATAAAATCAGACCACATCCATTGGTATCACTCCTTGGAAATCCACAAACACAACTAATTCGTTTTTAAACATGATTTACATTTTTTTAACAATTTACAACATATTTATAGTGTAAAAAAATAATCTCACTTCCTTAAAAAAATTTCATTGTAGAACCAACATTAAATAGATTTTAACATTTAAATACATTTAAAAACACATTTCTCAACTTTCATAAAAGTCATAGAACTCATTATAGAATCACCAAAATGAAGAACATATGAAACATAGTCAATTTATTTTAGAAAACCCAAAATTTCATCACCTATTCATATAAAATACTTTTTAAGGCATATTTAAACCCCTAAAAATCCATAAAACACACTAATAACACTAAGAAATAAATCCCATATCATATAATAATGCGAATTCATGGAACCCCCTACCTCACAGATGGAAACTTCTGGAAACAATTGAAAAACAAAAAACCTAGAACCAAGAAACCCTCAAATGGAAATATCTAATAATAACCATGAATATTTCACCCCAAAAAACATGGTAAGATTCTCATTTGGTCAAAAAAGCATCCAAAAATTGAGAACCAGTTAAATTGGCGAGAATAACTGAATAATTAGGGAGAAACAAAGGTATACAATAATTCTTCAATAATTATATGAATATAAAAGTACAAACCACCCATGGATTGATGATCAAGTCGTGTAATATGGGGTGGAGGTGGATACTTGGGTAGAAAATCCCATTAGGATCATATTAGGGGTGATTTTGGGTAAATTTTGAAGGGTTAAAAAGGTAATTTTATAATTTTCAATGACATGGATAAGTCACATTATTAGCTCGAAAAACATTCTAAACCTTATGGCAACCGCGTGTCCCTCACTTTCAAAGAGGAATGAGTCCACTAGGTTTCTTATATAATTTCACATGATTTCCCCTAATTGCATGCCAACCATCCTCCACCTACTACCAAGCACAAATAAATACATGTTCTCTCCAAAAAATCATTTCAAACCTAAGGGATAAAAACCATAATGTAAAAAATAATACTGGTAAATAAAATAACGAGTGTGAAAATTGACCCCACTATGAAAGAATTCTTTCCCCCAAAAGTCATTCCAATGTCTGATTAGAGATTAAAAATTTGTAATCCTCATAACCATGTGAATTAGACTCACATATCTCATGATCATCACTACCATGATACCAAAGACCTTATACCAATGGTATGGAATTCCCTTGAAGAAAATTCTCCTGAGAATGAAAATTTTGCACTGTCCTCTAAAACTTAGATAAATTAGCCAGTAACTCCAACTCCACCCAATTAAACATTGTAAATAGATCCATATTATACTTTTCAGTTGTGATACATGTAACATTTCATGGATTGAAATCAAAACAGAATGAAAATATAACCTATATTACACCATATGAGTCGTCTCTGTAATCTCAAAAGGCTTGACATACCTCGGTGTTGGATTCATTTCCTACCCAAGAAATGGTGACCCGAATGAGGTTTCACATTCAAAACCACCATATAACCCATAGAAAAATACAATGATTAGTGCCCCTGATCAGATTAATATATATAGAGACTCTATGCTATCAAAAAAACCTACCTTATCCACATGACTTTATGAGATACTTACTTCAAAAGGATCGGTCTCACCAATGAGGTGTCATGTAACTCATCCCAACCCAAAGGGGACCCACACGACTCGACCTAAACAACCTAAAAAAGATACATTTTAATTGATTACTGGTATTTTTTGTTATACACAAACTCGACTAGCCCAAAAGGTTCTCCCACAAGCCTCAAAAATCCAAAAAACATACCTGAATCATTTCCTCTAATATCTAATTCACACACTCTGTATGACCATCTGTTTGATGGTGGTATGATATACTCAAAATGACTTATGACCCAATTTACCTTGAATGAACTTTCCTAAACCATGGGGTAATGTGTGGGTCCCTATCTGAATCAATTTATGATGGAAAACTATTAAGCCTCGTTATATCATAGATGTACACCTTGTCCAACTCTTTCACTTTGCATGAATCCATAATCAGAATGTAATGGGACAATAGGTTCAAATGGTTCATCACTACTAAAATGGAATTCCGTCCCATAGTTTTATGATGTAGGCCAAAAATATAGTCCAAGGTGATCTTGTCCCACATCAAAGTAATAATGGGTAGTGGCTGATGTAAACCAGAGTGCCTTCGGTGTTCAATTTTGCCCAACTAACATGTATATCACCATGATACAATGTTAACTACATACCACCTCATACATGAACAAAAAACTATCGACACACATTATAAAACATCATACTGTAACCATGATAAATTTCCCACTAAGACTGGAGGATATAACTCAACCCAACATTCTTCAATGAAAATGACACCACAGAGAGACCACTAATGGAAAAATCTCCCTCATGAGACAAAGAACATTGACAAAGAACCAACCCACCATTTAGGAAATTCATAAAAAGTGTAACTAGTCATCACATGGATGATCATGATGAATCAACCCTAGAAATTATGGTGTCAACTGAACACTAGCCAATAACGCGCCTCCATTGTGCCCCTTGGCCTCTAGATGAAAAAGGGAAAATGCCCATGAAAGTCTACTCATCGATGGAATCCTTCAATTATTTCCCTGTCACTTTTATGCTCAAAGTATCTTCCACCATATTTTTCATGTTTGGGGTGTATATGACATCCAAATTGAACCCCTGAAGATTCTCAACCAAACTATGCTCCTTTAGATTCAGAGTATTTTTGAAGAAAATGTAACCCAAACACTTATGATCTGAATAAGCCACAAATTTTTTCCAAAAAAATATAATGATACCAAAAATTCAGGACATGATTCACCACCTCTAAAACATATTCATGGGTTATATAAATTTTTTCATGTGTTCAGAATTATCGTTAATTGTATGCCACAACATGGTCATTCGACATCAACACACTCCCAAACCCATACCAGAAGCACATATGTAGACCACATATCCCTTTCTAGATTCTGACAAGTTCAAAATAGGGTATTTGGTCAAACAACTCTTAACCTCCTCAAAGAATTCTTGGTGTTCTAGGATCCAATAAAATGTTACCCCTTCTATGTAAGTGTTGTAATGGATGAAGATGGTCGAGAGAAATCTTGGACAAACTTCTATAATACCCTTCCAAGAATAGAAATATCTTGATCTAGAAAACATTCTTCAATCGTTTCGGTGACAACACTACACTAATCTTCTTGGGTTTAACTTAAACCCATCATTTTGAAATCACATGACCCATAAATAGCACCTCATTGATATAGAATATACATTTATAGAACATTGAACTGAGACGATGATCTAGATGGGTTCCTAGCACAATTCTCAAATGTCGATCATGATCCTCCTCATTCCCAAAATATAACAGAATTTCGTCAAAAAATACCACACAAAAATTCCTGATACTAATGGAATGTTCTATATATAAAAACCATAGAGACCATTAGAGAATTTTTCATCCCAAATTCATGACCAAATACTCCCAATGGTTGAACCTTAATTAGAAAACATTTTCTGAATATCTATCTCTCTAACATTGACTTTTTGATACCTAAAACACATATTGTTCTTGGAGAACCACCATGCCCACATTAGAATATCAAAAGGATCACTAATACAAGGAAAAGAGTATATGTTCTTGATATAAACCTTATTTAGTATCTAGTAATAGATATATTATCCGAGAGATACGTTGGCCTTTTTCTGAAATAGCATTGGGGTGCCCCATGGTGAGATGCTCATATGAATGACTCCTTTAGATTAAAAATCGTTTAGTTGTAACTTTAATTCCATCAAGATGATAGAGGAAATACTATATGAGGGAATAAATATCAACTTTATTCTCGATGAAAAATCATTGGTTAAATTCACATCCCACACTACAAGAAAACATGAGAAATCCTCTAGAAAAACCTCATAGACCTCTTCCACTATATTAGGTAATCTGTCTTCATCATTACTATAATCCTCTTCTTACATGATCGATGAGATATAATAAGTAATATATCCCAACTCTTGGAGTGTAAGTCCAACATGTCCTAACTGAGGATCCTATTCGCCTTGAAAACCCTATTAACATCCACCAGGATCCACAAACATTTCTCACTACAAATAGAAATCAATGTGCACTTGAAAATGAACCATCCAATCCATTCAAATGATCATGTCAAATAGGTCCTTTAATAAATCTATGAATTCATATTCTAGCTTGACCCAAAATTCGATGAGTGCACAAGATGGACACCTGAAACCTTACTCTCACTTCTTACCATGTGGAATCACCAATTATATTATATAAGGCAAAAAAATCTGTAGGAAACATTAACACATCCACAAGACTGGATGAAATAAAAGAAACAGAGTCACGAGTAAAAAATAGAACATTAACTAATGATGATGAAATAAGAATGGTACCTCAAGAAATCACATACCCATTATCTGATTACATGGAGATCTATCCACATAATGAAGTTAATTCATTTATTCCTAAGAATGAGAATGACCAATGACCTATGAATCTTTACTAAAGCGACTATCCCTAGAAGAATATATAGCCATACCTCCATGACCTCTAAATATGGTACCCTCTATCAGGGATAGTTTTTATAGGGATAACATCCATTTGAATTTTAATGATCCTACACTACCCTGATATGGGTGTAACATCCTTAAAACCATTCGAAGTTCCCCATAGTTTCACAATAGTAGAAAGGCTAGGGTGGGGATGAACACAACGATCACACGTTCCATTATTTCTCACACTAGGGGAGTATGACTGGACCAAAACCTAAAGACACATGATGTGGTATCTAGTAAAGATGGAATGAACTACCGACTACCAACTTCTCATGAAATTCCTGATTCCACTTCCTTTAAGAAGAAATTCAACTTCCCACTCTTAAAACTACTCCATAGAATCCACACATTCATTTAAGATAAACTTCAAAAATAATATAATAATCAACCTCTGAAGTGTATATATTCATCTTGAATAAGATGAACTAATAATAGATTTCTAGTTGTATTCCCGTGTCAAAATATTGAGCCTTTAGTTAATCGTTTGAAAATACCTTGGGTAGGAAATAAACTAACTCAATGAAATGTTTAGAATACCGCATAAAGTTTTAATCTCACTGATGAAGTTCCAAGAACTCCCAGGACTTGAAGTTGGTCAAAATATCTAGACAATACAACTCATTGAATAAAACCTTTATATGCTTCCAACCCATCTTCTCATTATTTTTGGCTTTCCCTATAGAGTCCCACCACTTTTGAATGGATCCTTCCAACATTATTGAAGTACACCTCACCCTAATTTCCTTGTGAGTGTTATGAAACTCTCAAATTCTCTCAATCTTCTCAAGAAAATCCTCATCTTTTTGGGGATCTATTTGTACCAAAGAATGAAGGAGGATACTTTGTGAGGAATTCCAAAACGTTGTCCTTTGTAAGATCTGGATTAGCTTCTCTAACCTAAGTTAGAATAGAGACCGCTCCATGGACCAATCCTTAGATAACACAAAACACTGAATCTAGTAATATACAATCAATTGCTGAGGGGGAACTCTCTCTATCCTCTTCTCATGGTGACATTGGAATTCTATGAGGTGGTATATGGCTGCAAAAAAAACAACAACCACAATGATAACCTTCATTTCAACCAATAATACAACATTATGAATGTTCCCTAAAAAAAATTAAACATTTCCATATATCAAACCAAATCCATATGAAACATAATAATGAGACAATATAAACCACTCCACCCCACCCAGTGTCCACGCACATTCTATAGCCTGCACGTCTCACATAGAGGAGAATTCAAACCATATTATCAATAACCAAGAATGAATCGAGACTTATAATGAGGTTTTTTGGATATACACCCCTCTTGTAACTAGAACCACCAGGCCTGAAAGTCCAATTATTGATCTATCCAGACACATCCCAAATAACATTTCCCAAAAAAGACAGAAGCATGGATTTGATACCATTTTTTCATAAACCAAGTTGTGGTTCCATCCAACTGATACCTTACCTAACCCGGGGTATGGCCTGAATGACATTCCCAATACCCATAGGTAAGAAACTAGTACCTAGGTACCAATAATACACATTGAAAATGATTTAACCTTTGTATAAAACAAAAAACATCCCATGAGAAGAAAACATAATGTAATTGTTAATAATAAAGAAATGAGATACACCACTTTTTATATGTATATTTTTACAACTTTAACTAGTACCAAAAATAACAAAATGGAAAGATAACAACTAAATCAACCCAAAAATATCCTTGTAATAATAGGTCCATCAACCTCTATCCATCATTACTAACACTAGTGAGAATTAGAACACTTAAAACTGCATCCACAATTACCACCACAAAACAGCTTTACTTCACCTCGGTCATACTTAACAAAGATTACATACACCCAAAATTAATTGTAGGGTATAAAACAATTCCCCATAGGATTCCACCTAATATGAACATTCCATGCTAATAAATTATTGGATAAATTAACATGCACCCTTTTATAATAACATTTGTAATCATTTTCATGAAACAAATCAAGGAAAACATTTTTAGGAATACTTTTAAAGAAAAACATTTTCTCACAATAAACATAATTTAAAACTATAATGTTCCTAAGGTCCACTATATACTGATGGTTAGCACCACATCACCAAAGAATCAGGTCAAAAGAGAACACAAAAGAAAATTCCTATGGGTTACTAGCTCAAGTGGGACCCTGTGAACCTCTTACCCTAGTGATCAAAATCCTCCAACCAACACCGAAAATGTCTTTGTGTATGATCCACAAGAGGGGATTCAATCAAATTTTCTAGTTGTATTTATATCATAAGATAAAACCAATAGTGTTCCCATGCATGAGCCACTAAAGGGGGTCATATCCCAATGTCAAGTACTATTTGATCATATCACATGATTAGTTATCGTTAATCCTGCTAGATGAAATCAAACTTCATCAACTTCTCAATAAAATAGTGTATTAGTACTAGTATTCTCATTTAGATACTCAGGATTCCCATTGTCCTCAAAATCAATTTGACATATAGCATAAATAATCACCATCACATAAACATGTGAACCATCATGAAAATATATGTAAATTACAACTTTGAAAATCAAAAATGATCAAATGAAAAAATCTCACATGGAAAAAATAATTTTCACATAATCAAAACCACATTCATATTCACATGTACAAATACAAAAACGATTTTAAATTAAAATTTTCACCACTTTCACAATTAATGAAAACCGATTTGAAAATCAAAAATAAAAAATATATATAATTAAACTTTCTCTATGGGAAAATCTAATTTTAACTCAGCACATACACAAAAAAATCATTTTTAAGCACGATTTCCACCATTTTTACAATTTATAACATTTTTAAAATTCATATCAAAGATGGTTACATGCATCAAAAACAATTTCTCATGGAAAAACAACTGTAAACACATTCTCAACTTTATAACCCTTTGAAAAAAAATTGAACCTATCACACAAGTTATAGAGCATATTTAAAAAAACAATAATGAAATACACATGTATTATAATCAATTTATTTATGAAAACCCAACTTTCAACACAAATGTGGATCAAACCCTATTAAAAAATGTTTCTCACCACATAAAAAATCCATAGAACACATATGTGACACCACCCACAATATCAAAAATCATATAATAATGTAAAAGCATATAACCACCTACCTCAAACTTGGAAACCTTTGGAAACTTGTGAAAGAACACAATACGGCCACCAAGATACCCTATAAAGGTAAGAACAGGCATATAACGACATGATGTTACCCAAACACTCATGATGGATCCTCACTTGGTCAAAAACCCTAGTGGAAAAAAATTAACCTAAGAAATAGGGAAGACTAACACTATGAAATATAGAGAAACCAAGGGATAAATAAACTAACTGATGATTCTTTGAAGATACGAATCCAAAACCAACAAAGGATTTATGCTGAAGAGGTCTATAAAGGAGTTTTGGGAAGGAATAGGTCTAAAAATCCCATAAGTATTATATTATGGGTGAATTAGGTATAACATAAAAAGGGTAAAATATAATTTTCATGTTTTAAATGAACTAGATAGGTTTCCTGATTATCCTGAACTATTTTCCAAACTGTGCTACAAACTTGAATTTATCTCTTTCCAAGAGGGACATGCTGCAATTGTAGCCCGCACAGTTTTCCAAACTACAAGGTAAAGATTCATTTGTCACTGTCTATAAAAAATGAGGCCACATAGATTCATGTAGAATGGAACTTGGATTCCCCTAACCATGTTCTGACCACTTTCCACCTACAACTGAGCCCAAAAACACAATTTTTTTACAAGAACACTTATGGAAACCAAGGGATAAATACTAGAAAAAAACAAATAAATGAATACAAGAAATCTAATAAATGGTGAAAAACAATGTTAACAATTTCCCTATTCTTATTATCACACCAAAAATGTTCCTCTAAATCTCTATACTTCTTGGTACAACCATAATGTATAGAGACATTTGATCTATGAGAATCCTATAATGGATCCTTTTTCATATTAGGTATTGATTGAACATATAATATCTTTAAAATTCTCAAAAATCTATCTTCATACATGAATTTATCCAATATTTGACCATTAATGGCCTTAATTTTCTTTTGAAAATTCTCATCCTCAGATTGAGAACTTTTTATCTTCTCTAGTAAAGATAGGTTTTTCATAATTTGATTGAGGATTTATGTTTCCCCTCACATACCAATTACCATATCCATCATAAATAAATTCATGAATGTTGTATCATTCTTAACACTCATTAGGGCCATATTTCCATGATCATTCTTTTTTAATGCACAGGTTACCTTAATTTAGTTTCCTAGGTAGAATTGTATTGATAATTCATAATCATTATGTAACTTGCACTGTATTCTTTACCTCATGTTGATTTATTTATCTATAAAGATATTTGAAAAACTATTATGATCCATATATATCACACATATTTCACCATAGAGATAGTTCTTACATTTCCATAGGCCAAAATATTATGGTTTCTAACTCAATATCGTGAGTTGGAGAATTTATTTCAAGAGTCTACAATATACTTGATGCATATGAAATCACATTATCAGTTTTCATAAGGAAATAACCTAGTTATTTTTTTGATGCATCGTTGTATATAAAATACCGAACATTTTTTTATTATAGAGTCAATATTAAATAATTTAATAATCTTATCAGGAATTCCTAAAAACTTTCTGCACATTTCTTTCTCCATACAAATATAACCAATTTTTGGGGGGATTTGTAAACAGGATATCCAATTGGGAAAAATTCGAAATGAAACACTAATAGTACCTAGATAAACTAATGAAAGACATACCTTGGTTACATTCATCACTGTTAACCATAATTGGATTTTTGTTTTTTCCACATGATCTACTAAGATTCCATCTTTATAAGTAACATGGAAAAGAAATAAAATTTCCTAAACCAAAAATTCATACATGATAATTTTATAGAATAACTATTTTCTTTTCAGAGCCTATATAATAATCTCTATGTGATTCTCATAGTATTAAATGATTGTAGAAAACACTATAATATCATCAATGAATAATACCACAAAATGGTCAATTTATTCCTTGAATAGTCTATTCATTACATCCATAAATAAAAGGGTTCATTAATCAATCCAAATTTTATTACTATCTACTCGAAATGTATATACCATGTACGAAAATTTGTCCCAATAATAACATCCCTCTTTACTCGCAATTGATGATACCCATAAAAAAGGAAAATTTACAAAAAATAATGGGATCTGTGATGTTGATCAAAATAATAATCAATGTGAGGTAGGTAATACATGTTCCTTAATTTATTAGAATTTATTTATCAGTAGTCAATACACAACATCAAGGATCCATCCTTCTTCTTAACAATGAGAATATAGGATCCCCATTGAGAAATATTAGGGTGATTAAATACGTAATTACTCTAATCCTATTAATGTCTCTATATAGCCACAAATTCTATAGGGGAAGTTCTATATGGAGTCTCTAATATTTCTTTAGCATCGGTGATTAAATTAATGATAAATATAACTCTATTCTCGAGAAGGGGTCTATTTATTTTCACTATAAATACATCAATTGTTTCTAGAACAATTGAAAATCCTAAACTTAAAGATTACTTACCTCATCCCTAGATGATGTGTTATCTTACACCCTATGAATTTCATTCAGTAGAGCTATTGGGGTTGGATCAAGATAATAATTAGTAGATGAAGTTTCTAAGAAAAAAATAATAGATTCTATATATTTTTCATAAAATTATAATTTTCATCGTCTTGAAATAATTATTCATGTAATATTTTGAAATCCACTCAATACTAAGGATTATATCAATTTCAACCATATGTTTTATGATAAGTTTTGAAAATAAATCTTGTTATTATTACATAATGGGGACTGTCTGACACATTTTTGTTGTAATGGGGCTTCCCTTATGAGTTTTGGCTAGTAAATCACTTATTAAATCATAAGGGAAATATATAATATTCATGGAAAATTTGGTCAGTATGAAAGAGTTCGATGAATAAAAATAAAATAAAGAACAATTTAAATTTAATGATAGGATTATTGTACCTATAAACACATCATATGTTACTTCTATATCAGTTGTATTGATTGCACAATCATGGAAATATCCCCTTGTCATTTTTAGTGGTAGATTCCCTTCATGCTTGAGATATTTATTTAAACAATGGAACATTTCATTAATGTTTATGAATTAAATATCATTGATTTTTCTCATCACATTATATAAAATAGCTCTATGACCCTTTTCCCTATACTTATAATAAACTCCCATGCCTATCAAGAATTTCCCATGATCATTATTTCAACAATTTTCTCATAATGGGAATTGCTGCATTCCCCTATTCTTCATTGACACATGATATAATCCATGGTTTTTAGAAGACCTTTTATTCACTTTTGTTCCTTTAAACATATAGGATTGAGAAATTTCTTTTCCCATTTTGATGGCATGTAATACTACTTCATTATATGATGAATATGTTTGATAATATAGATCCCTTCATCGGCTAGTTTTAAGACCTTGAATTAAATGATCAATATTGTTTTCCAAATCATGTTTTAATCAATTTTATACCAGGATAGTATTTTGATAGAAGGATCATAATCTACAAAAATGTATTTTTTATTTTCCTTTAAGTTATGTATTTTTATCTCCATTCCATTTTTTTTCTGATAAGGGGAATATTTTACAAATAATGTTCCATTAAGTGTTCTCTATTCTATATATTATAATTCATATTTTTTTAGTATTTTTGGTTAATGCACATCGTTGATCTGCATCTCTATTTAGACAATATAATGTAAGTAATTCCTTTTCATTTTCATTTCATCACAATTATAGAAATATCATTTAAAGGGATTTGATCTAATACCCAGCTACGAGATGATTTTTAGTACACAGTAAAATATGGGGCCTTATGGTAAATGATATGTTCCAAAAAAGGACTCATATGGTTATTCTTCATAACCTGAGTAAGCTATCCTAATATGGTCATGATCTTCTTAACATCAACACAAAAATTGTTGATATACAAGGTGGGGAAATCCCTAAATTTTTTATATTTATTGATTCTCATTCTTCCGTTAGGCACGCTCACTAAATAATGGAACAGACTAATTTAGATCAAAATCATTATGAGTATTTAGAAAAAAAAAATATCTATAAGGAATTATAATAATTATAATGTTTACTTAACATCTATTTTCAAAAGATTCCACTAGAATTTATTTAATAATAACTTTAACAATGCCAGCACCAGTATCCTAGAGTCGATAGTTATTTTATTTTAATGGAATAGATACTTGAGATCACCTCACTATGGATTGATAAGTTTATTATTTTTGAAGAACAAGATAAATATATGGTTCCCATATTAAAGAGGTAACAAATCATATAATATAACATAATATAATATAATTAATCATTTAAACATATTAAAACATTTTATACTCATAAATTAGGGATGGAAAAGCATAAAAGGGTGAGCTGAAAGGCTTAGTGAGGGTTACAATAATCAACAATAAGTGATGCAATCTCAATAATTCATAGTCATTATGGAAAGGTAAATGACTGAAAACCATATTCCACCAATAAATTGAGAATAAAAATGAATCCATTGATTTTCTCATTGTGAAAATGTCATGGAATATAGTAACTGAGTAATATATGAAGAGAATTCTTAAATATGGTAAGTCATGTATCTGGTACAGGTGCCATTATACCATCAAGACAGTTTATGTTTGGGGGTAAAAACTTGTCTAGTTCTACTTGGAAATATACAATAAGGCATTGTTAGTAACTGTTTTTTTATAAGAAATGTTTATGTATCAAGAGGATATCAATAATTGGGCATGCCTAGTATTGTTGTTCCAAATCATTATTTATACATATAATTAATTCACAATGAATATCAAATATTCAAATATACATATTGATTATAAAATATAAATTTATTAATATTTCTATAAATCAAACAACATTAAATGAAATCAACATATGTAAAAATTATATTCTTCAATGAAAATAATCATGTCCATTATACATGAAATTTTCATATGTAATGAAATATTCAATGAATTGTGATCATAAATAAAAGGGAAGTATATATATTATCCACATAAGTAATAACTTGTCAATAAAGAATAAATGAATGAAACAAAAAAATTATGGCCATAAAAGAATACTTCTAAATCATATAGTGAAATTCATAATGGAAAAAAGACAAATATCATGATAAATTATTTCCAACTGAAGTGAAAGCATTATAGAAATAGAGATTAATAAATTATTGAAATGATTTACTTTATTACGGTCTAAGTAAAAATATTAATTAGTATTTAAAGATGAAAAAAGAGTAATTATTTACATAAAACCATAAATGAAAAAAAAGAAAGTCTTTTTATAATAGAAATTTCTTATCTTATGAAAATATTAGTTTCCTAAAATAGATTATATAATTTACCTGACAATGGGTTGTAAATTTGGATATTCCCTTAAATTAGGTTTTCTTATCAGGAGTAATTGAAAAGTGAACCTTATAAAACATGTATTCCACTATAAAATAAATATGGATTGATCATGGTAAATATTTTTGGGACATACAAACAGAATGTAAGAGTATTAATTAATAATAATTAAGTATGAAATTTGGGTAAAGAGAGAGAAATCATAATCTGAAGGAGAATATGTGTTTAAGTAGAATCACATAACTTATGTCTAAAAGTGTTCTGCACATTCACATAATGTCCTGGTTAATAAAATAAAATAAATCAATAATTTATTTTATTTATTTTTCAAAATTTTATTTATTTATTAGTATTTTATTAAGATCAATTATATCCTTTTAAATGAGTTATAAGATTCAATTTTATCATTTCAGAGTGTTTGTATCCTAGGTTATCAGGATTGATTCTTTTGTATACAAGGATGAATGGTCATGTAAATAGGGAATAGTTATCCAAAACTGTAATTATATGTTTTTAATGAACTTCTTGAATATTAAATGGTCTTATACACTATTTTTTACAAATATGATGATTATTTATTAGATAAACAATTAATGAAAGATAGTTGATTTATTTTAGCTATTTTTTATCATTAGAAAATGATTTATTATTTAATATTATTCATATATAGTAGTAAAAGAACCTAAAAAGTATAATACATATATTATAATATATTTTAATCATAAAAATATCTTAGGTACGTCCTTAAAATAATAATTGAAAAACAAAAACTCTTCGTCCATGAAGGTAGAAAATTAGCCCCGCAACAATGATACATTAATTTTTAAGTAAGAAATGAGAGGATAATTGAATATAATATTGATATAACACTACAAAAATACATTTTTGTATATGCATGCTACTGGAGTTATCTTTCCCCTTTTTACGAGGGAGGTGATGGAAGGATAAGAAATGAAAATAAACTGGAAAAGATAAAGGGATGGGTTTACCTCTTGAGTGTTGTCTTCTTGATAACCTCATTAAGGTGCATGAAAATGTTATTTTAGTTATTCCATAAAGACCAAAACGTAGGTAAGAGGTTTGGTAGAGGGATTGGGTACAATATTATATAATCCAAGTCCTATATTGTGTGGTATGAAGTGGTGGGTAGGGATGGTATTTGTGGTATATGAGAGATGTGTTTTTTGAATATATTATTCATTACTTTTTTATTTTTGGATCAATACTATCAATAGTGATGATTAAAATAAATAAATACTATATATATAATTACTATTCAATAAAATAGTTTTTAAATTTTCTATACATCAATAATGACTCAAAAATATTTTTATTTTCTTATAATGTTTTATACTAAATATTTTAATATTTTACTCTTCACCAATAAATCCAATTGTTTTAGATGAATCACAAAAATTTTACCCTAACCATTTTTTTGGGTAAGGAATTAAATAAAACAAATCATTTTTCTAAAAATAATTTTCTAAATAAAAAGTATTTATTTTTTAATTAAAATGATCATTTGTTCCAAAAATATTGATTTTATCATTATAAAAGATTTTATGACACATTTAAAAGTTAATTAAGGTCTCCTAAAATTAACTTCTAAAAATAAGAAAACAAAATATTAATTTTTGAAAAACTTCCGCGAAAATAAATTATATTTTAAAAAAATATATTAATTATAAAAATCATAAATAAATATTTATTACTTACAAAAATACCAACACTTAATTTATCAATTTTAAATAATTTATTCACTCATATAATTACAAAATTATATCATATATTAATTTATAAGATGAATGAATTTTTTTTTATTATTTCATATATGAGTTTACTAATCTATTAGATAGTAAAATATTATTAATGGTCACATTAATATTATAATAGTCATGTTAATATTTAACAGTGTATCATGGTTCATTTGTGAAATATGAACAATAGAATAATTTTAATTCATTTAAGATTATACATACATTTTGTTGTTATTAACAAACCCTATTATCTATGAGTGTGTGGTTATATTATTACAACAGCAGTAGATACATGGTATTACATCTTGATGGAATAAATATTTTAGTAGTCTCGGTAAATGTTATACATATTTGAATCTTATGTTATATATGAAAACATTAAATACAATATTGTATTTTATTTGAGTGTGACAATATTTCTTTTACAGTAGTCCTTCATATCAATCATAATACACATCCTGGTATCGAGGGGAAAATAAAAGAAGGAAAGGGTGCCCTGATATTCTCATTATGGTTTTGAATAATTTAGAATCTATCAAAGAATGAATAATCAATAATTAATTTTGAAATATAAATAATTGAAACAGGTTCCATATGGTTAATGTAAATATCATTTTACAGAAGAAATAAAATATTATTAAATAATGAAATATAAATTCTCAAATTATGTTGAAACATAACCATGAAAATTCTTACTAATTGAATAATCATATTAAATATTAATAAATAAATTCGTAATAATGGACTGTATAGATAAGTGCATATGATATATACCATTGAGTCATTGTTTCATGAATCCTAAATAAATGGGTAAGACTCAACGGATATCAAATATTGTTTCTACCATTAGACCTACTGATGCATTAAGGGAATATAAATCACTATTCCTCCTCCATCATATAATAAGTCCAATGAATTACTCATATGGAATTGATGAATAAAATAAAAATGAACATTTTTATTTGAAAGATAATATACTTAATGTTAACATATAAAAAAACAAATATATATATTCATAAACCGTTCAGTGTATCATAGTGAATGGTAATAAAATTGTATATCCTAAGTAAAATTGATCAGAAAAGGTTGAAAGAAAACATCTGGTTGATAAAAAAAACATATCCCCATTATAAACTAAATAAAATAATGGTTTGTTAACATTGATTAATAGAGGTTCCAAAATAATTTCATGAAAAATATTTTTTTTGGAAAATAAAACATTTCATATTGAAAATATTTTTTTAAACATAAATGTTTGTAAAATATTATGAAACAATCTTCATGGAAGATAATATTTTAATCAGAAAATTTAATATTAAAAAAGTTATTGGTTTGACAACATTATTATTTTTAATTACTTACTCCTTAAAAAAGATTCAATTCAAATTTTCAATATATCTAAAAAATAATTGACTTGAAAACAACATAGATATTAATTTAAAAAATTATTAAAAAGTAAAAATGTAGAAATATATATAATAAATCAATTGAAAATTTGAAAAACATTTTTGAAATCATTTTAAAAAAGATGGATTTTTAATTAAACGGATTTTCGACAAAAGGGAGAAATAAAACAATATTTTCGTAAAAACAAATATCATTTAGTTATTAAAGCAATGAGTGGGAAAATGGTTCTTTTACATGAAATGTTTTTGAATAACCATTTGATAAGTAAATATATTGGTTTTAATATATTAAAATAAAAATAATCCCTCTAGGGGAGACTTAAACAAAAAATTATCCATATTAATGATTTCATTGTGTAATTAACACTTATAACTTTGGAAACTTTTCAATCATAAGTCCCATGAAATAAATAACATCAAATGAAAAATATATTCCATGAGTATAACTATTTTCATGATATATTATATCAAAATGGTATTTATATACACCACCAAATGGGATAAGTGGTTAATATGTTATATGTATCACATAAGTAAATTGAAGTTGAGAAACCCTTACCTCTAGTTTAACTTCCTTAGTATTCATATGAGTCTCATTTGATTAAATATATAACTATTATAAATAAAAATAAAAACAATAATCATATATATATTTCAACATATCATATACTTATAGAATTTTATCACCTTTTTATTTTCAATTATATGGTAAATTCAATATTTTAAGTGATAATTGCAACATTTTACTTGTGTGTTTTAGTTATTTATTTTTTCCTTTTAATATGAATCTAGAAAAATAATATATACAATTTAAACAACGAATATAGATATAATTTAATTTAATTTTTCAGTTATTTATATCAATCTATAAATTTTAGATATAGAACATGGATTTCACAATTCACGGAGACGGTAAGTCATACGTATACGGGGACATTGTTTCCATTTTTCTCAAATGATGGAATGAAATGAAAAAAAAATTACTTCTCCATTATAAAATTATTATTATTTAATAAATTTAATGAAAATTAATTAAAAACATTATTAATACCATCCATTTAAAAATAAAATGAAAATAATTTCACATAGTTATGTGGAGGTGGTAGTCTACACGTATAAACAAGGGACATAATTATTTAACCATCAAAGGAGGAGATAAGAAGTTATATGTAATATTATATTCTCATAAGAATATATATTTGTTAAATATCCCATATATTTTCTCACCTTAACATTAATATCATGCATGTAGAGAATAGGATAAAAACAAATCACATCACTTCACTGGGCGGTAGACCTCTATACACACATGCAATGTTATAGGATCTCTAAGAGAATGGAAAGTATGAATATGTATGTGATATCATAATTACAGAAGAATGAAAAGTAAAAAATAATATATATAAATTTTAAATTCATAATTATATCTATATTTTAGAGGATTTGATGGAAAACATGTAAAATCAGTTCATCATGTGGTAGTCCTCCGTAAATAGAATTAATGATTTATTTACCAATTTATTGAAAGTAAAGACAGATATAGGTTATTCCCTTAAGATAACAAAATATAATTATATTTTATATAATTTATTTTATAAAAAAAGTTTTATTTAATAATATTTGAAGGATCTGGAAGATGAACAAAAATAATATACAAGGTTAGGGACCCTACTTATTCTTCAGATGACTAATATTGGTTTGCACAAAATGACTTCTAAGGATGGATTTATGACCAAAATAATATTATAAGAGTAGAATAAGTAAATATGGAATGTATTTGGGTAGTTATTCGATGACCAAAAGTGTTTTTAATTTATGAACATGATATGAGTGATGTTTTATTTGTATAAGTGGGGTGAGTGGAACACATATAAATCATTAAATGAAAAATATGTACCAATGATTTTCCCATGAAACTAGGGTTCAAAATGGGCAATTATCAATCCTATAATATATATGGTCATAATATTTCAATACAATAGGTGTAATATAAATTTTTAGGTCATATTACCTCTTATCATTTTTGATTCACCCACAGTATACTCATTTTCTCCTTAATTATAGTAATTAATTTTTCTTTTCGTCTAATATTTATGCTAAAAAAATTAGTTTACTATATAAGATAATTTATATTCTTATGATTAAAAATATGGAAAATATTTTTCTGAGTTTCATTCAAAGAATTAAAAAATTAAAAATTAAAATTAATCACAAAATTCAGATGAAAAAGAAATTTTCCAAAGGAAAATTTCCAACAGTTTCAAAAGTTTGTATACCAAATTTAAATATGAAAAAGTTTCCTATGAGATAAATTAAATTAATATGTATTAAATTGAACTAATATTTCTTTTAAATCCATATGAAAATTAAATTATTATTGTAAATTCATTACATAAAAATTCAATTTTTAATGGACTCTTCTATTTTCCATTATTCATTAAATATTTATGACGAATCATACAAATTTACCATATGAGAATTTAAATTTTCTAATTTAAGAAATAAATTTTGTTTTGTAAAATTTATTCTATAAAATAGTTATAAATTAATTTTAAATTGTGTGGGAAAATATTGATTATATCACCTTTTAATAAAATATTAATTTTCAAAAAAACATTTCTTCTTATTTTAAATGATTTTTAATTTATTTATAATTAAAATATGCACATATAATTCATTTTATACATGTTTTAATCGTGTAATATTCATTATTTTGTTATTATTATTCATTCCTTCAAAATTAATGAATATTTAATAAAATTAATGTTTGAATAATATTATTTTAATATAATATAATATTTTTCTTAATCAATGTGTTCTGTGCGTTGTTAGATATAAAATAGATTTAATTTTATCTAAAACATATATATCATCAAGTCTCAATGAGTTACATTCTCAATAATGCAAGTTTTACATATCATATTCTCTATTCAATATTATTTCTATGCTTTAAAATTTCATGGTCATACATTCAACCCCATTAAATAAATTGCTTCCCCAAAAATTAATCTTGACCTAAGAAATCAAGGGTTTGGAATTTATAAACACCATTACTAAAATCCCACATCATGATAAGGGTAAAAAAATATCAACTTAAAAATATTGAAAGATGATTATGCAGGTTATATAGAATAAAAAAAATTCCCTTCTAGGTAGGAGAATACGTGTAACACCTAGAGACTTTATGAGATATATTCTTTTTAATTTCAATTATGTTATCTTTTTTATGCTATTACAAGATTAGTTTTCTCTATACGCAACACCTTATTATCTTGTAGTATATGCAACACAATTCCTAGCTCTTGTTACACACAATTTCAAGTTCATTTGATAGAAATTATTTTAAACAACATTGAGTGTAGATTTTTTACAATTTATAAATGAAATAAGTTTGTATTATGTTATACTCAACACAAAAGTAATATTTCACTACACGCAACACTGACTTGGCTTATGTTACACGCAAGAATATCCTTCCTCGATAGTTTGTGTTATAAGCGATACTGAATTTCACTAAATAATGATATATTATTATATTATTATTTAAATCAGATACAAACTAGCCTTTATGAATAATATTAACCACATTTTGAATGTTATATAACATTACCATTCATCTTACATAAGAAATGAGATCAAGATCAATTTTTTCGGATAAAAGATGTATTTTTTTTAAAAAAATGTAGTTTTACCACCTTTTGATGGCGCACCCATTTTAAATATATTTTTTGACACTTTTATAAGTTATATTTGGCTAGATAAACTTCTTCATTTGAATTGGGACATAAAAATTTACTTTTGATAAATTGATGATATTTTTTTGATAACTTTCAAATTTTGATGACTAGTGAAAATACTATAATTTTTTATTGAAAACAACTTTTTTCATCGAAATAATTTATATAGTTAAAATATATTATTGAATGGTTTCAAAGTATAAATAAAATATATATTTATATTTTAATTTAATTTAAGTCATTTTCATTAATTTTACATTGAATTCACATTTAAAAACTTTTTAATCTTTTCTAATGTTTTAAATAAAAACCCAATTTTTTCAACAATGGGGTTAATTTTAAATTAATTACTAAATATTATGTGTTTTGAATTTAAAAAAATGGATTCCATATTTGAAATCAATGGGTTCAAATTTTTAAAATAGGTACCTTTTATTTTTCGACATTATGAATAGTATGTTTTGTAATTATTTTATTTACCGTGAGTAAAGGGTAAATCTGGTAAATAATGGTAAAACAAAAATAATATTATAATAATATGAAACTACATTAAAACATACATTTATCCTATTTTTTGATATATTTGTAACCATGGGAATCCTTGGGTTGATTTTGGGACCCCATAGATTCACTTGGATGTGAAAATGACAATTTCTAAAAATTAATTTAATGTAAGGATAATTATAACATAAAAATATATCTTTTACTAAGTTGATTTTAATATAGTGTTATATAACATATATCTATGTATAAAAATATTCATTGGAAAGATAAAAATATTTCCTACATCATGGTATTTTATTTATAATTTTTAGACATTATATAAATACATTTATTTATGATCCAATTATGATGCAGGGATTACCTCATTAATGAAATATTCAAATAAATGAATTATAAATAATAAAATAAGTTTAATTTGAATATTATTATTCCATAAAATAATTTTAATGATTCCATTTACATATTATGGATGATTTAATTCCTTTGGTTTGAATTAATACGGTTGTTATGAATTTTTGAAAAAAGTCAAGTTTGAATAGTATCCAAAATTGACATAATTTATAAATTAAAACATAAAATAGTTTATTAAATGATAATAATTTCCTATAAACATAATATTAGAAAAAATCGTTAATATAAGTCCAATTATTTCATAAATAAATTTTTTTTTGTTTTATATGATATTAAAATTACGTTAACCCACAATATGTAAATAACATGATATCACGGTAAGATTAAAATGTGTAAACTAATGGTAAAACCAAATAGATAAGGATAAACAAAATATTCATATCACATAAAAAAATTATTTTATGATGGTTATTAAAACAAAAATAATATTATATTTTACTTAAATAAGTTGTGTACTACTTTAAATTGAAATAGAATTTATAATAAATTAATATTTTGGAACTTTTCTAAAGTTCCCCTCTCCTCTCCTATAAAAGGGAACCTCCTCCCTCTCCAATTCACTCCATTTTGTGCCTTAAATCTCGGCCAAATCCTACCCATTTATCTTATCAACTTCCATAGTAACATTATAGAGGTTGTTTTCTTCTCAAAATTCCAAATCTAGTTCCCTAAGAGAAATTTAAAAGAAGAACTTCAAGGAAGAGGTAATCTCTTCTAATGATTCTTTCAAATTTCTTTCTTATTCTACTTCATCTTCTTTATTTTTTAGTTGTAAAGTAATAAAATAATTATCACCCATATACATATATTTTTTTATTAAGGTTAAACAACCCTTTTTCACCTTCTATCCAACCTACAAAAAACAAAATCACCACACGTACATACTTATGGATTACTATGTCCACGCAGTGGTGCAATCTATTTTTCACCACCATCATACATGGATGAGTTTGATGGTGGAAATAATAACCATATATTAATATTATACCATGATTTTAATTCTTAAATATTATACACTAACCACTTCAATACTATTCAACAACTATGGGAATGATATCGTCACTCGTGCGTACGAATGGCTTACCATCTCCATGATGTGATGAGATTCATTCCACATGTTAACCATTAAAGAACTATTATAAATTATAAATAATAAATAATAATTAAACATATTTAATAATAATTATACTTGATTTATGTATATATCTATTTATATATATGTCATTTACTTACTTACTTCCAATTCAATAAAGAAATGAAAACAGCATCTATGCGTACGTATGACCAACTGTCTCAATGAATGGTGTATTCCATTTCATTTATCTCTCTATTATATATATTTATATACTGAATATATAAGATATATATAAATCATTTTTTACAATCTGGAAGTAATTAAATCATGATCTAATTAAGGATATGATGAATAACAAGTCCAAACAGGTACGATAAATGAAACGATTATTACCCAAAATGTTGTTTAACATGGAATTGACAAATGAACGGGTAATATAAAGTCTAAAGTGAATCATATATGATATAATAAATATTATTATTGTTTTTTTACAAGTTAAAAATTTGTTTACACCCACTATACTAGAGTTTTGGATACATATGGAAGAAATCTGACATAAGGTAAGGGATCATTTTTCCTATCTTGTTTTTATCGGGGATTGTTTATTTGTAAGTATTTAATGAGTTTATAATTATCATCCATGACCATGTCTTATAAAAATATTTTCATAAAATGTTTAAAATTCTTCAATGCATGTTTTAAGTCATTTTTATCCCTTTTTTACTTTTACTACATGTTATAGAAGGAATTGTTCTTTTGTTTACCATACAAGGTACCTTTTGACTTTTCAAGTAAAAGTATGAGGAGAATGTTTTTTTTATCTTATACGGCATGAAAAGATTTGTATGTCTTATCAACACCTTATTTCCACGAATCTTCCTCTACACTATTTTAAGTTTATTTTCAACTAAATTTTTTCCTATTAAAATCGTGCATCATTTTGAGAAAAAAAAGTTATGCTTTTAAATAATAAAGGATATTTTCATTAAGAACTAAGTTCATGTGGTTTATAAAAACTATTTTCCATATAATATGACATAGTGTAATGTTTATATCTCTATTATTACTTTAATTTGATTATGTTTATGATGTGATTATTTTTATTATGTCTGTTTATCTTATATGGATTAAATTATTATGGCATGATGTTTAAGAATCCCATTTTATTTCATGGCTTAAGCTATGCTGAATGATTAATGTTTTTTTAGAATATGTAATAATTACTTCATTATACAACTGGTGAGACCTATATCTCCCTTCAATTCATTAGGTAATGATTTTTATCTCATGAGATAAACTTGGATGGAACGGTATGTAAACATGGTTCAGTAATGCAGGGTTGGAACGACAAGTAAACCCGATTCAGTAGTGGACTTTAACCACTATGATAGTATTGACATCAATGCCTAGGATACTATAGAAATAAAATTATATGATTAATGGTTTTCCAAAATTCCATGTTTTATTCCCATACTATTTTAACATGATTAATGTTCTGTTATGATATATTATATACGTACTTCTAGGATTTATGTCATTTCTCAAGATTTTGATGTTTAAACATTATGTTCATGTTTTTATGTTCAAATGTTTATGGATGGTTTTATGTTCTCCATCTTTATTTTTACTGAGAATTTGAGCTCACAATTTTTATGTTTTATTTTCCCTATTATATAAATAATGGTTTTATGTAGGAAAATAAAAGTAGAAGATCTTTATGGGGGATGTTGAAGATATTTCACCCTGATTAGAATATTATGTTCTGAGTTTCCAAATACACTAAACTAATACGATCTTTGGGTGTCTATTTTTGTCATTTATTAGTTATTCTGAAAAAGTGATGCAATTTCCATGTACTCTAAGCTAGGGTCTCTATATTTGGTATCATAGTGAAGGGTTAGTGAACCTTTGGAAACTATGATGCAAAAACATTAGTGATATCCTTATAGATATTTCTATGGTATGTATCGGGATGTCCTTAAGGTTAATTATATGTGTAGGTTATAATCCATTAATTATGCTAATGATCATGAATAACCTAGAATTAAACCTAAGATGTTAGATATTGAAGGTACTCCCCCTTGACTATGTGTTTCTCCTAGTATGATTTTTCCCTGTCACACTATTCTTTTTGGGTCTTATATGATGGATGGAACCTGATAGAACTGTGTTAAAGATCAATTCACTAGGAAATACAATTATTGTCCTCATGAAAAACTAAATGTTATGTGAGATGGGAAGAAAAATATAATTTATATACTTACACAATCTCTGAATCATTCTAGAATCCAAAATGAGTAGAAGAGGGAACAACATTCTATTGATTCCTTCATGAGGCAATGACCACCTTCTTTCAGTGGGTCTTCCGATCCACTTTTTGATGAAAAATAGATTAGTACCATTGAAAATATATTTTCCATCCTTCACTATTCAGAACATGAAATGGCCATTTTGGTTTTCTATCGGTTAGAAGGTGAAGCAGACTAGTGGTGGACTCTAATTAAGAATACAAGACAACAATATGAAATTGAATCCATGGAATGGGACGAGTTCAAGAACTTATTGTTCAATATGTACTTCCCTCGTATTATTAGAAAAAAGATAGAAAAGACGTTCCTTGAGTTTAAGAAAAAGGATGATGAATCTGTTGGTACATACAAGGAGGATTTTACAAGACTTGCAAGGTATGCTTCTGTCCTTATCATCCAACCTGAAAGTAAAGTTGATAGATTCTTCAAGGGCTTAAAACCATATCTTCTAATTGAAATGGCTACAAGAGAGTTTAGTAGAAATGAAGAGATTCTGCATTTTTCTATCCAAGTATAACTTGAAGTTGATGTTACCTATCCGTATCATGGTTTTGGAAAGAAATTTTTGGTGGAGTGCAAGGGAAAATCTCAAAATGATGATGAAAAGAAGATAAAGTTTTCCTTATGCTCAGTGTGTAGAAAGAAGAATGTTGTAGATTGTCTTAAAGGGACTAGAAAATGTTTCAAGTGTGTAAAATAAGGTTATTGAGTAGTTGAGTGCTGAAGTGATGGGAAAAAGGTTGCAAATGTTGTGAATGGAGAAAATAATACAGATAACACACCACCAACACGTCATTTCAATAAGTGCAAGGAAATTGGGAATTATGCTAACTAATTCCCTAATCCAAGGGTTAATGATGATCAATATCAACATTCTCTTAAGGAAATAGAAATGGTAAGTAACATGCGATCACTATTGGAAATGTCGAGTATGAAAATGAAGTAGTGGAATGATTAAGTGTTTATGTAATGGGATTTCAAAACAGTGTTGTGGAATCTCATTTATAGTATTATGGAATATTGGAATATCTTTATGTTGGTCTATTATGGTTTTCTATAATTTTATTGTACCTGTATCCATGGAAATTGATTGAAATATTATTGGATATTAAATGATATGTGCATATTGAAGGGATAAGGAGAAAATAATATGATTGATATTACTAATGAACTCGTGACTGATAAAAGGAAAAATTGATGTCATGGTTTGAGTATATAGAATTTTTGGTATATTTGGTGTATGGAAAGAGTTATTTTTGATAGAATGCATGTTGTCACAAAGGTTATATGGTAATTTATGTTATTATCATATTTCAAGAGAATTCATGATGAAGTCCTTCAAATGTTTGGAATGTGATGAAATAAGATATATCTTGTGATATATGGGGGATAAATGATGGTATTCAAATTCTTGCTATATGACCATTTTTATAATTGTTTTCTTTGTATTGTGTGATTGGACAAAAGTATTTTGGATAAGTCTAAAAGTTGGAATTGATTAATTTAGACATTACATAGTATTGTTTAAGGCTATAAATTTTTTATATTATTTATGGAATGCTATAATAGTATAGTTTTAGAAAAAGTAAAACATACAGGACGGGAATCAACTCGTCGCGTCGGACAAGGCTGTAAGAATCAAAACAAAAAATAAAGTGTGACAGGCCTTTATCACCTACCACTAGCCTACAGGAAGTCCCTCGTTAGTAAAAACTAGTTTTATTTTATTATGTGGTATGATAGATGACGTATAAGCCCATTTTTTGAACTATATACACTTAATCTCACCATAGATAAAATCTTGTATATTTAATAACTTGTGCTAACCTTTTTATGATAGATAAAGATGGAATGACCCATCATTCAATCACATGATATTATAACACTTCAATAATGACATATTTTAATTTATTTCATTAAATATAAGATAAAGTGGAAATTGTTCAAGGTATGAACAACGGTGAAATTGTACCAAAATCAAGTATGTATTATTTATCATGAAAAAATCGTTAACTTTAGGCAAAGGATCTTGAAAACCAAAAAATGTTATCCTTGTAACTTATTATCTAATGAATCATATGGTCCCTTAAATCATCACAAATTTATTGATTTTTGGTAGTTAACATTCTCCAAATATAATTCTCTATCACTATCCATCAGATCATGATGGTTAGATTTCCCTTTCATATCCATGTTTTCAATTCCCACTTATGTTCTACTATGTGGAAACAAAATGATAAGTTTAATTGGGTGACCTTTATGTTTATATTTCTAATGTTCCTTTTTAAAATAAATTTTTATTATTCCTTTTTATGATGTGGGTTTCCATTAAAGGAACTTTCAAGTAGAAAACCATTTGTATCCACGACGAATTTCAAGGGAAAAATTAATTTTAAGGGGGTAGAATGCAACACCCATAGATTTTATGAGATAGATTATTTTTAATTTATTTTATGTCTTATGTTTTACGCTACACCAAGATTATATTGTGATATACACAATACCGTATTAGCATGCAGTATACACGACACTATTCTTAGCTCGTGTTATAGATAATTTCAATTTCATTTGATAGAAACTATTTTTCACAATATTGAGTATAGATTTTGTTTAATGTATAAGTGAACTATGTTTTTATTATGTTATGAGAAACACAAATGTAATCTTTCACTCCACGCAACACTGACTTGTCTTGTGTTACACGCAAGAACGACCTTCCTTGATAGCTTGCGTTGTACATGATATTGAGTTTCACTAAACAACGATATATTATTATATTATTATTTTAATGGGAATTAAACTATCCATTATGAATAGTATTAACCGAATTTTGAATTTTATAAAACATTATCATTCATATTACATGTGATATGAGAAAAAGTCAATTTTACAGATAAAAGAGATATTTTTCCTAAAAAAATGCAGTTTTTCTAACTTTTGAGGGTGTACCCAATTTAAATCTAGTTCTGACACTTTTTAAAATTATATTTGGCAAGATAAACTTCTTTTTATGAATTTGGACATAAAAATTTACTTTGGATAAATTTTTTATTTTTTTATGATAACTTTCATATTTTGATGAATATTGAAATTATACTAAATTTTAATTGAAAACAACTTTTTTCATCATAATAATTTAGTTGGGTAAAATATTTTACTGAATGGTTTTAAAGTATAAAAAGAATAATTTTTTATATTTCAAGACAATGTATGTAATTTTCATTAATATTACATTTAATTCATCTATAAAAACATTTCAATCTTTTGCAATGTTTTCAACAAAAACTCATCTTTTCGACAATGAGATTAAGTTTAAATTAATTACTATAACTTCTGTGTTTTTAATTTGGAAAAATTGATTCTAAATTTTGAATAAATAATTTAAAATTTTTTAAATAGGTACTTTTTATTTTTGTACATTATGAATAGTAACTTTAGTAATTATATCTTTTAATATGGTTAAAGGGTAAATCTGGTAAATAAAGTTAAAAAAATAATATAATAATAATATGAAACTACCCTAACACATGAAATTACCCGATTGGATTAGATATTTCCGACCATTGGAATCATTAGGTAGATTTTGGGACCCCATTTATTCACTTGGATGTGAAAATGAAAATTTCTAAAAATTAAGTTAAAGTAAGGATAATTATAACCTTAACAAGTATCTTTTAATAAATCACTTTTAATATGGGGTTATATAACAGATATCTATGTCTATAAATAGTAATTGAAAATATAAAAATACTTCCTATATCATGGTTTTTTATTTATAATTTTTATACATTAGATAAATAACATTAATTTTGACACAATTGTGATGTAGTGATTACCTCATTAATGAAAGATTCCAATAAATGAATTATAAATTTTAAAATGAGTTTAATTTGAATATTTTGATGCCATCCACGAATTTTACAGATTATATTGACATATTATGGATGATTTAATTCCTTTTTATCGAAGTAATTAGGTTGTTATGATTTTTTTTAAAATTCAAGCATGAATAATATCCAAAATTGACATAATAGATAAATTAAAACAAAAAATAGTGTATTAAAAGATATTAAATTCCTAAAAATATTATATTCATCCAAATGGTTAATATAAGTCCAAATATTTCATAAATAAATTTTTTTGGGTCGTTTGACATGATATGGTTATTACATTAACCCACAATATGAAAATAAGATGACATCACGGTAAGACTGAAAAGGGTAAAATAAGGGTAAAACAAAAATAATAATGATAAAAATAATATTCCAAACTTGTAAAAAATTATTGGATGATCAGTATTCTAACAAAAATAATCTTATCATAGAATTGGATAAGTTTTGGACCATTATAAATCAAAATTGAATTTATAATAAATTAATATTTTAGAATATTCCTGAAGTGCCCTTCTCCTCTCCTATAAAAGGGCACCTCCTCTCTCACATATTCACTCAATTTTGAGCCTTCAAGCTCGGCTAACCCCTGATAATTTATCTTCTAAACATCCCTAGTTATATTATAGAGGTTTTGGTCTTCTTAAAAGACCAACTCTAGTGCCCTAAGAGGAATTTAAAGGATGCATGTCAAGGAAGAGGTAATCTCTTCTACCGATTTGTTCAAATTTATTTCTTCTTCTACTTACTTATCATTAGTTTTTTAATTATAAAGTAATAACATCAGTATAAATAATATATTTATATTTATTATAAATATTAAACAATCTTATTTCACATTCTATCCATCCTATGAAAAATGAAATCACCGCACATGCGTACGTATGGATTACCATCTCCACGCTGGGGTGTAATCTGTTTTTCAACACCACCATACTTGGATGGGTATAATGGTGGAAATAATAAAGATATATAATTATTATAATATTATACTAATTATGATATATTATACACTAACCACTTCAATACAATTTAACCACTATGGGAACTATATCGTCGCTCGTGCATACGTACAACTTACCGTCTCCACGAAGCGATGAGATTCATTCTCCATGTTAACCATTAATGAATGATTATAAAGTATAAATAATAAATAATCCTAAAATATATGATATAATAATGATACTAGATTTATATATATATATATCATTTTCTTACTTCCATCCAATTCAATAAGGAAATGAAAAAAACGTTCATTCGTACGTACGACCTATCATCTCCATGAACGTTGTATTCCATTTCATTTATCTATCTATTATATATATTTATATAATGAATATAATATATATATATAAATCATGTTATAGATAATGAAATTATTTAAATCATGATCTAAGTAATCATATGAATAATAACAAGTCCACACATGTACGATAAGTGAAACGATTATTATCCAAAATGTTGCTTTAAAACAAAATTAACAAATGAATGAGTAATATAAAGTTTTAAGTGAATCATATATGATATCATAAATATTATTATGTTTTTTTACATGTTAATATTATTTTTAGACCCACTATACATGTGTTTTGGAAATATATTAAAGAAATAATACCTCAGGTAGGGGATAATTTTTCCAATCTCGTTTTTATCTGAGATTGTTTATTCGTAAGTATTTACTGGGGTTATATTTATCATAAATGTACATGTTTTCTTAAAATTTTTTCATAAAATGTTTACTATTTTTTAATATAATTTTAAATTCATTTTTCTCCTTTTTTACTTTTACTACATGGTATGGAAGGAATCTTTCTTTTGTTTGCCATATGAGGTACTTTTTTTATTTTTCCAGTAAAAGTATGAGGAGAAGGTTTTTTTTAACTTATATAGCATGAATGGTTTTTTACATCTTATTAACACCTTTTTTAAATTGATCTTCTACTACACTATTTAAATTTTATTTTCACCTAAATTGTTTTCTTTTAAAAATTTATGTAATTTTGAGAAAATAAAATTAATGTTTCTTTAGAAGAAAGTATATTTTCTTCAAGAACTAAGTTCATGTGCTTTATTAAAATTATTTTCCATATAAGATGACATAGGGTTATGTTTTTATCAATGTTATTATGTTTATTTGATTATTTTTATGATGGAATTATTTTTAGGATATCCATTTATCTTATATGTACTATGTTATGATGGCATGATGTTTAAGAATCCAATTTTATTTCATAGGTTATACTATGCTGAATGATTTATTTTTTTGTAGAACATGTAAGAATGATTTCATTATGAGATTGGTGGGAACTATATCTCCCTCTAATTCATTGGTCGAAGGTATATATCTCATGAGATAGACATGGATGGAATAAAATGTAAATACATTTCAGTAATACAGGGTTGGAATGACAAGTAAACCCGGTTCAGTAATGGACTTTATCCACAATGATGGTTTGGGCATCAATGCCTTGGATACTATAGAAATCATATTATATAATTAACGGTTTTTCGCAACTTCATGTTTTATTCCCCTGAAATTTAACATGATTAATGTTCTATTATGATCTATGCCTTATATACTGCCAAGATTTATGTCATTGCTCAATATTTTAATTTTTAGACATTATGTTCGTGTTTTTATGTTGAAATGTTTATGAATTGTTTTATATTCTCCATGTTTACCCTTAATGATAATTTGAGCTCACACTTTATAGGTTTTCTTTTCCCTCGGATATAAATAATGTTTTTAGGTATGAAAACTAATGGGGAAGATCTCTATGGGAGATGTTGAAGATATTTCACCATGATTAGAAGATTGTGTTTTTAGTTTTCATACACACTAAACTAATACAGTCTTTGGGCGTCATTTTTTTCATGTATTTAGTATTACAAAAAAGTAATGTAATGTCCATGTACACCAATATAGGGTCCATATAATATGATTAGGGATTGATGATGTAGACATTATAGAATATACTAATGATCATGGATTGATAGAAAGTGGTAGATATCATTAATCACTGAAATTGAATGATCAATGGAAAGTTTATAACTATAAATCCATAAATTTGAGACATTAATGAAGTTAATATGATATTATTTTTATTTATATATCATTTTCCTAGTGTTGAGGAATTTTTCATTAATCTAGATAAAATAATTGAATATAATTACTTTATTATATTCTATTTCATAGGATCAATTTTATCTTTTTGGTTTTTAATCCATAATTTTACACATCATTTATTAGTAAAATAAATGAATTTCTGTGATGAATTTTTTACTCCTAAGGAACTAAAAATAACTTTAAACAAGTCATAAGATCTGTATCAGAGAAAAAACTCCTTTTATATAAATTATTCACCAAAATTCAACACTAATGCCTAATGATTAACATAATACATTCCATACATTTTTATATAAAAAATAAATTAAGTAATAATTTTTTTAAAATGAAACATCATATATTTTAGTTTTTACACATTTACTATTTTCACCCTTCACCATTCGAATCGTTCCTTGTGGCCTATCCAGATTCTATTTGTTTCCACCAGGCATGCGGGATGTAATTTCTCATAAGCCATATTATTTTAATTCTTATAATGTTTTCAATGTATAATAAACAAGATATAACATAACATCAATTATTATATAAACATTAATGGAAACCAATACCTTCACAAAAAAATCGTTATCATAATTATCATGACATAGGTAACAAAATAATTCTTATCCTCTCTTAATACTGTGTTTTCCATCATCATTCACTTGAAAATGACTCAATTTTTCATTTCATCAATTCCATTAATCATATGATCTCACATCCTTGATGAAATATTATTAATGTAAAATATTTATACATTTTTTTGTTCTTATAACTAGAATATAATTGAGTAAAATACTCTTATAAAAATCATTAATCCAACCAAGAAAAAATTAATCATTAAATTTCATCTATAATAATACCATAAACTTAATATTTGAACTATATATCTTTTTTAGGTTTATTCCCTTAATGTTTTTGTAATTAATATCTATAGGTCCCCATATCATTACAGTATAATCAATACAAATTAAAATATACTTTCCATCCATTTCAATCACTATATTGGTGGCATTTTTCTCTACACATGAAGCATACTCCTACTCCTTTTTATCATGTTCCAAGGTATTTCCCTCAAAAAGTATCACATTTCAGAAAATCCTTCATTCCCTTCCACCAATTACCATTTTATTTCTCTATATTACTCTTTCTCTCTTGCATCACTTGAAATACATAAGTTATTAAGAAGGATTTCATCGTCTTGAATGAATATGAAATTATACCCTCATATGATGAGAAATATTTAAAGACCATATCTCTTTAAGGGATTAGTTTCACCCCATCAATGATATAGTCATTTTTTTACATTAGAATATATATTTATTGTTTAGAATAACAAGATATCCTTGTATTGTTGTATTTATATTTAGAGGCATTTTCATCTTTATTTTTTCCATATACCCAGGAATTGTTTGTCTATATCTTCTCATTTCTTATAAGGAAAATAATTTTCCAAGACTATTGAATTAAAATTCTTTCTCTCTATGATTAATATTTCCTCCTCATATTATATTTCATAATTTAATGACCACCATTTACTCCCATGACATTATAGATTAAAAATATCAATGAAACCATCTCCCTTCCATTGCATCCTAGAGCGACAAATATAAATCTTAGGAACTTGTCCATTTCTCATGTACAAATAGATTTGTAGTCCCATTTAACGATGGAGATTTCTGACATATGAAGTGGTATAACACTGTTTCACCACACATTATATCAGTAGGATATTCCACATATTCAAGTTTATTTCTCATGTTCTGAGTCAATTGCCCTAATATTGATATAATTTGATCATTTCATTGTGGAAATCCATCTTCAACATTAATGTCGTGCTCGGTGGGGGGTCAATATATAGGGTACATGAATTTAAACAGTTTTCATTCCATAAATTATGAGAAATATATAAACAATTAAATACACTATATTTGATCATAACATTATAAAACATAATTTTTAATTTTAAAACATTTGAAATTATGAACATAAATTGAAAATATTATTCATACATATTCTCATTATAATAAACAATGTTTTGTTGGATTTTTTTTCAAATAAAAAATATTTTCATATACTTAATAATTTTTTGTAAATAATAAGTGAATTAAACGAACCATATCCCTTGGGAGTGTTAAATTTGGTGTGTGGAAAGGTCTGTTGTCATGTATTAGGTAATGGTTGAGTATATCTCAGCACAAGCTTTTCATATTTTTTACCATAAGGTACATATTTTTTTAAACCATGTCAGCTTATAGTATCCATATTTGGACTCATTTTTTATAAAACAACATAATATATTTATTACATAATCATTATGTTTTTATTCACTAATTATCCATAATTAATATCGTGAGTTTTGATACCCAATCAATATTTACCTAAATATAATTCCCCTTGATTCTATTAAACTTCAAATAATACTAACTATAAAGCCTCTAACACTAGATTCCTAGATTTAGTGGATATATAATTACATTATCACTAAATACAAGGTGTTGCATCTCAAATGGATGAAAATTTTAGTGGTCCTGGTAAAAATGATAAATATTAAAATTTGACATTAAAATTTAAAGAATGAAATAAAAAATAATATGTTCCTTCAATGAAGCAAAATTACCCTAATCATATCCCTACATATAAGTCCAAATACACTTTCTAGTATCCTGGAGAAAATAAAACACCAAAAAGGGGTCAGATCAAATCCTCATTAGGGGTAGGCTTAGAGAAGAATTTATTATCAATAAATATAGAATAATCAATATAGAAAGGCAAATAACTAACACACATTATATGTAATCAGTTATTTTGGAATAATATGAAAGTATTAAAATATAAACAAATAATTCCATATTAATAATAACATGGTCTTGAAAAGTTTCCACTGTTATTATAACTAAACAAATAATCACATGGAATATCTATATCTAAATTCATATTTAAGGAATTCATTATTATATAAAATGAAAACATGTCATCGATGACCTGTCCAAATAAATCAAAATAAATCGATTAGGCCTTATCTAAAACCCATATAATCCAATCTCATGAGACCTACCTGTGTATCGAGGGGATATGTATAAATGGTCAATGATTATCACCATCAAATTATAATACTTCCCTCAAATAAAAATCTATGAAATATAGTAAACATAAATATTCATATTAAAAAAATAACTTGTGAAATTTTAATGCTTACCCCAGTGAAAAAAAATAATCATAAAACATCAAGAGTAATATGGTGAATGGTAGTAAAATTATACATCCTTTATCAAATTGGTCATAAAACATACAATAAATAAATAATTATTATATCAACAAAACATATATCCAAGGGATATAATTACAATTAAGGTTTCATGTTGTTGATGAATATAAATACTATATAAATTTTATTTAAACCATTTTTGATGAAAGTAATATTTTCACATCAAAAATATATTTTTGAGAATAAAATTTTATCAAAATATTTTGAAAATAATATTCTTTGAAAATAAAATTTAAAATTTATAATTTATACTTCAAAACAT
The DNA here is from genome assembly GCA_963277665.1 of Viscum album. Lineage (NCBI taxonomy): Eukaryota > Viridiplantae > Streptophyta > Magnoliopsida > Santalales > Viscaceae > Viscum > Viscum album. Next base: position 398,870 of record CAUJRU010000136.1, on the reverse strand, counting down.
TTAGTGGTCATGACTATATGAAATGCCATTCATGAGAGAGAGGTTAAACAATGTTTCCTTTCGAGTTCATGGTAAAATCCTAATGGGACTTATTATTAAAAAGAGTGAAATATTCATTGAAAAATAATTTTTTTAATAAATCTGTAATATCAAAAAAAAGTCAATAATAAATAATTTGGAAAATTTGAAAATCTTTTTTAAAAAATATGGATTTTGATGAAAAACTATTTTCGGTAGAAGAGAAAAATAAGGTAAAAAATTCATCAATATAATTTTATAAAAATTTATTTACAAATTTTTATGAAATTATACAATTAATTTTAATATTATTTATTTACCATAGGATATGTTAATATATTTTTCTATGATATAAATAGAAAACAGCTCCCATATTGGTGACTTAAAGAAAAAAATCCTGAATAATGATGATATTATGAATTCAACCCTTAAAACGATATTATCATTTGAATCGTAATCCCCTTGAATAAAGAGAAATTCTAATTTAACCTTAAATACCATGTATACAAATTTTTCTATGATATAACATTTAGGAATGTTAATTATAGACAGTACATATAGAAATAATATTTAAATATAGCGTATGTCTAACAGAATAAAAAGGAAGATGTGAAAGCTTTACCATAGGTTTAAAATATGTCATATATGTCTACATATTTTATAAAATAAATATATGTTTCAAAACATATATGATTTAATTATATTCTTTTATCAAAAAAAATTTAACAATGATTTTTTAGAATCATTATTGGGTGAGATAATTGCTTCATTTTTCATGTATGTTATATTTTGGTAATTTTAATTTTTTTAATTTGATAGTGATTAAATCATCTACAATATGTAAATAAATAAATAAATATTATATTTATTCATTTCATATATTTATAGTAATCTATAAATATTATAGATATAAAATGGAATACACTATTCATGGATATGGTAAGTCTTATGTAAGCATGAAGGCTATATTCATTATTCTTGATGGGTGGAATCAAAGGAAGAAACTATTAATTAATATTTCCATAATAATTATTATGTTATATATTAATTTTATATTATTAAAATATATCCTTATTATCATCCATGTATAATTAAAATGAAAAACATTTCACATCACTATGTAGACGTAGTAGTACGTACATATGCATAAGTGACATTATTATATTCCAATATATTATAAGGTAAGAAGTGAATAGTGAAATTATATTTAAATAATTATGTTTAGGTCATAAATATACCATATAGTAATTTCATTATCCTTAATACCTTTCATGTATAGTTCGAAAAATAAAAATTTCATCACTTTTGGAGGAAGAGTCTTTCACATAGACGAGTTTTATTATTGTATCCCCCATAGAATATTTAGTAAGAAGGTTTACATGATACCATAATTCATCAAGATTATTAGTATTATAAATAATATATATATACACTAAATTTATTATTATATCTAACCATGAAAATTTTTTATGTAATATGATTTAAATCGGTTCATGAGGGGTAGTTCGTCGTACAAATAATCAATGATTTCATTTCCAATTTGATCGACGTGGAGATGGATATAGGGTTTGAAATTAAATTAATAAAATCTTAATAAATGGGATATACTAGTGTTATAAACTAGAATTATTTAATATTAGTTTAAGGAGGTGTTATAATAAATTATATAAAGCGCTCAGTTAGAGACGTATCATTTTTCTGGAAAACTTATTTTTTTCTAATACCAAAATAGATCTTAGGATATAATTATGACCAAACTAAGGATTATATTATAATAGGGGTAATTATGGATTGAATTTTCAAAATCTAGTGAAAAAAATAAATCGTTTATAAAGTGTGTTGAGGAGTTGACGGGGGTGTCATTTTATAAGTTAGGTGATTTTAACACTTTAAAAGTTTGAAAATACAAAGTATTACCCATGGTTTTCACATTCTATAATACTCTAAAATAATCCATTCTAGATACATTAAAATATAAGGTCTAAATATGGATATAAAATGGCTATTGGGAATGTTTCACGGTCAATTTATGCTTTATTTTTTTAGTTTTACCACTCATTAATCTCATTTTCACCATAACTGTAATAATTAAGTTTTACTGATTTTATAATTCATTATGGCCAAAAATTATTTTTAAAAAACTCTAATATTACAAAGTAAAAAAATTGTATTTAATATTATGTATGGAATGAAACTGTAACAACCTGAGATTTTATAAGATATATTCTTTTTAATTTCTTTCATATCTTCTATTGTATGCTACACCAATATTATCTTGCGTTATACGCAACACCAAATTAGATTTCAGTATATGCAACACTAATCTTGGATCGTGTTACACCGAATTTCCTGTTTGTTTGATAGTAGTTATTCTACGCAACATTGAGTATATATATATATATTTAATGTATTAATGAAATCTGGTTGGATTTTGTTCTACGCAACAACAAAGGAGTCGTGCACTACACACAACCCTGACTTGGCTTGCATTACACGCAATCGCGACCTTCCTCGATAGCGTGTGTTGTACGCAATATTGGGTTTTACTAAACAATGATATATTATTATAATATTATTATGAACTATCCATTATGAATAGTATTAACTAAATTTTTCTTTTTTATTCATCTTACACATTTTCTAGAACATGGTATAAGAAAAAAATAAATTTTTCAGGTAAAATAAGTATTTTTCAAAAAAATACAGTTTTCCAGCCTTTTGATTACGCACCCACATTAAATATAGTTTTTAAAATGTTTATAAGTTCAATTTGACAAAATAAAATTCTTATTTGGAATCAGGATATAAAAATTTACTTCGGATAAATTTTTCATATTATTCTGATAACTTTCATTTTTTAATGAATAGTAAAAACACGCTATATTTTAATTAAAAACAACGTTTTTTATCATAATAATTTATTTGGGTAAATTATAATATTTAATGGTTTTAAAGAATAAATAGAATATATTTTTACCATTTAATATTATGTATGTCATTAAAATTGATTTTACATTGAATTCATAGGTTAAATCAATTCAATTTTTTGCAATGTTTTAAACAAAAACCTATATTCTTTCGACAACGGGATGAATTTAAATTTAATTTATGCAACTTTTTTGTATTGAATTTGGAAAAATATATTCTATATTTGTAATCAGTGGGTCCAAATTATGTTAATAAGATACTTTTTATTTTTGGGTATTATGAATAGTAACTACGGTAAATTTTATTTACCATAGTTAAAGGTAAATCGAGTAATTAAGGGTAAATATAACATTATAATATTACCCTAACACCTGCCAAAAATATATTGGATGACTAAAAGTAGACCCATATCACCTAAGGGTCAGATTAGATTCATTTAATGTACTTTGTTCCATGAAAATAATTTAATTATTATTAAAACCAAAGAAAGTGACAACATGTCACTTTCTTAAATCTTATAAGTATAATAATTTTAATTTATTGATAAACTTAATAAAACGTCGAACATGATTAGTTTAAAGAAATCTAATACAATTATCTAAATCATATGAATTTATTCAGAATTTTTAAGGATTAAATAATTATCATTAATTATGACACAATAGTGATGTTGAAATTATTTTATTAATTAAAATATCAAATAAATGGTTTCAAAAATAATAAAATAAATATTATATGAACTATTTAATGTTCTACACTAATTTTCTAGATACATATGACATTTTATGAATCTATTAAAGCTTTTATTTCAAACATATCTTTTGTATATATTTTATTTAAATTTAAATAAATGAATAGTGTCAAAATTGACACTATTGTTATTTTATAAAAATAACATATTATAAAATTGTTTAAAAATCACACAAATATTTAAAAAGTATAAATTAAAATTTATATGGTCTAAAATGTCATAAAGTGTCAAATTATTGAGAATTCACAACACATATGTAATTATTTATAATAATTTATAATTTAGAATATTATTACCACAAATAAAATTAAATTGATAAATAAGGATAAATCGAGTTGATAATGTTTAAAATAAATTCCTAACATGTCTAAATTTTATTGGTTGATTTTATTACAACCCTATATCATCTAATATTCGGATATGAATCATTTTGGAAGTTTTTAAGAGGGGTTGGGATTTAATATAAACTAATATTTCTTATATTTCCAAAGGTGCCCCTCTCCTCCCTTATAAAAGGGCACCTCCTACCTCTCCTCCTCACACCAATTTTAGCCTTCACGCTCAGCAAAACCCTGCCCATTTCACTTCCCCACTTCCCTAGAAACATCCTAGAGGTCCTGGTCTTCTTCAAAGACCAATTTTAGTGCCCTAATAGGAGGTCTCAAAGAGGCGCTCCAAAGAAGAGGTAATGTCTGTTACCGATTCTTTCAACTTTACTTCTTCTTATAATTCTTCTTCTTTTGTTGTTTCATTATGAAGTAAAAACATCAGTATAACTAATATACTCATATTTTATTATAAATATGAAGTAACCTCATTTCACCTTCTATCCATCCTACGGAAAACGAAATCTCCGCGTGTGTGTACGTACGGAATTCCGTCTCCACGCCGTGGGGTAATCTGTTTTTCCACCAACACCTTACATGGATGGGTATAATTGTGTAAAGAATAACTATATATGGTTATTATAACATAATACGGATTCTCATATATTATAAAATCCACCCCAATTCTATTCAATAATTATGGGAACAATATCATCGCTCGTGCGTACGTACGGATTACCGTCTCCACGACGCTATGAGATTCATTCTCCATGTTAACCATACATGAATTATTATAAAGTTTATATAATGAATAATAATGAAATATATGACATAATAATTCTACTGGATTTATTTATATATATATTTGTGTCATCTATTTAGTTTCATTCAATTCAATAAGGAAACGAAAACAGCGTTCATGCGTACGTATGACATACCGTCTCCATGAACGGTGTATTTCATTCCTTTTATCGATCTATAATATATATGTATATAATGAATATATATAATATATAAATCATGTTTTACATTCTATAATTATGTAATTCAGGATATAAGTAATAATATCAAGAATGACATTTCGAAACACATGTGATAAATGAAATGATTTAACCCAAAACGCTGTTTTAACATGGAATTTACAAAAGAATGGGTAATATAAAGTCATAAGTGAAACATATATGATATTATAAAAATGAATATGATTATGTAATAAGTAAATGACATTATTTAAATCAATATACATGAGGTTCGGATCCCTACGAAGCATATCGGACCTAAGGTAAGGGATAACTTTTCCAATCTCGTTCTTATCCGAGAGTGTTTATTCGTAAGTATTTACTGGGGTTATTATTCTCATCCATGTACATGTTTTCTAAAAATGGTTTCATGTATGTTTAAGGTCTTTTTTACCCATTTTTGACTTTTACTACATGGTATGTATGGAATCTTTCTTTTACGAGTTACTTTTTAACTTTTCTGGCAAAAGTACGAGAAGAATGTTTTTTTACTTATACGGAACGAACGGATTTTTATGGTTTTATAAAGCCTTATTTTCATAAAGATTCCTCCAAAAGATTTCATGACTATTTTCAACAAAATTCTTTTCTTTTAAAATTGCATGAAATTTTGTGAAAAGAAAATGATTTTGAAGAAGAAAGGATGTTTTCCTCATGAATTCATTTCAAGAGTTTTATCAAAACCATTTTCCATCTAAGATGACATTATTTCATATGTGTATGTTTCAAGTATAATGTCTCTATGATTTAAATGGTTTCACTTTTCTTATTATGATGTGATATCCATTTTTTTATATGGATTATGTGATGATGAGATTATGTTTCTGAAACCCATTTTATTCGTTGGGTTATTATGAATGATGTATGTTTATTTTGTGGCACAAGTAAGAATGATTTCATTATGAGATGGGTGGGACCTATATCTCCCTCCAATGCATTGGGTAAAAATTTATATCTCATGAGACAGACATGGCTGAAACGTTAAGTTAATCCGGTTCAATGTTACAGGACTGAAATAAGGAGTGAACTCGATTGAGAAAGGGACTTTGTCCACTAAGATGGTCTTGGCAGCAATGTCTTGGATACTATGGAAATCATAACATATGTTGAATGGTTTCCACAATTACATATTTTATTCCCATTATATTTTATCATGGTTGATGTTCCATTATGATATATTCCTTACTTACTTCCACGATTTATGTCTTTGCTCAAGATTTTGATGTTTAAATTTCATGTTCAATTTTTTGCTTTCAAATGTTTATGGATTGTGTTATGTTCTCTATGTTTTCCCTTACTGAGCATTTGAGCTCACCCTTTTTTATGTTTTATTTTCCCCAGGAAATAAAGAAAGTTTTTAGGTAATTAAACCAAAAGGGGAAGATCGTTATGGGAGTTGTTGATGATCTTTCTACATGATTAGAAGTTTATATTCCAAGTTTCCAAAGACACTAAACTATTACGATCCTTCAGTTTTGGTTTTTTTGTTATGTATTTAGTATTCCACAAAAGTAATGTATTGTCCATGTACGTCAAGCTTCGGGTCTCTATAGTTGGTATCAGAGGAAAGGTTTAGTCAACCTTTGGAAACTAGGATGTGAGAACTTTAGTGAGATCCCTATAGATATTTTTAAGGTATTTCTAGGGATTTCCCCAAGGTTAAGTATAAGTATAGGTTATAATCCTAGAATTACGGTAACGATCTTAGAATTAAACCTAATATGTTAGATATTGAAGGTACTCCCCCTTTATTATGTTGTTTTCCCTAGCATTATTTTTTCCTCTCACACTATTCTTTTCGGGTTTTATAAAATGGATGGAAACAGGAAGATTCACGATAATGGAGGATATGGCGGACAATGGAATGATATTCTTCATGAGCAACCAAATGAAACGGGATTTGGAAGTCCAAACATCGTTATTATGCCTAATCAGCAATCTCATAATATGATCAATAATCTAAACTTTGGCATGTTTCCCGACTCAAATAATAAGAGAAATATGGAGTTTCATGATGATCATAGAGGAAATAAAGTTCAATTTCCCTCATGTAAATCATGTGGGAAGAGGCTTCGGGGAGATTGTTTCAAAGGAACTGGAAGATTCTTTGGGTGTGGAAAAGAAGGACACAATGACAGTAAGTGCAAAGGAAAAGGTTCAGTTAACACCATGGACAAGGATAATGATATTGTTACGACATCAACAATGATTAGATGTTTTAAATGTGGAATGTATGGGCATTATGCAAACCAATGCCCTAAGGGAAAATCTCATGAAGAGAATCAGCATGGTCATATGAGTAGTATTTATGTGGATGATAATGAAGAGGCTACAAATGAAATATGAGATGAAAGAAATGATGAAGCTCAGTCAGTGGTTTAAGAAGCTAGTGGAATGATTGTATGTTTATAAAGAATAGTGTATTGTACTATGGAATAAAGAATCATCTAAGGATTGTTTCACTATTGTTTTTCCTAAAGTATTTGAAAGTATATGTTGAATGGTACATGTAACAATGGAAGTTTATTCAGATATTTTTGGAAAGTAGATGATATGCACATAATGAAGGGATAAGAAGATAATGAGATGTTTGATTGTATTCATGAGCTCATGACTGATATAAGGACTAAGTGATAGTATGGTTTGATTATATAGATTTTTTGGGATTTTGGTATGTGGAAAGAGTTACCTTTTGATAGTATTCATGTTTTCAATAAGGTTCTATGGTAATTTATGTTTCAATAGAATATATGACTAAGGTATTCATGTGATTGTAATGCAACCAACAAGATATATCTTTTGATATATGTGGGATAAATTCTTGTATTCACATTCTTGGTAGAAAACATTTCTAGTAATTATTTTCTTTATACTATGATCTTGGACCGAAGTATTTTAGATAAGCCTAAATATTGGAATGGATTATATTGGAAAAAAGTTAGTATTGTTTAAAGATGGAAGTTTTTTTGATATTATTGATGGGATGTTATAGTAATGTAGTTTTAGAAAAATGACAACCTGCAGGACGGGCGACATCCCATCGCGTTGGACAAGGCTGTGGGAATCGAACCCACAACTGAAGTGTGACTGGCCTTTATCGCCTACCATTGGCCTACAGGAATTACCTAGTTAGTATAAACTAGTTTTATTTTATTAAGCGGTATGATATATAAAGTACAAGTTCATTTTTGGAATCGTATATGATTAACCTCTCCATAGATGGACTTATGTATATTTGATAACTTTTTCTAACCTTTTTTTTGAAACAGATGGAATGACCCATAATTCTATCACATGATCTGTTAACACTTCACGAATAACAAATTCAACCTCATTTCATTAAGAGATGAAGTGGAAATTGTTCAAAGCATGAACAACAGTGAGATTGTACCAAAATAGAGCAAGTATTTCTTCTAATTCAAAATTTTCAACTTTAGGGAAATGATATTGAAAACCAAAAATGTTGTCCTAGTGCTCTTATATCTGATGAATTAGATGGTACCTTAGATCATCACAAATTTATGGCTTTGTGATTGATGGATTTTTCATAGCCATGTTCTCTACCACACTCCATCAGAACTTGATGGTTATATTTTTTTTCCATATCCATATTTTCACCTATGTTCTCCTATAATGAAACACATTGATGAGTTACTTTGGGTAATCATTACATTTCATACTTTAGTTTTTAAAATTAAGTTTTAGTATTCCTTATTACGATGTGGGTTTCTATGAATAATAAACGATTTATAACCCCGACGAATTTCGAGGGTGAAATTAATTTTAAGGGGGGTAGAATGTAACATCCTGAGATTTTATAAGATATATTCTTTTTAATTTATTTCATATATTCTGTTGTATGCTACACCAAGATTATCTTGCGCTATATGCAACACCGCATTAGCTTGCAGTATACGCAACACTAATCTTGGATCGTGTTACACACAATTTCAAATTTGTTTGATAGTAGTTATTCTACGTAACATTGAGTATATATATATATATATTCAATGTATTAATGAAATATGGTTGGATTTTGTTATATGCAACAACAAAGGAGTTGTGCACTACACGCAACCCTGACTTGGCTTGCATTACACGCAATCGCGACCTTCCTCGATAGCGTGTGTTGTACGCAATACCGGATTTTACTAAACAACGATATATTATTATAATATTATTATGAACTATCTGTTATGAATAGAATTAAAAAAATTGAATTTTTATTCATCTTACACATTTTCTAGAACATGGTATAAGAACAAAATAAATTTTTCGTGTAAAATAAGTATTTTTCAAAAAAATATAGTTTTGTCACCTTTTGATAGCGCACCCACTTTAAATCTAGTTTTTGACATGTTTATAAGTTCAATTTGACAAAATAAAATTCTTCATTGGAATCAGGATATAAAAATTTACTTCGGATAAAATTTTCATATTATTCTGATAACTTTCATATTTTAATGAATAGTAAAAACACGCTTTATTTTAATTAAAAACAACTTTTTTCATCGTAATATTTTATTTGGTTAAATTATAATATTGAATGGATTTAAAGTATAAATAGAATATATTTTTAACATTTAATATTATTTATGTCATTAACATAGATTTTACATTGAATTCGTAGGTTAAATCAATTCAATCTTTGGCAATGTTTTAAACAAAAAACCGTTTTCTTTCGACAACGGGATTAATTTTAATTTAATTTCTGCAAATTTTCTGTATTGAATATAGAAAAATGGATTCCATATTTGTAATCAGTGGGTCCAAATTATGTTAATAATCTACTTTTTATTTTTGGGCATTAGGAATAGTAACTACGGTAAATTTTATTTACAATAGTTAAAGGTAAATCGGGTAATTAAGGGTAAATATAAGATTATAAAATTACCCTAACACCTGCCAAAATTCTATTGGATGAATAAAAGTCTACCCATATCACCTAAAGGTTGTATTAGATTCATTTAATATACTTTTTCCCATGAAAATAATTTAATTATTATTAAAACCAAAGAAAGTGACAACATTTCACTTTCTTAAATCTTATAAGTATAATAATTTTAATTTAGTGATAAACTTAAAAACACTTCGAACATGAATACTCTTCGGAAATATAATACAATTATCTACATCATATGAATTTATTTAGAATTTTTAGGGAATAATTAATTATCATTAATTATGACACAATAGTGATGTTGAAATTATTTTATTAATTAAAATATCAAAAAAATGGTTATAAAAATATTAAAATAAATATTATATGAACTATTTAATGTGCTCCACTAATTTTCTAGATACATATGACAGTTTATGAATCTATTAAATCTTTTAGTTCGAAAATATATTTTGTATATACTTTAAAGAAATTCAAATAAATGAATAGTGTCAAAATTGACACTATTGTTATTTTATAAAAATAACATATTACAAAATTGTTTAAAAATCGCAAAAATATTTAAAAATTATAAATTAAAATTTATATGGTTGAAAATGTCATAAAGTGTCAAATTATGGAAAATTCAAAACACATATGTAATTATATATATTAATTTAAAATTTTCAATACTATTAAACCAAATTAAATTAAATTGATAAATAAGGATAAATCAAGATGATAATGTTTAAAATAAATTCCTAACATGTCTTAATTTTATTGGTTGATGATATTACAACCCTATATCATTCAATATTTTGATACGAGTCATTTTGGATGTTCTTAAGAGGGGTTTGGATTTAATATAAACTAATATTTCTTATATTTCCAAAGGTGCCCCTCGCCTCCCTTATAAAAGGGCACCTCCTCCCTCTCATCCTCACACCAATTTGAGCCTTCAATCTCGGTCACACCCTGACCATTTCACTTCCCCACTTCCCTAAAAACATCCTAGAGGTTCTGGTCTTCTTCAAAGACCAATTTTAGTGCCCAAAGAGGAGGTCTCAAAGAGGCACTTCAAAGAAGAGGTAATGTCCGTTACCGATTCTTTCAACTTTATTTCTTCTTCTACTTATTCTTCTATAGTTTTTTCATTATGAAGTAACAACATCAGTATCACTAATATACTGATATTTTATTATAAATATAAAGCAACCCCATTTCACCTTCTATCCATCCTACAAAAAATGAAATCTCCGCGCGTGCGTACGTACAGAATATTGTCTCCACGCCGTGGTGTAATCTATTTTTCCACCAACACCTTACATTGATGGGTATAATGGCTTAAATAATAACTATATATAGTTATTATAACATCATACTGATTCTGATATATTATACCATCCACCCAAATTCTATTCAATAATTATGGGAACGATATCATCGCTCATGCGTACGTACGGATTACCGTCTCCACGACGCGATGAGATTCATTATCCATGCTAAACATACATGAATGATTATAAAGTTTATATAATGAATATTAATTAAATATATGACATAATAATTCTACTGGATTTATGTATATATATGTATGTCATCTATTTAGTTTCATTCAATTCAATAAGGAAACGAAAACAGCATTCAACGTACGGCCTACCGTCTCCAAGAACGGTGTATTTCATTCCTTTTATCGATCTATAATATATATGTATATGATGAATATATATTATAAATAAATCATGTTTTACATTCTGGAATTATGTAAATCAGGATATAAGTAATAATATCAAGAACGACAAGTCGAAACACATAGGATAAATGAAATGATTTTACCCAAAACGCTGCTTTAACATGGAATTTACAAAAGAACAGGTAATATAAAGTCATAAGTTAAACATATATGTTATAATAACAATGAATATTATTATGAAATAAGTCCATGACATTATTTAAATCATTATATAGGAGGTTCAGATCCATACGAAGCATATCAGACCTAAGGTAAGGGATAACTTTTCCAATCTATTTCTTATCCAAGATTGATTATTCGTAAGTATTTACTGGGGTTATTGTTCTCATCCATGTCCATGTTTCCTAAAAATGGTTTCATGTATGTTTAATGTCCTTTTTTCCCATTTTTTAATTTTACTACATGGTATGTATGGAATCTTTCTTTTACGAGTTACTTTTTGACTTTTCCAGAAAAAGTATGAGAAGAATGTTTTTTTAACTTATACGGCACGAACGGATTTTTACGGTTTTATAAAGCCTTATTTTCATGAAAGTTCCTCCAAAATATTTCATGACTATTTTCAACAAAATCATTTTCTTTTAAAATTTCATGAAATTTTGTGAAAAGAAAATGATTTTGAAGAAGAAAGGATATTTTCCACAAGAATTCATTTCAAGTGTTTTATCAAAACCATTTTCCATCTAAGATGACATTATTTCATATGTGTATGTTTCAAGTATAATGTCTCTATGATTTACTTGGTTTCACTTTTCTTATTATGAAATGATATCCATTTCTTTTATATGGATTCTGTGATGATGAGACTATGTTTATGAAACCCATTTTATTCTTTGGGTTATTATGAATGATGTATGTTTATTTTGTGGCACAAGTAAGAATGATTTCATTATGAGATGGGTGAGACCTATATCTCCCTCCAATGAATTGGGTAAAGATTTATATATCATGAGATAGACATGGATGGAATGGTAAGTTAATCTGCTTCAGTGTTACAGGACTGAAACGAGGAGTGAACTCGATTCAGAAAAGGACTTTGTCCACTAAGATGGTCTTGACAGCTATGCCTTGGCAACTATGGAAATCATGACATGTGGTGAATGGTTTCCACAATTAAATGTTTTATTCCCATTATATTTTATCATGTTTGATGGTCCATTATGATATATGCCTTACATACTTCCATGATTTATGTCTTTGCTCAAGATTTTGATGTTTAAATTTCATGTTCATGTTTTTTCATTCAAATGTTTATGGATTGTTTTATGTTCTCTATGTTTACCCTTACTGAGCATTTGAGCTCACCATTTTTTATGTTTTATTTTCCCCAAGAAATAAAGAAATGTTTTAGGTAAGGAAACAAAAAGTGGAAGATCGTTATGGGAATTGTTGAAGATCTTTCAACATGATTCGAAGTTTATATTCCAAGTTTCCAAAGACACTAAACTATTACGGTCCTTGAGTTTTGGTTTTTTTGTTATGTATTAAGTATTCTGCAAAAGTAATGTATTGTCCATGTACGTCAAGCATTGGGTCTCTACAGTTGGTATCAGAGGAAAGGTTTAGTCAACCTTTGGAAAATAGGATGTGAGAACTTTAGTGAGATCCCTAGAGATATTTATAAGGTATGTCTAGGGATGTCCATGTGGTTAAGTATAAGTATACATTATAATCCTAGAATTATGGTAACAATATTAGAATTAAACCAAAGATGTTAGATATTGAAGGTACTCCCCCTTTATTATGTTGTTTTGCCTAGCATTATTTTTTCCTCTCACACTATTCTTTTTGGGTTTCAGAAAATGGCTGGAAACGGGAAGATTCATGATAATAGAGGATATGACGGAAAATGGAATGATACTCTTCATGAGAAACCAAATGAAAAGGGATTTGGAAGTCCAAACATCGTTATTATGCCTCATCAGCAATCTCATAATATGATCAATAATCTCAACTTTGGTAAGTTTCTCGACTCAGATTATAAGAGAAAGATGGAGTTTCATGATGATCATAGAGGAAAGAAAGTTCAATTTCCCTCATGTAAATCATGTGGGAAGAGGCATCGGGGAGATTGTTTCAAAGGAATTGGAAGATGCTTTGGGTGTAGAAAATAAGGACAAAAATCCAGTAAGTGCAAAGTAAAAGGTTCAGTTAACACCATGGACAAGGATAATGGTATTGCTACGACATCAACAATGATTAGATGTTTTAAATTTGGAATGTATGGGAATTATGAAAACCAATGCCCTAAGGGAAAATCTCATGAAGAGAATCGGCATGGTCATATGAGTAGTATTTATGTGGATGATGATGAAGAGACTACAAATGAAATATGAGATGAAAGAAATGATGAAGCTCAGTCAGTGGTTTAAGAAGTTAGTCGAATGATTGTATTTTTATAAAGAATAATGTATGGTACTATGGAAAAAGAATCATCTAAGGATTGTTACACTATTGTTTTTCCTAAAGTATTTGAAAGTATATGTTGAATGGTACCTGTAACCATAGAAGGTTATTCAGATATTTTTGGAAAGTAGATGATATGTGCATAATGAAGGGATAAGAAGATAATGAGATTTTTGATTGTATTCATGAGCTCATGACTGATATAAGGACTAAGTGATATTATGGTCTGATTATATAGATTTTTTGGGATTTTGGTATGTGGAAAGAGTTAACTTTTGACAGTATTCATGTTTTTAATATGGTTCTATGGTAATTTATGTTTTAAGAGAATACATGACTAAGGTATTCATGTGTTTGGAATGCAACCAACAAGATATATCTTATGATATATGTGGGATAAATGCTTGTATTCACATTCTTGTAGATAACATTTCTAGTAATTGTTTTCTTTATACTATGAGAATGGACTGAAGTATTTTAGATAAGCCCAAAGATTGGAATGGATAATGTTGGACATAAGTTATTATTGTTTAAGGGTAGAACTTTTTTCGATATTATTGATGGGATGTTATATTAATGTAGTTTTTGTAAAGACCCGTAAATTTCTAGGAAAATTTTTTCTTAATTTTCTTTGGAATTTTACAAGAGCGCGGTTTCTGACGGCACCTGATTCCAAGGCCCGGTGTGCCCGGAATCAATTTCCGAAATTTGGCTCGGGTACGTTCAGTGAACGAACGAGCGGGTTTTTCTAACTTTTGAACCGGTGCCCGGAATCGAATTTCAAGGGCACCGATGAACTCGCAGCGCCTATATTCGCTTAAAGAAACCTTTTCCAAGGTTGCGTTTTATGCGGGTTGAGAGTTAGTTTTGGGGGAATTTAAATGAAGTTAAATATATTGTGGAAACACAATTTATTTTAAACCATGTTGGTTATATCCTCCCAAAGGGAGTTAGAGGTGGGACCCACATCCACTTAACCTCCCTTGAGAGGATTATGTGTGGTGGGGCCCACACGAACCCTAACTCTTCAACTCCCCTTTAAACTCCCCAATAACTCCACTCTATTTAATTTTGACAAATTGTGTTATTAATTAAGTTGAGTGGATTAATTTCAAACTTTTGAAATTCAAAGTGGTTTAGTTGTGTAAATAAAATAAGCCTTAGACTTATTTTATTTTGGTTAGATTTCTTTTTCCACCTTGAGAGGATTGTGGAAGCTTTCTTCATCTTCTTCAACCTTTATGAAGAACGCGAAGAACACCTAGGCTCTGACGAAAAACGTTTTCACCATAAGAAGAGAAAGACGTGTCGTCTCTTCTCTTCCTCGCAGCCGGTGTGTTTCCGAAGATCGACGACGCCACTTCTTTCGATCTTCTTCCCGTGTCAACGAAAGGAGACGTTGCTTCCTCTTCGGGCTTTCTCCGTCAGCTTACGAAGCTTCTCCAGCGACGCTACCTCTTCGGACGCACCTCGAGGTCAACGGAATTGACGTACGATTACCGCGACGCCGACCTCCGCGACGCTTGTCTTCCACGGCTTGTTGACGTGCTCCGCTCTTGAAACCGAGGTAGGGGATTATTGTTATTTTATTAGTTGTTTCCGTTCTTGATTCTAGCATGTCGAACCTCGTGGTTAATCGACTAAATGTTATCATTTAACGAGAGGGGGCCGGACCGCACAAACACGGCCGAACCCCCTCCTATGTTCATGTTTGTTCCCTTGCGGATGGAACGGGATGTCGTGGTGTCGTCGCACCACGCGGGAATTACATGGAATGTTTTGCGCGGCGCCGTCATGCCGCACCGTGGAAGGAAATTCAAGAACGCAACGCCGTCGTGCCGCGTTGAAAGAAATCGAAGGCGTCGCGGCCGGAGCGGGGCCGCGGCGGAGGGGCGCGGTGCCGTCGCACCGCCCCGGACGACAAGGGCCGCAGCGGAGCTTGGTGACCGGCGGCCAGCCGGGCCGCCGGTGTCGGAGCCGGAATGGGACCGGCCACTACTGGTCCCGTTGAGGAGGAGCCGGCCGGCCATGTCAGGCCGGCCGGAAATGGGGAAGGCTGGGGGAATTAAATTCCCTCGGCCAGTTGAACGGCCCCCCATTATGAGCGGGGGGCCGCGGTTACAAAGGGGGGCAGGCGCCCCCCGTTTTCTCAATCAGCTCGGCTGAAGGCCGAGCTGGCATCGTGCCCAGCACACTGCCTTGAGCCGGACCGGTGCCTGGCTGGTCCGCCAGGCCGGGATAGTCCGGTCCGACCCTATCCGGGGCGGGTCGACCCGGTTCGGGCCAGCCGGGGGGTCTCGGGCCGGGTCGGCCCGGGCCCGAAACCCCCGATACCGAACTGTTTAGGTTCAAATGCTCATAACTCGGGATACGCACCTCTGAACGATGCGCCGTTAGTGGCAACGCGATCCTTGGATCGAGATGGTCGTTTCGGTATATCGCACTAAAGGTTTTGGAATACTTTGGATTCGGCAGGGTTGGTTCGTACACGAAACCAACAGGGCCCTCAGAGCGGAAACGCTCATATCTTGAGCTACTGACGTTCGAATGACGTGTCGTCAGCTTTGTTGAGTTCCTCTTGGTGAGACGGATCTTTTGGAATACTCCGAACGAGGTTTGGACGCAGGTGGTGTATGGTCGGGTTGGTTTTGCCTTAAAAACCAACCGGGCCCCTGGAACGAAAAAGCCTATAACTCTCAGACCGGGCATCTGTTTGACGCGTCGTCTGTTGCGTTGAGTTCCTGTTTACGATGCGGAAATTTTGGATACATCAACTTCGGACCATGTGACAGTTGATGTGTCAGCCTCTCGGCTCGTGGAGCGGACCCTCCCGTACGAGCTTGTTGTGTGCGAGAACCCTTGTGCTGGCTGCGACTTCGACGACGACGACTGTGCAGAGATCCTTAGTGGACTGCGAAGATAAAGACAGCTGGTCTTGTATCCTATGTGGGTCCTAGCTGTGCTGGTATTGTATCCTTTGTGGGTCCCAGCTTAGATGATTCAATACTGGTCTTGTATCCTATGTGGGTCCCAGTATAGATGAATCAATGAAGACAGCTGGTCTTGTATCCTATGTGGGTCCTAGCTGTGCTGGTCTTGTATCCTTTTTGGGTCCCAGCTTAGATGATTCAATACTAGTCTTGTATCCTATGTGGGTCCCAGTATAGATGAATCAATGAAGACAGCTGGTCTTGTATCCTATGTGGGTCCTAGTTGTGCTGGTCTCGTATCCTTTGTGGGTCCCATCTTAGATGATTCAATACTTGTCTTGTATTCTATGTGGGTCCCAGTATAGATGAATCAATGAAGACAACTGGTCTTGTATCCTATGTGGGTCTTAGCTGTTCTGGTCTTGTATCCTTTGTGGGTCCCAGCTTAGATGATTCAATACTGGTCTTGTATCCTATGTGGGTCCCAGTATAGATGAATCAATGAAGACAGCTGGTCGGGTATCCTATGTGGGTACTAGCTGTGCTGGTCTTGTATCCTTTGTGGGTCCCAGCTTAGATAATTCAATACTGGTCTTGTATCCTATGTGGGTCCCAGTATAGATGAATCAATGAAGACAGCTGGTCTTGAATCCTATGTGGGTCCTAGTTGTGCTGGTCTTGTATCCTTTGTGGGTCCCAGCTTAGATGATTCAATATTGGTCTTGTATCCTATGTGGGTCCCAGTATAGATGAATCAATGAAGACGGATGGTCTTGTATCCTATGTGGGTCCTAGCTGTGTTGGTCTTGTATCCTTTGTGGGTCCCAGCATAGATGATTCAATACTGGTCTTGTATCCTATGTGGGTCCCAGTATA
The DNA here is from genome assembly GCA_963277665.1 of Viscum album. Lineage (NCBI taxonomy): Eukaryota > Viridiplantae > Streptophyta > Magnoliopsida > Santalales > Viscaceae > Viscum > Viscum album. Next base: position 380,984 of record CAUJRU010000136.1, on the reverse strand, counting down.
GATGAATCAATGAAGACAGCTGGTCTTGTATCCTATGTGGGTCCTAGCTGTGCTGGTCTTGTATCATATGTGGGTCCCAGCTTTGATGATTCAGTGCTGGTCTTGTATCCTATGTGGGTCCCAGCATAGATGAAACAATGAAGACGACTGGTCTTGTATCCTATGTGGGTCCCAGCTTAGATGATTCAGTATCTATGTCTGATCATCTCTTTCACCTTTTCGATGATGTATACCTGTGTGAGCTGAATCCTGTTTACTTTCCTGTGCGGATTGTGTTGTGCTATCCTCTGTGGATTACGTTTTTCTTTCCTGTGTGGAATACGTAAACTTTCTTGTGTGGACTAAGTTGTACTTGGGCTCGGAGGTTGGAGCGTAATGGAATTGATGACTTAGGTATATGTATGGGCATATACCAAAGCAGTGTCGGTTGTTACTTCGTGATTGTATCTTTCTTTTGTGGTTTATCCTTTGTGGATTTTGAGAGACCTTCGGGGGTCTCGGGGTCCCTGCTGAGTAGCTTATACTCACCCATGCACGGGCTATGCCCGCACTACGTTGTGTTGGTTGCAGACGACGGACAACATTGATCGTGGTTGAGGCTCGCAAAGCAGGACGGTACCTGGAGGTGGACCACTGGGCGGGACGTGATCGGAGCGGTCGGCGGGACCCGATGAGCAGTGGAGCTATCTGTACCCACCCTTTAGGTTTAATTTCCAGTGGGCAGCTCGGCGTAGCAGCTTTTACTTTTCAGTTTCCGTTTTCCCTTTCGAGTTGTACTTTACTTTCAGTTTTGGGTTTGTATACTGGCCCATTTACTTTTCCGCACTTTCAGTTGTACTCTGTTTTTACTTAGTGTTTACCTTTCCGCTTGCTTACTCTGTGGTGCTTGTTTACTTTACAAAGGCAATTCCTTCCCTTTTTACCGGGATTTACGCCTTGGTGCTAGTCGCCAGCCCCTGGCCTATGGAAGGCGGGCTTGGGGTAGTCACGGCATGGGCCCCGAGGACGGGTCGTGACAAATTGGTATCAGAGGAGTTCGGTTCTACCGCGAACTCTGATCTTTTATATGTGAAGAAATAGTGTTTAGCGTATTGAGTATGGTTATAAGTCCAGGGAGTCCAGTGTTGGTGTGGCGGCCGACGTATCCGTACACCAGGACCCTGACTTCTGATTCCCGACTTAATGCACGAAAACATTGATTGCGTGTGTGTTTCAAGTTTTCTTTGTTATTACATTGTATCAACTGACCAGGTATACTGTTCTGACTGTGGAACACCTGTTTCCTTTTCAGGATGGCCCCACGACGGCAGCCAACTAGGGTTCCGAGAGTCGAGTGTGATGATAGTCCACCGAGCGACGAGGCCTCGGTGCAGGGCCCTTTGTCAGCAGTGGCACCGGCGGTAGTTCTACCCGCCGAGCCCCCGATACTTCCAGCACCAGCCGCTGACGATGCACGTTGCCTTAGTGCACTGTATGAGTTTCAGCGCCAGCGACCACCCAGGTTTCGTGGGGAGACGGACCCCCAGGCAGTCGAGGACTGGCTGGAGGCAGTCGTACGGGTTTTCAGGCTAGTGAGGACACCAGCAGACCTCATGGTGATCCTCTCTGCGAGCCTACTGCATGCAGCAGCGGGCCGATGGTGGATCTTGATGCTCCAGGTGCACGACGAGACATCTCTCCTCTGGACGGACTTTGAGAGCATATTCTGCTCCGAGTTCTTCCCAGCCACCCTCTGTGCGGTGCGCATCCAAGAGCTGCTACAGCTACGGTAGGGCAGCATGACAGTGGCCTAGTACACGCCAAGATTTACTGATCTCTTCCACTACTCCACAGATATGGTACGGGACCCATTCTTCTGGGCCCGGACCTTCGAGCAGGGTTTGAGACACGAGATCAGGGCATCGATGATCTCCCTCAATATTCCGACACAGGAAGAGGTGTTGGAGAGAGCCCTTTTAGTGGAGAGTTTTCTCGCCGAGCAGGCTCCAGGGACAGGGCCCTCCACAGGACGGCCCGTAGTAGGGTCTTCTGCAGTTGGCAGTAGACAGGTGACGCAGAGGTCCAAACGGGCCAGACCATCAGATGGGCAGTCACTGGATGAAGATTCGGTTGTGCGGGGCACACGAAGGAGAGCCAGATACACAGGGGGAAAGCATTGCTACGCATGCGGTGGGCAAGGTCACATGGCTCGAGACTGCCCGACTCGTCTTATAGATGAGCAGCAGGTGGTAGAGGGACCTCCCAGACAGAGGTTCGGCCACGGTGGTCCGCAGGGTGCAGGCGAACGAGGCAGAGGAGCTGGCCGAGCAGCAAGTGGTAGACTACGCTTCGAGGTGTTGCCACCACCACCACTAGGAGGTCCGCCCCGACCGCAGGAAGTTGGTGGACATGGGAGAGCTCAGCTTTAGGCAGCTGAGGCCTTCGATCTTGGAGCTATGGGAGCAAATGGACAGGAGCGGAACTAGTGGATACGTCTTTTGTACTTCTAGTTCCTTGTTTCTAGTGTGTAGCGTCTTTGTATTATGAGCTGCAATAATAAAAGACGCATACCTTTGTGATGTTTTCATTCCTGTCCTATTTTGTGTTGTTACTAAGAGGTTCTAGTTTAGACTATTGACTTGACCTTCACTTGTGAGACATTTACTGGAGGAGACCCAGTTACCACACACTAAAGCCAACAGTGTGACTCAACCCTTGGAGGCGAGAGTAACGGTTGGACCTCTTGGTAGTAGCGTCGAGGCCTCACGACGTCATCCGTGGTATGGATTAGTATCATCCATGTCGGATTGACTGTATTAGGCGAAGAACATGGTTCATCTAGGGGATGAGACCGTATTTCTCTTATCGGCAAATAAGAAATTCCAGCAGCTCTTGTAGGACCAGAAAGGTCCAAGTCATCCAGGAGCAGATGAGGACAGCTCAGAGCCGGCAGAAGTCATGCGCTGACAGGAGGCGGAGGCCACTAGAGTTCGAGGATGGAGACCACGTCTTCTTGCTTTTCTCACCTCGATGTAGATTACTGAGTTTTGGCGAGGTGGATTACCGCCTAGCTCTACCGCCTTTGTATCCCTAGTTTGTGTTGAATCTTTACGGGGACGTAAATCCCTGTGGTGGGAGTAATGTAAAGACCCGGAAATTTCTAGGAAATTTTTTTCTTAATTTTCTTTGGAATTTTACAAGAGCGCAGTTTCTGACGGCACCTGATTCCGAGGCCCGGTGTGCCCGGAATCAATTTCCGAAATTTGGCTCTGGTACGTTCAGTGAACGAACGAGCGGGTTTTTCTAACTTTTGAACCGGTGCCCGGAATCGAATTCCGAGGGCACCGATGAACTCTCAGCGCCGATATTCGCTTAAGGAGACCTTTTCTGAGGTTGCGTTTTATGCGGGTTGAGAGTTAGTTTTGGGGAAATTTAAATGAAGTTAAATAAATTGTGGAAACACAATTTATTTTAAACCATGTTGGTTATATCCTCCCAAATGGAGTTAGAGGTGGGACCCACATCGACTTAACCTCCCTTGAAAGGATTAAGTGTGGTGGGGCCCACACGAACCCTAACTCTTCAACTCCCCTTTAAACTCCCCAATAACTCCACTCTATTTAATTTTGACAACTTGTGTTATTAATTAAGTTGAGTGGCTTAATTTCAAACTTTTGAAATTCAAAGTGGTCTAGTTGTGTAAATAAAATAAGCCTTAGATTTATTTTATTTTGGTTAGATTTAGTTTTCCACCTTGAGAGGATTGGGGAAGCTTTCTTCATCTTCTTCAACCTTGACGAAGAACGCGAAGAACACTTAGGCTCCGACGAAGAACACCGTCACCATAAGAAGAGAAAGACGTGTCGTCTCTTCTCTTCCTCGCAGCCGGTGTGTTTCTGAAGATCGATGACGCTGCTTCTTTCGATCTTCTTCCCGTGTCAACGAAAGGAGACGCTGCTTCCTCTTCGGGCTTTCTTCGTCAGCTTACGAAGCTTCTCCAGCGACGCTACCTCTTTGGACGCACCTCGACGTCAATGGAATCGACGTACGATTACCGCAACGCCGACCTCCGCGACACTTGTCTTCCGCGGCTTGTTGACGTGCTCCGCTCTTGAAACCGAGGTAGGGGATTGTTGTTATTTTATTAGTTGTTTCCATTCTTGATTCTAGCATGTCTAACCTCGTGGTTAATCTACTAAATGTTATCATTTAACGAGAGGGGACCGGACTGCACAAACACGGCCGAACCCCCTCATATGTTCATTTTTGTTCCCTTGCGGATGGAACGGGATGGCGTGGTGCCGTCGCACCATACGGGAATTACACGGAAAGTTTTGCGCAGCGCCGTCGCGCCGCGCCGTGGAAGGAAATTCAAGAACGCGACGTCGTCGCGCCGCGTCGAAAGAAATCGAAGGTGTCGCGGCCGGAGAGGGGCCGCGGTGGAGGGGCGCGGTGTCGTCGCACCGCACCGGACGACAAGGGCCGCGGCGGAGCTTGGTGACCGGCGGCCAGCCGGGCCGCCGGTGTCGGAGCCGGAAAGGGACCGGCCACTGCATGTCCCGTTGAGGAGGAGCCGGCCGGCCAGGTTGGGCCGGCCGGAAATGGGGAAAGTTTAATTCCCCCAGCTAGTTGAACGGCCCACCATTATGAGGGGGGGGGGGGGCGCGATTACAAAGGGGGGCAGGTGCTCCCCGTTTTCTAAATCAGCTCGGCCGAAGGCCGAGCTGGCAGCGCGCCCAGCGCGCTGCCTTGAGCAGGATCGGCGCTTGGTTGGTCCGCCAGGCCGGGCCGACCCTGTCCGGGGCGGGTCGACCCGGTTCGGGCCAGCCGGGGGGTCTCGGGCGGGTCGGCCCGGGCCCGAAACCCCCGATACCGAACTGTTTAGGTTCAAATGCCCATAACTTGGGCTACGGACCTCCGAACGACGCGCTGTCAGCGGCAACGCGATCCTTGGTTCGAGATGGTCGTTTCGGTATATTGCACTCAAGGTTTCGAAATACTTTGTATTCAGCCGGGTTGGTTCGTACACGAAACCAACCGGGCCCTCGAAAGGGAAACACTCATATCTTGAGCTACGGACGTCTGAATGACGTGTCGTCAGCTTTGTTGAGTTCCTCTTGGTGAGACGGATCTTTTGGCATACTCCTCCTGAGGTTTGGACGCAGGTTGTGTATGGTCGGGTAGGTTTTTCCTTAAAAACCAACCGGGCCCCTGGAATGAAAAAGCCTATAACTCTCAGACTGGGCGTCTGTTTGACGCGCCGTCTGTTGCGTTGAGTTCCTGTTGACGATACGGAACTTTTGGATACATCAACATCGGACCATGTGACCGTTGATGTATCAGCCTCTCGGATCGTGGAGCGGACCCTCCCGAACGAGCTTGCTGTGTGCGGGAACCCTAGTGTTGGCTGTGACTTCGACGACGACGACTGTGCAGAGATCCTCAGTGGACTGCGACGATGAAGACAGCTGGTCTTGTATCCTATGTGGGTCCTAGCTGTGCTGGTCTTGTATCCTTTTTGGGTCCCAGCTTAGATGATTCAACACTAGTCTTGTATCCTATGTGGGTCCCAGTATAGATGAATCAATGAAGACAGCTGGTCTTGTATCCTATGTGGGTCCTATCTGTGCTGGTCTTGTATCCTTTGTGAGTCCCAGCTTAGATGATTCAATACTGGTCTTGTATCCTATGTGGGTCCCCGTATAGATGAATCAATGAAGACAGCTGGTCTTGTATCCTATGTGGGTCCTAGCTGTGCTGGTCTTGTATCCTTTGTGGGTCCCAGCTTAGATGATTAAATACTGGTCTTGTATCCTATATGGGTCCCATTATAGATGAATCAATGAAGACAGCTGGTCTTGTATCCTATGTGGGTCCTAGTTGTGCTGGTCTTGTATCCTTTGTGGGTCCCAGCTTAGATGATTCAATACTGGTCTTGTATCCTATGTGGGTCCCAGTATGGATGAATCAATAAAGACAGCTGGTCTTGTATCATATGTGGGTCCTAGTTGTGCTGGTCTTGTATCCTTTGTGGGTCCCAGCTTAGATGATTCAATACTGGTCTTGTATCCTATGTGGGTCCCAGTATAGATGAATCAATGAAGACAGATGGTCTTGTATCCTATGTGGGTCCTAGTTGTGTTGGTCTTGTATCCTTTGTGGGTCCCAGCTTAGATGATTCAATACTGATCTTGTATCCTATGTGGGTCCCAGTATAGATGAATCAATGAAGACAGCTGGTCTTGTATTATATGTGGGTCCTAGCTGTGCTGGTCTTGTATCCTTTGTGGGTCCCAGCATAGATGATTCAATACTGGTCTTGTATCCTATGTGGGTCCCAGTATAGATGAATCAATGAAGACAGCTAGTCTTGTATCCTATGTGGGTCCTAGCTGTGTTGGTCTTGTATCCTATGTGGGTCCCAGCTTTGATGATTCAGTGCTGGTCTTGTATCTTATGTGGTTCCCAGCATAGATGAAACAATGAAGACGACTGGTCTTGTATCCTATGTGGGTCCCAGCTTAGATGATTCAGTAACTATGTCGGATCATCTCTTTCACCTTTTCGATGATGTTTACCTGTGTGAGCTAAATCCTGTTTACTTTCCTGTGTGAATTGTGTTGTGCTATCCTGTATGGATTACGTTTTGCTTTCCGATGTGGAATACATAAACTTTCCTGTGTGGACTGAGTTGTACTTAGGCTCGGAGGTTGGAGCGTAATTGAATTGATGACTTAGGTATATGTATGGGCATATACCTAAGCAGTGTCGGTTGTTACTTCATGATTGTATCTTTCTTTTGTGGTTTATCCTTTGTGGATTTTGAGAGACCTTCGGGGGTCTCGGGGTCCCTACTGAGTAGCTTATACTCACCCCCGCACGGGCTATGCCCGCACTACGTTGTGTTGGTTGCAGACGATGGACAGCGTTGATCGTGGTTGAGGCTCGCAGAGCAGGACGGTACCTAAAGGTGGACCACTGGGCAGGACGTGCTCGGAGCGGTCGGTGGGACCCGAGGAGCAGTGGAGCTATCTGTACCCACCCTTCAGGTGGAATTTCCAGTGGGCAGCTCGGCGTAGCAGCTTTTACTTTTCAGTTGTTGTTTTCCCTTTCGAGTTGTACTTTACTTTCAGTTTTGGGTTTGTATTCTGGCCCATTTACTTTTCCGCACTTTCAGTTGTACTCTGTTTTTACTTAGTGTTTACCTTTCTGCTTGCTTACTCTGTGGTGCTTGTTTACATTACAAAGGCAAGGCCTTCCCTTTTTATCGAGATTTACGCCTTGGTGCTAGTCGCCAGCCCCTGGCCTATGGAAGGTGGGATTGGGGTAGTCACGGCACGGGCCCCGAGGACGGGTCGTGACAGTTTTAGAAAAAGGAAAACCTGCAGGACGGGCGACAGCACATCACGTCAGACAAGGCTATGGGAATCGAACCCACAACAGAAGTGCGACTGGCCTTTATTTCCTACCATTGGCCTACAGGAAGTCCCTAGTTAGTAGAAACTAGTTTTACTTTATTAAGCGGTATGATATATAAAGTATAAGTTCATTTTTGGAATCGTATATGATTAACCTCACCATAGATGGACTTATGTATATTTGATAACTTTTGCTAACCTTTTGTTTGAAATAGATGGAATGACCCATTATTCTATCACATGATCTGTTAACACTTCACGAATAACAAATTCAACTTCATTTCTTTAAGAGATGAAGTGGAAATTGTTCAAAGCACGAAGAACAGTGAGATTGTACCAAAATCAAGCAAGTATTTCTTCTAATTCAAAATTTTCTACGTTATGGAAATGATATTGAAAACCAAAAATGTTGTCCTAGTGCTCTTATATCCGATGAATCAGATGGTACCTTAGATCATCAAAAATTTATGGCTTTGTGATTGATGGCTTTTTTATATCCATGTTCTCTACCACTCTCCATCAGAACATGATGGTCAGATTTTTCTGCCATATCCATATTTTCACATATGTCCTTTTATATGGAAACCCAGTGACGAGTTACATTGGGTAATCATTACATTTCATACTTTATTTTTTAAAATTAAGTTGTATTCTTTATTACGGTGTGGGTTTCTATGAATAGTATGTGGTTTATAACCCCGACGAATTTCAAGGGAGAAATTTATTTTAAGGGGGGTAGAATGTAACAACTTGAGATTTTATAAGATATATTCTTTTTAATTTCTTTCATATATCATGTTGTATTCTACACCAAGATTATCTTGCACTATACGCAACACCGTATTAGCTTGCAGTATATGCAACAATAATCTTGGTTCGTGTTACACACAGTTTCAAGTTTGTTTGATAGTAGTTATTCTACGTAACATTGAATATATATATATTCAATGTATTAATGAAATATGGTTGGATTTTTTATACGCAACAACAAAGGAGTTGTGCACTACATGCAACCCTGACTTGGCTTGCATTACACGCAATCGCGACCTTCCTCGATAGCGTGTGTTGTACGCAATACTGGTTTCTACTAAATAATGATATATTATTATAATATTATTATGAACTAGCCGTTATGAATAGTATTAACTAAATTTTGAATTTTTATTCATCTTAAACATTTTCTAGAACATGGTATAAGAACAAAATAAATTTTTCGGATAAAATAAGTATTTTTCAAAAAAATGCAGTTTTGCCGCCTTTTGATGGTGCACCAACATTAAATGTAATTTTTGACATGCATATAAGTTCAATTTGAAAAAATAGAATTATTTTTTGGAATCAGGATATAAAAATTTAATTTGGATAAATTTTTCATATTATTCTGATAACTTTCATATTTTAATGAATAGTAAAAACACTCTATATTTTAATTAAAAACAACTTTTTTCATCGTAATAATTTATTTGGTTAAATTATAATATTTAATGGTTTTAAAGTATAAATAGAATATATTTTTACCATTTAATATTATTTAGGTCATTAACATTGATTTTACATTGAATTCATAGGTTAAATCAATTCAATCTTTTGCAATGTCTTAAACAAAAACCCGTTTTCTTTTGACAACAGGATTAATTTTAATCTAATTTCTGCAACTTTGGTCTATTGAATTTGGAAAAATGGATTCCATATTTTTAATCATTGGGTCCAAATTATGTTAATAAGCTACTTTTTATTTTGGGCATTATGAATAGTAACTATGGTAAATTTTATTTGCCATAGTTAAAGGTAAATCGGGTAATTAAGGGTAAATATAAGATTATAAAATTACCCTAACACCTGCCAAAATACTATTTTATGACTAAAAGTCGACCCATATCACCTAAGGGTTGGATTAGATTCATTTAATGGACTTTTTTCCATGAAAATAATTTAATTATTATTAAAACCAAAGAAAGTGACAACATGTCACTTTCTTAAATCTTATAAGTATAATAATTTTAATTTAGTGATAAACTTAATAAAACTTCGAACATGAATATTCTACATAAATATAATACAATTATCTAAATCATATGAATTTATTTAGAATTTTTATTGATTAAATAATTATCATTAATTATTACACAATAGTGAGGTTGAAATTATTTTATTAATTAAAATATCAAATAAATGGTTTTAAAAATATTTATATGAACTATTTAATGTGCTCCACTAATTTTATAGATACATATGACATTTTATTAATCTATTAAAGCTTTTATTTCGAACATATCTTTTGTATATATTTTATTTAAATTCAAATAAATGAATAGTGTCAAAATTGACACTATTGTTATTTTATAAAAATAACATATTATAAAATTGTTTGAAAATCACAAAAATATTTAAAAATTATAAATTAAAATTTATATGGTCGACAATGTCATAAAGTGTCAAATTATGGAAAATTCAACACATATATAATTATTTATAATAATTTAAAATTTAGAATATTATTACCACAAATAAAATTAAATTGACAAATAAGGATAAATCAAGTTGATAATTTTTAAAATAAATTCATAACATGTATAAATTTTATTGTTTGATGAGATTAAAACCCTATCTCATCTAAAATTCTGATATGATTCATTTTATAAGTTTTTAAGAGGGGTTGTGATTTAATATAAACTAATATTTCTTATATTTCCAAAGGTGCCCCTCTCCTCCCTTATAAAAGGGAACCTCCTCCCTCTCTTCCTCACACCAATTTGAGCATTCAAGCTCGGCCAAACCCTGCCCCTTTCACTTCCCCACTTCCCTAGAAATATCCTAAATGTCCTGGTCTTCTTCAAAGACCAATTTTAGTGCCCTTAGAGGAGGTCTCAAAAAGGCGCTTCAAAGAAGAGGTAATGTCTGTTACCGATTCTTTCAACATTATTTCTTCTTCTACTTCTTCTTATTTAGTTGTTTCATTATGAAGTAATAAATCAGTATCACTAATATACTGATATTTTATTATAAATATGAAGCAACCCCATGTCACCTTCTATCTATCCTACGGAAAATGAAATCTCAGCGCGTGCGTACGTACGGAATATCGTCTCCACGCCGTGGTGTAATCTGTTTTTCACCAACACCTTACATGGATGTGTATAATGGTGTAAAGAATAACTATATATGGTTATTATAACATCATACTTATTTTGATATATTATACCATCCACCCCAATTCTATTCAATAGTTATGGGAACGATATCATCGCTCATGCGTACGTACGGATTACCGTCTCCACGACGCGATGAGATTCATTCTCCATGTTAACCATACATGAATGATTATAAAGTATATATAATGAATAATAATGAAATATATGACATAATAATTCTACTGGATATATGTATATATATATATTAATGTCATCTATTTAGTTTCATTCAATTCAATAAGGAAACGAAAACAGCGTTCATGCGTACGTACTTCCTACCGTCTCCATGAACGGTGTATTTCATTCCTTTTATCGATCGATAATATATATGTATATGATGAATATATATTAAATATAAATCATGTTTTGCATTATGGAAGTATGTAAATCAGTATAAAAGTAATAATATCAAGAACGAAAAGTCTAAACACATACGATAAATGAAATGATTTTACGCAAAACGTTGCTTTAACATGGAATTTACAAAAGAACGGGTAATATAAAGTCATAAGTGAAACATATATGATATCATAACAATGAATATGATTATGTAATAAGTCTATAACATTATTTCTATCATTATACAGGAGGTTCGGATCCATACAAAGCATATCGGACTTAAGGTAAGGGATAACTTTTCCAATCTCGTTCTTCTCCGAGATTGTTTATTCGTAAGTATTTACTGGGGTTATTGTTCTCATCCATGTCCATGTTTCCTAAAAATGGTTTCATGTATGTTTAATTTCCTTTTTACCCATTTTTTACTTTTACTACATGGTATGTATGGAATCTTTCTTTGACGAGGTACTTTTAAACTTTTCCGGAAAAAGTACGAGAAGAATGTTTTTTTAACTTATACGGCACGAACGGATTTTTACAGTTTTATAAAGCCTTATATTCATGAAGCTTCCTCCAAAAGATTTCATGAATATTTTCAAAAAAATCCTTTTCTTTTAAAATTGCATGACATTTTGTGAAAAGAAAATTATTTTGAAGAAGAAAGGATATTTTCTTCAAGAATTCGTTTCAAGTGTTTTATCAAAACCATTTTCCATCTAAGATGACATTATTTCATATGTGTATGTTTCAAGTATAATGTCTCTATGATTTACATGGTTTCACTTTTCTTATTATGAAATGATATCCATGTATTTTATATGGATTATGTGATTATGGTATTATGTTTGTGAAACCCATTTTATTCATTGGGTTATTATAAATGATGTATGTTTATTTTGTGGCATAAGTAAGAATGATTTCATTATGAGATGGGTGGGACCTATATCTCCCTCCAATGCATTGGGTAAAGATTTAGATCTCATGAGATAGACATGGCTGGAATGGTAAGTTAATCCGGTTCAGTGTTATAGGACTGAAACGAGGAGTGATCTCGATTCAGAAAGGGACTTTGTCCACTAAGATGGTCTTGGCAGCAATGCCTTGGCTACTATGGAAGTCATAACATGTGCTGAATGGTTTCCACAATTACATGTTTTATTCCCATAATATTTTATCATGGTTGATGTTCCATTATGATATATGCCTTACGTACTTCCACGATTTATGTCTTTGCTCAAGATTTTGATGTTGAAATTTCGTGTTCATGTTTTTGCTTCCAAATGTTTATAGATTCTTATATATTCTCTATGTTTGTCCTTACTGAGCATTTGAGTTCACCCTTTTTTATGTTTTATTTTCCCAGGGAAATAAAGAAAGGTTTTAGGTATGGAAACAAAAAGGGGAAGATCATTATGGGAGTTTTTTAATATCTTTCAACATGATTAGAATTTTATATTCCAAGTTTCCAAAGACACTAAACTATTACGATCCTTGAGTTTTGGTTTTTTTAGTTATGTATTAAGTGTTCTGCAAAAGTAATGTATTTTCCATGTACGTCATGTTTCGGGTCTCTAAAGAAACACCATTTTCAGAGTAATACATAACACCCATGACTTTAGGATATATTTATTTTTTAAAATAAATTCAATCTATTCAACATATTTCACTACACACAACATTTCATTTTTCTTTAATTTTGTGAATCAATGTGTTTATCTTGCACCACAAACAACATTGAGTTTAAAATAATGGTTATATATTATTAAATAATTAATATTTAATTTGATATATATAATCAAGTTGTTATTTAGAGGGTATGAATAGTAAAAACTAAAATTATGAACATTATATTGATTTATTGATTAGAAATGAAAGAAGAATAGTCTAAATGAGAAAATGAATGTTTTATAAAAAATAATTTTTTTCTAAAATATTGTTTTCCAGGATTTTTGTAGATAATTTAATATTAAATTTTAACTTTTTAATTTTTTTTATACAATATATTTTTTTAAATCATAATAAAAAATTTTATCTTATGGGGATGTTTTGATATTTTTCTTAAATGTTTCCGTTTTTAGATGAATATTGAAAAACACTAATGTTTTATTAGAAAAAATCATTTTAGTTAAGATATTAAAAAACTAAAAAAATATTTTTAATTGGATTTAAATTTTAATTTATTTAATTATATAACAAATAATCCATTTTAGGTCTTTCAAATCAAATAATATGGAATTTTGATATAAAACATTATAAACATTTGAATATCTCCTCTTAAAAACCTTCTTTCTTGTCACATCTATAAGATTAATTTAAAATTAAATATTTAAAAATAGTTGAGTTATGTTTAGTTAAATGTATTCAAAAAAATTAATTAGTGAAATTTAAAATTTTAAATAAATTTATCATAATTTTCATACGAAAATGAATTTTGAAAATAGAAAAAATTATTTACTGTCATTAAGGAAAAAACATTTACCATAGGGTTAAACTGAGAAGATAAAGTATAATAGTGACCTACCAACTTGAAAAAATAGTTTAATGGAAATATATATACAATATATCTTTAATTTAATATAATTTTTAATTTCTAAATCATGTGTCTAGATAGAAATGTGGTTATGATTGAGTCCTTAAAAAATTACAAGTATTACACTCACATAACTTATAAAAGGAAACCCATATACCATTTTATTCCAACAATCTACCCTATTTATACCATCAAATACTAGTGAAAATAAATTAATAGAATCTCTACCCCAATTATAGAATATTTATTTTACTAATAAAGACATCCTAGGAAGTCTATGGTGAAAAAAAAGTAGTATACCTGAATAAGACGTAATATTATTCAATAAGAATTTATATTTAATTTCTCAATACATGTTCTTCAATTTTTATTAATCCATTTTGTTATAATACAGTCATTATATTACATTATCTAATATCTTTTTCTATGTTCTTGACCTGAAACCACATCTACTTCCATTTAATGGGTTATGAGAACATTGTTCGTGTGTACGGAAAATTGCCACCTCATGACATGATTTTATTCATTTCTTTGTTACAACCTTAATGGTACGGTAAGATTATGGATGAAAGTATATTTATGATATTTATAACTCATTTGTAAATCTATTTTCATTATAAAAAATATTCCATTTTAAATTTCATTTCATAGGGGATACGATAACATCGCTCTTGTGTATGGTGGACTACCTCCTCATGAAGCGATGTGATTTGTTTTCCATTAACTATATATATAAAAGTTGGTAAGAATAAATTTTATTAATATAGGTCATATAAATTAAATAATTATAAAATTCATAACATATTTATTATTAATTAAGTAACATATAACATTTTATTTATTAAATTTTCACTCAATAAAAAATGATAACATATTTCATTTATGTTCGGACTACCACCTTCAAAAAGCAACAAGACACCGTTTTCATCACTATACCACCAGAATGATATGTATATGAATATTTAAAGAAGTAATGTGATATTATTTTCATTCATGAAAGTTAAAATATTACTTATCACTTTACCGTAATGATCGTTGAAAAATGGAAACCTTATTTTTGTGTATGTATGACCTACCATCTCCATGATCATAATGTAATTTATTTCTGAAAAACATAATTCATGATTGTCATTAAAAGTATATTTGATCTATATATATGAAAAAAATGTCATTATTAATTTTTAATGAGAATATATGATAATATAAAATGAGCAAACCCTCTTATATTTCATGAAAAAACACAGATGAAAAAATTAAGCAAATAATATTGAAAACAATGAAATTAATGAATGATTTTAAACAAAGGGGTGAAAATATATTATAAAAGGATAATATATGATATTATAAGTATTAATATAATAATTTTTCAAATTAAAAAGGTGTTTAAAATTACTATACATGGGGTTAAATAACTTTTAACCAAAAAGACACATGTGGTGAGGGTTTATTATGACACTTTACTTCTTTGAGATATATGCCATATTCACAATTTATTTCTTTTATGTGGTTCATATACTAAAAAAATTTTATGGTCTATATTTAATTCATTTATATTCATGGTATTTATAGTTTATTTTAATGTTATTTATTTTTTGGGGTTTATGATTTAGAAGTCACCATACATGTAAAAGATTACTTCGAAATCACTTCATTTTTCAAGATTTTTTATATTTGCATCTCTCATAGGGGAATTATGTGATATTATCATATTGAAATAGTTATATTATGTTATCCTATAGTTATTCATGATATTTTTTTAGTTAAATTATAATTTTTATACACATTGGTAATTAAATGATTATGAAATTAATTTTTGGTAATATTATTTTATTTATCAATTAGGTCAGAAATTCTTTTCCATAGAAACTCATATTTGATGATAACTATTCTCAAAATTGGTATTAAATATTTGAAAATGATTCAGTAAATAAATTTTTTCATATTTTACTTATTTTCAAAATTTTCATAAAAGATTCCTCATTTCATTTGTAACACCCCACAATTTTAGGGTCAGTTTTTTTAAATAAATTTAATTTTTTCGATAGCTAATGTTTCATGGAACACCAAGATTAAAAAAACTCTAACATATAATTAATCTAACAATACTATTTTAAAATTGCCATTATATTGGATTTTATGAATAATATTAACAATAAAATTAAATATATAATTTTTTAAATCATTATCAAGATATTGCTTAATGTTCCATTAATAAAGAGACAATTTTTATTAAAATCATTTGGTTTTTTGCATATACATTTTCACTAAATATATTATATTCTTATTTAAGAGTAAATATTATAATTATTTTAAATAATATATATATATTTAGTTTCATAAAACTATTATCATTTTTTAAATCATAATATTAAAATTATATTATGGTTATTTTTTTGTTATTTTCTCAGAAAATTGATTTTCTAGTGTATAGTTACAGATAATGATATATTTTCTAAATCTAGAATTTATTTATTTTAATAAGACCATATATTTAATGAATTTATATTAAATTAAATAATTTACTAATTAGTTTTGTATTGTCTAATTAATTTTAATTTAATCATCCTTATATCTTATTTGGGTATAAGTACATTTCTGGGAAAAGAAATTCCCTTTTCAAGAAAATTGTTTTTCGTTGTGTTTTGAATTAATAATTTTAAATTAAATTCTCAAACATTTTTGTTTTTATTTATGAAAAATGGATTACATATTTGGATTCTGATGTTATTAATTTACTAAATAGGTCTATTTTAATTATTTCCAATATTAATATAAACAACTATAATGTTTGTTACCAAGGTAAAAGATAAATTGGGTGTTTAAGATTAAAAAATAAATTGATATGGACCATGAATTGAAAAAAAACCTGAGTAAATCTTATCTTAGGGGTAAAATTATTCTATATTCAATGAATTTTGTTTTATATGACCATTTATGTTCATTTCAGTAATATTAGTATGTTTATAATATTTTATTTAATAAAAAGTCGATGTTGTCACATTACTTTTTTTTACTATAAAATTTTTTGTATGGTGGTATCTGAAATATATTTTAAAATATAAATATTATATTCAAATATAATATAATTATATTTATGATGGTATTTTTTTAAAAAAATTAGTGAATTTTTTTATGGTAATAGTTTCAACAACACTGATGTAGTGATTATTCAATTAATGAAAAAATAAAATAATTGAGATTAATTTATTAAAATTAATATAATATTAGATAATTAATTTAATAAAATATTTTAATATTATTACTTTACATGTTATCAATTTATTAATTTATTTTTTTCCTTTGTTATTTTTGTTTATTTATATTGTTTAAGCTTCATGTAATGAAAAGTGTAAAAAACGGACAATAATAATTTATTAAAATAAATAATATTTATTAAATGATATAAATTTAAAAAAAAATTTACTAAGTGAGTTGGATATTTTTTTTGAATATCAACCATGTTCAACTTATGGGTCTTTTTTTATTTTATATTTACATTATTCACCTGTAATTCTTAAAAATTTATGTACTCATTGTATGAGTTAAACATGTTAACTAAAAGTTAAAAACAAAAGAAAATGGTTTAAATTAAGACAAAACATCAAAAAAATTATTTTTATTAAGTTATTTTGAACCATAATCAAATAATATTATAAATTATTATGTTTTGAACCATTAGTAATTAGAAAAATTTTTATATTAAATTAATATGTTGATAAATTTCTAAAGTGACCCTCATATCAATTATTAAAGGGAACCCATTTATTCACTTATTTACAAAATATTTAGCCATCTATATAAAACATGATTTTCCCAATCATTTTATAAGAATCCTTTTCCATGTTTTGGAGGGGATATTATTTAAAAAATAACAACCTTAAATCACATGAGAATAGAGCTAAAGGAAGTCCACCGAAGAAGTGGTATTCATTTTTTCAACTCATTCAATTTTATTACATCTTCTAATTCATATTAATGATTTTTTATAATAATAAAATTAATAATGTGTCATATATATTCTGATATGTTATAAATATTATAAATTAATTACATTATACCTTTTAACCATCCAATTAAAAATGATATCATCCCATGTGCGTACATTTGTCTTATCATCTCCAAGTAGAAGTGTAATTTGTTTTTCCTCACAAAATTACATGTATAGTTGTAAAAATGAAAATAATGGACATAAATGGTAATTATGACATGAAATTTATTCTATAAAATTAATATACCCCTCCTCTTTATCATTTAACCCATTATTGGAATGATATCATAGTTAGGGCGTATATACTGGATATAGTCTCTACATCATGATGCAATTCATTTCCTATTTTGAAAATTATATGATGATTATAAAAAATTTAAATAATGAATAAATACGAAATATTTTACCTTAAAATCATTATAATTTTGATGTAATTATATCATGTTCACAATAATTAGGACATACATGACAAAACATACATAGGAAATAAAGTGCTTTACACCCAAAACAAATGTTATAATGAAATATTGTTAACAAATGAGTAAAAAAATTCTATAAGAGGATCACATTCATATCATAAATATAAATATGGTAATTCTATAAATTAATTCCATGGTTTTAACCATTATAAATGAGGATAAATGATATTATATTAAAAGAAAGTGCAATGTGAGGTCTTCTCATCTCATTTTACTTCATTGAGACATATACTGTGATCAGAACATATTTATATTCTGTGGGGAATATAAATCCTCATTCATAAATTATATCATGAATATATTTTTCTTTATGGGGTAAAATGTTTTATTTTATGTTATTCTTTAATGGGGTATACTATTTAACTAATTATAATGTTTTATGGAATTTTTATCTCACTTTTATTTCTTTGGGACACATGATTTATTCACCACATATTTATATTTTTTTATGTATATACATTACATTTAACATGTTTTACCATGTATTTTTTATAACCATGATATTTTTGTTTTATTAAATGTTATTCATTTATGAATACTTTATTTTATAATATACGCAATTTTTTGGAGTTTATTTTACAATCTTCATTATTCCTGATCTTTTATGTTTAAATCTCTGTTATGTAATGTTTATCTCCCATGTTTGTGTTTTTAGAGAATGTTTTCAAAAATGTTTCCAATATTCTCCAATGATTTTTTAAAGTAAATTTTATTCCTTTTTTACATTTTACAAAAAAACTGAAGGTAATTTTCCCAATGTTTCTTTAACAAGGTGCTTTATGACTTTTCCCACAAAAGATTAAAGAGAATTTTTTTTTACTTATAAAGGATTAAAAAATTTCTTTCCATAATATTACTTTAATTAATTAGTTCATAATTTACAAGATTAAAATTTTATTTTCCCAGAGAGTTATTTCCTTCATATATGTGTAATTTTTAAATGTTTAAAAAATTATTTTCAATGTAAAATAATCCTCCCAGAAAATGAATATAATCTACATCATGTGGTTTCATATATGGCAACATACATGGTTTTATATCATTTTACGAATGTACTATATTCATACCATTTTAAATATTTCCTTTAATGGTTAATGATAAGTTTTATTGGAGAATTGTTGATATCTTTTATGACTAGTACTTTTGATATATATAGTTATTGATTTGGTTATGGAATGTTAATTGAGTTATAATATTTATTCATATGAGGAAAGAATTGGACTTAGTGAGTTATGGGAGGTTATCACTATATCCCCTTAATGAATCTATAGGTCTCATGAGACAAATCAGTTTTCCAAATCAAATGGGTCTCTACAGACTGATTTAAACTATCTTGTAAATTGATCTAGACAATAGTTATCTTAAAGATAGATCTTAATAGTTCAACTTTATTTATCTATATATTTAAAATGACTTTAGGATTGATATTTGAAGAAAAATTCATGAGGATTTATCTTGATTACAACTATCTTGATCATAGATCAGGATATATTTGATGTTTGATATTATACATTAAATTATTCTGAATTCATTTATTATAATTCAATATGATTTTTTAATTAGTAGAACATATGTAGTTATCTTTAATTATCATGGGAGTATTTATAATTTTTTATATATTTTTATTACTTCCATATTATTCTCATGTTATTGATTTAAATTTATGTGTTTAAATTATTTACATTGTATTATTATTTAACCCTTATTTATTTATGGAATTCGTTGTGCACTTACCCATGTAATTTGACATTACACAACGATTATGTTTCATTTTCCATTGGATTAGTGGAATTGTATTGGTATTGATATATAGGGATACAATAAGTGGTATGATTGAATTCAAAAAGAAAATTATATCAATATTTTGTCTATTAAAGAGTATTTTAAATTGTATGAATGTGTCTCATTTAACCCGAATATTATACTATTCCTTCCATTGGGATACAATTCCTATTACCTTATTATAATTTAATTTTGTAACCATCGGATCTGGGCTAATGTGGTTGGGTTTATTGCAATTTATATTAGAGGAAGTTTAGTAGATACTTGGGAACTATATTTATGAAATAATTAATTAGGGAATATAAACATATGACTGTCATTGAGAATAATATTATGTATAGGATAACATTATATAAAAAAAGTTAATTACCATATAAAACCAAGGATAACCTTAAGGATTCATAAAATTAAAAGGCTTCTTGATTTATAAATCCTATAAATGATTCTTCATGACTATGTCCAGGATGATTAACATTGGTTATTTAATGCACTTTCATTTTCATCAATGGATAGAACCTAAAGAAACTGGGTTATTGTTGAATGTGGTATAAAATGTGTTGATGAGTATTCAAATGTGAAAATTACTGGATTGAAGAATATTTTGATTATTTTTAATAATTTATCACTATGAATTGTATATAACTATCATGTTCACAAGCACTCAGACTCACCAAAAAAGAGAAGTGTATAAAAAACTAAGAACTCGTGTGGTATAATAAATTAATCAAAAAAAAATAATGTCCCTATACATTTAGAATTTGAGAATAAATACCAAGGAGAATGTATTATAGGAATATTAAGATGTTTTGAGTGTGAAAATGAAGGTTATAAGAATGTAATTTTTTAAGGAAAATGAAATGTTTTGTAAACATAATGGATGAGAATAACATTCTACTTAATAAATTATTCACAGTTAAATTTTTCGAATATATAAAGTATAGTAATTATGATAATATATGTTTTATGAGGAAATATCATTCTCTTAATAATATATTTTATTTGATTAAGGGTTATATTTAGTATGATGATGAGTATTTAAATGACATATGAAAGGATGTATTGTAGAATAAGATGGTGAAGCATATTTAGTTGTTGAAGAATGAATTATTATTGTGATTTTATATATATATATTAAATAAAAATGTTGTAAAAGTATATTTTCAATGATATTACGGTTATAAGAATCATGATTTAAAAAATGATTATATGGTGGTTGTAACACCCCGAGATTTTATGAAAAATATTCTTTTAAATTTCACTAATTTCTTGTGTTGTACGCTACACCAAAAGGAGCTTGCACAACACGCATCCTTGATTTGCCTTGCATTACACGCAATCACGACCTTCCTCGATAGCGTGTGTAGTACGCAATAACGAGTTTCACTAAAACAATATGCTATTAAAATATTATTAAAACTAGCCGTTATGAATAGTAATAACCACCTTTTGAAATTTTGTAATTTAATTTTTCAAAATGGAATTCATTTTTGGATTCGTAATATCGAAATTAGCTTAGGGTGAAATTTTGGTGATTTTCGGATAACTTTCATATTTTGAAAATAGTGAAAATTACTAAATTTTAATTAAAAACAACTTTTTCAATTGAAATAATTAATAGTGATAAATTATTAATTTGAGTGGTTTTAAAGTATATTTAGAATATATTTTTACAATTTAATACAATGTTGGTCATTGGATGTAATTTCACATTTAAACCAGACATAAACAAATGTCAATATTTTGATAGTTATTATCTCTTAAGAATACGCTATTTGTTTTGACGACGGGAATTAATTTTTAAATTAATTAATGCAACTGATATGTTTTGAATTTGGTAAAATAGAAATCATTTTTGAGTTCATAATATCAAATATAGCTTAGGCCTAATTTTTGGTATTTTTCTGAAAACTTTCAATTTTTGATGAATAGTGAAACCATTAAGTGGTAGTTATAAAAACTGAATTTTTCATAAAATGTAATTTTACCGCTTCTATGAGTAGAATTTCAAAAATCCGAGAGACACGGTTGATGTGAGTAAGTAAAATGTGGTTCAATGAGATGAAAGTAATTTTTGGTGAATAGTAACTTTTTACTTTTATTTACCACGGTTAAAAGTAAATAAGGTAATTAAGGGTAGAAATGATATTATTATTACCCTATCACATGTACTAATTCTATTTGACAAGTGTAATTCGACCAAAAACAAACATAGGAATAAAATATGACCATTTATCCCCACTTGGATTAGATTAGGACATTTATTAGTAATTTATTTGAAGAAAGGTTAAAAGAGTTAAAATCAAAGTTTATTTACTAAAACATTTTTAATATAGGGTTATACATAAGATAAATTCGATTGTAAATATTCATTAGAAAGCTAAAAAGATTTCCAACATAATGGTTTTTTATTTGTAATTTTTAGACATCAAATAATTTAACTTATTTATGATAAAAAGATGATCCAGTAATTATCTTATTAATGAAATATTGACATAATTGATGTTATAAATACCAAAATAAATATAATTTAAGACTTTTTATGAATTAAACTAATTTTCTAGGTTAATATGATATGTTATTATTGATTTAATTAACTTTTTTGGAACATATCATTCTGTTATGATTTTCACAAAAATCAAATACTAAATAGTGTCAAAATTGACATAAAATAGTTTTTAAAACAAATATTATATTATTAATTGTTATTTTATTCCTAAAAATCTAAGGTTCGGCAAAATTACTTAGATAAGGTTATATATATTAATAATAAACAATTTGGGGTTCGTTTCGCTTCTTATAGTAAGTTTATTAACCTTATAGTATAAGAACACAAGAAGACACGGTAAAAGTATAATTATTTAACTTAATGTTAAATCTAAATGATAAGGTTAAAATAGGAACCTAAACTTGTCTAAATTCTATTGGATGAGAGGATTTCGACCCATCCCCACTTTAGCATCGAAATAAATCAATTTGGAGCTATTTAAAACCGAACATGACTTTATAATAAAATAATATTTTTAGTTATTCCAAAGGTGCCCCTCTCCTCCCATATAAAATGGCACCTCCTCCCTCTCTTCCTCACACAACTTTGAGCCTTCAAGCTCGGCCAAACCCTGTAAAATTCTCCTCTCCACTTCCCTAGAAACATCCTAGAGATTCTGGTCTTCCTCAAAGACCAATTTTGGTACCCTAAGAGGAGGTCTCAAAGAGGCGCTTCAAAGAAGAGGTAATTTCCGTTACCAATTCTTTCACCTTTATTTCTTCTTCCACTCTTCTTATAAGGTTGTTTCATTATGAAGTAATAACATCAGTATCACTCATATACTGATATGTTATTATAAATATGAAACAACTCTAATTAACCTTCTATCCATCCTACGGAAAAAGGAAATCATCGCGCGTGCGTACGTACGGAATACCATCTCCACGCCGTGGTGTAATCTGCTTTTCCACCAACACCTTACATGGATGGGTATTATGGTGTAAAAAATAACTATAAATAGTTATTATAACATAATAATGATTCTGATATATTTTATCATCCACTCCAATTCAATTCAACAATTATGGAAATGATATCATCGCTCGTGCGTACGTACGGACTACCGTCTCCACGACGCGATGAGATTCATTCTCCATGTTAACCATTTAAGAATGATTATAAAGTATATATAAGAAATAATAATGAAATATATGACATTATAAAGCTGCTGGATTTATGTGTATATATATGTATGTCATCTACTTAATTCCATTCAACTCAATAAGGAAACGAAAACAGCGTTCATGCGTACGAACGGTCTACCGTCTCCATGAACGGTGTATTTCTTTCCATTTACTGATTTATTATATAAATGTATATTCTGAATATATATATAAATCATGTTTTATATTCTGGAATTAAGTAATCATGATCTAAGTAATCATATGAATAATTACAAGTCAAAACACGGACGACAAATGAAACAATTTTACCCAAAACACTCTTTAACATGGAATTTACACAAGAACGGGTAATATAAAGTCATAAGTGAACCATATATGATATCATAACAATGAATATGATTCTGGAATAAGTCAATAACATTATTTAAATCATTATACAGGAGGTTCGGACACTTACAAAGCAAGTCGGATCTAAGGTAAGGGAAATATCACAATCTCATTTTTATCCGAGATTGTTTATTCGTAAGTATTTACTGGGGTGTATTTTATCATCCACATCCATGTTTCCTCAATATGTAATATTATTTCCATTCACCTAAAATTATTTAAATCCAATTTTACCCTTAGGTGAGTTTTTATTAAAATGTATGAAAGGAATCTTTTGTCGTTTTTCGTACGAGGTACTTTTTGACTTTTCCGACAAAAGTACGAGAAGAATGTTTTTTTTAACTTATACGGCATGAATGTATTTTTAAAACATTATTTACAAGAATATTCCTTTACAAGTTTTCAAGTTTATTTTTAATAAACTTCTTTTAGTTTAGATTTGAATAACATGTTAAGAAAGGAAAAGTGTTTTTGAAGTAGAAAGGATATTTTCCTCAAAAATAGAGTTCAAGTGTTTTATCAAAATTATTTTCCATCTAAGATAATAAAGGGTTCTGTTTATATCCCTATTATTACATGGATTTGATTATGTTGTGATGGAAATATTTTTTTTATGAATTCTTTTATCTTATATGAGTTGTTTTATGATGTCACGATGTTTAAGATTCCCATTTTTATTACATGGGTTATGCAACGATGTATGTTTTAAGATTTTGTGGCACACATAAGAATGGTATCATTATGAGATGGGTGGGAACTATATCTCCCTCCAATGCATTGGGTAAAGATTTTATATCTCATGAGATAGACATGGTTGGAATGGTAGGTTTTACCGGTTCAGTGAAACAAGACTAAAATAAGGGTGACTCGGTTCAGAAAGGGACTTTGTCCACTAAAATAGTCTTGGAAATGAGTCTTGACTAACAAGAAATGATTCTCTATGATTATGTGTGTATGCCACAAAGTTTCATGTTTTAAGTTATGATTATTGTGATTACATTTCACTGCCATGATTTATCCCATGTTATGAAATTATGATCTCTTTTGCAGGTTAAGATTTCCAAAAGTTATGTTCTTGTGTATACGATGTGATTGATATTTCTTTTTTTTACCCTTACTGATCATTTGAGCTCACCCTTTTATGTTTACTTTTCCCTAGGATATAAAGAAAGGTTTTAGGTATAAAAAAAAGAGGAAGATCTTTATGGGAGATGTTGAAGATATTTCACCAGGATTAGAAGATTATATTCCGAGTTTCCAAAGACACTAAACTATTACGATCCTTGTGTGTGTGTTTTTGTTATGTAATAAGTATTCCGCAAATGTAATGTAATGTCAATGTACGTCAAGCTTCGGGTCTCTACAGTTGGTATCAGAGGAAAGGTTTAGTCAACCTTTGGAAACTAGGATGCGAAAATGTTAGTGAGATCCCTAGAGATATTTCTAAGGTATGTCTAGGGATGTCTCTAAGGTTAAGTATACGTAAAGGTTATAGTACTAGAATTACGCTAATGATCATATAATTAAACCTAAGATGTTAGATATTGAAGGTACTCCCCCTTTATTATGTTGTTTTCCCTAGCATGATTTTTGCCTCTCACACTATTTTTTTTGGGTTTTAGACGATGGCTGGAACCCGAAGGAACCGTGTTGATCAATGCAATGGACAATGCAATGATTGCCCTCCTGAACAAACAAATGTTATGGGAGATGGAGTGAAAAATCTTATTGCTATACTTATACAAGCTATGAATCATTCTGGACATCCAAATGAGCAGAGAAGGGAACAATATTCTATTGATTCCTTCATGAGGCAACGTCCACCTTCTTTCAGTGGGTCTTCCGATCCACTTGTTGCTGAACAATGGATCAGTACCACTAAAAGATATTTTCAGTTCTTCAATGTTCTGAGCATGATAAAGTCATCTTAGCAGTATATCGTTTGGAAGGTGAAGCTGATCAATGGTGGAATATTATCAAGAATACGAGGCCAAGAGATGAAATTGAGTCCATGGAATGGGACGAGTTCATGAACTTGTTTTTCAGTAAGTACTTCCCTCGTATTCTTCGAACAAAGATGGAAAAGGAGTTTCTTGAGCTGAAGCAGAAGGATGATGAATCTGTTGGTATATATGAAGCGAATTTTACAAGACTTGCAAGGTATGCATCTGGCATTATCATCCAACCTGAAAGTAAATTTGATCGATTTTTCAGTGGCTTAAAACCAAGTCTTCGAAGGGAATTATCTATAAGAGACTTCAGTAGCTATGAAGAAATTGTGTGTTGTGCTATCAAGGTAGAAAAGGAAGTTGGTATTACATATCCATCTCATGGTTTTGTCAAGAAACGAAATATGGAGTTCAAGGAGAAATCTCAGAATAATGGTGAAAAGAATATGAATGTTTCCTTATGCACAAAGTGTGGAAAGAAGCATGGTGGAGATTGTCTTAAAGGGACTAGAAAATGTTTTAAGTGTGGAAAAGAAGGTCATCAAGCAGCTGAGTGTCGAAGTAATGGAAAAAGGGTTTCTAATGATGTGAACAAAGCAAACACTGCAGAGAACGCACCACCAACACTTCAATGCTTCAAGTGCAAGGAAATGGGGCATTATGCTAATAAATGCCCTTATCCAAGGGTTAGTGATGATCGAAATGAGCATCCACTTAAGGCAAAGGACAAAGGGAAGTCCCATACGATCACTATTGGCGATGTTGAATATGACATCGATGTGGTGGAATGATTAAGTGTTTATGTAATGGGATTCCAAAATAATGTTGTATCATGGAGTATTGGAATATTTATGTATTGGTCTAATGTTGTATTCAAAGTGATTGAGATATTTTTGGAAATAAGATGATATGCGCATAATGAAGGGAAAACGAGAAAATGAAATGTTTAACAGTATTCATGATCTCATGATTGATATAAGGACTAAGTGATATCATGGTTTGAGTATATTGAATTTTGAGGATTTTGGTATGTGGAAAGTGTTAACTTTTAACTGCATTCTTGTTTTCACTAAGGTTCAATGGGTATTCATTCTTCAAGAGAATACATGATTAAGGTATTCACATGTTTGTAATTTAACCAGCAAGATATATCTTATGATATATGGGGGATAAATGATGGCATTCACGTGATTGTTATGTGACATTTCAAGTAACCATTTTCTTTATACTATGAGCTTGGACCGAAGTATTTTAGATAAGCTTAGAATGGATTATGTTGGACATAAGTTAGGATAAAACGTCTTTTTGATATTATTGATGGGATGTTATAGTAATATAGCTTTAGAAAAAGGACAACCTGCAGGATGGGCGACAGCCCATCGCGTTGGACAAGGCTGTGGGAATCGAACACACAACCGAAGTGCGACTGGCCTGTATCGCCTACCACTGGCCTACAGGAAGTCCCTGTTTAGTAGAAACTAGTTTTATTATATTAAGCAGTATGATATATGAAGTATAAGTCCATTTTAGGAACCATATATGATTAATCTCACTATAGAATGACTTATGTATATTTAATAACTTTTTCTAACCTTTTGTTTGAGACAGATGGAATGACCCGTCATTCTATCACATGATCTTCTAACACTTCACGAATAACATATTCAACTTCATTTATTTAAGAGATGAAGTGGAAATTGTTCAAGGCACGAACAACAGTGAGATTGTACCAAAATAAAGTGAGTATTTATTCTAATTCAAATTCTTCAACTTTAGGGAAACGATCTTGAAAACCAAAAATGTTGTCCTAGTACTCTTATATCTGATTAATCAGATGGTACCTTAGATTGTCACAAATTTATGGATTTGTGATTGTTGGATTTTCTATAGCCATGTTCTCTACCAGTCTCCATCAGAACATGATGGTTAGATTTTTCTTCCATATCCATATTTTCACCTATGTGGAAACCCAGTGATTAGTTTTTTTGGGTAACCGTTACGTTTCATACTTTCATTTTTAATGATTGGTTTTGGTTTTGATTTTTACGATGTGGGTTTCTATTAAAGAAACTTTCGAATAGTAAACCATTTATAACCCCGACGAATTTCGAGGGCGAAATTCATTTTAAGGGGGGTAGAATATAACACCCCGAGATTTTATGAAAAATATTCTTTTTAATTTCACTAATGTCTTGTGTTGTACGCTACACCAAAAGGAGCTTGCACAACACGCATCCTTGATTTGCCTTGCATTACACGCAATCGCGACCTTCCTCGATAGCGTGTGTAGTACGTAATAACAAGTTTCACTAAAACAATATGCTATTAAAATATTATTAAAACTAGCCATTATGAATAGTAATAACCACCTTTTGAAATTTTGTAATTTTATTTTTCAAAATGGAATTCATTTTTGGATTCGTAATATCAAAATTAGCTTAGGGTGAAATTTTGGTGATTTTCGGATAACTTTCATATTTTGATGAATAGTGAAAATTACTAAATTTTAATTAAAAACAACTTTTTCAATCGAAATAATTAATAGTGATAAATTATTAATTTGAGTGGTTTTAAAGTATATTTAGAATATATTTTTACAATTTAATACAATGTTGGTCCTTGGATGTAATTTCACATTTAAACCAGACATAAACAAATGTCAATCTTTTGAAAGTTATTATCTCTTAAGAACACGCTATTTGTTTTGACGGGAATTAATTTTTAAATTAATTAATACAACTGATATGTTTTGAATTTGGTAAAATAGAAATCATTTTTGAGTTCATAATATCAAATATAGCTTAGGCCTAATTTTTGGTATTTTTCTGAAAACTTTCAACTTTTGATGAATAGTGAAACCACTAAGTGGTAGTTATAAAAACTGAATTTTTCATAAAACGTAATTTTACCGCTTCTGTGAGTAGAATTTCAAAAATCCGAGAGACACGGTTGATGTCAGTAAGTAAAATGTTGTTCAATGAGATGGAAATAATTTTTGGTGAATAGTAACTTTTTACTTTTATTTACCACGGTTAAAAGTAAATAGGGTAATTAAGGGTAGAAATGATATTATTATTACCCTAACACATGTCTTAATTCTATTGGACAAGTGTAATTCGACCAAAAACAAACTTAGGAATAAAATATGACCATTTAGGCCCATTTGGATTAGATTAGGACATTTATTATTAATTTATTTAAAGAAGGGTTAAAAGAGTTAAAATCAAAGTTTATTTACTAAAACATTTTTAATATAGGTTTATACATAAGATAAATTCGATTGTAAATATTCATTAGAAATATAAAAGGATTTCATACATAATGGTATTTTATTTGTAATTTTTAGACATCATATAAGTTAATTTATTTATGACACAAAAATGATGCAGTAATTATCTTATTAATGAAATATTGACATAATTGATGTTATAAATAGAAAAATAAATGTAATTTAAGACTTTTTATGAATTACACTAATTTTCTAGGTTCATATGACATGTTAGTATTGATTTAATTAACTTTGTTAGAACTTATCATTCTGTTATGATTTTCACAAAAATCAATTACTAAATAGTGTCAAAATTGACATAAAATAGTTTTTAAAACAAATATTATATTATTAATTGTTATTTTATTCCTAAAAATATAAGGTTCGGCCAATTGACTTAGATAAGGTTATATATATTAATAATAAACAATTTGGGGTTCGTTTGGCTTCTTATAGTAAGTTTGTTAACCTTATAGTATAAGAACACAAGAAGACATGGTAAAAGTAATATTATTTAACTTAATGTTAAATCTAAATGATAAGGTTAAAATAGGAACCTAAACTTGTCTAAATTATATTGGATGAGAGGATTTAGACCCATACCCACCTTAGCATAGAAATAAATCAATTTGGAGCTTTTTAAAACCGAACTTGACTTTATAATAAAATAATATTTTTAGTTATTCCAAAGGTGCCCCTCTCCTCCCTTATAAAAGGGCACCTCCTCCCTCTCTTCCTCACACAACTTTGAGCTTTCAAGCTCGGCCAACCCCTGTCAAATTCTCCTCTACACTTCCCTATCAACATCCTAGAGGTTCTGGTCTTCCTCAAAGACCAATTTTGGTACCCTAAGAGGAGGTCTCAGAGAGGCGCTTCAAAGAAGAGGTAATTTCCGTTACCAATTCTTTCACCTTTATTTCTTCTTCCACTTCTTCTTCTAAGGTTGTTTCATTATGAAGTAATAACATCAGTATCACTCATATACTGATATGTTATTATAAATATGAAACAACTCTAATTAACCTTCTATCCATCCTACGGAAAAAGGAAATCACCGCGCGTGCGTACGTACGGAATACCGTCTCCACGCCGTGGTGCAATCTGCTTTTCCACCAACACCTTACATGGATGGGTATTATGGTGTAAAAAATAACTATAAATAGTTATTATAACATAATAATGATTCTGATATATTGTATCATCCACTCCAATTCAATTCAATAATTATGGAAATGATATCATCGCTCGTACGTACGTACGGACTACCGTCTCCACGACGCGATGAGATTCATTCTCCATGTTAACCATTTAAGAATGATTATAAAGTATATATAAGAAATAATAATGAAATATATGACATTATAAAGCTTCTGGATTTATGTGTATATATATTTATGTCATCTACTTAATTCCATTCAACTCAATAAGTAAACGAAAACAGCGTTCATGCGTACGAACGGTCTACTGTCTCCATGAACGGTGTATTTCTTTCCATTTGCTGATTTATTATATATATGTATATTCTGAATATATATATATAAATCATTTTTTATATTCTGGAATTAAGTAATCATGGTCTAATTAATCATATGAATAATTACAAGTCAAAACACGGACGACAAATGAAACAATTTTACCCAAAACGCTCTTTAACATGGAATTTACACAAGAACGGGTAATATAAAGTCATAAGTGAACCATATATGATATCATAACAATGAATATGATTCTGGAATAAGTCAATAACATTATTTAAATCATTATACAGGAGGTTCGGACACTTACAAAGCAAGTCCGACCTAAGGTAAGGGAAATATCACAATCTCATTTTTATCCGAGATTGTTTATTCGTAAGTATTTACTGGGGTGTATTTTATTATCCACATCCATGTTTCCTCAATATGTAATATTATTTCCATTCACCTAAAATTATTTAAATCCAATTTCACCCTTCGGTGAGTTTTTAGTAAAATATATGAAAGGAATATTTTGTCGTTTTTCGTACGAGGTACTTTTTGACTTTTCCGACAAAAGTACGAGAAGAATGTTTTTTTTAACTTATACGGCATGAATGGATTTTTAAAACATTATTTAAAAGAATCTTCCTTTAAAAGTTTTCAAGTTTATTTTTAATCAACTTCTTTTAGTTTATATTAGAATGACATGTTAAGAAAGGAAAAGTGTTTTTGAAGTATAAAGGATATTTTCCTCAAAAATAGAGTTCAAGTGTTTTATCAAAATTATTTTCCATATAAGATAATAAAGGGTTCTGTTTATATCCCTATTATTACATGGATTTGATTATGTTGTGAAGGAAATATTCTTTTTTATGAATTCCTTTATCTTATATGAATTGTTTTATGATGTCACGATGTTTAAGATTCCCATTTTTTTTACATGGGTTATGCAATGATGTATGTTTTAAGATTTTGTGGCACACATAAAAATGGTATCATTATGAGATGGGTGGGACCTATATCTCCCTCCAATGCATTGGGTAAAGATTTTTTATCTCATGAGATAGACATGGCTAGAACGGTAGGTTATACCGGTTCAGTGAAACCAGACTGAAACGAGGGTGACTCGGTTCAGAAAGGGACTTTGTCCAGTAAGATAGTCTTGGCAATGAGTCTTGACTAACAAGAAATGATTATCTATGATTATGTGTGTATGCCACAAAGTTTCATGTTTTAAGTTATGATTATTGTGATTACATTTCACTGACATGATTTATCCCATGTTATGAAATTATGATCTCTTTTGCAGGTTAAGATTTCCAAAAGTTATGTGCTTGTGTATACAATGTGATTGATATTTCTTTTTTTTACCCTTAATGAGCATTTGAGCTCACCCTTTTATGTTTACTTTTCCCCAGGATATAAATAAAGGTTTTAGGTATAAAAAAAAGAGGAAGATCTTTATGGGAGATGTTGAAGATCTTTCACCAGGATTAGAAGATTATATTTCGAGTTTCCAAAGACACTAAACTATTACGATCCTTGTGTGTGTGTTTTTATTATGTCCTAAGTATTCCACAAATGTAATGTAATGTCAATGTACGTCAAGCTTCGGGTCTCTACAGTGGTACGTATAGTTAATAGATTTAGAAGCATAATACCAATAACCAAGGGATGTTATTATGTAAAAATATGGACTTTTAAAAAACACTTAATTTGGGGAAGATAACGCTAAATATATAACTGATGACGAGATAATAACTATAAATATATTTTCATGTGATAGTATTGGTCACCTTGATAATGGAATGTGATTTTATGACAATGTAATTCAGGATTGAGTTTACTAAGTTTTTTGGATTTTTTAAATACATTATTTAATCTGATATTTTATTTATGAAATAAAGGGATAATTAATCCTAGGATGAATTAATGTTATCATAATAGTTTTAAAGTGATAAAGGTATTCATGTATTCATTATGTGACATTAATACATATATTATATTTTCTGTGGAATCTAATTTTAAAATGAATCTAAAATTTAGTAAATGTCCTTCTGAATTTTTTATCATTGAATTTTCTTAAACATTTTCAAATATGTCTTAATATTATATACTTATCTAATGGATTATGTATAACCATGGATATTAATATTTTTTGATAACCTATTCTAATATGTTTGGTTCTAATAAATTTTGAAAGGCTGAAATAATGACTTTCCCATCTTATGATTCATTAATAGTTCTTCTGACATGAACAATTCATCTTCAATATCCATATCCTAGTGTAATAAATGAAGAGAAGATAAATGTAAGAAGAACCAATGGATGAAATTATGATTTTTTATGGAAATTAATCAATTATTTTTGTTTTTATAATTGATTATATGGATAATAAATATATGCCTCAACAATTGGGAATTTATTTGGGTACAAAAACATTATTCATTCATTTTTTATAACGGGGAATCAATGGCCTTTTAACCCATCATAGATATAAAATTATTTGATTGTCAACAGCCCAATGACCATGTTCACTATTAGTCTCTATTATAGCATGATTGATATATTTCACTTGAATGTCTATATTTTCACTTCCAATTATGTATATCCTATTTAGAATCTTATTTTTTGGTGACTTTCACATTTTCCTCGCTATCATTTTAAGATAATGTTTTGTTATCCCTTTTTACAATGCGTGTTTCCACAAAAAATATATAATATCAATAATTTATATTCGAAGTGGAATTTAAAAATTAGAGTGCACAATTTACTGTTGGTGGGGAGAATATAACATTGTTATTTTATGGCATGTCTATTTCAAAATAAATTTATCCTCTTTAATAGATTACGTTGCACAAAAGCCTGAGCCTTAACAAACACCAACATATTATTATTTCAACATGCCCAATATAAACAAGGTATTAAATTTGATGATGTGTATAGGATTAAATATATTATGAAATATATAATTTTAAATTTTTTTACAAATGTATTAGTTATTAATTTTTTAATTACCAAATAATATTTGGTAAAATCATTTTATTCTTCATAAACATGTTTTATCCAAAAAATGGATTTACTGATCTTCATGAGTAAATATTATAATTAATTTCATTAATTATATAAATATTATAATATAAAATTAATAACATTTTTTATATGAGAATATTAAAAGTAATTATTTGTTATTTTTTGAGAATTTTTTATAAATATTGAGTATCTAGGGAATAATGGAAAATACAGATTATTTTATAAAAATATCATTCTGTATATTTTAAAATTTTCATCTATTAATTATATTTGATCTAAAATTTAATCAAAAAAATATTTAGTTTTATATAATCAAATTAATTCATTATTTTCATCCTTATACCTTATTTTGTTATAAGTATAATTTGGGGCTAAAAATTAAAAATTTCATGAATTTTGTTTTAATTTATTTTAGTCGAATTAATTTTAAATGAAATTATTCAACGTACATGTTATAAATATTGAAAAATTATGCTAAAATTCTTATTAATAAATTGAAAATTTATTAAATAGGTTCCTCTTATTTTTTTTGGGAAATATGAATAGTAACCTCGATACCTTTTGTTATCAAGGTAAAGAGAAAATTGTGTAATGATGGTTAAAAATAAAATGATATTGACTATTAAATAACAAAAACACTTGACTAAATCTTATTGGATGATTCCTTTTCTTCTATTATAATTTATGGTTTGGTAATATGACTTGTTAAGGCCATTAGAATGAGATTTTTATTCTTGTAATATTTTATATAATTAAAATTCGAAGATGTCACATTCAAGTTTTTAATAACTATAACATTTTTAATATGGTTTTATCCAGAATTTATATCCAAATATAAATATTCTTTTGAAATATAAGGGAATTTTTTGGATCATTTTAATTTATTATTTATTTTTAAGGAAGTAAAAATTACCTTAAATGATATCACAACGCAGATGTAGTAATAATTTAATTATTTGAAAAATCAAAAAAATGATATTAAAAATATTAAAATAAATATATATTGTGATAAAAAATAATTTAAAATCATATAAATTCCTTTTCTATGTTATTGATGTATTAAATTATTTTATTTGACGTAAAAATATGTGTTTTCGTGGTAAGTGTCAATGAAGATAAATAAGGGTTTAACCCAAAAGATAAACTGATGGGATTGAAACCCATAATAATATTAACATTTTAATTAATCTATTTGGAAGAATTTTTAATTTAAAATTAATTTATGTTATATTAATATCTTAAGAAACACCTAATGTGCCTCTACCTCAATTATAAATGGGAACCCCTTCTTTCACAAATATATTACACATTAAAAATATACCTCAATCATCATGTAGAAATTAATTTTATAATCCTTATTAGCCATGTTTTGGAGGTCTAAATATCCTAAAAATTTCATCCTTAATTTCATTAAGAATATATCTAAAGGAATTCTGCTGACAAAGAGGTAATCATTTTTACTAAATATTACAATTTTATTATTATCTATCGTCTTGTTTATGTATTGTTTCCATCATGAAATGTGAAATCATGTATAATATATGTACTAAGATGTTATTATGGTTTTGAAACCACAATATTCTACATTTTATACATCTTATGAAATATTAAAGTATAACACGTGGGTACGTACAACCTAGTATCTTCATATATGGGTGTAATTTGTTTTTATTATCCACATTAAAATTATGGTTATAATGATGGAATTAGTGAATATATATGTTACTTATGACATTATATGTATTCCATAAAGATAATATATCACATAAATACTTACCTTTTCACTTGTTAATGGAATGATATCATCACTCGAGCGTATGTACGACCTATAGTCTCCACAATATGATATGATTCATTTTCTATGTTCTACATTCCCAATTGGATATAAAATTATAAATAATTAAGAATTAAGAATTGTATTATCTTACTAAAATTACATAGATGATATAAATGTGTCCAATTGATAAGAACTAGGAGTTAAACTATAAAAATTTCATAGGTAAATGACGTAGTTAACACCCGAAACAAGGGTAATACCGAAATTTTATTAACAAATGGGTGATAAGATAATATATGAGGGGACTATATAATATAATAAGTTTGAATATTTATGTAAAAAAAATCAATACAATATTTAAACAATTATACCTTGGTTTAATGGTAATTCAACTAAAGGATAGTTCATGGTAAGGGTTTCCCATCCCACTTTTACTTATGTGATATATATATATCTCTTATTCACTACATACTTACATTGTGGGGTGTATATATTACAATATTAATATATAATAACATGAATATATATTTTTTAATGGTATCTAATGTTTCATTTCATGTCACTATTTCATGGGGTATATGATTTAACTAATTACAAAGTCATAATAGATTTTTGACTCACATGTGTTTTTGTGGGACACATGGTTTCATAACCACTTATTCATTTCCTGTGGTTTATATAATTTCAATTTAAAATGTTATATCCAAAAATTATTTTTTCTCATGATATTAACATTTTTAAAAAATATTCATTTAAGAGGCATTTTTGTCATAATATACCCATGTTGTAATAGTTTCCTTGAAAACTCATCCACATCCCGGATAGTTTATGATTAGCTCTCAGTTGTGGAATATTTATCTCCTAAGTAATTTTTTTATAAAAATGTTCTAAAATTGTTTTTTCTATTCCCAAATGATTTATAATGTCATTTTTAACCCATTTTTATTTTTTACAAAAATAAATAAATAGTTTTTTCTGTTTTCCAAATGATATACTCTATGACTTTTATAAAAAAGTGATATTTTTTTAAATTTTATAGAATGAATGTAATTTCGACAACCATGACCCCTTAATTATTTGTAACACACATTACATATTTCCAAGATTTTTTAAAAACTAAATAATGTCTGCAATACATACACAATTTTCTTATATCAAAAAAATCAATGTAATAAGTTTTTTCCCCATGAAATATTCATATAACATTATGTATTTTCATCTATGTAATCATAATTTTTAGAAAAAAATATTTATAATGTACTATATATATACCATTCAACATATATAATGGTATGTTTTATTATATGTTTGACTATATAATTACTGGTTTTCTGTATGACTAGTTTATAAAAAATGGATAGATGTTGATTTTGTTAAGGAATGTTGATTTAGTTTTAATATTATTCATATGAGGAATTCACTAGACATATTTTGTGATAGTAGGGTCCCTCTAATGCCCTTAAATACAACCAATGGTTTAATGATACAAATTGTTTGGCCCAATTAGATGGGCTTCTATACATATATTTAATATGTCTAGTGGATAAATCTTGATAATTACTATATTAAGCATAGATATTGAATCTTCACGGGTTTATATCTATAGATTTAAAATATATTGACGTTATAAATTGGAATTAATTTTATTTCAGATGGAAGTTGATAGTAAGTATCTAACGTATAGATAATGATTGTTTATATGTTCATTATTATTCGTTCCATCACTATGAAATAAGTTATTAATATTCCAAGTGATTATTTGATTAGTATAATATACATGGTTATGTATCATTATCATTTGATTATTTTTCGACGAATATTTTGATAATCATTTACCCTAGAAATATTGTCCTCATATTATTTAATAAATTGAATGTGTTTCATTTATTTACCTTTCCATATTACTGATCCCTTTTGTATTCATATATTTTTCTATACACTTACCTATAATAAGCATTTTAGATAACCCCTTTCTTATGTATCCTTTTTCCTTAGGATTTATATAAATGTTTTATTCAGGATATGAAGGTATACACTAAGGGGAATAATGGAATTATCAATTAAAATTAATTTTGTATTTTTAAATGTGTAATGTGAATATCAAGTATGTATATATTTTACCAAGAATAATATATTATTTGATAGTTTTGGATCAGATTCCTTTTAACTTATTAGAATGTAATTAATTAACCACCAACTATTAGATACTAGTGTTGGGGTTATTACCCTATTTTAAAAATATTTTTTATTTTGATTTTATGCAAAATATTAAAGTAATTTTTTCATAAAATCATATGTCATGTATAGAATGTCATACCATCATGAAAAAACAGTGTTTTAAATCTTATTTTACATGTTCTAAAAGGTTAACATCATGGAATGTTATTGTGAAAATATATTGGGAACATCTAGTTTAAAAAATTTATTTTCATAATTAAAAATATACTTTCATCTAGAATATTTTTTAATGTGATTTTATTCATCAATGACATCAACTATTTAATTTACTTATGATCCACTAGGGATATGTCTTATTTACAGCATCATTATTATTTAAGTGGATGATTTATGATCATTTTTATCGTGGATGTTTAATTTTGATGTCATTCACCATATTATTGTGCATCATTAATGATTATGTTTGTTTTATTGGGTTAAATATTAGCATTCCTTTTGATAATTTTTTTTATGAATGTCTACATTGATTTCATTTCACCACATTTACAAGATGAACGCATTGGAAATAATAAGTTATTGGTATGCTCAGGTTTAGATATCCCCTCGATGCATCAATAGGTATAATGGGACAATATATATATGGTTTTGGTTTAGGGATTACCCATTTATATATTTTTCTTGGAACAAGGATCCAATAGTAATATATGTATTTAAATTAACCCTTAATGATAATGTGTGTATTCTCACAACCATCGATGATATGTTTTAGATGTCTATCACTATCCATTCCATCATTATGAATTCATTTTGTTATATTCCATGTTATTATCTAATGATAGTGAATATCAGGGAAATGTTTCACGAACATGAGTATTTTTTAATTGTAATTAGTGGATCGTCATGTATTCAATCCATATTGTGCTCATGTTATTTTTTAAGTGATGGTATTTTTAATTATTTACCATGCCACATTGATAATTCCATATTTATTCATATATTTTGTTGTACTCTTACCCTAACCAAGCATCTGTGTTCACCAAATTTTTTTTGCTTATTTTATCTAGGATATTCAGATGTATTTTATTACTGATATGTGGTGATGTTATAATAGGTATAATAGAGTTCTCAAAAAAATACTTTTTTTATTTTATGTTTTCAAATAAAAATTTGATTCTATTATGTTTCTAGTTTACCAAGACAACTAAATTATTTGATCATTTTGGATTATTCTAATTGTATGTATCACAATAAAATAAGGTAGACATCGACTTCAAGATACTGGGTATCGGGTCACTATTGTTGTATCAATGGTCAATATAGTATAATCCAATGGATCTATATTAAGGAAAACATATATTATGGAACATTAAAAATTGATAAACTTTGGGAAAAATCATATCATAAAATCAAAATGATTTTTTAAGGGAGATATAATACGGTTTTCCAAGAAATAAATCTCTATCTGGATACTACCTATGGACATGGCTCTAGAATAGAGGTACCTAGAAGTAACAATTCTGAAAAGGGTGCACAGATCCAAACCCGATCATCACCTATTGCATGATAGCATGCCATACCGTGCACCTAGAAAGACACTCTTGGGTGATATACTCAATAAATTAATATTTTCATTAAAAAATATAAAGTATTTGAAAATATAGAACCCACAAATGAAACCATTTCAATTATTATGATAATATAAATGAATAAATCATTCAATTTGTATTATTATTTTCATTGTTTTTGGTATCATAAATTATGTTTGATAATGTTGGGATATAATCTACTATATTACATTATTTAGAAATTTTGGATAACGTAAGAAATGAAAATCATATAGATGCACATATTCTATTTACATATTTCATTAATATAAAATATAATGATGATGTTGTAGGAGTTTCACAAGGAACTGATAAAATTATAACCATATTAGGGATGCTGAGCCGGGTAATGACTAAAAACATTTCACATATTGATAAGACTATAGATCTAACATGATGTCTAACAATGTTAGAAAAATTTATGATTCAGAATAATATATTATTCAATGAGCCAAAAAAAATCAATTTTTAGATGAGAAATGTTTAATTTCTATATAGAATATATTTCTCACTATGAGAAGTACTCAAGGTGAAAAAATCATCATGGAATTATATCATATCTCAGGATATACATATTAGTGGTGGTAATAAATTTAAAACACTATGTATGAGGAGTAAATAACAATCATGGAGTGAAATAATTTCAATGTAATCTTCATAAAAATATATTTTCCTCATGACCAACTAGTGGATTAAATAAATACAGTTCTTATGTATAAGATAAAATGATATGGAAAGATGATGTTAAGTATCCATCGAACATTAAATGTATAGAAATTTATTCTATGGACTACCTATATAAACCAATGAACATGATTTATTGTTTATATGATGTGTTTAGTCCTATATAATGAAGGGATATATTCTATAAATCATTATCATTATACAAAGAGATAGCCTCATGTACTATCAGGATATAGAAATAATTCTCCCGTTCATAAAAATTCAATTGGAATCAAGACTAGAAGGTGGTGGATGTAAAAAATATTAATGAAGGTAAGAAGGGAAAGATGGATTTTATGAAATGTGATACTTGTGTAAGGAAACACCTTTATATATACATAAAATAAAAGGTGCTTCCCTCATGTCTATATAAAAGGTCCAAATTGGTTTTGTTTTAAATAGATGGAAAAATATATAGATGTTCAATTATTTAAAAATAAGGAGATAGTGAAAAAATACAATGATTTTGATAAGTGCCAAGGATAAATACATTAAAAGTATATATGGATTAAACAGTATGATTTTTCTATTTCCACAGATGAAGTTGAATGATTAATTTACTTGTTCTTGGATTCAAAAATTATGTTATATGAGTATTTTATAAATGATATCTTGGTTATGAGTATTATGATGTTTATAAGGATTTTAATATTTTGTTTCTTCATTAAGTAATTGAAAAATTATTTTGAACAATACTAATAAACATGAAAACTATTCAGTGGAAAGTGAACATCTTTGAAAACTCATGATTGTGTGAAAGTTAACCCTTTAATATTTTCCTCATTTTGAGATAATGATATTGGTATACATAGATAATTAATATAGACAAAATAAATTAAATAGTACTTACTACCCTGTGACTGATTAATTATTTTTTTTAAATGTTGTTTATGCTATCATTTATAGAGATTACAGAAGTTTGGGATTAATAGAATATATCTGATAATCTATTTATTATTTATGAAATATGAAATCATGAAAGTTTTCAATATTTTTTTATAGAAATTCATATTACTACCATGATTAAAGAGAATACATGATAATGGTATTCACCTTTTTATATGTTAATATTAATAGATGGTTCATGATATTTCCGGGATTAATGATGATTTCATTTTGGAGATTTAGTTACCTTATTTATAGTGTTCTAGATCAATATATTTGGGAACGGTCATAAAGTTAACCATTTGTGAAGTGTTTTATGTTTAATTTTAGAATAGGCTTTATAGATTAATGTTTTAACTCACCATACAAGGATTTATACATATTAGGTTACTTGTGCTAAACTGATTGATTTTTAAAAAAATTTATAGATCGACAGAAAGACATGTCAACATTTTTTATACCTCAACTTCTATTAAAAATTCATTTTAGTTCTCTGAGCATAAAAATTTAATTTTTTGAAACTCATTTCTTGGAGTAATAAATTAATTTCAAATTGATCAAAGCCCAATCGAATGATTTAATGGTTCTTATGAAATTTTTAATTATTTTGTTATTATATATCATTGTATTCATATATAGAAAACTGATTCATCATCATTAAGAATAAATATTGAAAACTAATGTTTATCCAATTACCTTATTAATTGATTAATCAAATTTCCTTTTAAATTATCCAATATTTTTGGTATTTTCGTCAATAAACATCTTAAGATCAACAAATTTTTTATGATAAATAAACTCTAAATGATTCTATTAATCCTTGGACATTTTTATTCTCTTTCAGGTCCCTGTTTTCATTTCCCTTATACGTTCTCATACTTGGAATCATAGTTATATGTTATTACAGAAGGCCACAGTAATTCCCTTTATCTCTTATTAAGGGAATATTTTATTAGTTTTTTCTATGATATGGGTTATAAATAATGTAATTGTTATATATGAAACAATTTTTGTCGATATCAACATTAAATTGTGAGGAGTTTTTTAAATTTGGGGAGATGTTATAGGCTAAAATTATATAAGAAGAACATTGTATTCCCTAACATGTATTCCACACAACACAAACAATTAAAGAATATATAACACTTTGTGACTTTAAATAATATTTTTTTTAAATAAATTCAATCTCTTCAATTACATTCATTACATCCTACATTGAGTTTAGTTTGTATTACACTCAACACTCAATTTATATTGTGTTATATAAAATACTAACTTTAAATGAGACAATATATATTATTAAAATATTACTATTTAATACGATAGTTATCGACTCCATGATAAATCTGAGGGTATGAATGGTACTAAATAAAATATGAATATAATGGCTATAAATTTATTATAAATAATATAATAATCATTTAAATGGAAAATGAATGTTTTTTGAATAACAATATTTTTCTTAAATAAGGCTTAGTCACTTAAAATTTATTTCATCCAATTTTACAAAATTTGTTTGTCAAAAGAAACATCATTTTTAAAATCATAATTTCAACATTATATTGTGGTTATTTATTGTATTTTTTTAAAATGGTTCATTTTTTTAAGAATAGTGAAAAATAAAGAATTTTAATTCAAACAATTATTCTCATTTAAATTATTTTGAATGATAAATTATATTTTGAGTTATTTTTAATGTATAATAAATTTAATAATTTATAAATTAATCCTATTTAATTTTTTGGGATTATTTAATATTATATTTTTATATTAAAAAATGAGATCTTTTCAATGTTTTCTCTTTAATAACCACATTTCTCATCATTTCTTATAAATTTAATTTTAAATAAAAAATTTCAAAATATTTTAATCTAATTTTGAATAATTGATTTCATATATGGAATCAAAATAATTTCTAATGTAAAATGAAGTAAAATTAAATTTTTTTAATATACTCAATAGTTAAAACAAGAAAAATTGTTAACCATGGTTAAGTTAAAAATGGATTTTCTACGGTTGGAAAACGTTGATAGAGATTAAATAACCTAAAAACAAGTAAATCCACTTTTTGGAAATATTTCCATAATATATCATTTAGGATTGATGATGATGCTTTTTAAGAATGTTTCATGCAGAAAACATGTGTGTGATGGATTTTTTTCAACAAATTACAAGTTTCTCGCTCACCTAACTAATAAAAGGCCACCCATATCCTATTCTATTTACACCATAATACATATATGGTTAGAAATATGGCTGACCAAATTGCATAACATATCAGTCCCCACATCATATAAGCCTATTTGTTTTCTATAATTCCAACATAGGAATCCATTAGGGTAAAATGAAGGAGGATATCTGAAGAAGAGGTAACATTATTCAAAAATCATTTTTATTTTATTTCTCCATTAAAATTTTTAAATTATTATTAAAAAATTGATATAATAACTTCAGTGTATTCCATATACTAATTTGTTGTTATGTTATGGGAATGATTGATAACCACCTCAAATTCTGTCCAATTTGTTATGAAATCATCGTTCTGATGTATAAGAGATTACCACCTTGTGGACCAATGTCATTGGTTTTATCAAATACCACCTTTAAAGGATGGGTATAATGAATGTATATAGATTATATTTATTATATTTATATTTAAATTATTCATCTTAAATAATTATATCATATATACCTTTTTATATTAGATTTCATTGGGGATACAATAATGTCACTCATGGGTACGGTGGATTACCGCCTTGTGAGGTGTTGTGATTTGTTTCCAATTAACCCAATATATGGAATTTGATAATGAAAAAATTAATTAATATTTGTGATATAAATGAATTAATTATGAAATTAATGAAATAATTAAAATTTTGGAAAAATAATATATCAGTGTGTTTCACACCGTCTCACCAAAATAAAAATGATATCATTATTCATATATGTGTGGACTGCAACTTTTATGAAGATATGTGACTATCTTTTATTCAGTAAACCTCATGGATGAAATGTAAAATTATATTTATATAAATAATACAAAATTATTTTAATTATTAAATTATATAATTTTACTTACCTCCTTTCAATAATGAACATTCAAAAATTGAAACTCTACTCATGTGTACATTTGTCTAATCGACACCATGATCATATAATACGTCATGTATAAAACCTATCATTCATTATTGGAATTGAAAGTATAATTTATCTTCAAATATGTTTATTATTTAATGATTATTATTCTATATATATTTTGATTTTATATAATATGTGAATGATTTGGATCTTTCGTGATAAAACATCCATGAGAAAACAAGGCAATTCACACTTGAAACAATAATATAAATGAAGTATTATTAACAAATGGATGATAAGATATTATAAATGGATTATAAATGATATTAAAAATATTGAAATAGTTCTAATATAATATTATATATATTTTAAAACCACTATATAAGAGTTAAAATCTTGGAATATCTAAAGGTAGTATAAGGTAGGGGTTTCTCATCTCACATTTACATCCGTGAGACATACGCCGTAGTCACGCATAATTTATTTTTTGTGATATATAGAATTCCCCTTTTGTTTTTTATCTAATTATATTATTTATATTACTGGTATTTAATTTATAATTTAATTTAATTTATTTCATTGTGGTTATGGTTTAGATGTTACCATTGTGGTAATGGATTGTACCCCAATATCATTTTTTTTCGAGATTGCTTATTTTTACATATCCCTTGGGGGAGTTATTTGATATTTCCTTCTAGAAGCCAATATATTTTCTTATTTTGTTATTAATTAAAGATTTCATGTAATTTAACAATTTTTCCACTTATTTTAACATAAAAATATGAGGAAAATGTTTTTTATATAATCTGACTTTATATATCTCTTCAGTTAGAAATCCATTTTTAGGAAACCCATGTTTTTAAAAAGGTATTAAAAAATGTTGTGAAAT
Source organism: Viscum album (assembly GCA_963277665.1). Taxonomy (NCBI): domain Eukaryota; kingdom Viridiplantae; phylum Streptophyta; class Magnoliopsida; order Santalales; family Viscaceae; genus Viscum; species Viscum album. The sequence continues at coordinate 336,381 of CAUJRU010000136.1, read as the reverse complement.
TTTCTAAAATGGTTTATAAAACACAATTTCATATATTTTTACTTTTTTTCAAAAAAAATCAAAAAAGTGTCAATATATTATTTTCAGGATAATTCATGTTTGGATTTTACTGAAAATGTGAAAGGAATCTTTTCATTAACGTATATGAAATGTAAATAATTGTATACCATCATGAGCAAACAATGTTTCAAATAATATTTTTGTTATTTTCATAGGATATATTAAAAGAAAATAATTTTCTAAATAAATTTGTACATTTATTTATAAGTCGATATTTTATTAATGAAAATGATATTTTCCACGATAATGTTCTGGAAGAAATTTTTATTCATAAATGACATCAACCATTTAATGTACTTATAACACATAATGGATATTTTTTTTAATTTTATCCTTGTTACTTGTTTCTATGGTTTATGTTATGTTTTTTGTTTTTTATATTTTCATATCCTTTACCATATTACTACAGATAGTTTTTTATTATGTTTATTTCATAAGTGTGTGTATTTACATTTTGTATTTTAGTTTTTAATTCTAAGGTATATATTGATTATGTATCAACCCTTTAATATGAGATTTATTTTGACATTTTAATTGATTGGTGGGTCCTAGTATAGATATACCCTCAATTCATGTGTATTTTTAATGAGACATACTATATATGGTTTTGTATGAGGCCCAACCCATTTATATTGATGTATTTATAGGAGCATTCGATGGTATTATATGTTTAAGAAAGAATCCACAATGATATTTGATATCATGGTATAAATAATCAACATGATGTTTTAGATGTACATCCTTATGCATTCCATTAGTATGAATTAGGTAATTGATATTCCATGTGACAAATCAATTAGTTAGAAGATTCATGGTTATGTTTCATTTTCATTTTATTATTTATTTGGAATTATTATATTATCATTTTTTAATTCAATATTATGGTAATGATGTTGATTAAATAAAATATGATTTAGTTATTTACCTTTCCAAATCAATTATTCTAAATTTCTTCAAAGAACATGTTATAGCCTTACCCTTATTGGGTATCTGAGCTCACCCCATTCTTGTGTTTTGTTATCACAATGATACAAGGAAGTATTTTATAACTGATGGGTAGTGATATGATAAGGGTAATTATGATATTATATGGAAAATAATTTCTTTTGTTTCATGTTTTCAAATATTAATGTGATTCATGCATGTATCTTGTTTACTTTGACTACTAAACTATTTGGTCCTTTAGGATTTGACCATTTATATCGATCAAATTGTAATGAAGTAGACACCAGCTTCTAGATAATGGGGTTGGGGTCTATAGCGTGTATACATAATTATATAATATAATCAATTATTAAAATAAATAGGGAATCCATTTTTCAAAATTTTATTCACATATATGGTAAAACAGAAATTAAAATTAATATCACAAACGTGTTGAAAACACGGATTTCGAAAGGGGATGTTTTAAAAGATTAAATGGGTTTTATATCAAAATTACTAGGAATTTGATTTTAATGACTTAAATTTTCTTAATTGATATAAAATTTAACTTATTTTTTTTAAAAAAATATATTAAATATAAATTATCATTCTATATGATTTGAATTCAATTATTGGCTTTTAATAATAATATTTATTTTCTACTAATAGAAAAATAAATCTAATAAAAAAATAGAAAAAATTAAACCAAATATAATTTTAATATTATGATTTAATAGATGAATTTTATTTTTTCAAATTAATTTTATAAATTTTTTATAATTTAATTTTAAATTATGTGGCCAAAGCCTGGCTAGATACCCTTTAGAGAAATACTAATTTAAAAAAACATTTTATTTTCTTTCAGATAATTCGTATTTTATTTAAATTCAATATATATCCATTGAATCTATTTTATTGTTGTTTCAACCATATGATTTCCATAATTTTGTTATTACTATTCATATTATCCAACATAATAACAATTTTTTAAAGGTTATGTTTAAATAATGTTATTTTAATATAGTATCATATTGCGTTCAATTCCACTATGGTGTACATTGAAAACTATTGAATATATTGAATTTATATATATATATATATATATATATCATAAAGACTTATAGTGTTAAATTATTTTCAAATATTAGTGTTTTCTATTGTATATTCTATCCAATATGATGTGCCTCTTTCAAATTTTAGGGTGTCTCAAGAAATTTTATTTTTCTCAAGATATATTTCAAGAGATATTTCAAAAAAAAATTCTATATAATATGACATCGTTTTATGTTTCATATTATTTTCTAGGGATGATAACAAATGAAAACATCCATATTATTTTAGTAGATAGTTATTTTCTATGTTGGTGAAATTTTTAATAATCCCATTTTTTCATGGGAAATTCTATGGTGAATTAATGAAATGTTTACATAATATATTTTATTTACACAGGTTATGATGTGATGATATGAAAAATATTTTATGATGTTGTTTCCTAAAAAATGTGGTTACCTTATGATCTGAGTGGGACCTATAGCTTACTCAAATGTAATGGGTAAAGGATTATATCTTATCACATATCAACAGGAAACAAGTCAATGTGCTTGATTCACTATTAAAAAGATGTGACTATTTATCCTGTAGGGGAAACAGGTTATCCTGATTCACAATGGTAAACATGTTATATATCCTGATCTATTATGTTTATGGTAATTGTACTTATCTAGGATAGATGAAATATTTTTTCTATATTTATGTTGGTTATGTAATTTTATGAAATGTACTTATATTTAATGAAATTTTTATGATTATTTCTCATAGTTATCATCCATGTATTCTAAAAAGATATGGTTTTATTCTATGAGTCATTTTTATGATCTATGATATTTAGGATAAAACAACAAAGGTTAATTTTAATATCATATACACCTATGCTTATCTTTATTATTTAATATAATTGTACATTGATATCTCCCTTATTTAATTTTACATAGCATATGATAGGAATCTTTATTACGTTTCCTTATTTTGTTTATGTATAGTAGTTTAGGTTGTGTGAGCCTAAGAGGTGTACAACCTGAGGTGTACATCATCTGGAATGGAAAATATGTTTCATTATATAATATGAATGAAATTGTAATCACTAAAGGCATTAAAATAGTATGGTCCTCAAGTGTGTATTTTAGAAACCTATTTAATATTCATCATATGATATGTTATAATTTTTTTACAAAATTCTAGTTCACTATTAATCATGAGAAAATATAATAATATCATGGGATAAAATGTGAGAATAAAGAAATTATTGTTAATTATGGATCATGAAATATAAACATAATACCAAATAACATTCACTAAACTTTAGATTATAAACACATAATAAAATTAAACATAACATGAAATTATAAAATAAGACAATGAAACTTCATTAGAACATTCACTATCATAAAAAATTGGCATAGAAAAAAAATAAGTAACATTTGGGAGAAATATAAGAGGCATAATAATCTGATAAATTATTAAAAAATAAAAAAAATCACCCCATTAGTTTTTTATACAGACCATGTATATGTACCATTTATTTATTGAAAAACGAAATGTATATCAACCCATCATTATCCATACATATGATGGTCACATAAATTAAAATAATTTATCACTTATAAAATGAAAAATGATTAAAAAACTATTTTAATAACATTCCAAAATGGTATCATATAATAAATGATCATTTCATACATGAAAAACATAATATTCCAAAAAAAGTATTTAAGAAGTAAAAATATATGGGGATTTATGAACCATTTCTCTATTAGTGGTTAATGATCTGAAAATTGAAGATAAATAACATATAATATTTTTTTATATTTCTTTGATATCATCTTAAATATTTGATTTTCATGTCACATTTCTGGAGAAAAATTAAGATAAAGAGATACAAACATAAAATATGGCTCAAAAAAATAAACATTTATTTCAAATAAATAATACATATTTCAAAATGTCATGTAGAATAGAAGAATATAAAACCATAATAAGTAAAACACTTTTAAATAATTCTAATTGACTTTATTAAAAACAATAATTGTTTAAACAATAAAGAAAACATTAATTTGGATTAATAAGGGTGAAATTTGGATTCATTTCAAATAAAAAACAAAGTTAGTGTCTAATATGGAATTAAAAAAATTTCAATGAATGAAAAATTTATATGGAGGAAAAATATATTAAATTAAATGGGAATTACATTTGAAAAAATATCATTTTCACATAACAATAAATTAATTGATGAAAGAATTCATTTGTATGAAACTTGGTTTCCCTAGAAATGAAGTTTTATATAAATCAATCTGTCCTCACAATTTGTAATAGATAATTCATTAAGGATAATAATAAATTAAGATTCACTATTAGATGAGGAAACGTTCGGAGTCATAAAGAATGTATTCCATTATACCTTCTTAGTCGAACAACCTATTACCTCATATCAAGAACATTAATAACTAAATTTTTTGTTTCATTGCAATATTATTTTAGAAATAAAATTTTTATTAATATATATTAGTTATCTATATGTATACTAGTTAGTTCTTATATATTTCATCACATTCCATGTTTATAGTTTCGGAACCTGTACAACTTTTGTAAGAGAAGTGATGGTATTCATTATTATTCTGAATATTAATATTCTATAATGATAAAATTAACCAAAATGGATAGCAAATAATTGTTTATGATGATTAAATTTCCCTTCATGAGTGTATCCCTATTTATTATACATGATGAAATCAATAATATGAATAATTTTATGATTCTCAAAAATAATGAATGGTTTTTTTATATTTATTTAGTTATAGATTTATATATAATTTCCATTCCCAAAACCAAATAATTATTTTAATTTTTAAATAATATTGTATCAATTATTATGTTTTCATAGTCATCCTTAATATTATTTCAATTTACTATTCATTCAGGTGGTCCAATAGACTAAAACATTTGCATACCAAGAATATTTATGATTATGAGATGATTTAATAAGTGTATAAATAAAATAGTAGAATAATGATATAATTTACTATTAATTAGTGTGATATATCATAATCAGAAAATTTTAATATTTGGAATTAATTAAGATTAATATTTTAGATAATTTGAATAAAATATATCCCTCTCAACACGATTGATTTAAATAATTGAATAAATGATCATTTGTTATTGATTATATGAATAATTAAATCTAAAATATATAATTAAAGAACTATCATGATATCATGAATATCTTATTTATCCATTAAAAATATTATCATGATGATCCCTATAATGAGGTGATGAAAATAAAAACAAAAATTTATCCTTCCATGGAGGTGGTTGTCTGTATGTATATTGGGTTAATGATTTCCATTTCAATATAATGAGATAAATATATAATATTTTTTAGAATATAATTATATAAAATATAATATAAGTATCATAATTATTTATTAAATTAAATATCAGGTTCGAATGTGTACTTTTTCAAAGAAAACTCATGAATTTTTTGGGAGGTTGTAGTCCACACTGACACATAAGAATGTCGATTTCACTTTTAATATATTGGAAAAGGAAAGTTTTTAAAATTCTTCAACCATCCTTATAAGGACATACTAGTAAAATAGTGATATTTATGTTATCTATTTATGATGGTTTAATATAATATTAGGAAGAATAAGTGTACATAAATAAATATAAATGAGAAAGAAATGTTAGGAAGTTATGACTCACATATTGTCTTATATCCGTTGTAAGGGGATTATGCACATGGATGATGGTTTTTTTAGAATACATTGATCTATTTATGGTGTTTAGGAGTCTTTATGATAATATTTTGAATATTTATATCCAAATATAAGGTTCTTTGGTGGGAGGGGTAATTAGGAGACGAAACCCCCTTTTATAAAGGAAAATGGAGTATATTTAAGAAAACATAAAACAATTCAATAAAAGGAAGTCACTATTATGGAAAGTTTCTCAAAATATATAGAATTAATTGTTTAAGATTGTGATTAGTTTGAGATATCCTCATACTTTCCACAAATGTTTAAAATATTATGTATTCCCTTTAACCATGGAATTATTACTTTTTTATTATAGATTTTACCATTGTAACAATATTTTACCAAAGGAAACATAATTAAAATAAATAAAATTAAAGTGAAAAATATTTTATAATATAGCACTAATGATTCTAAATTTATAATATATTTATTTTGGTTCAAATTTTAAAAGTGTTAAAAATTAATTTTAATATAATTAATGTAAATATTTTAAAAAAAAATTATGAGAACAATATTTCTTGAGTTCTAAAATATCAATAATATGCTTTTATAAAAGAAGAAACATTATAAAATTTATATTATAAATTATAAAATATATTTTCTTTAAATAAAATAGTTTAAAAAGTTTTTTTATTTAATTTATAATAAGGGCATTTTATTTATAGTATTATTAAAATTTTATATTTCACTATTCACATAAAAATCAATTTATTTTGAAAAATAATAATAATTTTTTTAAAATATATATTTAAATTATAATTCATATTATCAATTTTAATTTTAAATATTTAAAAAATAAAACATATTTATTTTATTTTTTAACTAAATACATAACAGATAGAGAAAATCTTTTTTTAGGAAACCCACTTTTAGTATAATAACTATTCTTTTTCATGAAAATTATAAATTAATATAATGATAAATTATTATTCATTAAATCAATGTAATTTTTTTTATTGAATCATAAAAAAATATTTTCTTAATATTAACTACTAATTTTGGGAAATATATTATTTAATCATAATTTGAATTGAGAAAAAAGGACTTCTAAAAAGAAATATTTATTTATAACTACAAATATTTTTTTACAAGGTGATATGGTACAGAATTGTACTTTCTAAATATATTAAAATATCTCCATAAGGCTAGATCATCAGATAAGATCTTATTGTGGGTGAGGGTGGTAATTCCACTGTCATATATCTCTAGGAAATTATCAAAATCATCAATTTATCTTTAATACAATTTCTATCATTCTATAATTATTTGAGTTTGGATAAGACTTTTTCTATAGAAAACACAATAGAATATATCTCCTTCTCGCATAAGGGGTAATTGACTTCATAAGGTAGAGTTATACTACTTTATTCTATTTACGTTATTTATACGATGCATAATATAGTTAATTCATTTTATACCCTCTAATTATAAAACTATAGTATGTCAATAAAATTTTATTTTTACACATCAAAATATAGTTCTACTGTTAGTTTTAATGTCAAAAATTCCATCAAAAAAATATTGTTTTGTGGTTAATATGTAGTGAATTATTAGATCATTACATTCTCCCCCTTAACTAAATTACACATAAAATTTTTAATTATTCCTAACTAATGAAATATTTATTGATTCCTAGAAGAAAAAATGACTATGTATTTAATTTATATTTAGGATTCAACCCCAATATCATTATTATGACCTGTCAACTAACCCCTTACTTTATAATTGGAATACCAAAAATATTGAATTTTTAATATTTTTTAATAAGTACCATAATATAAATGAACTATTTTAATCATAGGAATTATTAATATACTTGTATTAAAAGGTGATCATGTTTTTATCTTTATATGGGATTATCATACCATATTAATTATCCCATTCAATAGAGATAATTTATGCTAAATATAACATCAATTTTTACCAAACTACAAATAATATGTCATTACATGATCATCTTCCTATAAAAAAATATTAATTAAATAATATTTGATTTTAATAAGTTATTATTACCAGTTGAATTTTTTAATTATAATTTAACAACTATTCATTAGGGTGGTGATTTTATGTCTTTTGTAAATATTAATATTATAAATCATTAAATTGAAAAAAATAACAATAAAAAACATAGTTTCCTCGAGTTGGTGATAAAGATTTTTTATTGTATATATTTTTTGGAATCCACATTCAAATATTTTTTTTTATAGGCTTTCTCTTGTACCCCTAGAATAAGAGGCCTAAAATACTAATTATCTTTTGTAGACAATGGATAGAGAATAAATTATAATTATTCTGAAACTCACTCCATTTTAATAGTTTATGTGTGAATGGGGTATTAGTTAAGGAATCTATACATTCAATTGTATTGGATAAACTCTTTATCTCTCATTATAAATCAGATAATGATGATAAATACTTCAAAACATGAAGTAATTTCTTATTTCTTTGAGTCAATACCCTTGGTTATTATTAAAACATTGTAGGCATGAAAAAAATTATAATATTCATTCTTTAATCATATTAATTACCTAAAAAACTATGAGACTAATTCCTTCACTTCATTGTTGTCATTTAAAAATTAATAAATTCCTTATTTTAAATCATATTACATGGTAGATGGTTTACCATAATCATATATTTTCTTAATCTAGTTCCCATTTTGAAGGGTTTTTAATTGCGGTAATCTCAACATTATCCCTCACACAAAGGTTGATTCTAGTTCCCGTAATTAATGAAAACAAAATGTTTGAGAAGGACGATGAAACTATAATAAAATGTGTGAATTAATATATTCATAAAATTTTGTAAACCATAAAACCTTTTATTCAGTTATATTATCACATTTTTTCAATAGTTTCATTACTTCAAACTATATCAACCTTAGTTTGAACAAGGTTACTTTATGTTGTGATATATTAAAATTATCAAATGAATTATTAAATTTATCTAGGAAATAAATCCTTCCTATAATTTCATAAAGTGTATATGATCAACCACATCATATCCTCTATGATAATTTTTCCAGGTGTAAAACCATATATTTACACATTATGCATCACTATGATGATCGTGTTATTCTCAACCATCATATTTTGGGCTAATTACTCATAAGATAATTTCATAAACTACCATTTAAACTATGTAGATTCCATAAAGTGGTGAATATATATGAATAAATCTTATTAAAAAAATTGAAATTTTTCAAGATATAAACATACACATAGACTCGCCTTTGTAATTTTAACTACGGTTTTTTGATCGTAATACCAATAATTTTAAACTAATCTCTAAAAAAACTTATATCATCTATGTAAACTAAAATAAGGAATCATGAAAACTATATAAATAATAAATTAATACCATGGATTAATTAATATATCTAATTATTATTTACATAATAAATTAAACCAAATGTTTAGTGTCTTGTAGACTAGATATAAAAACAAAAGAAATTATGAGCCTTGTGAACATTACACAATAATTAAGCTTCAGTAGAAAAAACAATATGAAAATATAATATTTTATAATCATAATAATTATATGGGTAATTTAAAGATAATAAATTGGTGACCTTGAATACTCAGTAAGGGAAACATATCAAGCCCTCAACACATTAGATCATAAACACGTGGAAACAAATTTGAAATTTATAACTACCCAATAAAAAATATTATGGGAATATAATTTTTAATAGTAACACTTGACTGGGCGTTATAGATCATGTCATACAATCAACAGACCAGTAAAATTCAATCATAATATGCCTTAAAAACACATATTAGAACTATTAAAATGAAACCCTAAATTAAAAAAGATGAATACCTTGATAACATTTCATATCATAGATCTTTGAAACATTATGGGATATAAAAAATTAGAAAAGTGGAGAAAACATAAGATTAATATATTTTTATTGAAAATCCTCCTATATCAACTATTTAATTTTGTGACAAATCCATGTATATCGGCCCTTTATATTTTGACCAAATCGAATCATTTTTAGCGATTATTTCGAAAAAACTAATTGTATGTCTAGTAATAATTATTTCATGAGATATAAAAACCATAAGAAATTAATTGGTGGGTCATATATGACCCACACACTACCATATATACCTATAAATTCCACGTAATTTCAATCATTCATCTTATCATAAATTATACTTGTGTATAAAATTGATTCATATCATTCCATAATGGCATTGAAAAAAATGAACATTTGATGCAAAAATAATAATATCCCAAAATGAATATTTTTGATGTGAAAATGTATTATAATTCATGAAGTAACACTCTATTAGATAATAACCCACTGAAAATTTTAGAGATATAAAAAAGTGAATTTTCTGAGAAAATTGTGAAAAAATCATAAAATGACTCGATATTCATGATTAATTTTAATTTTTTTAATATGTAGAGAAAAAATAATAAATTTTTTTTAAAAATTTTAAACAGTGAATCCCTGATAAGAAATCAAAAAAGTTAATAATTTTATGAATTAGAGAAGAATATAAATCATTGAAATGAGAATAAGTATAAATATTTTGAAAATACCTTACTAAAAACCAAAATTATTAAAGGGGAATAGAGATGTAAAATTAAAATCTATATAATATAATTAAAGGATAATTAGATATATAAAATATATGGGATTCAATTGGAGAAATGAGAAAAAAATGAACTAAAAACAAAGATATTGAATAAAAACACACCAAAATAAATTGGAATTATTGGAGAGAAAAAAATATTTTTTAAAAACTGTTCATCCATCTAAGAATACTTTGTTATGAAACATTATTTCCCCAATTAAGATGTTAAAAATCTAGGTTGGCGTCAACACTATACATAGTTAATCAATATATAAATTTAACTGTCAAAGAGAAGTGATTGTGACCTACTGAAATGATTTGAGTCCAAAAAACCCCTTACAATTATACATGTACATCTGAATTCTGATGGATATTTTGTAAAAAAATAATAACATAATATTTCATAATTATATTTATACCTAAAAAATTAGATTTTATTTAAAATTAATATCTACCCGTGTATTTTAAATTTTTTTTATTTTCCCACAACAAGTGTTCATGGCATAGACTATTTGTACAGGTTTCGTAAATGTGGTGTCGATATTTATTGGTGTACAGAATTTCTAATTATAGTATGATTTAATTATCTAAAATGGTTGTATGGTCATTATATATATATGGTTTCAATTTAAATAAATTATTATTTATCCCTTTTTTAATTCATGTTTAAATAAAAAACATATTTTGGATATTCTCATAACCAATTTAGGGTATTTTATTAATTATCATGTAAAATATTGGTTCATCCATTCCAGATAAAAATATAATTATTTAGAATATTGTATAACAATATATAATTAATTATTTTCATATATTCATTCATTATATAATTACATATCATTGTTCCCGTAGGTGGTAAAATCGACTTAAGCATGATTATTTTAACACCCTGATATTTTACGAGAAATATTCTTTTTAATTTGCTTGACATATTATGTTGTACGCTACACCAATATTATCTTGTGCTATATGAAACATCGTATTAGCTTGTAGTATATACAAAAACTGTTCTTGGCTTGTGTTGCATGCAAGAGCGACCTTCCTCGATAGCGTGTGTTGTATGCAATACTGAGTTTCACTAAACAATGATATATTATAATAATATTATGAACTATCCATTATGAATATTATTAATCTAATTTTGAATTTTATAAAATTATAATTCATCATACACATTTTCTAGAATGATATATTAAAACAAAATAAATTTTTTGATAAAAGAAGTATTTTAAAAAAAATTGCAGTTTTACCGCCTTTGATGGCGCACCCATTTTAAATCTAATTTTTGAAATGTTTATAAGTTAAATTTGAAAAATTAAACTTCTTATTTTGAATAAGGATACAAAAATTTTTGTTCGATAAATTTTTGACATTATACTGAAAACTTTCATATTTTGATGAATAGTAAAAACACACTAAATTTTAATTAAAAACATCTTTTTTCATTGAGATAATTTATATGGTTAAATTATAATATTGAATGGTTTTAAAGTATAAATAGAATATATTTTTACCATTTAATATAATTCAAGTCATTATCTTTAATTTTACATTGAATTCATAGGTAAAAACATTCCAATCTTCTGCAATGTTTTAACTTTTAAAACTTGTTTTCTCAACAGCAGGATTAATTTTAAATTAAATACTTAAACTTCTGTGTTTCAAATTTAGAAAAATGTATTCTATATTTGGAATTATTAGGTCCAAATTATGTTAATAGAGTACTTTTTATATTTAGACATTATGAATAGTAACTACGGTAAATTTTATTTACTACAGTTAAAGGTAAATCGGGTAATTAAGGGTAAAAATATCATTATAAAATTACCCTAACACCTGAAAAAATTCTATTGGATAAATAAAAGTCGACCCATATCACCTAAAGGTTGGAATAAATTCATTTCATGGAATTTGTACCATGAAAAAGATGTAATTATTATTAAAACCAAAGAAGGTGACAACATGTCACTCTCTTATAATTTATAAGTGTAATCATTTTAATTTAGTGATAAACTTCATAAAACTTAGAACATAAAAAGTAACCATAATTATAATACAATTATATACGTTGTGTAAATTTATTTAGAATTTTTAGGGATTAAATAATTATCATTAATGGTGACACAATAGTGATGTAGAAATTATTTTATTGATTGAAATATCAAATAAATGGTTTTAAAAATGTTAAAATAAATATTATATGAACAAATTAATGTGATCCATGAGTTTTTTATATGAATATTAAATGTTATGAATCTATTAAATATTTTATTTCAAATATATCCTCTGTGTGGTTTTTATTTAAATTCAAATAAATGAATATTGTCTAAATTGACACTATTGTTATTTTATAAAAATACTATTTTATAAAATTGTTTAAAAATCACAAAAATATTTAAAAATTATAAATTGAAATTTACATGGTCTAGAATTTTATAAATTATCCAATTAATGATAATTCACAACACATAATTAATTATATATAACAAATTTAAATTTAGAATATTATTTTTACAAATAAAATTAAATATATTAAATAAGGATAAATCAAGTTGATAAGGTTTGAAATAAATTTCCAACATGTATAAATCTTATTGGTTTAATGGATTACAACTCTATATCATCTAATATGAAATTTTGAGTCATTTTTTGAGGTTTTTATGTTGGTTTTGATTTTATTATAAATTAATATTTTAGAGGTTTCCAAAAGTGCCCATCTCCTCTCATATAAAAAGGCACCTCCTCCCTCTCCTCCTCACACCATTTTGAGCCTTCATGATCTGCCAAATCCTACAAATTTATCTTCCCCACATCCCTAGAAACATACTAGAGGTACTGGTCTTCTTCAAAGACCAACGTTAGTGCCCTTTGAGGGGGTTTAGAAGAGGTGTGTCGAAGAAGAGGTAATATCCTTTACCGATTCTTTCAAATTTATTTCTTCTTATACTTCATATTATTTATTTGTTTAATTATAAAGTAATAACATAAGTATCAATTATATACTGATATGTTATTATAAATATGAAACAACCCTATTTCACCTTCTATCCATCCTATGGAAAATGAAATCAATGTCTGTGCATACGTACGGAATACCGTCTCCACACCGTGGTGTAATATTTTTTCCACCACCACAATATTTGAATGGGTATAATGGTTTCAATAATAACTATATATTATTATTATAACATCATATAGATTTTTATAAATTATATCATCCACTCTAATTCCATTCAATAATTATGGGAATAATATCATCGCTCGTGCGTACGTACAGATTACCATCTCCACGACGCGATGAGATTCATTCTCCAGGATTAACCATTCAAGTATGATTATAAAGTATATATAAAATAATAATTAAAGATATTATATAATAATGATATTTTATTTATGTACATATATGTTTCATTTACTTAATTCCATTCAATTCCATAAGGAAATGAAAACAGTGTTCATACGTATGTACGACCTACTGTCTCCATAAACAGTGTATTTCATTCCATTTATTGATCTATCATATATATTTATATGCTGAATATATATTATATATAAATAATTTTTTACATTCTAGAATTATTTAAATCAGGATATAAGTAATAATATCAAGAACAACAAGTCAAAACACGTACGATAAATGAAACAATTTTACCTAAAAAGCTGCTTTAACATGGAATTGACAAAAGAACGGGTAATATAAAGTCTTAAGTGAATCATATATTATATCATAAATATTATTATCATTCTGATACTAGTTAATAATATGTTTAAACCCACTATATAGGAGTTTCGGAAATGTACGGAAGAAATTGGACCTGAGGTCAGGGATAATTTTGCAATCTCATTTTTATCTCAGATTTCTTATATGTAAGTACTTACTGGGGATATATTTTTCATCCATGTCCGTAAATGTTTTTCATAAAGTGTTTAATATTCTTCCATGTATTTTTAAAGTCATTTTTACCCCTATTTGACTTTTACTTTGTGTTATGGAAGGAATCTTTCTTTTGTTTACCATGCGTGGTACTTTTTGACTTTTCCATTAAAAGTACGAGGAGAATTTTTTTTAACTTATATGGCCTGAACTGGTTTTTATGGTATCATAACACCTTATTTTAATTAATATTACTCTACAAGATTTCATGATTATTTTTAAAAAAAATGCTTTCTTTTAAAATTTCCTTGAATTTTGTGAAAAGGAAATGATTTTGAAGAAAAAATTATATTATCCTCAAGAATTAATTTCAAGTGTTTTATCAAAATCATTTTCCATATAATATGACATTATTTAATATGTTTATATTTTAAGTATAATGTCTATATTATTTACATGTTTTCATTTTTTTTATGATGAAATGGTATCCATTTATTTTATATGGATTATTTTATGATGGGATGGTGTTTGTGAAACCCATATTATTATTTGGGTTATGATGAATGATTTATGTTTATTTTGTGGAACACGAAAGAATGATTTCATTATAAGATGGGTGGGACCTATGTCTTCCTCCAATTCATTGGGTAAAGATTTACATCTCATGAGATATACATGGCTAGAATGACAAGTGAATCTAGTTCTGTAATACAGGGCTGGAACAGCAAGTAAACCCATTTTAGAAATGGACTTTGTCCACTGTGATGGTCTTGGAAGCAATGCCTTGGCTACTATGTAAATTATAACATGTGTTTAATGGTTTCCACAATTACATGTTTTATTCCCATGCTATTTTATCATGGTTAATGCTTCATTATTATCTATGCCTTTTTCACTGCTATGATTTATGTCATTACTCAAGATTTTGATGTTTTATGTTCATGTTATTACGTTCAAATTTTTAGGGATTGTTTTATGTTCTCCATGTTTACACTTACTGAGCATTTGATCTCACCCTTTTTATGTTTTCTTTTCCCCAGGATATAAAGAATGGTTTTAGTTAAGAAAACCAAAGGGGAATATCTTTATGGGAGATGTTGAACATCTTTCAACATGATTAGAATATTATGTTACAAGTTTCCAAAGACACTAAACTAATATGGTCTTTGTGTATCTATTTTTGTCATGTATTATGTATTTTGAAAAAAGTAATTTAATGTCTATGTACATCAAGATTTGGGTCTCTACAGTTCGTATCAGAGCGAAGGTTTAGTTAACCTTTGGAAACTAGGATGCGAAAACCTTAGTGAAATCCCTAGATATATTTCTAAGGAATATCTAGGGATGTATCTAAGGATAAGTATAAGTAGAGGTTATATTTCTAGAATTATAGTAGTGATCCTAGAATTAAACCTAATATGTTAAATATTGAAGGTACTCTCCATTTATTATGTTGTTTTCCTAGCATGATTTTTGCCTCTCACACTGCTCTTTTTGGTTTTTAGATGATGACTAGAACCCGAAGAAACTGTGTTGATCAATGTAATGTCCAATGCAATGATTTTCCTCCTGAAAAAACCAATGTTATGGGAGATGGAGTGAGAAATCTTATTTCAATACATACACAAGCTATGAATCATTCTACACTTCCAAATGAGCAGAGAAAGGAACAATATTCTTTTGATTCCTTCATGAGGCAACGTCCACCTTCTTTTAATGGGTCTTCTGATCTACTTATTGCTGAGCAATGGATCAGTACCATTGAAAAGATATTTTACATACTTCACTATTCAAAACATGAAAAATTTATTTTAGTTTTTTACCATTTAGAAGGTGAATCAGACCAGTGGTGGACTCTAATTAATAATACATGTCCCAAGATGAAATTGAATCCATGGAATGGGATGAGTTTTAGAACTTGTTTTCAATAAGTACTTCCCTCATATTATTTGAAAAAATATGGAAAAGGAGTTCCTTGAGCATATGCTAAACGATGATGAATATGTTGGTATATACGACGCAAATTTTACAAGGCTCGAAAGGTATGCATCTGGTTTTATCATCAAACCTAAGAGTAAATTTGATCGATTCTTCAGTGGCTTAAAACCAAGTCTTCAAAGGGTATTAGCTATAAGAGACATCAATAGCTATGAAGAAATTTTGCATTCTGCTATCAAGATAGAACTGGAAGTTGGTGTTACATATCCATCTCATGGTTTTTACAAGAAACGAAAGATGGAGTTCAAGGAAAAATCTCAAAACTCCGGTGAAAAGAAGAAAACTGTTTTGTTATGCTCAATGTGTGGAAAGAAGCACAGTGGAGATTGTCGTAAAAGGACTAAAAATGATTTAAGTTTGGAAAAGAAGGTCATTGAGCAGATGAGTTCCAGAGTAATGGGAAAAAGATAAGTAATTATATAAATAGAAAAAAAGACTACAGAGAACGCACCACCAACACTTCAATGCTACAAGTGCATGGAAATGGGGAATTATGCTAACCAATGCCCTAATCCAAGGGTTAATGATGATCGACATCAACAACCTCTTAAGGAAAAGGACAAAGGGAAGTCACATGCGATCACTATTGGTGATGTTGAATATGACAACGAATTGGTTGAATGATTAAGTGTTTATGTAACCGGATTCCAAAATAGTGTTGTGGAATATCATTTTTAGTATCCAGGAATATTGGAATATCTATGTATTGGTTTATTGTGGTTTTAAATAATAATTATATTGAACCGATAACTATGAAAAGTGATTGAAATATTTTTGGAAAGCATATGATATGCATATAATGAAGGGATAAAGAGATAATGAAATGTTTGATAGTATTAATGAGATCATGACTGATATAAGGACAAAGTGATATCATGGTTTGAGTATATAGAAATTTTAGGATTTTGGTATGTGGAAAGAGTTGACTTTTTACAGAATTCATGTTTTCCAAAAGATTCTATGGTAATTCATGTTTCAAGAGAATACATGATTAAGGTATTAACATGTTTGGAATGTGACCAACAAGATATATCTTATGATATACGGGGGTAAATGATGGTATTTACATGCTCAGTAGATGACCTTTCTAGTAGTTTTTTTCTTTATACTATGAGATTGGACAGAAGTATTTTCGAGAAGCCTAAAGGTTGGAATTCATTAAGTTGGACATTAGATAGTATTGTTTAAGTTTAGAAATTTTTGATATTATTTCCAAAATGTTGTAATAGTATAGTTTTAGAAAAAGGACAACCTGTAGTATGGGCGACAACCCATCGCGTCGAACAAGGATGCGGGAATTGAACCCACAACCAAAGTGTGACAGGCCTTTATCGCCTACCAATGGCCAACAGGAAGTCCCTGGTTATTAGAAATTAGTAAGTGGTATGATAGATTAAGTATAATTCCATTTCTGGAATCATATATGGTTAATCTCACCATAGATGAACTTATATATATTTAATAATGTGTGCTAACATTTTTTTGATAAAGACAGATGGAATGACATATCATTCTGTCGAATGATCTTCTAACACTTCAAGAATAAAAAATTCAACTTCATTTATTTAAATAAAAGATGAAGTTGAATTTTTTCTGAAATGACCAACGATGATATTACACTGAAATCAAGTAAGTATTTCTCCATATACAAAAATTCATCAAATTTAGAGAAATGATCTTCAAAACCAAAAATGTTGTCCTAGTGCCCTCATATCTAATGAATCAGATGGTACCTTAGATCATCACAAATTTATTTCTTTGTGATCATTACATTTTTCATAGCCATGTTCTGAACCACTCTCCACCAGAACATGATAGTTATATTTCTCTTCCATATCCAAAATTCCACCTATATTCTATTATGTGGAAACCCCGTGATGAGTTACTTTGGGTATCCGTTATGTTTCTAATGATCTTTTTTAAAATAAAGCTTTAGTATTCCTTTTTACGATATGCGTTTCTATTAATGAATCTTTCAAGTAGTAAACAATTTATAACCCCGGCAAATTTCGAGGGTGAAATTCATTTTAAGGGGGGTAGAATGTAACACCCTGATATTTTATGAGAAATATTATTTTTAATTTCTTTTATATCTTGTGTTTTACACTACACCAAGATTATATTTCACTATACGCAACACCATATTAGCTTGTAGTATACGCATACACTATTCTTGGCTTGTGTTGCACACAAGACCGACCATCCTCGATATCATGTGTTGTACGCAATATCGAGTTTCACTAAACAATGATATATTATTATAATATTATAAACTAGATATTATGAATATTATTAACTAAATTTTTAATTTTTTAACATTATAATTCATATTACACATTTTCTTGAATGAAATATGAAAACAAAATCAATTTTTCGATAAAAGAAGTATTTTTCAAAAAAAATGCAGTTTTACCACCTTTTGATGGCGCACCCATTCTAAATCTAATATTTGACAATTTTATAAGTTAAATTTTACAAATTAAACTTCTTATTTTGAATCAGGATATAAAAATTTATGTGGGATAAAATTTTGACATTATTCTGATAACCTTCATATTTTGATGAATATTAAAAATACGCTAAATTTTAATTAAAAAAAACTTTTCTCATCGAGGTAATTTATATGGTTAAATTATAATATTGAATGGTTTAAAAGTATAAATAGAATATATTTTTACCATTTAATATAATTCAAATTATTATCATTAATTTTACATTGAATTCATACGTAAAAGCATTTGAATCTATTGTAATGTTTTAACTTTTAAAACTTGTTTTCTAAACAGCGGGATTAATTTTAAATTAAATAATGAAACTTATGTGTTTTGAATTTAGAAAAATATATTATATATTTAGAATCATTAGGTCAAAATTATGTTAATAGGCTACTTTTTGTTTTTAGACATTATGAATAGTAACTACGGTAAATTTTATTTACTAAAGTTAAAGGTAAATTGGGTAATTAAGGATAAAAATAAGATTATAAAATTACCCTAACACCTGCCTAAATTCTATTGGATGAATAAAAGTCAACCCATATCACCTAAGGGTTGGCATAGATTCATTATATGGAGTTTTGACCATGAAAAAGATGTAATTATTATTAAAATCAAAGAAAGTGACAACATGTCACTCTCTTATATCTTATAAGTGTATTAATTTTAATTTAGTGATAAAATTCATAAAACTTAAAAAATAAATGGTCACCAGAAATATAATAAAACTATCTACATCATGTGAATTTATTTAGAATTATTAGGGATTAAATAATTATCATTAATGGTGACACAATAGTGATGTAGAAATTATTTTATTGATTGAAATATCAAATAAATGGTTTTAAAAATATTAAAATAAATATTATATGAACAAATTAATGTTCTACATGAATATTTTAGATGAATATGAAATGTTAGTAATCTATTAAATATTTTTTTTCGAATATATCCTCTGTGTGGATTTTATTTAAATTCAAATAAATGAATAGTGTCAAAATTGACACTATTGTTTTTTTATAAAAATATAATTTTATAAAATTGTTCAAAAATAACAAAAATATTTAAAAATTATAAATTAAAATTTATATGGTCTAAAATTTTATAAAGAGTACAATTATGGAAAATTCACAACACATAAGTAATTATTTATAACAATTTAAAATTTAGAATTTTATTACCACAAATAAAAGTAAATAGATTAAATAAGGACAAATCAAGTTGATAAGGTTTAAAATAAATTACCAACATGTCTAAATCTTATTTTTTGATGAGATTAAACCCTATATTATCTATTATTTGGTTCTGAGTCATTTTTTGGAGGTTTTTATGTGGGTTTTGAGATTATTATAAACTAATATTTTAGAGGTTCCCAAAAGTGCCCCTCTCCTCTCTTATAAAAAGGCACCTCCTCCCTCTGCTCCTCACACCATTTTGAGCCTTAAATCTCGTCCAAACCCTACCAATTTCTCTTCTCCACTTCCCTAGAAACATAATAGAGGTCCTGGTCTTCTTTAAAGACCATATTTAGTGCCCTAAGAGGAGGTTTAGAAGAGGCGCGTCGAAAAAGAGGTAATATCCTTTACCGATTATTTAATATTTATTTCCTCTTCTACTTCCTCTTATTTATTTCTTTCATTATAAAGTAATAACATCAGTATCACTCATATACTGATATGTTATTATAAATATTAAACAACCCTTTTTTACCTTCAATCCATCCTATGTAAAACGAAATCACCGCACGTGCGTACGTACAGAATACTATCTCCACCTCGCGGTGTAATCTGTTTTTCACCACCACTTTACTTGGATGGGTATAATGGTGGAAATAATAACTATATATGATTATTATAACATTATACTAATTCTTATAAATTATATCATCCACTCCAATTCAATTTAATAATTATGGGAATGATATCATCGCATGTGCGTACGTACGAATTACCGTCTCCATGACGTGATGAGATTCATTCTCCAGGATTAACCATTCAAGTATGATTATAAAGTATATATAAAATAATAATTAAAGATATGAAATAATAATGAAACTTTATTTATGTACATATATTTTTCATTTACTTATTTCCATTCAATTAAATAAGGAAAGGAATACAGTGTTCATGCGTACGTAAGGCCTACCGTCTCCATGAACGGTGTATTTCATTCCATTTATTGATCTATAATATATATTTATATGCTGAATATATATTATATATAAATAATGTTTTAAATTATATAATTATGTAAATCATGATATAAGTAATAGTATCAAGAACAACAAGTCTAAACACGTACTCTAAAAGAAACGATTTTACCCAAAACGTTGCTTTAACATGGAATTGACAAAAGAACGGGTAATATAACGTCCTAAGTGAATAATATATGATATAATAAATATTATTATGGTTATTTTACCCATTAATAATATGTTTAAACCCACTATTTTTTATTTTCGGACACGTACGGAAGAAATTGGACCTAAGGTAAGGGATAATTCTGCAATCTCATTTTTATCCGAGATTGCTTATACGTAAGTATTTACTGGGGTTATATTTTTCATCCATGTCCATAAAATGTTTTTCATAAAGTGTATAATATTCTTCCATGTATGTTTAAAGTCATTATTACCCCTCTTTGACTTCTACTTTGTGTTATGGAAGGAATCTTTCTTTTTTTTAACATACGTGGTACTTTTTGACTTTTTCAATTAAAAGTACGAGGAGAATGTTTTTTTTTAACTTATACGTCATGAATGGATTTTCACGGTTTAATAAATCCTTATTTTCATGAAGCTTACCCTACAAAATTTCATGATTATTTTCAAAAAAATCATCTCTTTTAAAATTTCATGGCATTTTGTGAAAAGAAAATGATTTTGAAGAAGAATGGATATTATCCTCTAGAATTCATTTCAAGAGTTTTATCAAAACCATTTTCCATCTAAGATGAAATTATTTAATATGTTCATATTTCAAGTATAATGTCTCTATTATTTACATGGTTTCATTTTTCTTATGATGAAATGATATCCATTAATTTAATATTGAATATGTTATGATGGGATGGTGTTTATGAAACCCATATTATTTATTGGGTTATGATAAATGATTTATGTTTACTTTTTGGCACATGAAATAATAATTTCATTGTGATATGGGTGGGACCTATATCTCCCTCCAATGAATTGGTTAAACATTTACATCTCATGAGAAATATATGGCTGGAACAGCAAGTGAATCTGGTTTAGTAATACAGGGCGGGAACGGCAAGTAAACCCGGTTTAGAAATGGACTTTTTCCACTATGATGGTCTTGGAAGTAATGCCTTGGCTACTATAGAAATCATAACATGTGCTTAATGGTTTCCACAATTACATGTTTTATTCCCATTATATTTTATCATGGTTAATGTTCCTTTATGATCTATGCCTTATTCACTGCGAAGATTTATGTCATTACTCATGATTTTGATGATTTATGTTCATGTTCTTACGTTCAAATGTTTAGGGATTGTTTTATGTTCTCCATGTTTACCCTTACTGAGCATTTGAGCTCACCCTTTTTATGTTTTCTTTTCCCCATGATATAAAGAAAGGTTTTAGGTAATAAATCCAAAGGGGAAGATCTTTATGGGAGATGTTGAAGATCTTCACCAAGATTAGAAGATTATGTTCCGAGTTTCAAAAGACACTAAACTAATACGCTCTTTAAGAATCTGTTTTTATCATGTATTAAGTATTCTAAAAAATTAATGTAATTTCTATGTACGTCAAGCTTTGAGTATCTACAATTATAGCCTAAATATTGATGTTTATTATGTGATTTGTATAGTGGAAATTATTTTATACATAAATATCCCTTATTTTTATATTAATATTATATAAATTCCTTAAACACATTCTCAAGGATCATAATAGTTTTTTTCATTGCAGAAAACCAACAGAGTCTTCTTATTTCTTGAATGAACTTCTATATATCCCATAAAGATCATCCCATCTAGTATTCCTCATAGGAAAACCATCATTATAATTCATCCATAACTTGGGGAAGGAAACATAAGAAATAGTGATATCATATTCTCTATAAGGGTAAACATTAGAGATATTAATCTACGATAATATTAAAAAAAAATAAGATAATCATAAAGGATTGTGATCAGGACCATTACTTAAGAAGTTTGTACACAAACTACCATTGATCATAATCACGTTTCATGACATAAAACATTATCATTTATAAAAAATGGACCTTAATATTGATAAATCATTATAAATAAACCATTAACCACAAAAAATAGATATGTGTTCAACCATAATAAATTTGGAACAACTATTACATATGTCAAGGTTTCAAACAAATACCATCAAGATATTGAATCAGTACTTATCACATGCTTCCCATTATGGAATAGGATGCACATATTTCCCATATTTGACAAAGAAAAACCTACATCAGATATTATATAAAGTACTTATACTTGTTTCCCGTTGTTATTTCATGACATATAATGATTTATCCATTTAATCGGAGGGGGATATTGGTTCCAACCATCTTTTAATGAAATTTATTCACATGCCTGAAAAAATATGATAAACAATTTATCATATCATCACATCATAACATATGTAATAAAAATGGGTTTCAAAAAAATTTAATTAAATTAAAATTCCATAAAATGAATTATAAAAATCCATCATAAAAATTTAATCAACATAAACATCAACCATAAATAAATATAATATGGATGTAATCTTTTAAATAGAACACTAATAAATCAAAAGTAACATCAAAATTTTTCATCTTACATTAGAAAATGAATTTAAAAGACAAATTGGAAAATTTATTGAGAAATATAACCTTTAAAATTTGAAAAAATAAAATTAAACATTAAACATTTTATCATTAGTTTTTAATAAAAAATTTCATGGAAATTTATAATAAATGCTTTAAAAAAATTTAAAAAAATTCTTGATGGAAATTTCCTCTTAATATTGATAACAGAACTTTAAAACTAAACCTATTTGGAACATTTTTTGAATACTTTTATTTGAAAATAAACATCTAATCATATAAATGAATCATTAAAATATTTATTTTGTTTCGATGGGAGAAAATATAAATAATGTTGTACAAGAAATAAAATATAAAATCCAAATTTTTAGTAAAAGGAAAATTGGAATTTTTTAGAAAAAAAGTTATGATTATAATAAATATTTTTATAAAATTTTCTAATACTTGGAAAAATTAATGTATTAAAAAATTTCTAGAATTTTTTTATAAAATATTTAGATATGTTTTATGAGAACATATCATTAGGATAAAAATTATTTTCAGATGAAGAGGGAAATAAATTCTATATTCTTTTCAACGACATTTAATTGAAATACATAGTTTATAAATAGAGGAAAATTAAATGAAAACATGTCTTCTCATTAAATAAATAGAAAAGATATACATTTATGGGTTTGATGAGATATAGATCCATATATTTTTTTATCAAAAGTATAAATATAAACAATTTTGATAAATGATGTGATTTTATAAAAAGTCCTTACCACTTTTGTAATATTTGTACCCTAAACCCCATGAAAGGGATATAATATTATAGAAATATAAATAAAAATAATTTTTATTTGAATAATTACAATAAAAATTCATGCTCAATATGTATAGGAAAAAAAATAAAAACATAGTGAATACGAAATGTTTCTCACAGAAAGTAAAACAAAGATGGAAATCCCTTACCTTAAGTAACTAATTCCTTCATACATTTTTAAAAATAATGTATATTAAATATAATAATACTATAAATCTATTATAGAACCATATTTAATAATATAATAGTATATATTATTTACATATGATTTTTTATTTCCCCATACATGTTAAGGTCAGGTATCGAGCAACAACTATTTTGTTATTCGTCTATGTTTAGATTTGTTACTATTAGTACTATTAATTTGATTGTCGAAACATCATATACATAATTTTAAACTTGATATAATTGTCATATATATTTGGTATATATTTTTTTAGAGGGATATATAAATGGTTTAGATA
This sequence comes from Viscum album, assembly GCA_963277665.1. NCBI lineage: Eukaryota > Viridiplantae > Streptophyta > Magnoliopsida > Santalales > Viscaceae > Viscum > Viscum album. The sequence goes on along the minus strand of CAUJRU010000136.1, from coordinate 311,562 downwards.
AAAAAATGAAATACACTATTAAGGTATATGGTAGGTCTTACATACACATGAATGTTTTATCCCGTTTTCTAATGGAAAGAATGAATGAAAGTTAAATAATATATAATAACTAAAGAATAATTACATTAATATATATCACATATTTTTATTAAAGTAATTCTTATTACCTAATATGTAAATAGTATATAAATTAAATTACTTCGTGGGGTGGTAGTCCACCATACCCACAAACTATGTTATCGTATTCCCACAGATTGAAATATAAGAAGTCAAATTTTATATAATTATTCAAAAATCATAATAATATAATAAATATCATATAAAAATCATAAATACACCATTATGCTTATCCATTATATTTGGATATGTCATGACCCGACCCAACGGGGCTCGAGCCGCGACTCCCCAAGCCCGCCTCCAATAGGCCAGGGGCTGGCGACCAGCGCCGAGTAGGCAATATCACAAATGGGAGGCATTAGCCTAAGGTACCTGTACACACGCACCCACAAACACCTCCATTCAACAGTGCAGAGATATAGAAACTGAAAAGTAAATGCATGCATACACTATCCCACAACCAGAGTACAGCAGAAGTACAAAGGGCAAAACAGGGCCCACCAAAATAAAACTACAAAGTGCGTCCAGCCTACTCTGACGAGGGGAACGCTGCCACAAACACCCGCTGGAAAGCTCCCTCGGCACAGCTCCGGTAAACACCCCGATCAACACGCTCACTAAGCTCTGCCTGCTCCGGGTCCTCCTGGAACTCCTTCGAAAGGCCTGTGGTCTGCACAAGACAGGAACATGTGCGGGCAAAGCCCGTGCAGGGGTGAGTATAAACATACTCAGTAGGCACCCCAAAAACCCAAAACCCAAGGGAGCAACTAAAAGGCAACAGTCCGCTCAACCCAGCCAGAGGGAACCCAGATGATAGAGAAACTCCATCTCGTGACCATCCTCGGCTAAACACATATAGTCAGCTCAGCTCAGCTCAGGTGTATGCCCATACATACACCTTGAACAATCCAGATATACTCAGCTCATGCCACAAGCCACAAGAGGTACCGACCTCATCACCAGCAACTGTCCCAACCGGGAGAGTACACCACACGAACACTGTCATAACAGATGACACTCATCCGAGAGATACACTCCATCGGGTCCCAAACAAACATCTCAAATGCTCACCTGAGAGACCACGCTCGTTGGATAACATCATTGAGAAAACATCGCTGAAACAACATAACCACCAAACTCCTCGGATAGGGGATCGCCGCTAGGGTCCGCTAGGGGATACCAAGACCCACTCCTGTATAAGTATCTCACAGATAGGGGATCACTCCCAGGGTCCTCTGAAAGATACCACGACCCGATCTGGCATATGTAGTTTTCACAGATAGGGGATCACACCCAGGATCCGCTGGGGGATACCACAACCCGATCTGGCGCTCGACAGAAGCTCCACAATCAGATAGAGGATCATTGTCCCTATAAAGATGGTCACGACGATACTGGAACCCTATCAGGTACAACTCACGATGTAGGGGATCGAACCGACGATGCCGCAACCCTACCGAAACCACGCGCTGAGTAGGGGATCGCATAACCAATGATACTGCAACCCTACCGACACCAAGCGCTGAGTAGGGGGTCGTATGATCAACGATACCGCAAACCTACTATAAAATTCATGCTGAGTAGGGGATCGTATACCCGACGATACCACAACCCTACTGGGCAAGACCCACCGCGTAGGGGATCATATTCCCGATGATGCCACAAACCCTACGGGGTTAACCTTCTAGATAGGGGATCGCCGCCCGTGAATAAGCGGTCACAGCGATACCAAGAACCCGATCCAGGGTAAAGATGCTAGAGGATCTGCTCCAGGCCCACCGGAGGGATACCACAACTCTAACAGTTAAAATATCCCATCGAGAGGATCACAAACCCATGCGAAGGTTGTGATGCCACACGAACCCTCGTAGGAACGAACCAAGGGAGCACCCTCAACCACTGCTGGTCCAAACGTCGCTAACCCGAGCGACCCGCCACAACGCCACACTGTGCACCTCCTAGGCCAAAACCGAGGCCACCATCGCGTTCCACGCAGAAAAAAACGCAGGATAGGCTGTTTACTCGCCCGAAACGGAGCACTGGTGAAAAATGAACTATTCAGCGTAGTTAGCTCGTGCGGGGCCCACACAACGATCCTGAAACCCATCGAGCGGATCACACTACAGCGATCCCCTCGTAAAAACAAGCGGAATCGACTACTCGCTCGTCTGAAACGAACACCCAGTGAAAAAGGTACTATTCACCGAAGCCAGCTCGGGTGGGGCCCACGCCTGGATTTCGAAACTCATCGAATGGATCGCACCATTGCGATCCTCTCAGAAAAACACACAGGATCGACTATTCAACCGCCAAAATCGGGCTCCTGGTGCAAAATCTGTGTTTCTCAGCAAACGCCAAAACCCGGCCTCGTGGGGCCCGCACCTCGTTCACAGTCCCAACACCCAGAAACCTTCTCAAAAGGTCTGTCGTACCATCAGGGTCTTAACGCCGCTGACGGCACGTCAATCGGACGCTCCGGGTAGAAGTTACAACGGCCCGAAGTCGTAAAATAATAAAATAATATTATTTTATACGATGTTTCTAAATCCCAGGCCAAGATCCCGAACCCTTAAACCCTCAAAGTGAGTTCAGAAGGTCATTCTTGACGCAAGGAGCGCGTCGCCGCAAACGGCTCGCAAATCGGAGTTATGATTTGCGAGTTACGGGGGTTTAAAGAACCCGCGGAAAATCTTGACCGGACCACCGCCAGCCTCGCCGGAAACCACCGTGCCACCGCCAGATTCCGCCGCGCCGCCGCCGCCACCACCGGAAACTGCCGTCGCGCCGCTGTGCCGTCGCCGGATTCCACCATGGCCGCCGCCCGCCGTCGCCGGAAAACCGGGTTTTCGCCGGAAATCTTCTGGGAGCCACCGGGAGCACCCCAGTGCTCCAAATTCAGATCTGAAACATGTTTTGGAAACCTTGGGACCCGAACTATACAACCCTTATGAAAATTTAAAGAAAATAACACAAAAATGGGATCCGGGATTGTAAAACTCAAACCGCCTACCTCGCGGGCGAAACGCCGACGTTCTGCCTCAGATCCGCGCTCCAGAGCTTCCGTTGCGCGCTCCTGGAACGTCTGCCGTCGAATTCCGAGCTCGTGGGCGCTTCGTTTTCTTGATTCGGTGGAGCGGCAGCAAAGAACGGCGAAGAACGATAAGGGGGGGGGGGCGCTGATATTTATATCAGCCGCCCGCCGGCGCCAAACCCGCCTCGGACCCGACGCCCGATGCGAACAAAAGTAAGGTCACCCCTAGGGTAAACGTGCCGTTCTAAACGCAACGGAGGACTTAGATTTTCCATCCGAGACTCCGTTCAGAAGTTATTCGAGCCGACGCTCGCACACTAACTTCGCTACTTATTTACGGAAACGCCCCTGGTGGCGTTTCTCACCGCATGCCCTCGCCCGCAATGCTTACACCTCGCCTAGGGTAAACGGCACGTTCCGGACGCAACTGTGCCCTCAGATTCCCGTTCTGAGCTACCGTTTAGGAGATATCACACCCCCGCCACGTGCATAGTATAAAAATACTTAATATTCTTATAAAATTAATTTCGGGCACACCGGGGCTCAGAATCGCATGCCGCCTTCGCGCCTAGCTCTGAAATTATTCGCAGAAATATTCCAAAGTCTGACAGGACCAAAAACCCGAGTCGCTGCATCCTCCCCCCTTAGAACTTTTCATCCCCGAAAAGCCCTAAGCACAAGGAAAGCGACTGGACTCTCAACTGGGTCTCACACACCAGCGAGCTCACCAACCAACACACATGCCCGAACGCATAAGTAAGAGAGACTCATCCACCACACCTCAATACTATCCGCTTTGGGCGGCACTGAATTTCCTGCATGGTTTTAATCGCGTCACAAAAACGCGTCTCAGTGGGGGAAGGATCCATCTACCTCACGCATTCGAAGCATGCAGAACAACTCCCACACAGGGTTTTACCAACGCCCTGAACAAAACTCGAGCAATCAATAAAAGGAAAGGACACCGCTAAACAGTGTCTATCAAACTACTGTAGTAAGTAGAAAAGACACAAGGCGTACCTCTATCCATCCGCGGTGCCTCTGGGTCGACTGCCTCCAGGGCATGCAGTTATCCTCGCCCTTGACCACCAGCTCCCTGAGCTTGGCGTGGACCACCTGGGGGTGGGGGTGGTGGCAACTGGTATTGCCTACCACCGCCTCCCGTTGCACCAGCTCCGCCGCCACGTTCGCCGCCCTGCAGACCTCCTTGCTCGAGACGCTGCCTCTGCCAAGGCGGTCCATCGACCGGCTCCCTCTCAGCAGCACGTCGGGTCGGACAATCTCTAGCAATATTTCCCTGACCATTGCAAGTGTAACACCGCCTCTCCTGCTGCTGACCAAAACTAGCTTGCGAGCCCTGTGAGCCCTGAGGCTCAGATCCTCCGTCCTGGGGTCGCCTCCTGAAACGTCGACCACGTCCTGACCCCCTGAGTTTGTCGTCGGCTACCAGATGCCGATCTGACTGAAAAAGTCTCAGCCCTCGAGTGCCCAACACTAACAGGGCGAATCTGCTCAGCCAGAAAACTCTCCACCACCAACGCTCGCTCCAGCACTCCAGCATAGGTGGGCCGGCACAAGGAAACCACACCTGCTCGGATGTCCCTGCGTAAGCCCTGCTCGAAGGTCCGAGCCCTAAAGAACGGGTCTCGAACCATATCCAGGTAGTAGCGCGACAGGTTTGTAAACCTCGCTGAGTACTCCGACACAGTCATGCTCTCCTGTAAAAGCTGCAGAAGCTCCTGGATCCGCACTGACCTCAGCTTCACCGGATAGAACTCCTCCCTGAAGAGTCCCTCAAACTCTGCCCACGTGAGCATCTCCTCGTCATGGGACTGTGTCACCAAACTCCACCATCGTCCGGCAGAACCATGCAGAAGGCCCGCCGCTAGGACCACCATCTGATCTGGAGGTGTCCTCACTAGGCGGAATACCCGGGTGACTGCCTCAAGCCATTCATCAGCTGCCAGGGGGTCTGGATCACCCCAGAACCTCAGAGGTCACTGCCTCTGGAACTTGTGCAGCGCACTCAGCCTTCACGCAACCTCGTCCTGCACTGCTGGCACAACCAGCTTCTCGACAGGTGGAGGCTCAACTGGCAGACCACCTGGAGGTGCAAACTCAGAACCTGCGCCCTGCTCCACAGCCTCTACACGGGGTGGGTCATCAGCACAATCCTGCTGCGGAACCCTCGTTGGCTATCGTCATGGAGGCATCCGGAAATACCTTCAAGACGCACCATAGTCAAAGAGTATATCTGCAGAGTTGAATCAAGAAGGACAAGGAAAACCCAAAAACCCAGTCCTATATGATACATGTACCATTATGTCCCCGCGACCAGTGTACGAATGTCCCGAGTCGAAAGGAAGGTTATCAGAGTCCTGGTGTATGGATACGTCGGCCGTTGCACCAGCACTAGAGTCCCTGGCCTGAAAGCCGAACTCGAAACATCCTAACACTGCCCATATGCAACCCGAACCAAGCTCACAGCTCGACCAGCTATGCTTTGAGATCCCAAAGGTGGAACCTCCTCTGACACCACTCTATCAGGACCTGACCCAACGGGGCTCGAGCCGCGACTCCCCAAGCCCACCTCCAATAGGCCAGGGGCTGGCGACCAGCGCCGAGTAGGCTATCTCACAAATGGGAGGCATTAGCCTAAGGTACCTATACACATGCACCCACAAACACCTCTATGCAACAGTGCAGAGATATAGAAACTGAAAAGTAAATGCATGCATACACTATCCCACAACCAGAGTACACCAGAAGTACAAAGGGAAAAACAGGGCCCACCAAAAGAAAACTACAAAGCGCGTCCAGCCTTCTCTGACGAGGGGAACGCTGCCAAAAACACCCGTCGGAAAGCTCCCTCGGCACAGCTCCGGTAAACACCCCGGTCAACATGCTCACTAAGCTCTGCCTGCTCCGGGTCCTCCTGGAACTCCGTCGAAAGGCTTGTGGTCTGCACAAGACACAAACATGTGTGGGAAAAGCCCGTGCAGGGGTGAGTATAAACATACTCAGTAGGAACCCCAAAAACCCAAAACCCAAGGGAGAAACTGAAAGGCAACAGTCCGCTCAACCCAGCCAGAGGGAACCCGGACGAGAGAGAAACTCCATCTTGTGACCATCCTCGGCTAAACACATATAATCAGCTCAGCTCAGCTCAGGTGTATGCCCATACATACACCTTTAACAATCCAGATATACTCAGCTCACGCTACAAGCCACAAGAGGTACCGACCTCATCACCAGCAACTTTCCCAACCGGGAGAGTACACCACACGAACACTGTCATACCAGATGACACTCATCCGAGAGATACACTCCCTTGGGTACCAAACAAACATCTCAAATGCTCACCTGAGAGACCACGCTCGTCGGATAACATCATTGAGAAAACATCGCTGAAACAACATAACCACCAAACTCCTCGGATAGGGGATCGCCGCTAGGGTCCGCTAGGGGATACCAAGACCCACTCCGGTATACGTATCTCACAGATAGGGGATCACTCCCAGGGTCCGCTGGGGGATACCCCAACCCGATCTGGCATACGTAGTTTTCACAGATAGGGGATCACACCCAGGATCCGCTGGGGGATAACACAACTCGATCTGGCGCTCGACAGAAGCTCCAAACTCAGATAGATGATCATCGTCCCTATAAAGATGGTCACGACGATACTGGAACCCTATCAGGTACAACTCGCGATGTAGGGGTTCGAACCGACGATGCCGCAACCCTACCGAAACCACGCGCTTAGTAGGGGATCGCATAACCAACGATACCGCAACCCTACCGACACCAAGCGCTGAGTAGGGGATCGTATAACCAACGATACTGCAAACCTACAATAAACTTCATGCTGAGTAGGGGATCGTATACCCGACGATGCCACAACCCTACTGGGCAAGACCCACCGCGTAGGGGATTATATTCCCGATGATGCCACAAACCCTATGGGGTTAACCTGCTAGATAGGGGATCGCCGCCCATGAATAAGCGGTCACCGCGATACCAAGAACCCGATCCAGGGTAAAGATGCTAGAGGATCCGCTCCAGGCCCACCGGAGGGATGCCATAACTCTAACAGTTAAAACATCCCATCGAGAGGATCACAAACACATACAAAGGTTGTGATGCCACACAAACCCTCGTAGGAGCGAACCAAGGGAGCACCCTCAACCACTGATGGTCCAAACATCGCTAACTTGAGCGACCCGCCACAACGCCACACTGCGCACCTCTTAGGCCAAAACTGAGTCCACCATCGCGTTCCACGTTGAAAAACATGCAGGATAGGCTGTTTACTCGCCCGAAACGGAGCACCGGTGAAAAATTCACTATTCACCATAGCTAGCTCGTGCGGGGCCCACCCAACGATCCCGAAACCCACTGAACGGATCACACCACAGCGATCCCCTCGGAAAAACAAGCGGAATCGACTACTCGCTCGTCTGAAACAAACACCCGGTGAAAAAGGTACTATTCACCGAAGCCAGCTCGGGTGGGGCCCACGCCTGGATTTCTAAACTCATCGAATGGATCGCACCATTGCGATCTTCTCGAAAAAACACACAGGATCGACTATTCAACCGCCAAAATCGGACTCCTGGTGCAAAAACTATGTTTCTCAGCAAACGCCAAAACCCGGCCTCGTGGGGCCTGCACCTCGTTCACAGTCCCAACACCCGGAAACCATCTCAAAACGTCCTTCGTACCATCAGGGTCTCAACGCCGCTGACGGCACGTCAATCGGACGCTCCAGGTAGAAGTTACAACGGCCCGAAGTCGTAAAATAATAAAATAATATTATTTTATACGACGTTTCTAAATCTCGGGCCACGATCCCGAACCCTTAAGCCCTCAAAGTTAGTTCAAAAGGTCATTCTCGACGCAAGGAGCGCTTCGCCGCAAACGGCTCGCAAATCGGAGTTACGGTTTGCGAGTTACGGGGGTTTAAAGAACCCCCGGAAAATCCTGACCGGACCACCGCCAGCCTCGCCAGAAACCACCGTGCCGCCGCCGGATTCCGCCGCGCCGCCGCCGCCGCCACCGGAAACCGCCACCGCGCCACCATGCCGTCGCCAGATTCCGCCATGGCCGCCGCCCGCCGTTGCCGGAAAACCGGGTTTTCGCCGGATTCCGCCATGGCCGCCGCCCGCCGTCGCCGGAAAACCGGGTTTTCGCCGGAAAACTTCCGGGAGCCACCGGGAGCACACCGGTGCTCCAAATTCAGATCCAAAACATGTTTTGGAAACCTCGGGACCCGAACTATACAACCCTTATGAAAATTTGAAGGAAAATAACACAAAATTGGGATCCGGGATTGTAAAACTCAAACCGCCTACCTCGCGGGCGAAACGCCGACGTTCTGCCTCAGATCCGTGCTCCAGAGCTTCCGTTGCGCGCTTCTGGAACGTCTGCCGTCGAATTCCGAGCTAGTGGGCGCTTCGTTTTCTCGATTCGGTGGAGCGGCGGCGAAGAACGATAAGGGGGGGGGGCGCTGATATTTATATCAGCCGCCCGCCGGCGCCAAACCCGCCTCGGACCCGACGCCCGATGCGAACAAAAGTAAGGTCACCCCTAGGGTAAACGTGTCGTTCTAAACGCAACGGAGGACTAAGATTTTCCATCCGAGACTCCGTTCAGAAGTTATTCGAGCCGACGCTCGCACACTAACTTCGCTACTTATTTACGGAAACGCCCCTTGTGGCGTTTCTCACCGCAGGCCCGCGCCCGTAATGTTTACACCTCGCCTAGGGTAAATGGCACGTTCCGGACGCAACTGTGCCCTCAGATTCCCGTTCTAAGCTACCATTTAGGAGATATCACACCCCTGCCACGTGCATAGTATAAAAATACTTAATATTCTTATAAAATTAATTCCGGGCACACCGGGCCTCGGAATCGCACGCCGCCTTCGCGCCTAGCTCTGGAATTATTCGCAGAAATATTCCAAAGTCTGACAGGACCAAAAACCCGAGTCGCTACAGGATATTTAAAATGAATAACATTATTTCCCAAGGTAGTAGTCTTCTGTACACACAATTGATGATTTCATAAACAATTTGTTGGAATTGGACTCGGATTTAGGTTATTACATTAAAAGAATAAAATTTGATTATATATAATATAATTAGGTTATTTTATAATAATTTTCAAATAATAATGTAAGGAGTTGGTGTATGAAATAAAATAAAACATTCAGTTAGGATTGTCACCACTTCTTCGGAAAACTTCTTTTAATTTGAACCAAAAGGCATATTTGGTTCAATTAATGATTAAAATAAGACTTCTAAGATGACAAAAGATATGTAAGGAAGTTATTTTTCTATAAATTTTCTAAAAAATTGGTTTTCTAAGTGTTTATAGGAAAGAATATGGGTGACCATTTATAAGCATGGTGAGTGGAACACTTGTAATTTTTTAAAATAAAATGGTTTACCAACGTTTTTTCAATTAAAAATGAATAAATAATGGGTAATTATAGAACATATATTTTATAAGGTATAAATATTTTAATAAAATTGGTTTGTTGATATTTTATGTGTCATTTTTAACCCTTATAATTTTGGTTCAACCCCCCATTAAAAAAATTTCAATATTAACCATGGTAAATAATTTTTAATTTTTTACAGTTTATTATCATAAAAAATTATGATAACCCTAATAGATATTTAATATTATTATGATTGAATGTATGAAATTTATTTTTCTATATTCCATTCATATAAGTGGAAATTTTTAATCTAAAATTAATCTGGTACTCTTTCAGAAAAAGTGGTTTTCCAAAGAGAAAATGATAAAATACATAAAAAGTTATTATATTGAAATTAAATATGAAATTTATTACAATGACCTAAATTGGATTAAATAATATATGATTGGTATAATTTCAAATTTAATATAATCTTAAAATATATTTTTTTAAAATTCTTTAATAGATATTACAATAGTTAATAAAAACTACTAAGTTTTACTATTCATCAAAAAACTTATCTTAGTAAAAAAATTCATAAAGTTAACCCTAGAATAAATTTTATATGATTATTTTAAAAAATAATTTTATTTTATCAAAAACAATTATAAAATTAGAAAAACATTATTATAAAAAATGTGAAAAGGTGAAAATTATGATTTTTTAAACTGATTTTTAGAGTAAAAATGGATTTATTATTTTCCAGGGATTAAAAACACATAGGATAAATGTTAAAAAATTTATTGAATATACAATAAATAAATATTTTTCATAAATCACAATAAAAGTGAGTCATTTATTTTATTGTGATAAAACAAGTTCTGGCACATAATAATAGTTTTTAGAAAAAGTATACATTTTCTTAATATGAGATTTATTTTCATTTCTATTTAATTAGAAACCAATGAATTAATTTTACATAGTTTTGTAAAAAAAATTACTTTCATAATGTAGATAATCCTATTCATAACCACAATTCAAATGATTTTGTGATAAATATCATATTAAATTTTAAATTTTCAATAGTCTATCAAGATTATTTTATACATTGTGTTTCTTGTTACACATGCCAAACATCGTGTTGCACATAAAAAAGATAATGTCTGATTAAAAAGTCTGTAAATATAATATCATTTTTGACTATAATGCAATATATACTTTTAGTTTCATGTAAGGAAAGCTAAACTGGTTGTTCTGTGTAATGAAAAATATAAAAAAGTATAAATTTCATCAAAAAAATATTTCACAAAATCATTGGGAGTTAAAATTTAGATTTAATATTCTTACATCAGAATAATTATAATATAATATAGTATTTATTTTTGTGATATAAAATAATTATAGATTACATATAAATATATGTAATGGATATGAAAATAATATATAATTTGAAAAAAAATCTTTCTCACAGTAAAGATGACTCAAATAGTCAAATTAATGATGGTCATTTGTTAATAATATAATAAAAGGATAAAAAGATTTCAATAAATAATATTAATGATATCATAAATATCATACTTATCCATTAAAACAATTTTAATAATAGAACCTGTAAGGTCATGGTGAACAAAAAATAGGAATCATTCATTCTATGGATGTGGTAGTCCACACGTTTGTATAACTTATGATTTCATTTTACAATGATCATGTGAAAAAATAAAATGTTTTATTATTTAATATTATAAAATAGTATCAAAATAAAAGTCATATTTATAAAATTAAATAGTATAACCAATCATTTAATATGGTTAGGGAAACTAAGACATTATACTTTTTGGATGTGGTAGTCCACACACTCAAAAAAATGTCACCATCTATTTTATTAATTGGAAATATGAAAGGTGTCTTATTCATGTTCATTTTGTTATAAAAAATATATGTAATATAATGATTTTTATGTCATAATTTTAAGATTATAAAATGGAATTTGAGGTTTAGTAAGTGCATATAGTCAAATTGAAATGTGAAATGGAGTTTAGGAACCTAAACCTCTCATATTGGATTTCCTCATTATAAAATTAGGCTAATTAATTTCGAATGGAAGTTTAGGAATACTAAAAACATATTTGGTATGTCTAGGAATGTTAAATAATTTTTTGGAATAGTTTAGGCTGAACATTTGGGGTTTTGTTGTGAGGGAAATGAGGACACCTGATACCCTTTCATCTTATCATTTATCCTTGTAAATAGTTTTTTCTTTATGTAATTTAATATTCATGAAAAGCATAAATTATAAAATATTAGATATTTTGGATCAAATCATTCTATATTTTAAATAAATTTTCCCTTTTTTAAAAAGTAAATGTGTAAGAATTTAGTATTAAGTAATTAAATTTACAATATCATAAATAAATTTCATGAAAAATACCACTTCAGTTCTAAAATTAGAATCAATGGTTTTAAAAAATATATATATAATATCATGAAATTTATAATGAAATTTTAAAAATAAATTAGTTTTTATGAAATTTGTTTCAAAACATTCTATGACATACTTTTATTCTCATAATTCTATATAATTTATATTATAATTAACAACAGTATTATTTAATATTAACCTATAAATGAATATATATATATATATATATATGAAAAATTCCAAATATATATCTCAGGTTAATATTTATATGATAATTTTGATTTTTTTTAAATTTTTAGAAATTCATATGTTATATTTTTTAAATTTTAATGTCAATTAGGTACATAAAATTAAATTAAATGGTGTTTCTATGAGAAAATGACTTTTCTATAACAACTGAAACTTTTTATATAAATTAATAATTAATCGAATGATCATATTATTCATAAAAAATGTGTCTTTTTATTTTACAATTATAAAAATTATTATTGATTAAAATAGTTTTTAAATTCTATGAAATACCTAATTTATGTATAAAATCAATTATGGAAATCTAACATTTCAAAAAGTAATAAAATTCATTATATATCTATATTTGTTATTATTTTAAAATAATATTATATAATCAATATTTTTGAAATCTAGAAGCAATACAGGCTCTCCTTTATCTTATTATAAAATAGAATGACATTGTCTTTCTAGGAATAGGGACAATATTACATGGTGAGGAAGGTCAAAATCCTTGAGTGTCAATAGAAACATGGCCCATAGGCCATCCCTCTAGAAGGCCATCCCATCCAAAACTATGTTGGGCCTTATCATGTGCCAATATTAATCATAGATACATCCCAATCGTCTCCACCGAGAGTGCCTTTAGTGTATCCTATCTGCCTAAATCATTCTTATCGGGATCCACTAGAATGACACTTGGTCGATGCCACTCTGAAACTGTAACATCCCAGATATGGATTCCACCCAAAGGTGCCCCAAACTCTATTGGTCACATGACCTCAAGCACATTTCCAAAAATTCTAAAGGCTGCATACTAGCTGCAAGGACCACAGTACGATAATGGGAAAACTATGGCCTCATTGGAATAGTGTATACAATTGAAAGAAAATAATAAACAGTATAAGAAGTAGCAAAACTATACAAAAAAAAGTAAATATTGGAAGACTAATAGTAATATTAAAACTATAGAATATATAAATGATGCATGTCATATGTGTCTAAAGAATCATCCAAACAAGACACAATGCTTGATATACAATATTGAAACCAAAGTACAAAAAAGTCATAAACTCCAACAGCATCGAAAGCCTCAGTATGGTCCCATGTTGTCCATATCCAATAGCAATAAAGTGCCTGATGAAGAAGGGTTCTTTCCATTATCTACACCTATAACCATATAATCTGTTTGGGTCCAAATGCATGACCCAAATAGGGTGTGAGATGAATCCCAGTAGCCAACCACAAAAAGATAATTTTCTGACTATTAGTGAATATATATATCAAGTAATATGAAAAAACGAAGCAATAAAATAGATAGTAATCAAAAGTAAAAAAGCCTACAGTTTTCAATTACATTCATTTAAGATCTATTATTCATATGTTGAATCATGTGAACCTTGTGGTCTAGCCTAAGTTATGTATCCCTTATGTAATAGTAGAAAGAGATGTCTCAGAAGACTGTCAAAACAATCATGTAAGATTTAGTCCAAGCTTCTGCTTTGTCAGGGGAGAATAATCACCAAAATTCAGTTATTCAATAATGACCCCTTTAGGAAGGATCTCACAGTCTAATCCCCTAGGGCCTAACATAACCACAATTCATTTAATAACGCCCCTCTAGGTAGCTCTCATGGTCTTACCCCTTTGGTCTAACATATCACTAAACCATTACAAACGACCACCTGGATAGCTCACATAGTCATTACCCCTTGGTCAACATAGAATCAATTCATTTAATAATGACCCTCTAAGTAGCTCTCACGGTCTAACCCATCAGGTCTATGAACACCTATCAGCTCTCATAGTCTATACCTCTGGGTCAACATAACAACAATTTATACATAGATGACCATACCTTAGGATCCTCCCACAATCAAATTCCCCTTGATTAAATATCCACAATGTGTATCACATGCATCTCATTTAATCAGTAACTCCATCATAATAGCATGAGGTATGGATAATAAAGAATTCCTAACTGACATTATAGACCTAACTACCATAATAAATCAAACAGTTGAAACACACCCATGGTGTCCCGCAATTAAGGTATATAACATTATGCATAAGAAATTACCAATTATCAATCTACGAAACCATAACAGTTAATAAACAGGGCCTAATTTCAAACATTCAAAACCTCAAATGTGGTTATAAAACAATTTTAGCATATATAATCCAAATACAATCAATGAAAGGAACCAACCACCTTCCTTGACGTTGTATGATGGATATACTTGAACATCGGTCCTTGAATTGGCCTAGAACAACGTAGATCTAAAAAAGTGAAAAAAATGATCATGCCATGATAACTCACGATATATGAAGAACCATTATGAAATGATGTAGGATATTGAGAACTCACCGAAAGGATTCTAACTCACCCAATGGTGTCTCAATCAGAGCTCGGATGGAGAATAGGTAGGGGTTCAAAGTTTTTGATTATTTTGTCAATCTCTTATATGAAATGAGGGGAGAAGAAATATGTTCTGGACATTAGATGCGACCTCACTCTAATTCATCAAATAAAACAAAAAGTACAAGACATGTTCATTAAATGTACATGCCATGTATTATCCTCAACCGTCCCCAACATTAGGTGGTCTTCCATGTCACCACATGACCATGTACTCAGTCGTTACATATACAATACGTAGTTGTAAGTGGTACTGAAGTACACGGCGTGTACTCATGAGTACACGACTTGAACTTAGATAATCCACATTTATTCCCTTTTCCCAAAAAAATAAAAATAAAGAACCATACCTAAAAAATAATATTTGGGATCTTTCCAGGTGCCTCCCAATGGTTCCCCAAACCCAGTCTATCACATAACCTGAAGCACATTTCCCCAAACTACAGAGGTTTCTGATTAGATGTGAGGGATTTGGTGTGATAATGGGGAAATTATTCTCTTATTAGAAGAGTATAGATAGTAGAAAGAAAATAATAGATTGTAGAGAAAGCAGTTTTACCACACAATAATAGTAAATAGCAGAAGAATAATATAAATATAATAACTGATGAAAATATAAATGATGCATGTAACATGTGTCCAGGAAAGCAGCCAAACAATTCACAATGCTATAAATACAATACTAATACCAAATTATAAAAAATTAGTAAACTACAATAGCATTGAAAGCCTCATCCTGGTCCCATGTTGTCCAAATCCAACATAAATCATTTACATTAGGAAGAAGTTTTCTTACCCTTATCTATACCTGTAACCGAATAATCTATTTGGGTCCAAAATCATGACCCAAACAGAGTGTGAGACGAATCCCTATAGACAACCACCAAAAGATCTTTCAGTACTTATCAGTGAAAATATATATCATGTAATGTGCATAAGTGAAGTACTAAACTAGGAATTTCTCAAAAGTAAACAATACTAAAATTTTCAATTACATTCATTTAAGATCCATTATTCATCTGTTGAATCATGTGATCCTTGGGATCTATCCTAATCTCGGTATCCCCTGTGTAATAGTAGAAACAGATGTCTCAGAAGACCATATAAACAATCTTATAAGTTCGAGTCCAAGCTTATCCTTTGGCTTGGAAAAATCATCACCAAATTCAATTATTCAATAATGAACCCTTTAGGAAAGTTTTCACAGTCTAATAACTCTTGGTCTAACATAACCACATTTTATTTAATAACAAACCTCTAGGTAGATCTCACAATTTTACCCCTTTGGTCTAACATATCACTAAACCATTACAAATAACAACCTGGGATGCTCACACAGTCAATACCCCTTAGTCAACATAGCATCAATTAATTTAATAATGAACCTATGGGTAGCTCTCATGGTTTAACCCCTTTGTTCTATGACCACCTGTCAACTCTCACAGTGTATACCTCTTGGTCAACATAGACACAATTCATAAGTAAATGACCATACCATGTGAAGCTCTCACAATCATATTCCCCTTGGTCAAACATCCACAATGCATATTGCATGCATCTCATTGAATCAGTAACTCCATCAAAACAACACTAGGCATGGAAAATAAGGAAATCCTAATAGGAATTCTAGACCAAATGGCCATAGTCAATCAAACGAGGGAAACACACCCATGTTGTCCCATAATCAAGGTATATAACCTTGTGCATATGAAATTATCCATTTTCAATATACCAAACCCTAAAAGGTAGTAAACATGACCTAATTCAAAACATGAAAACCCCCAAATGTGGGTATACAACACTTTTAGAATATATAATCCAAATAAAATCAATAAAAGGAACAAACCACCTACCTTGATGTCATATGATTGATATACTTGAACGTCAGCCCTTGAATCATCCTAGAACGACGTAGATCTGCAAAAATTATAAAAATTAACATCCTGTGATAACTCATGAGAGAAAATGAATCAGGAGGAAAGGCTTTAGGGGAATTGAGAACTCACTGATGGGATTCCAACACACCCGATGGGGTCTCGATCGAAGCTCGAATGGAGAATTGGGAGGGGTTTAAAGTTCATGGTTGTTCTGTCACTCTCCTGTATGAACTTAAGGGAGAAGAAATATATTATAGACATTAGACATAACCCCACTCTGATTCATCAAATTAAAAAAAAGTACACAATGTGTTCATTAAATGTAAATGTCATGTATTAGCGTCAACGAACACCCACTTTAGGACATCTTCCTGGTCACCACATGACCATGTACTCGGCCATTACGCAACTAGTATGTGTCTATATGTGGTACCTAGGTACACATCGTGTACTAATAAGTACATGGCGTGTTCTTAGAAAATTCCCATTACTTTCTTTTTCTTAAAAAACTCAAAATAAAGATCTATACCTGAAAAGAAGATCTAGGTTCTTTCCAGGTACCGCCCAAAGGTTCCCTGAACCCAGTTTGTCACATGACCTCAAGCGCATTTCTCCAAATGTAAGAGGCTACCAACTTGCTGTGAGAGATAAGGTGTGATAATAGTGAAATTGTGCCCTTATTGGAAGAGTGTACACAGCATAAAGAAAATAATAAATAGTAGCAGAATCAGTAATACCATACAAAAAAATTAAATAGAGGAAGGCTAATATTAATATAACAACTGGAACATATATAAATGATAGATGTCACATGTGTCTAAGAAATCAACCAAACAATTCACAATGTTGGAAATACAATACTGAATCAAAATTATAGAAAATTAGTAAACTACAACGGCATCACAAGCCACGGCCTGGTCCCATCTTGTCCAACTCCAACAGAAATCTAGTACCTGATGAAGAAGGGTGTTTTCCATCATCTATACCTACAACCATATAATCTGTTTGGGTCAAAAAGCATCACCCAAATAGGGTGTGAGATGAATTCTAGTAGGAAACCACCAAAATATCTATGCCAAACTATTAGTGAATATATATAGTAGGTAATATGAAGAAATGAAGAAATGATATAGGAATTACTCAAAAGTAAACAGTTCAACAATTTTCAATTACATTCATTTAACATCCATTATTCATCTATTGAATCTTGTAAAACTTTTGATCTAGCCTAAGATCTGTATCTCCTATGTAATAGTAGCAACTGATGTCTCAAAAGACCATCTAAACAATCAAGTAAGACAGACTCCAAGCTTGTGCTTTGTCTTGGTAGGATCCTCACCAACATTAAATTATTCAATAATAACCCCTTTTGGAAAGTTATCAGATTCTAATATCTCAAGCCTAACATAACCACAATTCATTTAATAATGACCCTATGAGTAGCTATCAAGTTATATAACCTTATGTAAAATCAATTACCCATTATCAATCTACCAAACCATGAAAGGAAATACACAGGGTCTAAATTCAAAACATGAAAAACCCCAAACATGGGTATATGTCACTTTTAAATTATATAATCTAAAGACAATCAACAAAAGTAATAAACCACCTTACATGATGTCGTACAATCGATATACATGAATGTCAACCCTTGAATCATCCTAAAAAATTGTATATCTAAAAAAGGGTAAAAATGATCATCCCACAATAACTCACGAGAGGAGAAGAATTAGGATATAATTCCCTAGGATAATTGGAACTCACCGGTGGGATTCCAATGCACCCGACGGTGTCTCGATCAATGCTCGGATGGATAATTGGGAGGGGTTCGAAGTTTGCGGCCATTACATCTCTCTCCTATACATGTCTTGTATTAGCCTCAATAGGCTCCCAATTTAGGAGGTCTACCAGGTCACCACACGCCCATGTAATTGGCCATTACAAGGCTAGTATGTGGATGTATGTGGTACCCTGGTAGACGACGTGTACTCATAAGTACAGGTCGTGTACATAAAAAATTTCTATTTCTTTTTTTCCTAAAAACAACCCAAAATAAAGATCCATAACTGAAAAGAAGATCCATGTTCTTAAAAATGGTCCCCTTTTCAAGAAATCCATCCTTTAATTTCCCTTCCAAGGGTGGTGAAGAAGAACAATCAGACAACTCTGGCCAATTTGATCGTACGTCGGCCTCCCTCTCCCAAGCCTCATCTTGTACTCACCTTTTCTACCATTTCACTCATCCCAGAAAAATAGTCTGACCATGGATAACGCTCTTTCTGCGATCCAAAAGCCATATTGGGTGCTTCTCAAAGGATGAATCTACCACCAACTCAACCTCTTTAGGTTGAAAAACATTAGATGTGTCTGAAAAGTAATATAGTATATGAGAAACATGAAATATGTTGTACACAACCTGATACCTCTGACATAACTGCCACTGATAGGCAACTGTCCCGACTCTCATCAAAACCTCAAATGACCTGACGTAGCTTGGTGAAATTTTTCCCTATCTCTTAATCCTTAAACATCCCAACCTTGGTGTGACACATAAGAAAAAATGATCTCTGACCTCGAATTCTAGAGTTCATCTCCATCAATCAGTATAATATGTCTACTGATATTGTGTCGTATCCATACTCTTTTGAATCGACTCCACCTGCACAGTGGTCGCCTGGACAGGGCGATGCCTCAGCAAAGTTTCCTCTCCTACCTCCAGCCAATATAAGGGTGATCAGCATGGCATACCATATAAAGACTCATCAAGTTCCGTCTAAAGTGTTTCCTTAAAATTTTTATTTTAGGAAAACTATACTAGGGTAATCTATCTCTCCCAAGAGCCCCTGAACTGTAGGATGCATGCTCATAGCATGTCTTCCAAAGCATGAATTGTGCTCTCAGAATGTCTATATTTCTAGGGATGATATTCTATACTCAGAAGTACATGTTTTCCTATTTTCCTTTGTAGTCCCTGCCAAACACAAGGATGTGATGCAACCAATTTTTTTATACATTTTCATACATATTATTGAAAATAAAAACAATTTTTCACCAAATACCTACTTCTTAGAAGACAAATACTTTGATTTTGGTGACCTTGTCTATTTTCAGGAGCTTTCTGGCCAAAATACACAAATTGAGGGAAGTCTGTGAAATTTTTGAAACTACACAGCGTGTACTCTGTATACACGTCGTGTACATCCAGATAGGGACACGAATCGAAGGAGGGAGTACACGCCCATGTCACCCGGAAGAAGATACACGCCGTGTAGGGTGGAATTACATGTCGTGTACTGCATTATATAAGCAGTTGTCTCCGAGAAGAGTCTATACACCCATGTGGCTGTTGAAGGAGACACGGCGTATTCTATTTCTAAACGTTGTGTCCTCTATTCTAGAAGGGTTCGGTGGCCACATTTTGGCATTACAGGCCAGGTATGGCGGCGCTACACACCGTGTACACTCACCTAACAAGCAGCGCCATGTTCAAAGTCAAAGACGTCATGTTAGACCGCCTACTAGCAGCGAAAATGAATCCCGAAGTGCGTTGACGGAAGTACACGGCGTGTACTTTCTATACATGCCATGTACTTTATTCTTATATAAATAGAGGCCTTGCCCTTCGGATTTTGGGAGTTCCAAACCATTGGAGGAGGGAGGATTTCTGCTGCTACCATTCCCAAACCACTATGGTGACGTTGTTCCACTATTCCACCTACCGACACTGCTCCTAGAAGCATACACAACGAATTCATCAGGTATCGAGTGTGTTGTTCCTATCATTCTTTCCATTTTTAACTAAACCCCTTTTGTTGGGGTTGTGGGTGATGAAGGATTGTATTACGTTGTATTGATTTAGATAGTTGTGTTTTTTCTTCTTAATAATTCTTACTTCTCTTAAATCATTGCTAATTATTACTGAGAATTTGGAGCCGTACCAAGGGAAGACTTCTCAGCGAAATAAAAGTAGAGTAACGCTGAAGGTTTTCATGACCACTGAAAAGGTCTCCCCAATTCATAAATGGACTGAAACAAATTAAGAATTGAGAAACACTGACTACCGGATCAAGGAGTCAATTTCTTTAATTCCAAACAAGAGGAACCAGACTAAGGAATCTTGTGATAAAAGGAAATCCATAATGATGAATTATCATGAACAACACAACCATTTATGCAATCTGTATAAAAACTCCATAATCACCACAGCCCCAATACACTTTTTTCTGTTAAAACACCTTTAAATCACTTTTTGTTTCCTTTAAATTGTTAATCATTTTTTTAAAGTAAACAAAACAGTTTTTCTCAATCCAAACCAAGAAAATCCACTCTAAATTCTGTAAGTTTCACTAAATTAATTATAAACTCAACTGAACCAACGCACTGCCAAATTTCCCTGTGGATCGACCCCTCACTTTCACTATACTAAGTTTAGGAGTGTTTAATATCAATTTTGGGCATCGATAAAATACATTCGGTGAAACGACCGACCAAATTTTGGCACCGTTTTCGGGGATACGTTCGGTTTAAGTGCTAAAATTTAGTTGCGTTTGTAATTAATTAGGTGAAAATAAAAATTAAAAATTCCAAAAAATTTCTTTTCTATTAATATTTTGTTTCTCTTTTATTTTTCCCTTATCACACCTGGTATTTGTGTTGTGATTGTGTAGAAGCTTAAATTGCATGAATAGAAGCCCTACACGGTCCAGGAACGCTGAGTCATCGGAACTAGTTCCGCTTGATCCGGAGATCGAACAGAACCTGCTTCGTCGTCGGTGTGCACTAAAAGAAACTCACAACCAATAGCCATGAACCATGGCGAACATGGAGGAGGAAGCACCAGCCATGGATGTTGTGGCTGAGCATCCGTACCAGGAACAACAGCCTCCCGCTGCTAGTATACCAGAGAAGGCACCTGGAGGCTTTATGGAATTCATCCCAATGGATTACCAACGGCCGCCACAGCAACCTCCTCTGGTGTATGGACAACTACAACAGCCGTAGCAGATCTTCCAACGGCCCTATTTCTCCCATCAGGAGTAGCAATACATGCAAGCTCTGCCTCCTCAGCAGCCACCTCCACGTTGTACCCTTATGTATTACGGTCTTCCTTCGATCCACGGAGCAGTTATAGGCATCTTCCATCCTCTGATACAGGCCCAACACTTCGAGATCAATCCTGCAATCATGTAGCTAATCCAGATCACTGTCTAATTCAGAGGTCTGTCTAGCGAGGACCCGAATGCCAATCTCTCTAACATTTTGGAGATCTACGACACATTTCGGTACAATTGCGTGTACGAGGACGCCATCCGTCTTTTCCTATTTCCCTTTTCTCTACAGGACAAGGTGAAAGATTGGATCAAAGGGTTGCCACAAAGATCCATCCTCACTTGGGAGGAGCTAGCCCAGGCATTCCTGTCCAAATATTTCCCACCCTCGAAGACGGTGATGCTAAGGAACGAGATCCACAACTTCCAGTAGCACGACTCCGAGTCATTATACGAGTCCTGGTAACATTTCAAGGAGATGCTACGAAAATTCCCACACCATAGACTCCCACTCTGGATGCAAGTCTAGACCTTCTACGGAGGACTCACAACAAATACCAAGTCCATGGTAGATGCTGCTACTAGAGGTATGGTGATGAGAAAGTCTCCCGAAGAACATTTTGAACTACTGGAAGATATGTCTGCCAAGAGCTTCCAGTGGCACTCCGAGCGGGGGACTCAAAAAAGAGGTATGCATTATATAGATGCTACTACCATGCTTGCTACCCAATTGGATGCAGTTTCCAAGAAATTCGATGCATTGAATCTCAAAGGAGCATCTCAAGTTTATGCGGCGAACCATCCAGCATACGGTGATTGTGGTAACAACCACAATTTGGGAGAATGCCCGGGACTTCCATCCAACCCTTCGACAAGCGAGGTGAGATTTGTTGCTCAAAATCGAGGGTCGAATCAATATCAACTGTACCAAAACCCGGTGTGGCGATATAATCAGAACCAAGGCTGGGGCCAACAGCAGTAAAACCCTCCGCCCCAGCAACCGCCTGGCTATAATCAGCCTCAGTACCAGAATCAGTTTCCGAGATAGCAGTTCTAGCAGAGTTCCTATCAGCAGCAATGGTACTAGAACCCTCACCTGCAGCAGCAAAAGAAACAACCACCTCCACCACCTGCCCAGCCATCTCAGCAAGATAACACATCAAGGTTAGAGGACCTGATGAATAAATTCATATCAACTGCTAAGACAAAATTTCAGAACCAGGAGGTTTCCATTCGAAGCCTCGAGAATCAAATTGGCCAGATAGAAAACCAGATATCAGGAAGGCAGCCTAGTACACTACCAGGAAACACCAAGAAGAACCCAAGGGAGGAGGCCAATTCTATCACCTTGCGGAGCAGAAAAGCGTTGCCACAAAAGGAACCAGCACAAAAGTCTACTGAACCTCCTCTCCCTGTTGAAAATGAAGGTCCAGTTTTAGAACCATCTTCATCTGAACCACCATAACCATGGTCTTTGTAGAATAAAGGGAAGGAGTTCATCAAACCATTCATGCCTGTATTACCTTTTCTAGAGAGGATGAAGAAAAGGAAGCAAGATCACTACTTTGGGAAATTCATGGAGGTATTCAGAAGGCTACATATCAACATCCCATTTGCAGAGGCCCTGAATCAAATGCCCGCATATGCAAAATTTATGAAGTAAATCCTCTAGAATAAAAGGAAGATAGAGGATTTGGGTGTTATTGAACTGACAAAGGAGTGCTCCGCGGTCATTCAACATTCCATTCCTCCAAATCTCCTAGATCCAGGTACATTTACTATTCCCTGCACAATTGGACCTTGTGACTTTGGAAAATCTCTATGCGACTTGGGTGCAAGTGTCAACCTCATTCCATTCAGAGTTTTCCAAAAGCTTGGGCTCCATGATTTGAAGCCAACCCGAGTAGCCCTTCAACTTTTTGATCGATCCATTAAGTATCCGAAGGGGCTACTGCACGATGTACTGGTGAAAGTGGGATGATTGATCCTACCTGGTGACTTCATTATCTTGGACATGGAAGAGGACCAGGAGGCACCACTTATATTGGGAAGACCTTTCCTGGCCACAGGTAAAGTCTTGATAGACGTGCACCAAGGGGAGTTGATTTTTTGGGTAGGGGATGAAAGTGTCTCTTACAATGTTCTAAAGGCTGTCAAACAAGCATCATTACAAGAACGTGAGGGCTGCTACACAGTGACTACCATTGATGAAAAACTGAGTAGAGAAGAATATGATCTGGTATTTTCTTCCATTTTAGATGATATTATTATTCCAGACATGCCCACTGATGATGCACCAGAGGACCAGAAATTCATTGAAGGCCAGGGCGGGCACTACTGGAAATGATATGTCATTCCTGACATACTAGAGAGGGTAGAATTACAACCTCGGGTACCTTCAGTTCTCAAGGCACCAGAGCTAGAGTTAAAACCTCCCCCACCTTCCTTAATGTACGGGTATTTGGGTGATCATCTTACTTTACCCATTATACATAGTGTAGAACTATCACAGGAACAAGAGGATGCACTTCTTCAAGTTTTTAAGTGGAGAAAGCAGGCAATTGGATAGATAATTTTATATTTAAAGGGTATCAACCCTACTATTTACACCCACAAGGTGCTACTTTAATAAGGAGCGAATCCATCTAGACAACCCCAGCGGCGTCTGAACCCTCCCATGAAAGAAGTCATAATGAAGGAGTTAATCAAGCTCTTAGATGTAGGCATCATTTACCCTATATCAGATAGTTCGTGGGTAAGTCCTCTACAAGTGGTCCCTAAGAAGGGGGCATTACTGTGGTGTCAAATGATAAAAATGAGATCATCCCTACTCACATAGTCACGGGCTGGAGAGTATGTATAGATTACAGGAAACTGAATGACGCCACAAGGAAAGATCATTTTCCCTTACCCTTCATGGATCAGATGCTAGAATGGATCGCAGGGCAAGAATATTACTGCTTCCTCGATGTCTAATCTGGCTATAATCAGATCTCCATTTCCCCAGATGATAAAGAGAAGAGCACTTTCACCTGCCCATACGGAACATTTGCCTACCGCAGGATGTCTTTCGGTATGTGCAACGCTCCCGCCACTTTCCAGTGATGAAGGCTAGCTAATTTTCACGACAATGAAGAACAAATCCTGGAGGTCTTCATGGATTATTTTTCTGTTTATGAGAAGTCATTCACCACCTGTTTGCGGCACCTAAAGCTAGTACTGGAGCGATGCAAAAACACTAACCTAGTTTTGAACTGGGAAAAGTGTCATTTTATGGGGCAAAGTGTCAAAGTTCTTGGCCATAGAATTTCATCAAAGGGGATAGATGTGGATCCGACAAAAAATAGAAGTCATTTCATGACTTCCAATTCCTACATCTGTTAGATCCATCCACAACTTCCTGGGCCATGAAGGTTTTTACAGGTGATTTGTCCGCGATTTCTCGAAGATAGCCCAGGCACTCACCAATCTCCTAACTAAGGATTCCATTTTCAAGTTCACTGAGTCATGCCCCTCATCTTTTGATCATCTAATGTAGTGTCTGGTAGAAGCTCCAATCATGGTTTCTCCCAACTGGGAGACATAGTTTGAAGTCATGTGTGATTCTAGCGACTATGCGGTTGGAGTTGTCCTACGACAGCGGCTGGACCGAATCTTTCGACCCATTTACTATGCCAGCATGACACTCAATGAGGCCCAACTTAACTACACTACTATCGAGAAGGAGATGCTGGCAGTGGTATTCGCCTTTGACAGGTTTCGTTCTTACCTTGTGCTATCTATATTTATTGTTTATACTGACCATGCAGCACTTAAGTACCTATTAAACAAGAAGGATGCAAATCCCCAATTGATCTGATGGGTCCTCCTCTTATAAGAATTTGATTTAGAGATCCGAGATAAAAATAGGATTGAGAACATTGTTACTGATCATACATCCCATATAAAGTTGTCACACTTGGAGAAGGAAGAGGATCAAGAAATAAGGGAGGATTTTCTTGATGAGCAACTCTTTTCAATTATTGAATCCCCTAGGCCCTGGTTTGCTAATATTGCTAACTATTTAATTACAGGTTCCATTCATCCCAACCTCTCATTCTAGTAGAAGAAAATATTCCTCTCTGATGTTAAGAGATACTTCTGGGAAGACCCACTCCTATTCTGATCCTGTGGAGATGGGGTGATCCGATGGTTCATCCCAGAGACGGAGGTCCAAGGGGTTCTAAAATTTTGTCATGCCTCACCCGTTGGAAGACATCATGGGTCAGACAGTACCATAGAAAATATTTTCCAATCTAGATTTTTCTAGCCCACCATGCATAAAGATGCTCAAGCCTTCATTGCCCGTTGTGATCCATGCCAACGTACAGGTAATATGGGACGTAGAGTCAAGATGCCCTAACACCCCATCCTGGAGGTTGAGATTTTTGATGTCTGGGGCATCGAATTCATGGGACCATTTCCCCATTATTTCAGGCATACCTATATCCTCGTCTGCATTAATTACATCTCCAAATGGGTGGAAGCCACTGCTACGATCCACAACACAACCAAGGTGGTCGTAAACTTTCTCAAGAAGAACATTTTCAGCAGGTTTGGCATTCCTCGTGTGCTGATCAGAGATAGAGGGACTCAATATGACAACGTGTAAATGAATGGAGTGCTGTCAAAATATGCGGTGAAGCATCACATGGGTACACTATACCATCCCCAATCAAGTGGATAGGTGGACCTCTCCAACCGTGAGCTCAAATTTGTTTTTGAGAAAACAGTGAATACCTCACGGAAGGACTGGTCCAAAAAGCTTGATGACGCTTTGTGGGCCTATAGAACCACTTTCATGATTCCACTAGAGATGTCACCATTTCATCTCGTCTATGGAAAACCATGTCATCTACCAGTGGAGCTGGAACACAAAGCATATTGGGCTGTCAAAGCCCTAAATTTTGATCTGAAGGCATCCGCAGAGAGACATAAGTTCCAACTATCAGAACTCGATGAAATCAGAAGGGAAGCATATGAAAATGATAAATTTTACAAGGAGAGGAAAAAATTCATCCATGACCGGATGATTTCGCGAAAAACATTTCAACCCGGTGATCAAGTAATCCTCTTCAATTCTCGTCTTCGTCTATTCCCAGGAAAGCTCAAATCAAGATAGTCGGGACTGTTCCATGTCCTACGAGTATTCCCTCACGGGGTGGTGGAAATTTCTAAGGAGTATGGTCAACCGTTCAAGGTGAACGGCCAATGCCTAAAGATTTTCCATCCCATGGAAGATACAGTGGGACCAATCTCCACCACCCCTTTCAGGTAAGCAAGGTAAGTAGGTCGAGCTAATGACCTAAAACAAAGGCACTTCCTAGGAGGCAACCCAGAGCTTACATGTCGTGTCCCACTTATATACACTACATGTAATTATATTTTTAATTTATAATCTTAATAGTATAAATCTATAGAATAATAAATAAATAACAAGGGATGATGCCGGTGTCGATGGTAATGTCACTAGAGTTTATTCGAGCCGTCCCCAGTTCAAATCCTCCCGACCTACCTTCGGCACGGGGTTCCTCCTTTTATTTACACAGTGTGTGTGTTATTTTTCATATATTAATATAAATGTGTTTAAATATAATAAAACCCATGACGGGGATGGGCTGGTTGGCTAGAATCGTAACCCGGTTCCAAAAGACTCGGGTTCGAATCCAGACAACCGTCCCATTTCCATCATTTGTTCTCTTAATAAAACCACATGACGTGCATTTCGATATATGTCGTGTGTGCCATAATTTTCCTTACTAATTTAAAAACGTTTTCTTATAAAATAAATTCATACGGATGAATTTGGATGACTGGCAAAGTCTCGGCCCTGGATCCAAAAGACCCGGGTTCGAACTCGGCTAATCTCCCTGCTTCATTCCATTCTTATAAAATTAAAAACCACACATCGTGCTTTTCATTCTTCCTGTGTGTATAGGCCATATAGAATAAATATATATATATAATAAATATGGGTATTAGTATAACATTCGCTCTAGTGGTTGAGGGCTTCCGTTCGGAACGGCCGATCGCCGGTTCAAACCTCGCCCCGAGCACCGGACCAAAGGTTGTACTTCTCTTTTTACAATTTTTAAACACACGGCGTGTATTTTCCCACTACATTACGTGTATAGTTTTATTTTATTTTAATTATGTTTTAACATATATATACCTATTTTACTTTTATTTTAATTAATTAATATTAATTAATATATAGTATATTTTATTCTTCTTTAAAAAAAATTGGGAATACACGGCGTGTAGTCTAGATGTACATGCCGTGTACCGCGGCTATATAAGCCGCGGTCCACCAGGCTTGAGCCCGTGTCACGCGGCCTCCCCATTTCAGCCCCTTCTTCCCGTTTCTTCTCCCAAACGACACCCGAACCCCCATTTCTCAAATCTGTCATTTTGGTTCGTTGCGAGCTCTGATTTCTCTTGCATTACGATCCTCGGTCAAGGTACGCCATTCTACACCCTCTATTTCATGTTTTTATACCCGTTTAGGGTGATTTTTGGATCTTCTGACCATTCGGCTTTCGCGATACACGGCCACGTCATGAAGAACACACGTCATGTACTTCTGACACGGCCATACACAAAATAGTTCAGAATTTGAATATACACGATGTGTATGTTCGGTACACACCGTGTACCGTTCCTTATCATGCCTGCGTATCCATTTTCACATGGCCTCACACACCATTTTCTCATACACGGCGTGTGTGTTCGGTACATGCCGTGTATGACATTACTTTTGGCCCCTTCGTGTGTAGCCATTGACAGGGCCTCTTACCCCATGTTCCGATACACGGTGTGTGTGTTCTATACACGCCGTGTATACCATTTCCTTTAGTCAGTCCATGTCTCGACCCCTACACGGCCATGTTCCTCGAGTGAAAGACACACCGTGTCTTTAACCTACATGGCGTTTAGTTTTTTCTTTGAAATGATAAAAGCATGGCCATGTCGTTTGTAACACACGACCACCTAGAATTTGTCTGGACACGGAGTTTATGTTCGGTACACACCGTGTACTATTACGTGGTTTATTTTCACCCTCGGCATGTCTATACAAGGAACATAAGATACTCTACATTTTTACTACACGCCACGTACTCTGGATATACACGCCGTGTACTTTTATTTTCCTGTTTTCTCACATTTTCTTTGTTTTGATTTGTTTTATTTTCTTTTCTTTTTCTTATGTTTGGTTTTTCTTTCTTTTTCAGGGTATGAAAGATCACGATCCTTCCCGAGGGAAGCGGCCAGCCTCCGCCACCAAGGGCGAGGGGCCCATCTGTCATCAGATCCGACTCCGACCTCCTATGCAACCGGACCCAGATGCTTTGGTCTTCGCGTTCCCTCCATTGGCCATTCTGTCACCACTCACTCCCTCAACGGAGTCCGGGCCTACTTCTTCTGCACCTCCATCTTCTAGCACCAAGCTTTCATGCACCACTATTTCTGATACACCAGCTGCCACTCTCCCGGAGCCATCTTCATCAGCAGCTAGTCCCTCATCGAGCCCTCCATCCACCGAGCCACCCTCTACTTCAGTAGATCCACCCATAGAGTCAGCCCCTGCTTCTGCACCTGCACCTGGGCCGGGACCTGAAGGTGCTCCCTATCACGACACGGTATTCCCGGTCACTGATCTCGCATATCACAGGGTCCGATTCTTCCCTCACTGGTCGATACCGTTGAGTGGCTAATACCTCGATAGCAGCATTCCACAGTAGCTCGGTATTTGGGAGGACTTGGAGGAGCTTCTCGAGAACACCCCACTCCTATATATTTTCCAGTTCATCACTCCTATTTTTCTCTACTTATTTTTGGAGTTCGTGGCCTCATTTGAGTTTGATGGTGCGGAGTACTGGGAGACACATGGTGATGCGGTGCTCGTGGTACGATTCCAGCTAGGCGGCCGGAATTTTTCCCTCACCATGACCGAGTTTGGCTGAGTGTACGGCTTCTACCCCCATCCCATCACCCCACCTCCTGTTTCTACCCTGTCTAGGCCTAAGCGCTCTGAGCTCATCGCTATGTGGCGGGAGATCATTGGGCCTGACCACTGGTACTTCCCCACTTCCCAAAAGAGAACCCTTATCGCTGACCCCATCATCCGCTTTGCCCATCGATGCTTCAGAGCCATCCTTTTCCCCTTCCATGAGGATATGGGGGTCGTGATCATCTGTGACATGGAGCTCCTTACCTGTGTCATCCGACACGACTACCCGTACCTCCCCTATCTAGCTGCATCCTATTTCCACACCATGTTTATCGGCCATCAGGGAAACCTGAACAATGGGTTTTACACTACCCGTCTCGCCCACCACCTAGGGGTATTCGTGCAATCTTTTCCTCATGACATGTTCGGTTCACCCCAGCGGATGGACTTTCTCATTCCCATTCACATGGGGATGGTCCAGAAGCAGGGGGGTGCCTACATCCTTGCCCAGGATCTCCCCCACCCACCTGCTGACCTTCCTAGCCCCGCTAATGCACCTGCTCATCCTTCCCCACCCCTTCCAGTTTCCTCACCCCACCCCCCTCCTACAGACCCTTCCTCTTCTAGCCTTCCTTCTTCTGGACCACCACCAGCCCCACCTACCACCGCACCCTCGGTTGATCTCTCCCTTTCCCTTCACATAGTCGTGGTGGAGCATGTCTTGGGTCGCTTGGATAGCCGCCAGGACCACATGGAGCAGCTGTTGGCGCTTATTTCTCATCATCTTGGTCTTCTGTTGCCTCCACCACCTGCCTCTGTCTCCGCTCTTGGTCCTTCTGCTACTGCTCCACCGCCCTTCACTGCACAGGCCATGGACTCTGTTCTACTGTCTACTGTGGGCCATGCTGCTACTTCTCCTGCCGCCACTACTACAGCTAGTCCTGGGAGTTCTGCTGCACTTCATTTTCCTGATCTCGTGCCTATGCCTCCTACTTCTCTAGCTTCCCATCCCGCCATCGAGTCCGCGCCTTCAGCTTCCACGCCTCATGTGCCATCTCTTCCAGCTGATCCTGTCCTAGATGGTGCCTCTTCTGAGGTGACCCCATGACTGGTTTTGGGAAATTTTATTTTCATTGTATATATGTTTGTGATCACTTATTCCTGTGTTTATTATGCTTGCTTGCAGTGTTTCTTTTTCCCCATCACAGGTCCTCTGGAACATTTTGGGCTGCGCTTTTACTTCACAAACCATTTTCCTTTGCCTAGACACGAGGGGAGTATTCTTTTTCATTTGTTTTCTTTCTTGATTTTCCTCATTTCGTTACTTTACCTCTATCTGGTCCACATTTTTTGTCCCCACTTTACCTTGTTCTTTATTGGGTACTTGGTGGACCACGTGCGATTTTCAGTGTGGGGGAGCCTCCTCTCTCTATTTCACCTTAGTGTTTGCCCTTGAACTAATCTAGGAGACATCATTATTAGATTATATATTTGAAAATTTGAGGCAATTTTTGTCTAATTATATTTATCAATTCTCAAGTTATCAGTAAGAACTTTTTGAGGGTTGCATGCTTATTCTGATTCTTAAGTGTTTTAAAATGATTTCTGATATAGTTTCAATTGAAACTTTTAATCCTTGATTAATTACATTTATTAGGATAATCATTTATATGCATTTCATGACCTGATTGTCCATTTATTATTTTTTTCCACCCCTGATAGGTATTCTAAACCCTTTTTCGTATTTATTTCCTAATACACTCTTTCTTGAGAGATTCTTAGGATATGCATCACTACCAGAATATTCATGTTTTCTTTTGAAAACCTGAAGAATTTTTGAATTACATTAAAATGATTAAGGCACTAGATTGTTTTCAACCCTTTATATTGAGACCTACCCTACATTTAATCTTCTTTAAGCCCATCGAAGCCATGAATAGCCTTTATAGGAATCCATGTTACAAGCCTATTTCCATTCCTATCCTATTTTTTTGAACTTTGCATGATTATTCATTTTGAAGCCTTAAAGAGGGAGTTGTCAATACATGGAATATTTTTGTGCACAATCATTCAATAAAGTGTGGGGGAATGCCTCTTGACTATTTGGGGCAGAAAGGGTTCCAAAAAATTATTCTTTGTATTCATAAGTGTTTCCCTTGAGTTCTCCTTAAAAAACCAAAAAAACCAAAAAAGAAGGGAAACTTGTGCTCATTTGATTTAGGAACCCTACTTGAGTAAGGGAAATGGTGGTGATTACAACATCATTCAACTGAGCTTGTGAAGGATAAATTTTCATTGAACTTTACTTTGAATATCATGCAATGTTGTTTAAATGAATTAGCCTTCCTTTTTTAGGCCTAAGAATTTATTTTTCACATCTGAACCTACCAACCCTTAGCCACAGAGACATCTAAACCTTATTGATAAAGCCCTCATGATTATTGTAATTAAATTTTTTCTGAAGTAAAGAACAAGATATCTTGAAAATCAATGGATAGAGTTTATATACCTTAGATTGAGCATTAATCTGAATAAAATCATCTTGAGTGTAGAGTGTGATATTGAATGGTAAGGTATATCATCAAGTGGCATGCTTATTGTTGAAAAGTTGAAAAATGTGTTGAAAGAGGATGAGAGTAGTTAATTGAATTATATATATGAGGCATGATTTTAATATCTTATGAATTGAATTTTTCTGTCCCTTTTAGAATTTTCCGCAGTAACATTATCATTTAGACTTTTAATTAATTGAATACCTTCCTTTTAAAAGTATAGGCTCTTTTAAGTAGATGATGAGATTTTCTTGAGGATAGGAAAACAACTAAGTGTGGGGGAGCTTGATGCACCTGATTCGTGTATACATTTTCATACATATTATTGAAAATAAAAACAAGTTTTCACCAAATACCTACTTCTTAGAAGACAAATACTTTTATTTTGGTGACCTTGTCTATTTTTAAGAGCTTTCTGGCCAAAATACACAAATAGAGGGAAGTCTGTGAAAATTTTGAAACTACACGGTGTGTACTCTGTATACACGCCGTGTACATCCAGACAGGGACACGGACCGAAGGAGGGAGTACACGCCCATGTCACCAGGCATAATCTACACTCTTTTTGGGCAGCATTACATGCCGTGTACTACATTCTAGAAGCGATTGTTGCCAAGAAGATTCTACATGCCCATGTGTCCGCTGAAGGAGACATGACGTGTTCCACTTATACATGTTGTGTCCTCTATTATAGAAGGGTTTGGTGGCCACATTTTGGAATTACATGCCATTTATAGCGGTACTACATGCCGTGTACACTCACCTACTAGGTGGCGCCCTGTTCAAAGTCAAAGACAGCGTGTTAGGCCGCCTAACAGTGGAGAAAATGAACCCCAAAGCATGTTGACGGAAGTACACGGTGTGTAATTTCTATACACGCTGTGTACTTTATTATTCTATAAATAGAGGCCTTGTCCTTCGGATTTTGGGAGTTCCAAACCATTGGAGGAGGGAGAAGTTCTGCTGCTACCATTCCAAAACCATCGTGGTGCCGTTGTTCCACTATTCTACCTACCGACATCGCTCCTCGAAGCGTACACAATAAATTCATCAGGTATAGAGTGTGTTGTTCCTATCATGCTTTCCATTTCTAATTAAACCCCTTGTGTTGGGGATGTGGGCGATGAAGGATTATATTACGTTGTATTGATTTAGATAGTTGTGTTCGTTCTTCTTAATAATTCTTACTCCTCTTAAATCATTTCTAATTATTACTTAGAATTCTGAGCTGTACCAAGGGAAGAATTCTCAGAGAAATAAAAGAAGAGTAACGGTGAAAGCTTTCATGACCACTGAAAAGGTCTCACCAATTCATAAATGGACTGAACCAAATTAAGAATTGAGAAACACTGACTACCGGACCAAGGAGTCAATTTCTTCAATTCCAAACAAGAGAAACAAGACCAAGGAATCTTGTGATAAAAGGAAATCCAAAATGATGAATTATCATGAACAACACAACCATTTAAGCAATCTTCATAAAAACTCCATAATCACCACATCCCCAATACACATTTCTTTCTGTTAAAACATCTTTAAATCACTTGTTCTTTCCTTTAAATTGTTAATCATTTTAGTAAAGTAAACAATACAGTTTCACTCAATCCAAACCAAGAAAATCCACTCTAAATTCTACATGTTTCACTAAATTAATTATAAACTCAACTGAACCAACGCACTGCCAAAGTTCCCTGTGGATCGACCCCACACTTTCACTATACTATGTTTAAGAATGGATAATAACATAATTTCATTGAAAAGACCGACCAGGATGTAAACAGGGCATCCCAGTCTAAAAATATAGTGTGGAACCCCAGGAAAAAGTATAATATCTCAGATTTACAAACTTTCAAGATCATCAACACTAAAGGTATCTTTAATTGTAAATAAATGTTCAACCTTTCTGAGCCTATCGAGATCAACTCACATGTTATCATTACCATGGTACCTTCAACATTTTTAAAACTCCACAAATCATGCCATTAAGAATTCCAATGATGATACCAGTGTGTTTTCCTTTAACTGGGGGTACTGGAACATAACTAAGGTCATAACAGTGACCTCACAGTAAAGAAAGGTCAAACCCAAAATGACATCAGCCAAAATGGTCACAAAATCTTTCTTCAAAAGTCATTGTTGATTTTCATAGAAAACCCACCCAAAAGTGGCAGGGTGTTCTAACTGGATCACTTGAATCATACACATAGAACAAGAATGATAACAAGTACCACCATCCCCAGATGACTTATCTTGTAAATTCCTATCTTAGAAGGCTGAAATATTTCCACATAAATAGAACACCTTTTCCCAAGGCACCACGTTCCCACAATTAATCTATTCTTCGAACCCTACATCTGACTCTCAGTGATTCTACAATGTCACACCATCCCTTGATCACTGAAAGGGTCATGATACAGCATGGACAAAAACATAATTCCATATCCATACCACTAAAATTATAACCTCTTTAATCATTACATCTGATCGCAACTAAAATAATGTGATAACCAAAGAATAATCAAGTTAGATTCTAAGGAACACACCATGGTGGTCCATACTCCTCGTACAAATGAGACTTTGATGTGAATCCCAATATACCAGATAAGAAAACTAATTGTACCCATAATGGCATCATCCTGGTGGTCATGCCAAGGAATTGGTAGGCATAAAGAGTCTATCCAAGGTGTTATTACAAGGAAAATTAGGTATCACTCAAGATTAACCAAGCCTCTTCTAAAACCACACATCCATCACACATCATGGAAAGAGATCATGATACATTCCAACAAATTCCAACTGTAGCATGACATATAAATGATGCTATCTTAGTGCCCCTAGGATGATGTCAAGATCAGGGACATGATTGCCTCATAAGAAAGATCACACTAATAGGACTTCAAAGATTGCAAGAAAAGGATAGTTGAACCACTATTGGTTGACCTCCTAAAGGAAACTGGGGTTTACTTGCCAACACATCGTCATTCAACCGATCATAACAACATTGTGCTTCCTAGAAAGCACCAACATGAAAAAATAATCAAAAGGCACAAAAGATATCAAGTAAAAACATCCATTTTAGAATGGTCCTTTATTGTGAAACTTTTACCTAGAAATAACAAATGTCAAATAGAACTGATGTGACGCTCTTTACCTAGGTGAGTCTTATATGTTGAGAAGAACTATCCACTCTCAAACGAGCCTGTTTAGAAGAAACTGAAATTCATGTGGGTCATTACATAAACCACGATCACCACGTCACATCACATGGAATGAAGAAGAAAAGATAAACTGACCAGAGTGTTAAAACACTCGTGTCCCTGAAAGTCATCCCAAGTAGTTGGACAAAAGAGGTCCCATAATGCTTAGGTCACACTACAATAGAGATAACCTAAGAATGTACTCTACAGCTCAAAGGTCAATAATGTAACTAAACATAACAACTCATTCAAACATATAACACTCAATGGGTATTGCACATGTCAACATACACTACCCCAAGATTACAAGATCGATGACACATTCTTGGGTACTATGCATAGGTTTTCCACCCTATGCATCCTTGTACCTGATGGCTCACACAAGAACTGGCTCAAAATCACATCATTTACACAACCATTAACTTGAGTGAAAACATACAATGTCGTCCATTAGTAAAGAAAAGTGAGGTTTACATGACGTCATAATAGCCAACCATGCCCAGGGCATGTCTAACCTGGTGAACCTTTTGATCCTCAAGATTGTTCCCACATAAAAATTAAAGTCACAATGATCACCCCTCCAAACAAGGATGTCATTTAAAACCAAAATTCCTACTGAGGACAACAACACCTAGACTACACCAATGTCAAAATCACTATGTGGAAAACAATGCAATTAGCTCTAAGAGGGATACCTACTATTGGACAACATCTTATAAAGCATAACCATTAACTTCCACTCCTAGTTTATGAAAAATAGATTCATTAGGATAAAAATACCTTGGGAAACTAGTTTATCTCAACATCTCAAAGTGAAATAAGCAATTCTCATCAACATTCCTTTAAAACCTTTAACCACTATAAAAATCCATCATGAACAGAAAGTTAGCCCATAATATCCTTTTTAACAACCAAGGAAACCTACAAGGATCTTGTTAAACCAACACAAGTCCTCAAAAAGGGAACCCAATAGCAGTCATTTAACCACACAAAGAAATAACACATAAGAAACTCATTCTATTAAAAATCCCTTCCATGGCACATTAAAAGAGGAGTCCCACAAGAGATATTAGAATGGGAAACATCAAGGGTATCCCATGATAGGGATCCTTGAAATAGAACACATATAAAGGATCCTACTAAGGACTCCCTAGAAGAAACATGTATCACGCCCCCCATATTCCAGAGGGCACATCTCATACGGAAAACATCCTCATAAGAAAAATGTCATGAGATGTAGCTCACAACTCATCTCAGATCAAAGGTGTCAATAAGGTTGGTCCGAACACCCAACTAATAATTTATGCATTACTCTCACTCCCATGAGACAACTGAAACCAGTAGCTAGAGGAAGAACCTCTCTATTTCGAAACAAAACTCTAAAACACCTATTAGGAGTCCTCATAAAGATCCACAGGTTCCACCATTATGATCTACGCAAAAAAAACAACTCAAAAAGGACTGCTAACGGGTCCAAAACATAGATCGGATGACAAAACTAGAACAATCCTTCAAAGTTACAAACGTTGACTACACGGTGTGTAGAACTCATAGACAATGTGTACACTAACTCTCTTACATAAGTGTGTACTCTTTCCTTTCTATGCATGTAAACATCATAGGTACACAACTTTCCATCTAGGAACACAAAGTCAAATCAATTACTCCCTCCTGGCCATATCTATCGACATGGCTAGACTCACATGGGTTCTTTCTACAGAAAACTACATGGGGTATAATTAATCTACACGGCGTGTCCTTAACAAGACTCAATAAACCCAGGTTTTCCCCCACACGGCTATAGCCACATGGTTTCTCTCCCAGTGTAACACTACATGGCGTGTTCACCCTAGACACGACATGTACTACTTAAGTTCCATACACCCATGTCATTAGTCACATAGCAGGATACACAGTCGATCACCACATGGAGTGTTAAAGCTTGAAACGACATGTACCACCCGAATTTCATCCACCCGGGTCATTAGTCACATGGCTGGATACATGGTTTCTTACATCACAGTGTGTACTCCTAGTACACGATGTGTTTTACCAAGATTATATCAACCTCGTGTCTCTTTCCACATAGTTGGTCCCATGATCAATAGTTACATGGTGTGTAAATGGTATATACGGAGTGTAGTTAAGAAAATATGTTTCTTCTAGAACAGAATAACACATGGAGTTTCTTCATAACATCACACACCGTGTTGTCTCGTTTTCCAGATAGTAAGCTTCAAAAACTTTTATGGAACCCTTAGAAACATAGAATTGTGTCCAAGGCTTGATAAATTCTAAACTGTGAGAGCCCATACTCCCAGCAAGTCAAATTTTGGCAGCCTCATTCATGTCATATCATAACATAATTAAATTAAGGTTTAAACATGATTTACCAAATTTCAATCCAAGAGGGCCCATAACACCTCAGGGACCAAGTCTTGGAATCCATCCAAATGAAATTTTAAAATTACCAATACCATATCAAACTAGTAGGTATTCTATCTTAGCATCTATCACAAGAGCATTTATATCTTGCGCAACATCTATCACAACAACATGCAATCAGTAATGAATCCTAAATAGCATGACAAGAATTCCTGACATGTGATCTATAGAAAGTTCACATATGATGCATGATATGGAATACCCTTATCTAATCAAGTTGGAATAGAAATAGAACCACAATGATATAATTCATATCAACACAAAACAATTTAATCACCCAATGGTGAAATCAAACCAAATATAACAATTGAAAAACTAGAAAAATTTAAATATTCTGGGTAACTTGGATTTTCCCTTTAAAAGGGCTAGCTACTCCTTGGCACAACATATTACCAACTACCAGTTTGTTTCTATCCCATCCTATAGGCTCTAAATAGTAAGGAAAAGCAGAAAAGAAAACCTCCTCTAATACAACTTTGTAACGTCTTGGTTTTGGGTGCCTCCCATAGGTACCCTGAACCTGGTTGGTCACATGACCTCAATCACATCTCCCCAAATGCCAGAGGCCGCCGACTAGCAGTGATGGCCATAGTGTGGTAATGGGGAAGATATTCCCTCATTGGCAGAGTGTACATAGTATAAAGAAAATAATAAATAGTATCCAAAGCAGTAATTCCAAACAACAAAAGAAAATAGTGGAAGACTAATAGTAATATAATAACTGAAGCATATAGAAATGTTTCATGTCACATGTGTCTAGGAAAGCATGAAAACAACTCACAATGCTAGAAATACAATAATGAAACCAAGGTATAGAAAAGTAGTAAACTCCAAAAGCATCATAATCCTCAGATTGGTCCCTTTCTCTCTAGGTCATAGAACAATCAATTGACAAATGAAGAAATGTGATTTCCATTATCTATAACCACAACCATATAATCTGTTTAGGTCCAAAATCATGACCCAAATAGAGTGTGAGACGAATCTCAATAGTCAACCTCCAAATGATATGTGCCTATATAAGAGTGAATATATATATCAGGTAATATATATAAATTAAGCAATAAACTAGGAAGTAATCAAAAGTAAATAGTCTTATAGATTTCAATTACACTAATTTATCATCCATTATTCATATTTTGAATCATGTGAACCTTGGGATCTAGTTTAATATCTATATCTCCAATTGTAATAGTAGAAAAATATGTCTTAGAAGACAATATAAAAAATCAAGTAAGACTGAGTCCAATATTGTGATTTGGTTTGGAAAACTCATCACCAACATCCAATTATTCAATAACATACCCTTTTGGAAAGTTCACACAATCTAATACTCAGGGCATAACATAAACACAATTCATTTTATAACAACCCTCTAGGTACCTCTCACAGTCTGACCACATTGGTCTAACATAGCACTAAACCTTTAAAAATGACCACCTGAGTAGCTCACACGGTTAATACCACTTGGTCGACATAGAATCAATTCATTTTATAATGACCCTCTAGGTAGCTCTGATGCTCTAACCCCTCTATCCTATGACCACATGGCAGCTCTCATAGTCTATACCTCAGGTTCAACATATCAACAATTCATACGTAAATAACCCTAACTCGGGAAGCTCTCATAGTCAAATTCCCCCTGGTCAAACTTCGACAATGTGTATCACATGCTTCTCCTACAATCAGTAATTCCATCCTAACAACACGAGGCATGAAAAATAGGGAAATCCCAACATGCATTCTAGAACAAATGACTATAATCAATCAAACAAGGGAAATTCACCCATGTTGTCCCATAATCAAGATATATAACCTTATGCAAATGAAATTACCCCTTATCAATCTACCGAACAATAATAGGTAATAAATTGGGTATAATTACAAACAAAAAAACAGCAAATGTGGCTATATGGAACTTTTATCATATATAATCTAAAGAAAATCGAAGAAAGTCACAAACCACCAACATTGATGTCGTACAATCGACATACATGTACATTATCCCTTGAATCATCCTATAAAGACATAAATCTACAAAAAGGGTAAAAACCATCATCTAATGATAAATCACAAGAGAGGAAGAATCATGAAGAAAGGATCTAGAAGAATTGAGAACTCACCGGTGGGATTCCAATACACCTGATGGTGTCTTCATCGAAGCTTAGATGGAGAATCAAGAGGGGTCAAAAATTTGTGTTCATTCTGTCACTCTCCTATATGAACTGAGGGGAGAAGATATATGTTATGGACATTAGATGTGACCCTGATTTGATTCATCAAATAAAAATAAAATAATATGGCGTTTTCATTAAATGTACACGCCGTGTATTAGCCCCAACCGGACCCTTCTTTAAGCAGTCTACCAGGTCAACACACACTCAGGTACTCAGCCTTTTCACGACTAGTACGTGGTTGTACGCAGTACCTGGGTACATGATGTGTACATAGAAAATTCACATTTCTTTCTTTTTCATCAAAACAACCCAAATTAAATATCCATACCTAAAATGAAGATCATGGTTTTTATAGAAACCCAAATTCTCATCCCATGTATTTCCCTCTCAACCCAAAATCCACTATACAGTCTCCTGACCATTGATGCTCCATAGACAAATTAATCCCTCCACACCATCGACCACTAGGAAGAACAGCTATTTGATGTCATTTCCACCATAATAGCCTGAATCCACCCCTGACTCATCTCACGGACCACCACCTTCCTTTCCACCCCCAAATTCACACATACCCTCCATTTAATCCTCCCCCAACAACATGCCACTCTAGAATAGATCCCTATAATTATAGACTAGCAAGATTTGAACCCTAATTATGATGTAGTATTACAGGTATTCCTTACCACTACTCTAATACCCAAACTAAAATAAATATTTCTAATTATGTAAACTATTATTATATCCATGTATGAACGAAGGATTAGATAATATATTGTTGCAGTCGAGGGTGCTGACTTAACTAGCATAGATCTCATGGAAATTTATAGAATATTGAATTGCACTCACATATGATTTTTCTCAGATTATATTTGTTCTTGTTTAACATGGGATTAGAATAGAGAAGACCCTATAATTGATACATTATTTGTAAACATAGATAAATTTGAATTATATGTAATACATGCAATATTTTATTCCATTTCATTCCGTCATATATTCCAAAATATGCATACATTATTTTATACAAATAATTTAATATATATATTGTATCAACGAAATATTATATTAACATATCATGATATCATTTTAGTTTGTTTTTCATGTGAAATATTCCATTAACATAATGGTTATTTAAGGATAATATAATATGAAATATTGGGTCATTATATAGGAAAATTGTTTGTGATATCATTCCCTAGAATGAAAAGAAATCAAGGTATTCTACCATTTTAACAATTACTAGGAAGTATAAAACCATTTTTTATAAAGATAACACAGGCTGGAGTGTTTGAAATATAGATATTTCCCAGACTAGTTAATTAAAATTTCTTCTTTTATTTTGATGGTAAACAACATAAGAATACATTATTCAATAACTTGTTTTATTCTTCATCAATTTACATAGACGATATCATTTTTTGTTATTTTGGGACTCTACAATTTATCTTGAATAGAATGGCTTTATCAAAATTAAAGCTATGTCACGTATTTTTCATTATTCTTTTATTAAAAAATATAAAATGTATTAAAATGGATGGATCATTACATATCTCTTTCACGTCTTCATCTATTAATATATATTTTTAGAGACTCATGAATATATTCAATGTAATATTCATTAAATAAAATATATATCATTTTCAGTAATCAAAATACATGTAACTGATCACCAATTTTATGATCATTTAATATCCACAAAACTCATAATTAATTTCCCAAGTGATAACTAGAATAAAATTGTTTTCCTCTATCTATGATATCAAAATTCCCCTACTTATTTAAATATATAGTATCATTTATTGTGATCATGAAAAATACAATCACAAAATAGAGTTTTTTTTTCAAGACCATGTGATACACCTCTTATCATAGAATAACACTAATCATCATTTCATTCTTAAAATATATCAAACATCCATGGAATTATTCAATATTGTGAAATAATATATAAAAATATTATTCATTATAATCCACATTATTACTAGGATTTTGTTTAACATCTATTTTCATGATGTTATTAAACAAAGAAAGTATTCAGAATAAATACACTACAATAAGATTGTGTATTGAATCTAAATGAACATATAGAGAAAATATAACTGAATACGTTACTCTAAAATGCAAAAAAAAACATATGATACAAAGAAATATTATCTATATAAAATAATTTAAAAAATTAATGACGAAGAAAAATATCTATGACTGCATTTTTATGATACCCTTTCTACCCAAAAGGGAGAATAATGATATAATATTATTCAAGAAATCAGGCAATTTGTTATAATGATCAAAGAGTGTTCAATAAAAATTTGTTTCACCCAAATAATATAATATATTCCAACAACTATAACTGGGAAACATATCATACACTATCCATGAAAAGTGCTAGTGTGATTCTTATATCATCATCAAAATATCATTGATTTATTTTTAAAATTCCACACCCTCTTCTCTAAATAACTATACACTATTCTAAACTCAAAAAACAATATTAAAGGAATTATACACATTCCTATGGATATATTTTCATTCATTTTTTTAAAATTTTGGGGAAAATTAAATATATATCCTTCTGTATGGAAAACATACACATTTCAATTGTGCATCCCAACTACTTAAATTAAACGAAGCCATGGGGGATGTTTCAATTTATAGCTATTGAAAACATCATCCAATTTGTATATAATTCTATCCTTATAACCATGTTTATGTAGCTCTACTTTCTCCACCTATTGATAAATCATTAGTATATAATAGTTTTAATATATATTTGACTAAATTTGGAATAGAAAAATTGTTTAACACATGACAATAACTAATAATATCTAACTTGAGAATCATAGTATTAAATTTTTTTAAAAGCCCTATGTCAATATCCCCATACCTCTATCCCTCCCTCAAGAATTATTTATAGTTTCACTATTCATCAAACCTAATTCCCATCATCTCATCTCAGCTATGTTGATAAACCACCTTATTACATATTATAATGGAATATTATTGTTATATGTACTAGATTATAAGCTTGATTGATCTTCCACAGATCCAAAACTCAAACATCATAAAAAATCATGATGAACTGCTATATATATTTAATCTTATTTTTCATGGAAT
The DNA here is from genome assembly GCA_963277665.1 of Viscum album. Taxonomy (NCBI): domain Eukaryota; kingdom Viridiplantae; phylum Streptophyta; class Magnoliopsida; order Santalales; family Viscaceae; genus Viscum; species Viscum album. The sequence goes on along the minus strand of CAUJRU010000136.1, from coordinate 268,521 downwards.
GAATTGTAATATCTTTAGTGAAGTTAATTATAATTAGTGATTACAAAATAGAATCCCATTATAATTAATTATACTAACATCATAAAATATTACATTCATGTAAATCATCTATTTCTAATACATAATAATGCAAAAAATTCTGATTACATTGATTATATTTCATGTAGTAGTTACATCTCTAACATCTATCCCACAAATATTTCTCCAAAAGTGAACATATATTTGGTGCTGATATTTTTATTTTCTGAATCACCCAAATGAATGATTAATTAATCCCTAAAAATTTAATGTTTAATAAATAGTAATGTAACTATATTTTACTACTCTTTTATAACATGGGAATACAATTAATATTTCCATAGTCATACGTTTGGGGAATTTTCATGTACTATATACCATCTCCCATAACTTGTGTACTGTATTTTCAAGTTCAAACCATGGAAGACACTAAATGTTTCACTACTGATTCATATTTTAATTTTTTTATGTACTCTTCCATAGAATTGATTCATAGTGACATCTCTAATCCCAAAAATAAATTTCTAGTTAGTGGGTTGGTCATTGATATCACCTCACTCAAGTTGATACCCTCCACCCCCTTTACGATTTGATATGACTATGTTAGAAAAAAAATTTATAATATATGTTTCTTAATATACGCATCCTTCGGATCTATTCAGAAGGAATAATAATATAATTCTTTTATCTTATCAATAATTAAATACTTCGAATATAAACAATTTCCATTTTAATATTATAAATAACTATGTCATCATCATTGATAAGTAAATTAAATAATCCTAATTTATTGTACACTATCTAAAAAGCACAAAATATGTTAATTTAGTGAGATGAGCATGTTCTTACAAAAAATTCATTCAACATTATATTCTATGGGAATTATTATTATAAAAAACAATTAATGAATCTTCTTTAGATTGAACATTATACCTCAATCTTGGTGGACTATGAAATATTCTATCATTTCAATGTATTATTTTGTATCTATGGTTTGATAAACAAATTATTTATTCACATCTATATATTACTTATGTATTACCTCCATGGAAAGTAATCACATTAAAATTTGAGTACTGTTACGATATGATTATGTTAAAATATTTAAAATAAATCTTATAGCATTCTGGAATTTTTATACATATATATTACATATTTTCTAATTAATTTTCAATTAATTTTCGGAAATACAGGCATGTGGAGCACAATGGTTTAGTTTCCTTTGGGACTAGGTACATAGTATTATTATTTCATGAATGTTCAAAAATATCTCCTAAATAATATTTTCCCATTTTGTACACATCAAAGAAATGCTATATCCAAACCTTTATTTGTAACATAGTGATATGAAATATTAGAGTATATGAGCTCACATACTGAGTAACGGTAAATATAAAAGATATCAATCGATCATCATAATAATACATAAGTTAAAAATATGTATATGACATTATAAAAAAACATAAAATATTCATAATTTTTTTCAATTATCATAAACATGCATCATGGAATAAAACAAAATGATTTCAAAGAAATGCATCTTAATAGTGATAAATCATCATAAATAAGTCTTGAACCACGAGTTCATGTCACGTTATCTTAGAACCATCATATGTCTTGTGATGATTTCATATTTCAAGGTTAGCTATTGATACCATAAAATAATTATTGATCAAAAATACCTATACGATTTACATAACATAACACGTTAGGGATAATCACATATTACCCATAGTGGATCTAACAAACTAACTTATATCCCATAGTATATCATGAAAATAATCTTTTTTCCTTACTAGATCAAGAACAGTAACTTATTTTCGATAATTATCTCAATATTTTTAAATCACAACCCATTAAATTATATGTACCAATAGTAATATTATATATACAATTTTTTGAAATAAATTTATTAAACATTTGGCATATATTTATATCCTAAATAATGAAAAAAAAATCTTGTCTCGTAATAATTTCATCAATCAATTATAGAATAACCCATGGAAAAAAAGAAATGGGTTTCATAATCATCTCATATTCATAATCATAAACCTAAAAATTTCATAGAAAGAATAAATGTGAGACCATTGGATCATTTCCCTACTTAAAAATAAGAAATACCAAATATTTCTTTGGTTGATGAATTTAAATTATGAAAAAAGACCATTAAATCATTTTTTATGAAAATATCATTTTAGTTTTGAAATTAGTTCCTTGAAATATCAAAATTTCACAAATTATAAAGGAAAATTGTTATTTGAAATAAACCATGAATGATTATAATTGAATCTAAAAATAATCGAGTTTTAATAATGGTGTAAAATTTTGTTTATATCATACACAATAAAATAATGATTCCTTTCACATTTTTTCTGTAAAAATGTAAAAAATACCACATTTAGAAAATTAAAAACAAGATTCATTTTAATTAATTTTTTAATAAATAAAACATGGTTAAAATTTTCTTCAAATAGTCATTGGATAATTGGAAATCACCCTTGAGAAAAATTTTCTAAAACATGGAAATAAATGTATAATGATTTTCTATAAAAGTGAGAAACAATGTCCCTTTTTATTAAGAACATTAATTTTTTATATTATGTTATTATATTTAGGAAAATTAAATGAAAACTTATATTTTCATAAATTAACAATAATATAAGAAATTTTATTCCATTATTTAGAGATATATCATAATATTTCATCATAAAAAATATAATCATAACAATCCTAGAAAATAATGGGATAGTAACATAAAACCTTCACCACTTTAGTATGTTTTTATTTATAAGACACATGATATAAAAAATTAAATAAAACATTTAATTTCATGAGAATAAAAGATCATTTTAAAAGATTTAAATGGTTATTTGTATACATATAATAATTGAAAATATTTTAATAACATAACATATTTTCTAATGAAGATGATTTGAGATAGAAATATCATACCTAATGTCTCAACCTTTATAGAACACATTTATTATTCCTATATAATAAATATAATATTATTATAAATATATTACAAAACAAAAAACATATATATATTACCATATATTATTTACATATGAGTTTCAGTTACATTTTTAAAAAAAATTCATTAATAAAGTAAATTTTTGAGGAAAAACTTTTCTATTTTCTATATATTGTTTGGTATGGTACTTTCTATACTATTGTGTTTATGATGTTTTCAAATTATTTTTAATTTTAATAATGATATAAATATAATTTATATTCATTTTAAATGTATTTATTGTAGTTGGTCAAATTTAAAGATCGAATATGAATTATACCATTGATGGAGATAATAGGTCGTACGTACGCGTGAATGATGTTTCTATATTCTTGATATATATAAAAAATATAGATAGATATTTTTTCATCTTTACAGGATCATTTTATTATCACATATATCATATATAATCAATGTATACATCTATATGAACATCCTTGTAAAAATAAAATGAAAAAAATATCACATCGCAATGCGCAGGTAGTAGTCCACATGTACTAACACATGATGTTATCGTTTTTCAATGGATTGGAAGGTAAGAAGTTATATTTGATATTATAATGTCATATTTATTATTACATCCTTAATATAAAATATTTAGTTTAAATCCATCATTATATCCACCCAAGAGAGGTAGTGTTGGAAAACATAGTACATCAATTTACTAGGTGGAAGTCCACCGTAAACATGATCAACCATTTAATTTACCATTTGATGGTATATCCAAATTTATTTATAGGTTTTATAATGTTAGGGTAGTGGTTAAAATTTTATAATTTAGGAGGAGTGTAATTCTTTAAATATCAAAACTATAAAATAATGGGATGTCACTCTCAAGAAACGTTCCTGTAAAATTAGTAAATAATTGGGGTGGAGGGATGATATGGTCAATAAACACCTCCTCCATATAAAACACATATTTTTAAACAAAATTTTCCATTATACTCTATGATTAGTCTTTATAACCAATTTTTTCCCATGTAACTAGTAAATTTTTATTTATGAAGGTAATTTTCAAATTAGTACTAAAAATAAAATGATCCATATTATATAAAATGGAACCAATGATTATAAATATTAATTCATAGTTATTTAATAAATAAATTATGTGTTTAGAGAATTAATTTCACTGTATGAATATGTGACACAAAGAACCCACCTTTTAGACAAAATATAACTAAATAATATTTTTTGAAATATTTTTTAAAATCATTGAGAATATAAATAATTTTGACATTATTATATAATAGAAAATATTTCTATTACAAACATAGAATCTAGTTTTTAAAATTCCAATACCTGAAGTGGAAGAAAATAAACTATATTAAAACATGGAAATGTGATTTAAAAAAGGGTTTAAAAAAATTCCTTGGTATAAAAAAGCTTTATATTAAATTTTTGAATAAAATTCATTTTAAAGAGAAAATATGATTAATAATAAATAATTGAACTTATTACAATTTTATTGAATTCTAAAATAAAATATAAATTTCATTATATATTTAAATTAAATATATATCTTAATTTTTGAGTATTTATTAAAAAATTAGACTTTTCAAAGAAAAGATCCCCAATATTGTCTATAGGATAATTTGTACATGTTTAATAAATAAGTTACATTCATATAGTCAAATAGATTTCTTAAAACTGTAAAAAATGGTAATTTTAAACAAAATTCAATGAAGAAAATTTTTGGGAAAAATATATTTTCAAGTATATAAAGACCATGCTAAAATTTAGTTCCATTTTAATCAATATGTTTTGTTTATTGAAAATAATTTGCAAAAAAATTAAAATTTTCTTATTACTATTTATAAAAAAATAATATCTAGATTATAACTGCTATCATTAAATAATAAAATTAATAGTATACTTCTGTAAATTAAAACCCTTTATTTCACATAATTCAAGATTTTAAAAATTGAATATTGATATTGTAAAAAATTATATTTCAAAAATTATCTTTGTGTTACATTCAAGTAAACATAAAATGAAATTTTTGATAAAAATTAATTCACTTTTATAAATTAATATGAGGATAATTCTACCACATTATATTCGATGGTTCCCATGTAGCTTCCTTATGTTGGTGGTTTCACTAAAAAACCTTGATTGGGTGAGTGGTCTTGTTTGACATATATTTCACTATATGATCCTAAATATACAATTTTTTCTCTTCTTAGGAATGAACATGATCAATTTTTATTAATTTTAGTTCCATTACTCATGAGGGATAAGGTATGTAATTCCTCAGGAGAGATACATAAAACAAATTGTGGACCATAGAGAGGATCAGGGGAAGCACCAAGAGATAATCCAATGTCCCTACTCGATCAATATTATCAAAGAGGAAAATATAACAAGGACTCAAAATTCCATTATTCCCAAATATCATAACCTTAATCCATGGATAAATTAGTAGAAAATCCATCTCCAAATTTTTTTCTCCAGATCCTATCGACGATTATCAACATAACTTATATGTCGACTTCTTTCTACCCTTATGGGTTGATGAATGGATTTTACCTTATATACCAGTTCATAATCCATCACTTGTCCCAATAACATTCCATATCAAACATAAGACCAATACATAGGATTTATACACATATTTTGATAGAGGGATTCATAAGGATACATCATAATACTTCAATTAATTTATTTTCTCAATGAAAAATCAAATGGATGAAGGTGTTTATCCTTATAATTTTTAAATACATAGACCAATATCAAATAATATACTAGAATATTTTTTTGGTTTTATAATACTAGCCATCTAACTGAGGATGGTACATTATTGTGAAACTCAACTCAGTATGACATGATTACTGAAAACATTGACAAAACATCAAGGATATCCTTAGACCCAATCATGTAAATTTTAATGGGGTCATCCATGGATCCTCACAATATCCATAACGTATTTATATGCATTATAATATTCAAGGAATTATACACTAATAGTAATAAGGTTTACTAAAAATGTGGGGATATTGACTAATACCCAAATTGCTTTGTGATCGTTATATGTTTTTCAATGACTGACAAAAAATTAATGGTAATGATTTCTATAATCTATTATAGTATGGGTAATGCTTGAAACATACCCATACTCTATTATCACATAAACATAAATTAATTTCACACAAAACACTAAGATAAAAACACTAAAATATCTCTTTTTATTTCATCTGACCAGAAATAATAATTCATATATCTATACAAATTTTTATTTCTAGAATGAATATGGAATGGAGAACTATGATCTTCATCTAATAACTCCTTAAATTTTGTTTGGTATGGGAAAAATACATGATTGGTGAATCTTATAATTCTATTATAATGAATATTAAACCCAATAGAATTAAATACAATTTTTTAAAGATCTACCACTTCCTTTTTCAGAAGATTAGTCATATCATGGACTGACTGTTGATAACATAATTGATATGGATATGATTTTCTAACATCATTCATGATTTTTAGATCCATCATTTGAAATATGTAAATATTAAACATTTGTATCCTAACCATATATGATATTGCATGGTCCTTCTCGTTCAAACCACTAACCCCCCATGTTTAATTTCCATGTGTCTTAATGTATTGATAATTCATAATGATTAATCATCTCCAATAATATTATATGGAGAATATTCACCTCATTATGTGTCAATATATATTTTAAAATTTTATTAACCACATATATATATCCCATATATCTCTGTAAATATAATGCATCCATATCATTTTTTCAAAAATAATTGAATCTTAATTTAAATCTAGATTGGAAAACTTTTCTCATAGACCATCAATTGTCCTATAACATAAGCTATCACAATGTAGGTTTTCAGTTTGATTCATCCCAACAAAATCTTTGATGAATCACTGTAGATTACAAACCATTTTTTACAACATGGTAATATAAACACTGGTTTTTTTATTGTTATAGTATTTCATTCATTGTGATTTTATTCATATTTTTCTTTTTAATAGAGTGTGGATCCCTTCACAGTTATCATGGTATGTTGATTCAATATCCAAGAGAAATTTTACATAATGAATCAATAATATCAGGACAAACAAAGATTAATTCATATTTGACTCACTGTTGTTGGACTTGGAAATTGTCTAATAGGCTACAAACTTGATTCATCCCCCAATACACCATTTCTTTAGATTATATGATGAAAATATGAAACATTTTTGTGGAAGACATTTATAGTCAGATAATTTTTAACAAAGTTTTTCATTTCAAATGGAATTTATTATAGTTCTCAATTGATAATCATTATCTTCCTTTCTCATTGTATATAGAATAATATCATATATATAGTGTACAGTAAACATATTAAGGTTTTATCTAAATAATATATTAACTATATCCAAGATGTTAGTGGGTTCATTAGTAAGATCATATGGAATCACTATATATTCACTATGTCAATACATTATAAAGGATATTCTCTGGGGTATATCCTCCTATTTAACACTCAATTGATGATATACAAATTGAAGGTCGATCTTGGAAAAAATTTGAGCTATATGATGTTGATGAAAATTTTCTTTAATAGAGGGTAGAGGATACCAACTCTTGACTATGATATTGTTCAGTTCCTATTAACTGATTTAGAGTCACATTGATAAATTATTATTCCTAATAAAATAGAACCTATGAAGCCCATTGTGATAAACTTTTCAGAATGAATCCCTTTTTAAAATTTTCTTATAGTTTATTCTTCAATTCATGTAACTGTATTAGAGAATTTATATTAGAATTATTTTATATAATAATTGTTCATGTACAATATTTATTTAAAATACAAAATAATGATTTTGGAAAAGATTTGGAAAGACCTCTAGAATGTTATCATAAAACTATCACACATAAGAAATATCATCAATATTCAATTTATCCCTAACCATCTATGATAAACAACCCTTTTAATTGGAATCATTATCCATAAAATGGATGTGATCGCCTTAAGATTTTCATACATATAGTCACACTAATAGATGATCATAGTTTTTTTTGTAATATCAATGGTGAATTCAAATCTGTGGAAATTGACACTGGATTCATGAAGAGAAATAAATTTCATGGCTAAGATGAAGTCAAGTTCAACAAGATTGAGAACAATGAGGTTTTTGGGAATAAAATTTCTATATTCTTCAACCATTGAAGAATAATTTATTATTGATGTGATCATCAAAACATTAGGGGTTTAAATATATAATTTAATATTGAATAACTGATCCAATTAATTGAAAATACATAAGACTTTTCTAGATACATACCATTCATTAGAATCATACCATTCATTTTGAGGTACGCCTTCCAATGATTTATGAGGATGAAATATTTTTAGTTTATTTACATCACAATATCTTGAAAATTATTTCTTTTTTATATATATTTGTACACTACTCACACATTTGACCCAATAATTAAATCTATAAGATTTAATAAGTTTTTTCCCTTATGTATAATGCACCATCCAAAACCCCATTGAGGTATAATGTTCCATACAAAAGTACGTTATAAAACACCCAAGATGTAATAACCCAAATAAAAAAGTACCTATTATAAGGAGGAAGACTGGGATTCCACATCCTAAATCCCTCCTCCATAGACCATGGGCGGTGAAAATTTCTAGGAAGGAATAACATAAATTGGATGCCTTTGAGAAAAGTACATGTACACATGCACCCAAAAATCTCAATGAACAAGTGAATTGGAATAATAATAAATGATAGTGAGATATTGAGTAAAAACACACATGAGATAACATATAAAGAATAAAAATAGTGAAATAGATTAATCCATAATAGAAAATAAAATATAATCCCTCTCAGAAAAGATGTACCAACCTGAAAATAACTCAAATAAATGCAGAGAGATCATGAATCCTAATGTCTAATACCTGAAATCTATGGGGGTCAATGCACTAGTGTATCCCTTTGATCCTATGAAAGATCCATAGATCTTAATTTTTCTACAATGGACATGACTTCTATGGGAAAATATCATGTATGTGTGAGTATATACATACCGAGTTGGACTCCTATAAACCCCAATAGAGTTCAATAAAAGACACTATGGAAGTACTCGTCTTTACCAAAACAAATAGGAAAATAACCATATTCACACACACACACACAAATATATATATATATAAATATATTTAGATAAATATGTGATAGAGAAATGGGATCTCCACCTCATTTTCCCTCCCATGACAATGAGTCTTCCTGCAATGAAAATGGCCCATCTTTGATGTCCATCATCTCACGTGTATATTGAGTAAACCATGTGGGGGAACCACACATTTCTATAAAAAAACATAGTTGTGGGGGAATAATTTATAAGTAGAGGATCTACACATCTATACTATAATGGGTTGGCACTCAGTAGAAATATGGATGACACATTCCCAAGTGCATTAGGGAGGGTTCAACTCAAATGGCAGGGGAACCCTACCCTAGTCTAGTATGGGGATTTCACTAAGTAGATAAAGGACCCACACCCTATTATATCAAGGATTTTCCACATAGTATGTACTAGGACCATTCATTAGTAAATTAGGGTGATTCCACTCAGTAGTGTGAGAACCCATTCCCTAGTGTATCTGTGAGTCCCACTCAGTACATAAAGATCCCACACCCTAGTATATCATGGGGTTCCTTACAGTTAGTAGAGGATCCAATCCATAATTCAACTATCTATTTCCACTTAGTAGGTAAATTATAAATTCCATTTTACATTAGGGTTCAACTTAATAGGTAGAGGACCCGCACCTAGTCCATCTAGGTGTTTCCCCTTTATTGGTAGATGAACCACACCATATTACAGCAGGTGGAAAATAATGAGTATGTTGTGGATCTAAGCCGTAGTTCATTAGGGGGATTCTACAGAGTAGGTAGAGGACCCAAAATCTATTCCATTATGGTAATTTAAATCCCATGGTAGATGAACCACTCCCTAGTCATTCAGTGGAAGTCCATTCATTATGTAGTGGTCGCGTTCTCTATTTCACCATGGGTTTGACTCAACAAAATGTGAGGAGTGTGGGGGACTCAAGACCTGGTACAATAGGGGGTTTCCATACCTGACCTCTCTCTAATGAGCCTAGCCTATCACTTTTATCTTCAATCACTAGAAGAATAAACATCATTCTTAGAAAATATCACATCGTGTCTCAAATGCCACTATAAAGTTCACCAATGAATCCTTGGAAGAAGATAGTCATTATAGGCTACTAATGATCTAGAATCTAAGTCAAACAAATGATATATGAGTTGTTGAAGTTATAGAGGGAAGTATATGGTGTGTAAGAGGTGTACATGTTGTGCTTCACCAACTCTGCTCATGTATGTGTACCTTTCGACACACAAATAACTATCTAGGAAGGGAAACATAGAGTAATTGGGGTCTACATGTCATGAGAACCAACCTCGTCACCTGGTAATGTCCCATATAATCATGGATCATATGCCATTTCATCATACATGGGATGTATAATTCTCATACTATGTGTCTCGACCACCGGTGGAATGATTGTGTCCTCCTGAAAGTTTTAATTTCCTTTAATTGAGGCTTATATACTTTTCTATGTACCTAGTAGTGTCCCAAACTAGGTACATGGCCATGTCCAAGCCTGTACATTAAGGTTGTGCATGTGTTTCTAGAAATGTCTATTCCTTGTTACTCTTGGAGTTTATTCTAGGGAACCAACAACATATCGTATGCCTGTGTGGATCCCACACGGTTTGTGAAACTTTGTTTACACCTAGAAACCCTAACCACTATAGCCTAGGGACTACATGACATATGTTTTTCTAGAAAACACGCATTATATTCAAGATTTTTTATGAAACATATCTTGTTTTAGGCATTAATAAAATCCATGTCCCCCATAATAATTGTTACCCATTGAACACAGAAATATTATTAATAGTTTCCTCTAGCCATCATTTTTTGGCCTCCAATTGTCTGAAAATAGATTATTTTTGTCCCATGAAGCATGTATGTGTGAAAACTCCTCTAATCACTACCTCCACTAACGAAAATATGGCCTCTATTATTTCTAGAAAATTGAATTAATAGCACTATAAAATAACTATTAGTCGAGGTGAAGATAAAGGGGTCCCTTTTATCAGTGCTCAGAAAACAGTTGATAAAATGGGTCTTTTATCAGCGCTAAAAAAGAACTGATAAAGGACTATTTTATGAGTACTTTTTTTGGTGCTGATAAAAGAACCATTTTACCAGTTCTTTTTTTAGCACTGAGTAAAGTTAAAAAATATTAAGAAAATATTTCTCCAATTCAGGTAGGGGCTTCAACAATGCTTGAAGCACCCTTCTACAGTGCCTCACCACCCCCACCCCCACCCGTACGCCCCCATCCAGGCCCAGGCCTTTAACAGAACCCCCACCAACCATTAAAAGTGTTAGGCCTTATTCCCCACCTACGTGTGTGACCTGCCTCCCCAAGGATTCGAACTCATGACCTGTTGTCTACGTGCCTAAACCTTTACCACTCCACCATATTGTTTTTTTGTTCATTTATTAATATATCTATTTATCTATATATATTTAGTTATATTTACTCATATATTAATATATATATATATATAAATTAATTTATTTATTTATATTAATATATATATATATATAGTTATACTTATATATTAATATATTTATTTGTATATTAATATATATTTATAAGATCAGTTTTAAATACATTTATAAAATATGCTTTTTTTTGCGTCTTTATAAATAAATAAATACATATATACAACACAAAAACACATTATATGTGTATTAGTAAGTATAATTATACATATTAATATATATTTACAAATATTATATATTAATATGTATATACATATGTTTAGAATATATGGATAATATATAACAGTTTGTCAATACAGACGCACACAAATACACACACACACACACATCATATGGATATATAAATATTAACATATTTTTATTTTAAATATAATGGATATTAGCTTTATATTTAGATAAGTATTATATATTGAGAAATATACTTTATATGTAAATATGAATAATTATTTATTTATAAAATTAAATTTATATGGGTGAATATATAAAAATATGTATATATAGTTATATAATTGATTATAAGTAACATTAAATTGTGAAAAATGATGCAATTTTGAAGCCATAATATCAATATAAATGTAACCCTTCAGAATAAATTCGATCCCCAATGAAAAGGTCAAAAAGGCCCCCTGAAACGAGGTTGAAATTCCCTCAAATGTTAAAATATTTGGGTATCCATAGTAAAAACTTAGTTTTGGAGTAATTTTAGGCCTTTTGGCCTCAAAAAATGTGACATAAGGATCCCCTAGGTCCCAAAACATGGAGCTCGTCCTGGGCTTCGATTTGATATGATGTAGAACTCAAACGGACACACGGATCAAAAGTTATGGTTGTTTGATGTTTTAGTTACTTTTTCAACATATTATATATCTTTTATTAATTTTTTTGATTTTTTGTGATGTCAATTTTCTATTATATAATTATTAGTTGATGATAATTAATAATTAATAATTAATAATATTTTTTAAAATATTTTAAATCCATTTTCACTAAATTTATTATATATTAAATGTAATAGCCTATTTATACTTAACTAAATCATATTTCAAAAAAAAATATTATATTTATACCAATATAAATATAATTATATATCAATATATTATTTTTCATGAAAAATTATTTTTGTTGAAATATAATCTTTATCAATGCTAGGAAAAAGCAATGAAATCCCCCCCCCCTTATCAGCACTACTATAAAAAGCACTGATAAGGTGGCCCCTTTTAACAATGCTAAAAAAATCTATGCTAAAGGTGGTTCCTTTATCTGCGCTAAAAAAAGTACTAAGAAAGGTACCCCCTTTATCAGTGCTTTTTTAGCACTATTAATGGGTGGTGCTGTGGAAACCCTATTTTGTTGTTGTGCTCTCTGGAAATTATCCTAGAACTAGAGTAATAATCACACACATACCATAATGGATAATGATCCTTCCAAAAATCACCATCCTTATTTTCATTCCCCCAAACATCATGATTCTAAGGGATTCGATCGTAGTCGTACCCACCCTGAAAAATTTGAACCACATCCTTATAGGCCTATAATGAAGAATAATGGTAGAAATAATCTTTAATAAGGGTAATAAAAATCACTTTCCAATGGTTATTGTCCAAAAATATCCAATAAATCAATAGATGGTGAGATCCTGGTATATTGAATAATAAATTGAAATAAAACAATATATTATGAAATGGGATCTTATGAGGGGTGTTAAATTATAAATAGGAGACAAGAAGAACAAATTCATGATTTTTTCAATTTAATCAAGAGGGCTAAATCCATTATCATAGAGTACTATATAAAATTTGGATTGCTAATTACTAAATAACACATTCACCAATGATGAAGAATATGTGATGTATTCATTTACTATCAAACCTCCTCGATCTGGTCATCTTATATCATCCTATTCTAATTCAATAAAGAATTCCACAATGAATTTTCTCTTAATTATCCTAGGGGTATGCAACTAATAATGGAGAATTTAAATTAATAATTATTTAAAGAGGGAAATTGGTTTTTTTAATCAACTAAATTAGTTTAATAAATTACTTATTTAATCCATTTAATTTTCACGACTCGTCCTCATGGCCCATGCCATGACTACCCCAAGACCGCCTTCCATAGGTTAGGGGCTGACGACTAGCACCAAAGGCATATTCCCTATAAAAAGGGAAGGCATTACCCTTTTAACCTGTAACACACACTTAGCCTAGACACAAGAAACAGAGTACGAAACTATAAGTAAACATTAAGTTAAACTGTATACAAAATTAAGTGTTGAATGGAAAGGGGTCGGAAATACAAGCCCAATAGTAAATGACAATAACTGTAAAGCTAGTACAACTGCAGAAAGGTAAACAGAAACTACTGAGACGTCCTCCAGGAATCCCACCTGATGGGTGGGTACAGATGGCCTCCTTGGCACCCTAGGTCTGTCTGTCTGCTCCGAGTATGCCTCGCCAAGTGATCCACCTTCGGGTACCGTCCAGTTCTACAACTCTCTACCTCGATCAGTGTTGTCTATCGTCTACAACCAACACAACGATGTGCGGGCATAGCCTGTGCAAGGGTGAGTATAACGATACTCAGTAGGTGACCCCGAGACCCCCTAAGTTCTCCCAGAATCCACAAAGGATAAAACAAAAAATAAATATACAATCATGAAGTATCAACCATCCCTACTTAGTTATTTTACCATACATATACCTAAGTTACCAGTCACAGCCCGGCTCCATCACTCGATCCCAATGACAACCCGGTCCACACAGGTAGTAAAGTCAATCACATTGATGATAATGATTGAAAGACAAGACTCAACTCACACAGGTATACATCTTTCGTATAGAGATAGAGATGATCAGATGTAGTCACTGATTCATCTAAGTTGTTGGACCCAAATAGGATATATAACCATCTAAGTTGTCGGACCCACACAGGATACATGAATAGCTACTCTGCCGGACCCACACAGGATAGAGGAACAGAAGTCAGAACTATCGAACCGATGTAGTATTCTGGTATAGTAATCATCCCGGTCGAACCCACGTATGATTCTAGTACAGTAGTCATCGATGTCAAACCCACGTAGGATTCCAGTACAGTAGTCATCGCAGTCGAACCCACAGAGGATTACAACATCTCAGTCGTAACCATCTCTAGGGTTCTCGCACACAGCACGCTCGATTCCGGGATGGTTCGCTCCTCGATCCAAGTATTGATACATCAATGAAGTCCTAAGTTGATGTATCTCGTAGTTCCGTCTCATCAAAAGGAACCCAACGCGACAGACGGTGCGTCAATCAGACGCCTGGTCTGTGAGTTATTAGTATTTCCGTTCCAAGGGCCCGGTTGGATTTATGCTTGTTCCAAACCCGACCATTTTCCAAATTAGTCCAAAACTCACTTAGAGTATTGAAAAATGACCGCCTTTTTGTGAGGGTCCTAGTACCATAGATGGCGTGTCGTTCGAATGCGCGGTCTTGAAGATATTTTCAATTAAGCGAAGTCAAGCCTGGCCCGTTAAGCCCAGTGGGATGGCGGGTCGGCCCGACCCGGCTCGGCACGTCCGACCCGGCTGGGGGGTCGGCCCGACTTGGTTGGGTTGTCCGACCCAACTAGGGGGTCGTCCGGGCCCGGTGGGGCGCGGCCCACCTGTGGAACCGGCCCGCAGAGCGGGCCGGTCCGGTTCGCCCGGCGGCGCCGAGCGGCCCCGCCTCTCCCATATCTGGCCGGCCGTAGCCACCCAGTTCTGCCCAGAGCACGCGGCCTGCTGTGCGGGCTGTGGTTCTTCCCATGCAGCGCCAAGCGGCGCTGCTGTTCTTCATCCCGATTGGTTCGGCCGGTGTGCAGCCCGCGGAAGCGGGCCGCGGTTCCTCCGCCGCACATCGCCTGCGGGCGCCGCGATCCTCCAGCCCAACCGGCTAGTTCTCCTCCAGCTGAGTGGCCCGAGGTTGCAAGCTACGGTCTTTCTCCATGAGGTGCCTTCGGGCACCGTGGTATTCCAGCGGGTCGGCTGGTCGTCCCGCTGCCCGGCTCCACGGCAGCCGGCTCGGTCAGCCGCATCTGCACCTCCACCGCGGCGCGACGGTGTCACGAACCTGCTGCACTCCACACGACGCGACGGCGCCACGCCACCTCAGCCTCCGATGTCAATCAATATAAGCCAATGGAGGGATGTCAAGCCGTGTTTGTTCAGTCCGCGCCATCAGCGTTATATGATAACAAAAGGCCACCGTCAAACAAAGTAAACATCAAAGAATCGAGGATATAATTTTATTCATTTAAAATTAAACAAATACCCCTACATCGATTCAAGAATGTTTGTCGAAGTCATGGAATATGGTGTCGTAGAAAATGTACATCGTTCCATCAACGTCAGGGAAAGTCGTTGTCGTTGGCGGCGTCCTTTGTGGGTGGTGTCTTCTCCCTTGTCGTAGAGGAAGAGGAAGAAAGACAGGAATTCCTCGTGGGCATCACCTCACATTCTTAACCAAGTTGAAGAAGTTGAGGAGATGTTCTTCGTGTTCTTCGTGGGAAGAAGTCTCTCCCTCTTCTCCTTAGCTCTCCACAAAGTTAATCCAAAATAATAGAGATTATTCTCTATTATTTTTATGGCACAACAACTCAAGAGTTTTCGCCCATTAAATGTGACAAAACATTAGATTAAATGTGGAGGTATGGATTCAAAAAGATTTTAATTAAAAATGAATTAATTCTCTTCATTAATAGTGGGGTGTTGGCAAGAATTAAACCATGGAATTCCAAGAGTTTAAGGGGGTTCAAGGGAGTTTAAATGGGAGGTGAAGAGTTTGAACTCATGTGGTCCCCACCACATAATATCCTCCCATTGGAGGTTATGTGGGGGTGAGCCCAACCACCAACCTCCCTTTGGAGAATTTAACTACCATCCAAATAAAATTATGCAACAAATAATTTTATTTAAATTTTACTTAGAAACCCCAAAATTTAATTACCACTCTTTATAAAACGCAACTGCGGTAAATGTCTTCTTAAGGAAATACCGGTGATGCGAGTTCATTGGTGTCCTTGGATTTTAATTCCGAGCACCGGTTCAAAAGATAGAAAAACCATCACGTACGTTTACTTAATGTACCAGAACAAAACTTCCAAAATTGATTCTGGGCACACTGGGCCTCGGAATCAGGTGTCGTCAGAAACTGCGGACTCATAAAATTCCCATGTATTTAAGAAAAAAAATCCCACAGGATTTTCGGGTCTTTACATTAATATACTAGCGAACATCATCCCTATCTATATATCTATCATTGACCACATATAGGTCGCTCATAGGGTGGACCCCATGTTCCATATTCATCCATGTAAATATATTACATATTTTAGGCTCCTATTTTGATATATTCCATTTTTTTAAATATTATGTATGTGTGATATAATATATATTTAATACTTTTATAAAATAAATTCCAAGCACACTGGTCATTTGAATCCTACACTATCTCAATTCATGGTTCCCTAAATAATCATTAATATATTTCAAAATCTTATACGGAATATAACATGTCTCTAAATTATTCCCTCCTTCGGATATTTTGTTCCCCAAAAATTTCTATAAAAACAAAAATGTGGGCATGTTGAGCCCAGATCAAGACATCCCACCACTTGGAGATCTCTAATACTCTCCCATTTTTCAGTAACTCATGAACCAAGGGAATGGATCATCCATGTTGGGTCATCTCTTGTTGATCATTGAACTTCATTGGGTACTACAAGAAGCTTCCAACATCCTCAAATTCTAGCTCACCCCAGTCAATAAGGTGCATATGATCATCAATGTACCTCATTAGTTGTGACACATGTATGGAATCATGCACCCAATCCAACATTTGGGGTAAGGATAGACGAAAAACAACCCTTCCAACCCTATTCTAGATCTCAAATAACCACAAAATCCTTAGGGAAAACATCCCTCCTAGTTCGAATATCTATAATCCTCAACATCAGGTGACTCTCAATAACATTTGGTCTCCCTTACCAAAATCTAATGGCTTATGAAGATTATCTACATAATATATAAGGACCCGATCTATAGTAAATAAAACTCACCTTTGGAGTTAAATAAATATATTATTATGTATTCCAGTTATAGAAAACACGTGTAATTATATTTTTTTATTATATAAAATTGACTTTAAAAGACCTAAAATCATTATTATCATTGATAATATTTCTTTTGACCAGTGATCACATGATTAGTATAAATATTGGGTGTTAACAATTCTAATCTTCATAGAAAAAGGATGTGATTTCCTCATCCAGTAGGATTATACCCTTTGTTTCCCATTTATCGAAGCTTATGAGGGAGAAAAAATCTCATTGAATTTCCCATTACCAACTCAATGCTGATATTTTACAACATAATCATGAGTGATGTCGTTTAAGGGATAATTTCAATCTCATCAAGATCCCGACCCAAACCGTTTATGTCGAACCACCTCATGAAATTGCCACCATCAAACACCTTACTCCTAGATATTTTTCTAGTGTAATAAAGGCTTATGTATCAAGGAACTATAAATATTAATATGATATTTATTTTTTATATAATAATAAATATATTTCAAAACTTTTATTATTACATTGTAATGAATTTTTATTTTGCTACAATAAAGCACAAATTATATTTTTTGTTAACATTCAAATTCATTTAATGAATTTTTGAATTAATGGATTTTAAAAAAAAATTCTATAATATTATTATTAAATAATTTTTATCAAATACATATTATCATATTATTTTTATGAAGTCAAATTTATTGTTTTATAAGGTTTTGAAAACTATTGTTATCACAAAACCCACCACTTCATTAAAAATATCAATTTTATTTTATATTTAGAATCAAATATTTAAATAATAATTTATATAAAATGAGTATTATTTTTTAGAATCATAATTTAAAAATTATCTAATGGTTAATTAATCATAATTTTCTAAGAAAGTTGAATTTTATGGTAAAATTTAAATATTGTATTAATATACATTTTGAATTATGACATTATAATGACTCAAAAGTGATGTAATAAATTAAATAATGGGTATTTGTGATAAAATATATTTCTCTTAATTTAAAATAATATGATTTTTTTTTATTTTCTTTATTTTATAAATCCATTATAAATCCTCCAAATCTATTAATATATTTTTTTGGTTTTAAAATCATTTATTTAAGAGTTTGATTGACCTCTACATACTTAAGGGAATTATTTTGTTAACATAGTCCCCTGAACTTATAGAATATTGATAACCAATCCCATTTGGTAGAAACCATGGGAAAACCCATGGCATGGTTTGTGGTTTTTTTTATTTTAGTATATACATTCCAAAAACTAATTAATAATGAAATCAACCTACTTTCCTATATAACCCACCCTGTCTCCCATTTATCTTTCCACAAACTCATTTTAGAATGTCCACACTCATCTATACACTCTATCGAGTCCTCTCTTGGCATCCCCATTCTCTCATGAATCACATCCCAGGAATTTAGAGTCACACACTCATGTAAGTGATTTCAATCTTCTCATTTCCATTAAATCAATTCTTTCATGTTTTATTTTTTAAATTACATTTTCTTATATTGGGATATGTTCTTACTTACCCCCATACTTAAAATTTGTTTTATAAATAATTATAGATTCCTTTAACTGTCATTAGGCCTCCCATGATTCTTTATGTACACCCATTGCCATGTCAAAATATAGTTAGGATTATATTCTTAATTCAGGTTTCTTTATTATCTCATGTGTTTTATTTAAATTTTTTGTTATTGTTATATGTTTTATTATTTCTCTCTCATGAACTCATTTTCTATGAATCATTAATTGACATGATTATGCAAACAAAATATCATCCTGCTTTCTCATATTGAACCAATTGTGTAGTGAATGGAATAACCATTCCCTATCAAGGGTGTACACCTTTATTAAATTATAATTTTGATTAGGGATTTACATACACTTATTCTATAATCAATTATGATGGAATAAAATTGTATGATGACTGAATCCATGTTGTACGATTTATGTGGCGCACATAAGAATTACAATGAAATGTATATGGTGGGTGTGGCCAAAATTATATATCATTCCAATTAATTTGGTAATTGAGAGTATCAAGATACATCACGTTGGGTTGTGGAGTCAACTAGATTCATTTATGGGATTTTTTAGACCATTAGGTCTGGGCATTTTAGGCTTGACATATGATTATGATGCAATGTTTTAAGTTGTTTCTACATTTCCCATGTTATGATTATCATCATATATCATGTCTCATTGTTCATTTTTATGATTCATACTATTTTTATTCCCAATTTATATTCTTGTTTCATAACATGAATCACCTTATTCCATAATTAATCCCTTATTGTGTTTTATATATCACCCCTTTATTCTGATTTTCCCCATGTTATGCTATTAATTTTTAAAAATCCATGGAAATTTATAATCATGTTGCTGATTTTTTTCAATAATGTCAGTATATCCTATATTAATGATTTTATGTTATGTACCTAATTCCCAAAGAAACTGTACATCACTATATTTAGAGTTATATGATGTGAAATTTTATATATTAAATGTTGAGTTAATTTGAAATAAATAAAACTGTTTTCATGGTTGGTATCAAAGAAAACGTATAGTTATTTTTTGGATTATGATTAGAAAACACTAGAGAAAGCCTTAGTGATATTACTACGTATAAGAAAAAATCAATATTTTTTAAGTATTGAGTAAGTGGTTATTAAATAAAATAAATCTCCATGTACATACTATATGTGGATGGGGTTCTCACACAGATATATCTAGGATTAATAACTCTAAAAAGGGGTGTCTGGCCTGACTCGATGAAAAATGGTCCATAAAAAATGGCCTTACAATGCATCTTGTTTGACACTCCTGGTGGATATGCTTTGGTAAATTAATAAGATCATTACGAACCATTATTAAGGGAAAAATTACCATAAAAATATATGATAGGAAATAGATCATGGAAAACACATATTGAAATAAATTAATAAGTTAAGGAAATAAATGTAATTTAAATTTTATCCATTTAATGGGAATAGATTCCCTGTTATGTGTTTAATAGTTTCAAATAATCATCCTTGATTTTTCTTTTATTCTATCAAATTGCTCTAAATATGAGGAATCTGGTAAAAACACTCTGTGATAGAAAATGTGATGAATTCCCTAATGAGATTCCCAACTCGAAGGTATTAGTAATTAAAAATGTTATTATGATACTATATCAGTTGACTGAGGTTATAAATAGTATCTTGGATAATGATGATCTCTAAATCCCCCTATGAGATAACACTCTACTATTGAGAACATTATGTGACAAAGGCCTCTAAAATTCAATAGATCATCAGATACCTTAATTATAGAATAATTAATCATCTCCATTGAGAAGATATTTCACATCCTTCAATGTTCTGAGAAAGTGAATTTTATCCTATTTGTTGATTGTATAGAGGAAGGAGAGGATAAATAGTGGAAATGATCAAGAATACAAATCCTTAGGAAGAGGTCGAAGCAATAAAGTGATCATAATTTCCAATATTTTTTCAATAAGAATTTTCTTTTCAATTTTTGATATGAAATGGAAAGGAATTCCCTTGACCTCAAGAAAAAATATGACGTCTCTATTGGTTCCCATGATGAATACTTTACAATACTTTCATGACACTCATCCATATTTTTCGATGCCCTTGAATGCAAATTTGGCCTCTTCTTTAGTGGGATAAAACCTAGTCTTCGAAAATATATAGTGGTCGATGACTTTGATAGCTATAAAATAATTTTCTATTGTTCACTCAAAGTCTGAAAGGATA
Source organism: Viscum album (assembly GCA_963277665.1). Lineage (NCBI taxonomy): Eukaryota > Viridiplantae > Streptophyta > Magnoliopsida > Santalales > Viscaceae > Viscum > Viscum album. The sequence continues at coordinate 246,989 of CAUJRU010000136.1, read as the reverse complement.
TTAGTGAATATCAAGGGTATCATAAGGATGAGAAGAAAAAAGTGGAATTTAATTCTGATAGTCTGATAGAGAAATCTAATGGTTCCATGAAATTTCAACATCCCATTTTTCAAAGTTGTGGGAAGAAGCGTGATAGAATTTGCCTAAGGGGAATGGAAAAATGCTTTAGGTGTGGAAAGTAAGGAAACCTAGATATCAATTTCCAAGAGGAGAAACCCACTAATGAAATGAAAGAAATGATTTCTCTGGGTAACCCTGAGCACATTGTCCATTCCATCAACTACAAGTGTTTGGGGCACTATAAAAACCAAATCACTATGCTAATGGTTTTTGGAGAAAACCAACAACCTCTAAGGTAGAAATAGAAATATTGTTCCATCGCTACTACTAATGCGGATCCTTACAACAAAGTGGTGAAGGGTATGCAAGTTATTCATTAAATACTAGTGAATTTATTTTTGATTCTGGTACTACGAATTCCTTCATACTGTGAATTTTTAGTAGAATAATCAAAATACCAAAAAAAATCATATAATTAGAGCTATTGGTGAAAATAGAAAATAAGGAAATTATTAAATCCCATCTATAAAACTCCTCCCCTATCAATGTTTTTGGGATAAAAATCCCTGTAAACCTTTTCATTCTCCCTTTGGTAGATTTTTTTTCAAATCATGGCATGGACTGGAATTCCCTATATAAATCCAACATAAACTTCCTTGATAAGTAAACCACTCTCTATATTGCAAGTCAACCCAAAATTTTGTACAAGTTCAAGGAGGAGGATAAATATTATTTATCATAATCATCTATAACATGAATATTATTTCTATATGAGAAATAATATCTACATAAAATGATTGAGTCTTAGGAAATAACCATCCACAAAAAATGTCAATTGTGAAATAATATATTGATGTGTTTCTTATTGAATTTACATGTCCTCATCCTACACTAGATGTTTAATTTTTAATCGATCATTTACATGGAGCATTACCATTATCCAAGAATCTATATAGAATGGATATTATTGGAACCTCAAGATCTGAAAACAAAACTATAGGAGAATTTTTATATAGGGTTCATATGCCCATGTTCTTCACCTTAGGGTGCACCAGTCCTATACACCAAGAAAAAATATGGGGCAATGCGCCATTTTAATGATTATTATGAACTGAAATAGATCATGATAAAAAAAACTATCCTCTACCTCATGTTGATTACTTATTAGATCATCTACATGGATCACAATACTTTTCTCAGGTGGATATGTGGTCAGGATATTACCAGGTTAGGGTGAAGAAGGAGGATATCCCCAACACTGCTTTTCGTACAAGGTACGGGCTCTATGAGTTCATAGTGATTCTTTTAAAACTCACTAATGCTCCAACACTCATATTGGTCTTGATTAATAGTGTCCTTAGACATTACCTTAACTAATTTTTCATATAATTTATAGATGATATTTTAATATACTATAAAATCAAGGAGGAAAATGAGTGACATCTGACTAATATGCTAAATAACCTACCAAAGGTGAGTCTTTTTCCCATGTACATCAAATGGGAGTTCTGGTTGATGGAATTCTATTTCATAGGATATATCATCACAACCAATTATATATATATGGAACCTTATAATATAAAATAAATTTAATGATGGTAGAGAACAATATATTTCATATATATCCATAGCTTCCTTGGGTTAGTTAAGTATTATTTCTTATTTGTGAGATATTTCTCACGATTACCAAACAATCATACCAAGATATCTCAAAAGGGAGTCAAGTATGCCTAGAATACTGAATTTAAAGTGATATTTAAGGATCTGAATAGGGGTATTATAACTACCCCTATATTAACACTACAAATAAGTGTGGAATTTTTCATAATATTCAATGATGTTTCAAATAATTGATTGGGCTTTTGTTAATATAGAATTAAAAGCTCATATCCTATTCTTTATAAAATTTCAAATTCAACAAACAGAACTACCAAAAACATAATCTAGTGTTGGGTACAGTGATAATCTCTTTGAAAGAATTATAGAATTATACATTATGATATAATTGTAAAATATAAATGGATGAAAAAATCCTCACATATATATTCACATAGAAATAGTTGAATATAAACCAATGAATATGGTTATAGATGATCGAAGACTATGAATTCTCAATTCATTACCATCTTGGGAAAGATAATATTGTGGAACATTCTCTATGTATAAACGAACCAATAATTCTAAAATCAATGAGTATTTAAATAAATATGATCATATTAGATTTGAAATGGATGGACATGGGAACCATAAAGTAATAAACATCATCAATTATTTAATAAATTATTACTCATTCATCTCTTTTGGAAAGGATAAAGTATAATCAAAGAAATGATGTTGTAATTTAGAAGATAGTGGAAACTATAAGAAAATTTATTTCCCCAGTGTTCAATTTTAATTAAGAATGAATTGTGATATTTTTTTCAAGACTATGTGTTTCTTCGAATTCAGATTTAAAGAAGGAACTATTGGATAATACACCTAATTCAACATCCTTTATTCACCCAAGAATCATTATGTTGTAGCAAGATATCCCTGAGCACTATTGGTGGGACAAAATGAAGAAGAATATTATTAAATATAAAACAATGTGACTGGTATGCCAGTAAGTGAAGGCTTAATGGTAGATGTCTAAGGGGATGAAGAATTCATTACCCAAACCAATATAGAAATGGGAGAACATCACATTGGACTGTGTCACTGAAATTATGAAGAGATATAGGGGAAACAATACTACATGTGTTGTTATGGTTCATCATATAAATACAACTCACTTTATCATAATTCTAGTGGACTTATCACTAGATCAACCTATAGAGTTATACATCAGATAAGTCATATGCTTTCATGGTGTACCACTATCAATTTTAACTAATTGAGAATCAATATTCACCAACATGATTTAGAAATGTCTCCAAGATGCACTGAACACTAAGATAAGCTTTATTATGGCATATCATTTTTAAAATCATGTCCAATCAGAGTGGACTATTGAAACACTAGAAGGTATGTTGAAAGAATTTTCTATGGAATTCAAAGGATGATAGGAACGACATCATACTTTGGTCCACTTATATTACAAAAACAATTTACACTCAAGAATCCACAGAGCTAACTATGAATCCCTTTATGGGAAGACATTCAGAACACATTAATGTTGGTATGATGTGGGTTAACAAACACTTCTAGGTCCTCAAATGGTCGAGGAAATGGTGAAGAACTTTATCACCTTTTAGTATCACAATAAGGCTGTTAAAATCTAATAGAGGAACAATGATACCAATCTTTGATGAGACCTATATTTTTTTATTAGATACATGGTATGCCTTTTCATATCTCCATGGAACAATGTGATGATATTTTCAAAAGGGAATGCCTAGTACAAGATATATTATCCCCTTTGAAATATTTTATCGCATTAAAGGAGTGGACTATTGACTAGAACTGACACCAAACTTATATAAAGTACATATTTTATTCCATGTGTCCCTCTTGAGAATGTATATACCAGAACTGTCAATGTAATCAATCTAGAGGTAGTACCATTGGATATTGATCTTTCCTATGAGGATAAACTGGTGATGATATTATACCATAGAGAAAACATTTTACAAAATAAGAAAATTACCCTTGTAAAAGTGTTGTGGAGAAAGTACAATGTTTGAAAAATAATCATTAGAACCTGAGGAGGTGATGAACTAGAGTTACCCTCATTTGTTTTATCATGGAAAATGAGAGTTTTGATGCTAAATTTTCTTATGGGGGGAATATTTTAATGGCTGGAATTGTTATAAAAACAATTACACTCGTGAGTTAATTAAATGAATTATTAAGTATTATAGTTATAGAAAACACAAGGACATAGTATTTTATTATATCCAATTGTATTTAAAAGAACATTACATATCATTTCCAATAATAATATATCCATTGAATAGTGATCACATGATTTCTATATATATGGGGTTTTAACAAAACCAATTTGCACATAAAAAGGAAATTATAGCCTCAACCGGAGTTACCATACCATTTGAAGACCATTTTTAGAGCTTCTTAGGGAGATAAAATATTTGGGTTTCCCTTAACCAAGCCCAATAATGGATCCATCAACTTAATCATGTGAAAAACAATTTACGGGAGAATTTCAAGATCATCAACATCATGGCCCAAACCGTGTAAGCTGAACCGCCCCATGAAAGTCACCCCATCACACACCTTACTATGAGAAAATATTCTGATTTATTAAAGGGATATGTATCACAAACCTAAAAATATGAATCTGTAAATTATTTTTTATACAATAATGAATATATTTAGAATCTATTATTATTAATTTCTAAATGAATTTAATTTTTATAAAATAAAGCACAAATTTTATTTTTGGTTAATATTAAAATTCATTTAATGAATTTATGAGTTAATGGAATATTTTAATAAATTATATTTTAATAAAATATTATTATTAAAAAAATTTATCAAATATAAATTATCACATAATTTTTATGAAGTCAAATGTAATTTTTTATAAGGTTTCAAAAAATACAATTATCAAAACACACAACATTTCATAAAAATTTCCATTTTATTTTAAAATTAAAATTTAAAATATATAGATAAATATGTTGATAAATATGATATTATATTTTTAATCATAATTTCAAAATTATCCAATGGGTAATTTTTCATAATTTTCTAAGAAAGAAAAAAATTTAGGTAAAAATTAAATATCGTATAAATGTATTTTTTGTATTATTACTTAATAATGACCCAAAATTAATGAAATTGTTAGTATAAGGGGTATCCAAGACCAAATATGTTATCTATATTTAATATAATATGAGTTTATGTATATTTTATATATTTCATTAATCCATTTTGAATCCTCCAAAACCATTAATATATTTTATGGTTTTGAAATCATGTCTTTAAAAGTGTGAGTCACCTCTACATAATCAAGAGAGTTATCATCTTAAGTTAATCACCCAGACATATAAATTAATTTTAATTACTTACTCATGGTATAAACTCATGTCAAAACCCATTTAATGTCTTATGGTTTTGAATATTTTACTATATTGAGTCCAAAACCTGAATAATAATGAAATCTCGCTCATTTAATATTTAAACCCACCCAAGACCCCATTTATCATCACTAAAAATCTTTTAGGAATGTCCATACTCTTCCACATAGTCTCTATATTCATCCCAAGGCACCCCAATATCTCAAGAAGCCCCTCCTAAGCATTTGGATTTACACACTTGAGTAAGGGATTTATCTCTCTTAATTTACATTCAATGACTTCTTTTTTGTTTTGCCTCTTAAATTCTATTTTCTTATGTTGGGATATGTTCTTACATATCCCCCTTTTGGAACATTTAATTTATAAATAATTATTTCATCCTTTAACTCTCATTAATCCACCCATGATCTTTTATGTACAGCCATCTTCACATAAAAATATAGGTAGGATTATCTTCTTCATTCATGTTTCTCCATTAACTTATGACTTATATTTCTAATTTATAATGTTTGTATATGTTTTTCTATGTCTTTATTACTGCCCATTTTGTTTCTACATAATGATAGACCACTTTTTCTCTCATAACCCAATTTTCATGAATATTTAGGTGACTCCATTATGCTGCCTAAATATCACTACAATTTTCCATGCCAAACCAATTATGTAGTGAATATTATACAGATTTCTAATGAATTGGGTTTAGATTTTTTAACATGTAGTTTTTATTGGGGATTTAAATGTATGTATTCCACACTCTATGGTATTGTAATGAAATATAATGGCAAATGAATCAATGTTGTATAATTTATGTGGAACACTTAATAATGAGAATGAAATGTATTTGACAGGTGTGCTCATAATAATATAGTGATCAAATCCATTGGGTAATGTTCAATATCATGATAAGTCATGTTAAGGTATGGATTAAACCTTATTCTTTTATGAGACATCTTTCAAAATGATTTCTTGTTTGATTATCCTTCACCTATGTTAATGATTTAGTGATTCATGTCATTTCCACCTTCCCCATGTTATTATTATCTTTCTATATCATGTCTCGAAGTTAATGTTTATGATTCCAACTCTTTTTATGACCCATTAATATTTCTATTTTATAACATGTGTTACCATATTACATGTTTAATTACGTATCAGGAATTATATATCACCCCGTTATTATCTTTGTACCTAGGTTACCCCCTGCAGTTTTAAAAAACCATGGAATGTTAAAATAATGTTAAGGAAGTTTTCAATAATGTTATTGTATCCCATGATATAGATGTTATGATATGTGTATATTTCCAAAATAAACTAAACCTATCAGTCTTTTGGGTTATATATTTTGTATTTTTATGTAAAAAATCATGAATTAATGTAAAATAAAGAGAATGTTGTTATATATAATTTATTCCAACTCTAGGAGGTCAGCATCCACTTAGGGATTACCTCAACCTTCTCTATTATCTCATGCACCATCTATGATCCAACACAACACATCTCTATAGTCATAAATTGGTATAATGATTACCTACAAGGTTTCCCATATAAAGAATTGAATGATTATTTGCTGATAGTTGAGTGATCAATACTATTATATAAAAAATCGATCCATGTTAATTTGTATGCTAATTTTATTCTGAAGTCTATCATGAAATCCATAATAATATCATCCAAAACACGGATAGTGAACATTATATACTCATATGTATGGCTGAGAAATTTTGTACTCATCTTCATCCCTCCCCTAAAATCCTCATGCAGGACTCTCCCAAAACATGATGTGAACTAGACATCACGATTGAAGATAGTAATTTTGGGATTCCCCTACAAGAATAAGATATCTATTGTAAACAACATCCCCAAACACTCTACCATAATCTAATCACTGATAGAAAGGAAGTAAAATGACATTATTAGTTAGTCAACTATCACTCAGATAGAATTGTGGATCCTCAAAATCTAATAAATCAATTTCAAAATTTATATCTATATGTAAACCCTTTTACTCTCAGGGATCTCAAGTGGCTACACCCAACATTTTGGAACCTAGTGCCTAGACTTCACTTGCTATCATGTGAGACTCTAAGAGAAAAATTCAGAAAACACCACCTTATTCCCGACCACTAAAACTACTAGTGAAGGTATCTATACATATTCCCTATAGTATGATGTATTACTAATATTGATGTGTGAAACACCCCCATCACCTCCTCTAACAATATGATCAGAACCACCAACCATACCTAAAAATGGATGATGTGATTCCCTCCAAATAATCCACTTGGTGAGTCACACATGGATATCTCACCATGTAGGACCACACAATCTATGAAACCCAACTAATCCCCCACCAAATTCTGATGATGTGGATGAGTCAAGCCCATAAACTCAAAAAAACCACCCCAATATTAGGTTTATCTACAGCGTATCCAACATCTTGGGAGCCTCCTCCACCAAGTGAGAATGGAACTTCATTATAAGGTCATCAGCCAACATGTTTCCATTTTTAGAAGAGTAGAAAATCTAAAAGTCATAGTGCTATAGGAACATCAAATAGTTCATCTATATCTGGTTCAGATATCTCTATGTGAGGAATTTTCTATGAATTTAATGGTATAAGTAAACAAAAAATATATATCTTATAAAATTGTTCCTCAACGTCATTAGAGTGGCTTTTACCCCTTCTATTACAAATAGTCAATTTCATATATAGGATCATGGGGTCTCATATTACACAACACATATAGAATCACTACCTTCCATGACATTAACACACAACCAAAACCATCTCTCGAGGGATGACAATATACTACATCCTACATTCCATCATATTGAAGTCCTATATCATGAGAACTAATTATCATCTTTCTCAACTAATAAAAGGCATTATGGTACTTCTTAGGCATGGTAAAAATGTTCCCTTTCATCATTAGAGTGGTAAAAGTGGATGAAATCCTAGATAATTCTTCAATGATCTTCCAAAACTTACAACAAACTCTAGAAGAGTTTCCAAGGATATTGGTATTCTCAAATCATGTCTACAATCCATTCCAAACAATCATTAATTATCATTTTTTTATTTTGAGGACATGTTGATTCTAATGACGTATATTGTTATGAACTAATCCATAATGGGTTTAAGGATCTTGTACACACGTCTCTCAGCATTATAGGGGTTTCCAATGCACTAAAGGGTATCATCACTAAATCAATTTAACCTTAGAGGATTTAGAAAGATAATTTTCGTATAGTTTCCTCTTAAATAAAGAAATGTTGAGAACCCTCTATATGTTCATGAACTACATCACCCTAATACACTAGTCGGAGAAGTTATATATTCTCTAAGATGGAACTCTGGCATAGCTATCACCTAGTTTGGGTGATGCCAATATATAGCACACCTGGAGCTCTTATATACCACTTAGGTAAATAAAATAGGATTTCTTAGGTTAATACACTATAGTTTACCAATGACTGCCTCTATATACCCTTTAACCACACTAATATCTCTCAAACCCCCATGGGGTCATCCATTGTTCTAGAAAAAACATCATACAATCCCCAGTGAATGTAAATACAGATGTATATCTCAACATAGGGAGGTCCACACTTCACATCCATGGGAAATACAACATCATATCCTACCATAATTGTAGGAATATGAGAGATCATCACCTCCAATACTCTATAGGTAATAATATACAATTGATAAATTAGTAGTAACCTATTATGAATTAATTCTTCATGATATGCTCATGGATCATTCTTTTCCGTAGAGAAAGAATCTATCCCACTAACTGAAATCACAACCATATTCACTGGTAGAAATTATATGAGGATTGATGGTATAGGATACCCCATATAGAGGAAAATATTTTCATGTCTCATAGATACCATGGAATTGTTTCATGTGAGGATATATATCTCTCGTCAAAGAGTAAGGTCACCACATCAGAAGAAATATGTGATTAGTGATTCTGTATACATGATACTCCCACACAAGGGTCAAGAAAAAAGAACTCCATTGGTATCACTTGATATCAATTAAGGGGTACATCCATTAAAATTTTTAGTACATATCTATGCTAAAAACTGAAATTGGAGAACAGGAGATAATGGTTGTACATCGAACCACACTAAACCCACCATAATAGAAGCCCCTTATTCTAGAAGATCATCTAATCTCACACCTCCATGATTTCTTCAATCAGTTCTTTCTTTGACACCTCATGATAACAACCTACCCCAAACACAAAAGTAAAATTAAATCACCATCCAAAACTTGAAACTATCCACTTTGGTAACCATTAACTCAACCTTACACTTAAAAACAACCACACAAGAACCTGTCTCGGTGCGGGAAGTGTCCCAATACCTTTTATACCAAGATCCATGACAAAATTATTCATCATAGGGATATAGAAATTCCTAATATCAATATGGAGTGTCCTCACGAAGAGGACTCTCATCAAAATGTTTTATATCTGAGATGGATATCAAAATCCCATGATCTAGCCTAACCTCAACCACCTAGGAATGGAGTTACCTCAACAAAAATATTAGGATATAACTATTCATAGATCCCATAGTGTTCACTTAGCACTGGAGATTAATCTTATAGTACAACAAGAACTAATTCTATCACTACAAAGAGAAATGGTTTCTACTAAAACCATTATGTTGGTCAAGATATAAAAATATGAAAACAAAAATCAATAACACAAGCCAATCCTCAACCACATAGGGATATAACTCCTCATGGAACCACAGTTTCCTCTATCACTAGAATTCATAGAGGCTTGTAAACTACATGCATCCCATTATTTATTGTAGGTATTAACTACTACTCAATAGGAATGGGTTATATTTCCTACCTTCATAGTTGAAATATCATAAGTGGTGGTCCATAAACTGAGGCGTAATCAGTCATAATATATTCATCATGATATTATATTTTTTTCTTGGATTTATATCCTTGTAGAGGAACATTGAAAGTTACCATGATGTAACATAATTAAATTACAATATATGTGGGGGTATTACTATAGAAGGATGGTCAAAGGACTCAATCCAATATGATGCATGAACCTATGTTCCTTGCAACCAATGAATCGATATTCCAAAATGAAAATAATGTATTAAAATTTATGGTAAATGGATATTTCAGTCATCACACAATCATTGTGTTATATAGAATGAAATTTATAGTCAATTAAATTTGACACCATTTACCTTAATTCCCAACCTATCCTCATAAGGGAAAAACTACAAACACCGTCCTTTGGTCAAATAACCCATAATACAATTCTGTAAATACATGCCTCAAAGTGCCCTTCTTAATAGGGGAATACCAAGCTACCACAACCCCATGCTCACCTCTAAAGGCCAGGGGATAGAGAAAAACACTAACATGAAATAAATAAAATGGGAGGCATTTTCTTATACTACTTGTACACATTCACGCTACTATATCCATGATGATGTGAATAGGAATAATAATAAAATGGAGTATCATCTACAGTAAAGACCATTCATGAAATAAACTCTATGTAATTTATATTTTGTGATATTTTAGTCCACTAAAATAGAAATATACATGCCCTCCTAGAAAAAAATCCCCCAACCTGAAAATAACTAGAATATAAAAGATGAGATAGATTGACTCCTAATATATAAGTCCTGACAACCATAGAAAATATACTCACCTAGGTATCCCTCGGATCCTATAATATCACCATATTTATCTCCATCATCTTCATAATAATTGAAACATACTAGAAAATCTCATATATTAGTGAGTATATAAATACCAATTATGATGCCCTGAAAACTAAAGAGGGAGAAATAAAATAAATTATAGATATAGTCACCTAAACTAAATGTAAGAGGAAATAAAACCTATATATATATATGATATAGGATACCAATATGAGAGTGAAATGGGATTTCCATGTTGTTTACCATCATAGGATGATGAGTCTTCCAATAGTTCCAAAGGTCCATCATCGATTCTCAATGACTTTCAGGTATCAAGTAGCAACTATGTCAAGGGCCCATACCTAACCACTATAACCCATAGTTGAGGGGGTAAAATGTCCATATAGAGGACCAAAAAAGTCCATGACAAGAGGGTTCCACTCAGTATGTAAATGACACACACCGTAGTCTGTCTGGCCTTACACTCTGTAGGTTGAGGACCTGTGGCCTATTATATTAGTAGTTGAAAATTAGTTGGTTGGGAACCCACACCCTAGTTCTTCAGGGGGTCCCAATTAGTAGTATAATGACCCACACCCAAGTACATTCTTGGTTTCCACTCTATAGGTGGAGAATCCATCTCATAATCCATCATGGAGATTCAAATTAGTTTGTAGAGGACCCATGCTCAATTATCATAGAGGGATGCCACTGAGTTGGTAGAGGACGCGTATTCTAGTATTTTAAGACACATAAATGATGTATGTAGGAGGCCCAAGCCCTATTACATTATAGGGATTCAACATAGTTTGTTGGGGATCCATTCCATAGTCAGTTAGGGGTGTTCCACTAAATCTAGTGTGGCGAGTATGGGGAACCCACACCTTGGTATGATAATGTGGTTGGGGACTTAAAACCCTCTTTGATGAGCATTACCATTGACTTACGTCATTTATAATCCTGAAGAAAAACATAATTCTTGGATCATCTCAAAAAATATCTCAAATTCAACAAGAATTTATATTTTCCATTTCTTCATGGAAAAGCACGCTGGATAAGATAAGCATGGGAAATAATCTGAGTCTACAAAAATAATATATAAGAGGTAAATGTTTTTAAGGGATCTAAGCCACATGTAAGGTATTAACATGGAGTGTGACCCCAGCTCTCATCCTGGACATGTCCTTTCTAAAAAATAGATCACCATCCATTTATGACTAGAAAAAATGTAAGGGGTGCACATGGTTCCTAATCCTTTCTTGTCACATGGTTTAATCTATTATAAACACATCTTTATGGCCATATTAGTATATAAGGCATGTATAGGTAACAAACAATGTGACTCATCCACCAGGGGTCCTACCAATGATCTTATATCCATGATCATGTCCTTCGTGTCATGCCTAAGTACCTTACCATGTAACTATACATGACCTAACCTGAGTACATGGCTAGGTTAGTGCCCGCGTAGCTAGTCCATGTCCATGTATCTTTCTATTCATGGGTTTTTGTACACTGAAAGTACAATCTGGTATTCTATCACTATGTTATATGGAGTGTGTGGGTCTAATGTAGAATTTGATACTTATCTACACTAAAAATCACATGATTTCACTACCTTGGTACAACAACTTGTGTCATGTTAACAAATACACACAGTGTAGTTGTATTTTCTCACATAAAGTTAATTTTGTTCATGTGTTCCCTAAATCCATTGTCTCCACAACCATTTCCACCTATTTTCCACATTTTACTATTTTTTTCACCACTAGCCATTGATTCACAACCACTGGTGGTAGAAAAAATAATTATATCCACTCACACGATGCATGCATGTGTGAGCATATCCTCCAGTGACAATATATTGGTCCCTAAAGCATGATCTATAGGAGTCATCAACTTCATCCAACAATGGAACCATATCCCACCCCAAATCTCAATCTCAAACACCATTCTCAAAAGTTTCATGAATCTTTGGGTTCGATTACACTCAAAAATGCCTCAGAAAACTCAATCCATTACCCCATAGGCCTACGAAGAATGTCATGAAAAACGACAGTATAAGTGAACCATAAAAATTGTGATAAACATTATTGGATAAGAATTATCGTTCATATATTTAAATTTGGGGAATTTATGGTGCATCATGGTATATGAAATAATAAATTGGAATAAATAATTTATTTCAACAAGAGGCTCATGCGAAGGGAATCAAATCATAAACAGGAGAAAATAATTTAAAATTAAATATTTTAATATTTTATCAAGACGGTGGAAACCACATTTTATGATTTTTAACTGAATTATGAATTGATCATTGGTCCTGAACATTTTCTCTAGCAATGGGGTGGATTACCAATGTTCATTGTCTGTCAATCCACCTCGATCTAGTCATTATTCACCACCCGATTCTAATTCACCAACATAACATGCTATGAATATCCTATAAATGCTCATAGGGTTATGAGTAATACATTGGAAAATTGTCATGATTGGATATTTAAAGAGGGAGATAATATTTGGGTATTAAATGGATTATTTAAAATATTTAATTAATTTATATATTAATCCACTCAAAATACCCACCAATGGAATCCTCACCTGAATGTCAGGATCTAAAAAAAATTAGCTTATTCCTAGGGTAAACCCCATGTTTTTTATTGAACCTTTTTTATATATTTAATATTATAGACTCTGTTTTGGATATATACCATTATTTCAATAAAACTTTACACTAGGGATATAATATAGATTAAATATTTTTTTAAAAATTAATTTAGGGTTCACCAGGACTGAGAATCATGTGAATTCTTAGCACATGGATTTAAAAATATTCATAACATATATTAAATTACTATAATGAAAAAAAATCTATCCAATAGAACCATATGATATTCTCTACTAAATATTATTTTTTATAGAATCCTACATCATGCCAAAACAGAAATAAAATTATGTGTTTCTTAATCTAGATATGTGTTAAAATAATTCCAATTCTATCAAGGATATATTCATTTTTCAACAAAAACATGAACTTATCCAATACCCATAATCTTGATCAATAATAAGATAAATATTTCCATGTCCCCAGAATTTATAGTTCTATATACTTTCTATTTGATAAATTGAGTGAATAAATAAACAGATTCTTTAATATAGGACTCATGTGAGTTGATGTTATTAAACAGTAAACCACTCCAATAATTTAATACAACATTCATTAATACACATCAAGAAATATATATTCTATTTTTTCACCCCATTCCATATAATCTTTCTATATGTTAACATTCTTTCATCAATTCATTCACATAGATCCACCTTCCATTGTAATTCTCTTACAATGAATTTTATATCCATTTATAAGATTTTTAAAACCCTTAATTATATATAGTATCTATTTATATGGAATAATAGGATATCCTTTTAAAGAATTAATTCATCTAGTGTTAGATTATTAAAATATAGAAATATAATTTTTATTTTTCGACATTGTGTACTCACCATGGTATTCATTTTAAGAATCAAGTAGTAAATATTGTAAATATAGTTCCCACCCTTGATCACTAATTTTTATGAGGATGAATTACAAAAAAAACTCTAATCATATTAAAGCTTATTTTTTGATGTTACATTATATTTTCCTCACCAATTTTCATATATATTATCCCCTATAGTATATAAAATAATTATTAATACTAATATATTATAGATATCTAAATATCATTCAGAAGTTTCAAAGTGGTTATCATTTACCATATGTTAGATAACCGGTTCTGGGCTAGGGAAATCTTGATAACTATAAATCCATTATTATCCACAAATCCCATTCATCAATCATCAAAACATCTATATTCTTACATATAAATGAATTTGTAGGAACCCACTAGATTATAATATCTTCTATATAAATGTTCACTAATCCAAAATCCATTATATTTAACTTATCCTCTCATTCCTTACACTAATCTAATTTCATTTATCATTATGATAGTTTTCTATAACTAAATTGCAATCATTTACATGGTAACATGCACTAGTTATCAAAACATAAACTCATAAAAGGAGTAAAATAATGTGGATGAACTGAGATCGGAATCTATTTCACTAGCATCTGGTTATCTAAAGCTCTTCTACACATTTCTCAGATAAAACATGAGAATCTATCATTTGTTAACCAATTCCTTGATTTTTTTTCAATCAATAATTATTCTGATGAAACTATTTACCAATATGATCTTGAATATTAAATGTATTGGAACATAAAATAAAACCCATACATAGGTCACCTCATTGAAATAAACAAATCTCAAATAAACCAAACCATATTATTTGAGTAAATCTGTTGAATTAAATGAAATAGTTTGATATGTGCATATTTTTCAAATTGGTCCAGACATGAGTCTCATTCCACTTGGAGAATTATACAGTGATTTTACAACAGGAATCATAGGTTGATTTACAACAATTTAAAATCCATTAATCATAAAAAAATTCTATACTAATATTTTGGAGTCCATTAGGTGAAACTGATCACCCTATCTTCCATTCTACATAATGAGTTTGATTATGTATTTCTTATATTCTTGGACAACCCAAATTTTGTAAAAGGGATCCAATAGCACAACTCCCATTAAAAGAAAATTTTCCCTTATATGGAAATAATAATAATATAAACATATATATTCAGGTTGATTAATATTAAAAAATATAAAAAAACCTTCATTACAGAATTTAACATATCCTATAGGAGAAAATAAATTTTATACAATCCCATCATGTATCCACATTAGTTCTATTAGAGTAGTATTGGGTATTTATTTTGTATCCTACATCTTGAAGTAAAATTGTTTACTTTTGTATTATATTTATATTACTCATAGTTACCACTCCACTATCTCTATATAGTTGTGAGAAATTAGTTTATAATAGTTTTTCTATTACATTGATTACATTTCTCTTTTTTTTTAAAATTATAACTTTTCCAATCCTTCTAGGATTAGTAGAATCTTTACCCCCATTTCATAGTCACCATGATATTATCATAACCTCAGATATTGTACACATCTAAAATGATATTTATAAATTCATATATAATTCCATTCTTAGACTAAATAGAATAGTGATCATCATCATTGTGGTACATAAAATCCTTTATCTATCTCTCCATGAACCATAAAATGAATAAATACATAATCATCATCAAATGATATTTTTTTTGTTTTTTCCCACGAACAGCTCGACATAAATTTCAAATAAATAAACTATAATGAATTCAAGGACCTCACATTTGTTAATAACTGATAAAAAATTCATATGAAAAATAATTCCATAAATATCACTGTGTGAGATGAAACCATCTTATAGTTCAACATGAATTTCTTTAATTTCTCAATTTTGTGCATGGAATTATATTATAAAAGATAAATTTATTATTATATATGACTATTTTTATCTCCTGTTATATTTATTTCATTATACTAATAAACTATGGAATGTATCTCACATATACATAAAAATATTTTACCTAAAATAAATTCTTTTATAGTTTAAAATTTCTTTTGGTTCAAAATTATACCTTATATCTACTACGTAATGCATGAAAATATTATTTATGATTTTCAATAGTCAATTTATACTTATCTGGGAGAATAACAATTACCATAGCATATAAAATTGTGTACACAACATAGTGTGATCTAAGGAACCATATAAATTATTCATAATATAAATATATTATGTATCTCAACGTGGTTAATACCTATATGAAATTATTTAGAAATATATAAACATTAGGATCATTTAAATCCTATTTTTTATTGATTTAATCCATTATCTTTAGGATGAAAGCATCTAGATTTGAGTAAATCATTGAAATTAGATAAAAAATTGGAATAATTTATCTAATCCTAAATAAATAAATAAATTCTTCTAAATCATAGGAACAAAATAAATACAATATAGGATAATTTAATGTTATAACACTCACTAAACTATATTCAATTATTACTTAATTATCATCCATGTAATCATATGTTTTTATATATTGTTTATTAGGACGAAACTTCTCTACATGCTTCCTCCTAATGATTTTTCATTCATATATCAAAAAACTATTTTTACAATAATTCCTAAAATAAATTTATGATCATAAATATATTATCCATAATTAATATCAATCAGTATAAAATTTTCTATTGGCGTAACACATATGGTGTTTCCGTCAATCAACAAACTCCATGAAACTATTCTATGTTTCTAAAGTTTTCAATAATAATGAATGAAAATAGTGTAATATAAATTTTTAGCACGGGTATTAATAACCCCATCATGACCCATGTATCAATTTCCTTAAGGTCTTTAACTAGCCTTTTAAGAGAATATTTTTAACAAAAAAATATTTTTGGTAGTAACTCAACCCCTACTTCCAAATATTCCATATCAATCGATCTCAAAATGTATCATCAATAGAAGAACGTAACATATTACATATGTTATAACAAACCAATAAAGGAACTATCATTTTTAAAAAAATAACAAAAACCCTCAATATCCAAAAAGTTCAGTAGTCTGAAAGCTAAGAATATCATATTTAATGTTCTCTTGAGTGGTATGAATTTTTGAATTCCATAAGTTAAATGATATATTGGGGAAATATAAAGAAGGATCTGGAATCCTAGTTTGAAGGTAAAATTATTTTTTATGTTCCCTTTTTATACATGAGCAGTATTATTTTTTCTTGAATCAAAAGAGAATGCGGGGAAATAAGATCTATATTTTTTATTAATATAAAAGAAAAGGAAGAACTAATTTTGGTAACTTGTTTAATTATATGTCAGAATGATCATGAGTATACTATATTTAATGAAATAAAATATTCCATGATATTTCCTATAAAATTTATGTGAATTTAATGTCATTGAGATGGTGACTGTGATTTGGAATTAATGACAACAAATCAAACTATTAATGACATGATTTTAGTCAAGTTTTTTATATTATTTTTAGATCATTATAATTATGATTTACAGGATAAATTTTTTTTAATATGATATTTTTAGATTCATTGAATGTTAATGGAAGAAATTTGATATTAGTCATAATATCACTTTCTAGAGAAAACATTACTTGGATTTATCAGAGAAATAATGTTATATAATTGGGGATATTATTCATGACCTGGTGCTACAAATTTTAGAGCATAGATATATAGTTACTATCAACAAATTCTAGAACATATGATACTATTAATAATAATTTCCATGTATATGGATAATTTTAGAGAATTATAGGATGAACCTTTATTAATAAATATAATTTTGTTGAGGGAATTTTCATTGAAGTCCAAGATGTAGATGTCCATGACTGTAATGCTTTTAAAATTGATTTTGTTGAGAAATTTAGGATTCCAATTACTCTAATGTATTGGTGGAGAATATGTTTTTTAGATGGATCCTTGATATGAAGTGATCTTGAATCAGATTTTTGGTGGTAACATCTTAATATAGTGAAAATTAGTTTAATAAATCATCGGGATCCATAAGAGTTGGGAAACACATTTGGCTAAAGGATAATACCTTTACAAAAAACATTTAGGTAATGGTTGATACAGTACAACCAATTTTGGTTAAAGGATATTATCTTCCAACAAGATAATTTTTTAATTTATTATACCATGCCACAACGCGTTTATTATTTCATAATATTATTGGGAAATTTATGTCTCAAAATATAGAAAAAAAATAGAAAATAGTAAACAATACTGGAAGCAAAAATGTTTATTACATCATGAATTTTTTTTTATATTATCAATTGGTATTGGTGAAAGAGAGCTAAATTTAATAAGAATTGAGAATTTAATTGGTCACATAGGTTAATTTTAGTTTAATAGAAAACAAACTATTGTTCTACTCATTCAAAAAAACCCCTTTATAGTGGGTAAACCTATTTTTGGGAACAACTTAATTTAAAATATGTATCTAAATTTTTATTTAAGAATAATATAAAAAACCTATTTCTTATGAGAATTATAAAATGTTTTATAATTTTGAATGATCATTTTAGTTCTCTAAATTTCTAATTTTATAAAAAAAAATAGTTTGAGAGAAGTAAAACAAGGTCGAAATAAATTCAAATTTTATTATATTTATTTATTAAAAATAATTACATCATTAATAAAAAAAATAATATAATAGAAAATTCAGGATGAGTATTTCAATTTTCCACTTATTTATCTAATTTAATATTAATTTATGCAGACATATATTGTTTATATTATTAATATTTTATTAATTTTATTAAATGTTTATAAATTTCCACTTATAATTATTATCACATGTATTTAATGATTTTGATGTTTGGTATACCATGTTATTTAATATTAAATTATCCAAATTTAGGAATTTTATTTTTATTAATATAACGTCCGTTTTAATTTAAACACATCATATATTTTATTAAAAAAATAACATCCAAATTGAAAATACTATTGAATAGATTTATATTAATTGTGGGATATTGGGTTATACATCAACCTACATTGAGGATTCCTATTTCTTCTAGGAAAATTATGTTGGTATCCAATCACATCTTTAAGATCGTTGAGTAATATGTTTCATTAAAATAATTATTATAATTTAAAATACATATTTGAATTCAAAATATGCATTACATGAATATGGGGTATTATTAAAAATTATTATAAAAAATTTATTTTCTCAGGGATATCTTTATGATTTTTTTATGTTTCATATATTAATGAGGATTGAATGAATTAATGTCCTTGAATATGTTGTATTAAATAATTAATTGTTTAGATTCATCTATACACATATGGAATACTTGATATGTATATTGGATGTGATGTGATATTTTAAAACACATAAAATTTCCATTTTTTTAGATTCCTTATATTGAAAACAAATATGATAAATATAATAATACATGTGGGATGTTGAAGACAAATATAAGTGCATAAGGATTATCTTTTAGATTTAATAGAGGGCATGTTTAATAGTAACAGGATTATATTCCTTTAACCACTTTTGATCTTTGGGTTTAAATTGAATGGCTAACCAGAATTGGATAGGGTTCTTTGAGTCTTAGAGTCATAATAATTCATTAATTGAATTTTTGAATAATTTTACCCACTAAACAATTTAAATTAATGTAAAATCCAATTTACATGATAATTTATGGTGATATATAATATTTTATATTAAGAATAAATGAAAAATATTTTTTTGTGAGAAATTAATTTGTCCCACTAATGTATATTTTGAGAAATTAGTCATTAGTTTAGTGGGAGTATATTGACATTATTTTATTTTTATGTACATTTTAAAACATCATATTGAAATTATTTATATCCTCTATTATATATTATATTTCAATAAAAACTAGAATCTATTAACATTCACATTAGGTTAGTAAAATGACATTATAGATTAGTATTATTAGTTGAGATGTTCTCTTAATTATGAGAAAAATAATAATCTTATATAATTAATGTTATAAAAATAATATTATCCCTGTCATATTTTTATGTATTAAATACATTTTATGTGTAACACATTTATTATAATAGAAATGGAGATAGGAATAAAACTAAATAAAATTATTGAGAATTAGATATATATATTTTATATGAAGAATATATTAAATAATTTAAGTCAAATATAAATAATTTATATGCTCCATGTTATTATCTTCATGACATTTAAATCTATGAAAATAATTAATTTATAATGAATATTTTAATTTTTTATTTTATTTTTGGACAAAAAATTATTATTTATATTGATTATGAACATAGGTTATTTTATATATCGAAATTAATTATTTTATAGGGTAACTAATATAGTCAATTGTTTGAATATTATATATTTTTAGAATCCATAGTATATTGTTTTTAATGTGAAAGAATAGTTAATAACAAAAATATTCATTTCATTTGTAAAATTAAATATATATATATATATATGTGAGAAACAGTTAAATAGTCTCTATAAAGATGGATTATTAATGTTATGAAATTATGAATCATTTGATACATGAAAATATTTTTGATTTGGATATATGAAAAATAAACAATTACTATTAAGGTTAAATGATAAAATATGTTGTTAGAATGAATACATACTGATAGAAGCTAAAAATTAAGTGAAGCATTTATTAACTAGAAAAAAGTACATTTTATATTTTAATATAAAATAAAATTGTTGTAATATATTATTTTTCTAATGTGTGCATTTGAAATCATTAATTTTTCAAAGGTATTTAAAAATGAATAACATAATAAATATGATTAGAGTATTACGAAACATTGATTTGATCAACATAAGGATTACTTAATACTATATATTATAGATAGTCTGGTTGATTTTGGATTTGTTTCTGAACTCCCTTCACTAAAAAATAGATATATTGGTAAAATAACAATGGATAAATAATGTATTTTATGAAAATGTTTTCTTAAAATCATGCAAATGAATTTATTTTTTAAAATTTTATGTTTTTTGAAAAAATTATTTATCATAATTCATTAAATATTGAGATAGGTTCATTATGATATTTACTCAATGTTGGTCAAAACTAATATAATTTCCATCACTTGGACCGCAAATTTATATCCAGAATAGGGAGTTCCTGGTAAACGAGGAACACTTACATTAAAACTAGAGTTTTTCGACTAGAACAGCGACAATAAGGTCACACTCAGGTAAAATATAATGGAAAATATCCTAGAAGATTATTAAATAATTACATCCATTGGAATGGTATAATTAATTACTAAAATAAATAATGGGTGAATAGTGAAGATCATCTTCATACAGAGTCGTAGTCATTATGTAATATAACATTGATCACCCACTAGGGCAATGAAATATATAAACAAATTAAATAATATGACACAATGATCTACTACCATCACCGAACCTCACCTTATTAGATCCCCAAATATGGTTTTATATATATTACTGGATAATGAATTAGTATGCATCTTGGATAACCAAAAATATGATTTGTGAATTTTTCTTGGGATACTAAGGGAAATGGTTACCTAATAAGGGCATGAGTTCAATATTGTTTGGTACAAGTAACATGTTCTAATACATATCCTGAAAAATATAGATTATAGTCATATTTATGCAATTATATGAATAAATATTTACTATTTTAAAGCTTACATAAATTGACCCTATCTATCCATAGGTTAAAACGTGACACATGGATTCAATATTTTTTTTATAAACCACTTATAGAGTTTATATTAACATATGGAACAACATGGGGGAAATATTCCCATCCCTAGAACATTAGGAACAACCTGAGGGGACATAAACTTCCATTGATCATTTGAAACTACCTAAGGTAAATATACTCATTCATAACACATGGTGAAACAACAAAATAAATCCTTCATCCTAGAACCTCCGTTCAATTTATAAACCATAGTGGTTAGGTCCCCTACTTGGGAATAAGTATCATGCCTTCATTACTCAAGGATCATATTCTACCATAGATTCAAGAATGTTAATTATAAATGCATCAAACATACATTTATATTTAAAATAAAACATATATATAATGGAAAACATAATCACTATAACCATTTTTCGTAGAACACGCTTACTTGGGGGAATAGCTAGTTCAAAACCCCATGTCAATCCACATGGTTCATTCACATATATATAAATTTCATGCATAATGATGGTTGGGATTTATACCACACAGCCCAAAACTCATCAGAAAACATACACATGATGATTACAATTGATCCTTGGTTTTGAAGATGAAAAATGGATCTGATAAAAACTAGTATTCTTCACTAAAACTAACTGAGGTATACATTGCATAGGAACACCCTCAGATGCCTCGTTGGTCATACCTTAGTCTATAAAAACAATATAAGATCCACTATCTCATTATAAATTTTAATATCCAATATCATTAGTTACTTTGAATACCCCCCTCCACATATAAATACTCTACACATGGCCTCGCTAGACTTATAATGAATTCCACAGTAGCATCTCTCTCAAGTGATGACATAGCAAAGCTATCCTAAAAAATGATGTATTTAGATCCACTAACCCAACCAATCATCAAATCTTATCCATATAATATCAACATAAATTCAAAAATCTAATTGAGCGATATATTCTCACCCCTATAGTCATCTCAAATACTCCTTCGGCAATAATGATGCCTCAAGGGTCCGTAAAGGCATACTAGGGATAATCAATCCATCCCATAAAATTCATCTACTTATATATATAAGGAAAAAATAATAATAAAATGTATATTGATTTATTTAGATTGTATGTATCAAAAAGGGTTCCACACACATTAAGGATAATGATAAAATCATTACTATCACATCCATGGTTTAATTTGTTTTGAATTTTGATATTAATTTTCAGTCCTATCATTTACCATTTTGTTTCATAGGATTGTTTGGTTGAAAATGGAGATTTATGACCAAATTAATGTGTGAATGTTTAGAACATGGTTTGTGGAAATCATGTTTCATCTGATTAGAAACCATTCACCCTGGATAGTGTCATTAGATAGGTTGCATGACCTAGCACACGGGTCTGTGGGATCACTATGTTCCTCGTAAATATTCCTTGTCATGTATAAAAAATTTATAGCCCAAAATTAATTAAATAATTCACTAATATAATATGATAAAAATGTATCTTAGATAATTATGTAATATATATTAAGGTTAAAATAATTAACCATCTTGTTTATAATAACATGAAGATAGTGAATTGGTAAATCATAATTAATTATATGTTTTTATCAACTTTTATACATTAATAAGAATTATTTTGTACTGGACAATAACTTCAAAATTTTATGTCATGTATATATTTAATATTTATACCCATATAATTTATTCTAATAGATTTATTAATTGAAAAAAATACAATTACTATTTCATGTTCATTTTTATTATAATTACACTCTTGTGTATTCAATTTATGTTATTCATACACAATAAATCAATTAGGATACATCAAAAATATATCAGGACCATAAAAATGGATCATTATGAATGCAAAATAATCCATTTATTATTATAAAGGATAAAAATCTATAATTAAAAAATATTAATTTCAATTCACGGAAGCATTAAGTAGATTTGATTATTTATATATTTTTAACTCTATTTGGAGAAAAATTGTCAGTTAGATAGACATACAAGATTAGTTTACAATGAACTGTGTGTAATAACCTTATAATATAAGAAGATATAATGTCATAGTGTATTTAAATGAATTTTCTACTATTCTACCATAATAGTTTTATTAGGATCATTGTTTATACCATATTTATAGAAAATGTGATTAATAATTGAACTATTTTATTATAAAAATTCCCATTTGAAATTTTTTCACATAAATTTTTTTATAATAATGTATTGTTATTTTTAGGGTATGTTTGGTTTGGTTTTTTTATTTTAATAAGATCAAATTTCCCCCCAATTGTATTGCATCCCTTGGAATTTATTTCCATCCTTTGTCTCCCTAGGGATATTACTTAAGGTAAAGTTGAAATTCCACATTGAATAAAGCTAATAAGGATGGGTGGGATGTTAAAACAATTAATCATTTAATTTTCAATAAATAAAAAATTATAAAATT
This sequence comes from Viscum album, assembly GCA_963277665.1. Lineage (NCBI taxonomy): Eukaryota > Viridiplantae > Streptophyta > Magnoliopsida > Santalales > Viscaceae > Viscum > Viscum album. Next base: position 222,559 of record CAUJRU010000136.1, on the reverse strand, counting down.
TTATCTCTAATACATTATATGTTTTATTATCTTTCATTATTTATTTAGATCCACCAAACATTATATGGTTCTATTTCTTGAAATGGTATACTATAGACATGATTAAATGTGGAGAAATTGATCATTATCAATCTTGTGTGAAAAAATAAATAGCCTGGTATTTGAGATGGTGAATTGAAGACAATTTTTAGATCCTCAAGTGTTGCTTCTCTACCATAGTATATCAAAAGATAACCTAACTCTACATTGGTATTTGGAAAAATATGGCATCATGGACATACATGGACATGTTTAGGTTCATACAGATATCAGAGAGGAGTTAATGCAAGAGTCACATGCTTCTCAATGGGAAGTTTTTCCTGGTATCTCCACGATGTATCGAGATATGTGATGCCATTATTGTTGTCCTAAGATGAATCATAAGATAGTAGGCTTTATCACTAGGTTTTATACTTATCAGTAGGTGACTTTTGAGCACCAGAGACCTACATGCTTGTTAAAAACACTTCCAATCCAAAAATAGAAATGGGAAGATGTTGTCAGGGACTTTGCAGTCAGTTTACCTAGGACGCCGAGAGGTAGTGATTTTATAAAAGTATTTGTTGACTGACTAATGAAATCATCCTAATTCATTTTTTTTAGGAGGATTTCTTGGTTGATGTTCTAGGTAGAATTTATGTCCATGAAATCATAAAACAAAAAGGGGTCCCTCGTACTATCATCTTAGGTAGGGAGAAACGTTTTACATCACGATTATAGAAGGTATTGCAGAAGGGTATGGGAATACAGGTGCTTATTATAAAATATTTAAACCCTCGGAGTGATGGAAAATCATAACAGATGATATAGGTTTTGAGGATATGTTTCCTAGATTTTGGAAATACATGGGAGAATCATATCCCTCTTATTGAGTTTGTATATAATAATATAATTCACCTAATAATTCATAAGGACCCTTTTGGGTTCTTATATGGTAGGTCGTGTCATGAAACCCTATGCTAGATAGAGGTAGGTAAGGTAGCCATACTAGTTCCCCATATCATTCAGGAGACTTCAAAGTAGGTTTAACTGATCAGAAAGAATATGAATACTGCTCAATATAGATCAAAATCTTATGTTGATCACCATATATAACCACTGGTGTTAGAGGTCAGAGATTGTGTTTTCCATTGGGTATCACCCAGTCAAGATACTAGATGGTTACAGAAGCAAGGGAATATATCACCTTTTTATGTAGGGATTTTTGAGATTTTATAGAGAATCAGACTGGTATCCTATCAGTTTATTTTACCTTAGAGGTAAAATTCCATAAAATACATCTTCCATATTCCACATATTCACCAATATCATTCTGAAACATTTCATACCTTTTACCCCCAGGATGTTGAGTTAGATAATGAGTCTACTATTGAAGAGTATCAAGAACTCATTGTTGACCAGAGCATGAAGGCTCTCTGAGACCGGTCTTCCACTCTAGTATAGGTGTTATGGAAGCATGTCCTCATGAATGATGAGACATGAGAGTGGGAGTCCGACATATGTTTTGGGCAGCCAGAGATGTTCTCAAACAACATTTCACCACCCATGGAAGGTAAAATTTGTGAAGAGTTCTTTTGTGGGTGGGGATACTATAAGTTATTTGGTTTTCACTCTAGTATGTATCCTTTAAATTTATATATAATTCATTATTTTGGTCCTAATATAGATGTATAATGATTTAGAAAAGGTATTCGGGGTATATGGGGTTTGTTCGAGGCCCAAAACCCATCTTTTTCAGAAAACTAACTATGTCGCATGGTTTGAGTACATCGTGTGGGTATGGCACATCATTAGATCTAATCTTACGGATGGTTTGCATTTAGGCTAGATCCATCACGAATTATTGGAGTAATTTTTACCTAACCATGTGGCCTAACCATGTGAGTGCCCTATTTTCCTAGGTACTCATGCGTGGTTTAGAAAACCATGTAGAAAAACCATTCACTTGCTACTTTTTGGGTAAAATGACCATTCTGCCTTTACATACCTATTTTTTCTTACCTTATTCTATACTCATATTTCTAGCAAGAATAGCCCCCATTCCTATCATTTTGGATATTTTTTAAGGAATAAGGTTGGGATCAAGATATATTCTTCATCCTGGATCTGATCAAGATATTCTTCATCATGTCATATGTGAAATGGTATGTACTATAGTAAGATTGAGACTTTCTTCTTATCTCTTACCATCAACCTAGTTATCAAGGTGTGATATTTTTTTCCTTTATCGTAGATATAATACATTCTAAATGAATCATAGGCCAGTATTGGAAGAGTAGAGTCATACGAGCCTATGGTGGGTTGTCTATAACTCATTCCTCAAGTTTATTGATTTTGGAATTGTCTTGTGGGGCCGGCTGATTTCACTGGGTGTTGTTTATAGAATTTATATGCCATAAATATAATAATTATAATTTTATGTTAATGATATTTATAAATATTTTATTACAATTTTGTGGTTATGCCAACAATACCCAACATCCAATGTTGGATCATATGCCATAGTTGATTTTTTAGCATTTTAACACTTTTGAGCCATCGTTCCAATGTGGTTTAGCATTACCACACTAATGGTAGCCCTCATTATAAAAATTTATTTTTGGATCATTTAATGTTGAATGGAAAATAACATGTAACATCAACTTGAACCACCTTATGTAAGTACTTCAAATTTGATAATTAAATGTGAAAGGGAGATTGGAAAGTACACTAAGTATATGACTTGAACAGATTAAACGTGAATGAATAATAGGTTTCTTGTCCATAAAACCCTTACCATGTTGATGGAAGGTAATGGAGTGAACCTAAAATATTTATTATTCCTTAAATAGATACAATAAAGGCTACATGCTACTTTTCCTTGTCACACTAATGAAAGGAACGGCTTGAACCAAATGGAAATATTAATAAATTTTGAATTCATTAAAGGGTTGTGTGGTACCTGTCCTTATCACACTGATGAATTGGAAGGATTGAGCCAAATGAAATATTACAAGACTTAATTATCAAGTAGAGTATAATGACTTTAACTCACCAAGTATTCTTTCTGGGGAATTCATAGAGCACTTAGGAACCCTATTACGATTCTAGGATGCAGCTTGCTCTGGTTGAGACCCACCTAGATCCAATCCTTTTATATTCTTGGATTCCTGGTATGACATCGTAGGATTCCTCACATAGTATTAAAGGATATCTTGGATACACTCCCTAGATCCATAATTGAACCGTAGGATCCATGTTCAAATACCATAGGGCCCAGTCACCACTTATCCGCATTTTACCAGGAATGATCACCTGGGATTCGATAGACATCTTAGTTTGGAATGCCTTGGAATATGATCCTTGTATTACACTCTTACCCTTTCTGAGTATATAGTTATTACTCAGTTGGAGACCCTTGGGGTCTATGTTACCTTTGTTATTAATTTGGAATATCTATATTAAATATCATTATAGGTTGACTTGTACATCTTGGAACCATTATCATTAATAATGTGTGATTTTTTTATAAATAGTTAACAATAAAATAATGAATTAGATACAATTTTAGACTCCATACAAGGGTTGAAGTAGGTACATGGGTATTTAGTTACATTTTAAAGCATTACATTATATATGCATGCTTTCTCATTGTCACATTTCCATTACATGGTCCGAATTTTATAGACACCATTGGTGGTAGCCCACTGAGATTTATCTCACACCCTATCTAGGCACTGATTGGTGCCTGCAAAAGATTACATGAATTAAAGGGTTGATAAAGTTAACCACATGGTTTTAAACACTGGATTGGTTGTTTTTTCAGATGGGTCGTGATTACAGATTACCGATCCAGATCTCAAGATGGTTGGGATATTCCTTGATTTCATTTATAATTTTTTAGAACATATTATGTCTGTTGTCTTGTTTCTATGTTTTTTATTTTTTTTATATACAAAAAATATCATCCTTATTTATTTTCTATTACTCCATTTGTTTTAGTTATTTTTATCTCTCTATTTTCTATTGTACGTTCTATTTACTTATATTTATTCTACTATTTACCAATGTTTACATTTATCTGTTATGCTACACTCTCATAATAAGGGAATAGTCTCCCCATAGACGCACCCTAAGAACTTGCCTCTAGTTGGATTCCTATGGCATTTGTGTAGATACACTTGAAGTCATCTGGCCCACTGGGCTCAGGGAATTTATTAAGTGTTATTTGGGTCTAAAACGTCACACATATCTTCTTTTATAAGGAGAATATAATTACCTTTTACATGATATATATTTATTATCATTATGATCATGACATTTAAATATTCATTAAATGGTATTATTTCATGGGTCTTTTGATTGTAATTTTATCATTGTGGTATGTGTTTCATGTTATAGTCTCATTTTTTATCAACATTGTATATGATTATGTTTCTGATGATGAAATCATTGGATCTATATCTCAATAAAACCATGAAATATTTTATATAAAAATTGTTTTTGGAAATTATATGTTACTTTTAATCTTCCTCACCTTTGTTACTCTTGAGAAATATTTATATTTTTTTAAAAAATAAAATTATTTTTCAATTCGGTTAAAAATTCATTATATTCCATCTTCTTGTTTTATAAAAAAATTTATCTATAATTTTTTAAAGATTATTCTATAATTTTTTAAAATCATTTTTACCCATGATTGACATTTTAAAATAAAAAATTTTAAAAGTAATCATTATTTCATTTGTAAAATGATATACTTTTGATCTTTTAAAAAATGAATGGAATTATTTCTTTTCACTTATAACATAGAAATGAAATTTCCACCATTATTACTATGAAATTCTTAAATATTACTTTACATATTTCAAAGGATATTTTCAACACAAAAAATTTCCACTCTATTTATGAATTTTTTAGATTTTAATAAAATAATATCAATATAAAAATAATATTTTCCTCAAAAAAACTTCCAAATAATATTTAAAAGGATTTTCATCTGAGATTATATCCTTTGATGTTACTAATGCATTATGAGAGATGAAGTCTGATGATTATACGATTGATCTTTTTCTAGATGGATGATTATTATTATGAGAATATATTTTTGAAACTAATATATTTTCCATAGTTTAATATATGAATAAATCATATAAGGTTTAAGAAACATGTTTCTTTCTAATAAAATATGCTATAATAATTATTTTTGAAACCTGATTACTTTTCATGGGTAATGAAATCATGATATTTTTATGGTCCTGTGGAATACATCTATATTATTTTCATTATATGATGGGTTGAACCAGAATTATATATCCCTTTAGTTTATTAGGTAATGATATCTCATTAGATAAACAGGGTTTCAATTAGGAATGAATAATGATTAATAAATAATTATATACACTATCATAGTCTTTATAATTTAACATGACTATTATGATTGGTTGGTGAGTGAACCCAATAAAATATGGTAGTCGTAATAGTTATTCCAGAATACAATGGAAATGATTTTCTATGATTATGTGTATGAAAAAACTTATGTATTATGAAAATTTTGTACTCTTATATATAATGTTATTTGATTCCATTATGACTCGTGACTTAACAACATTCATGAATTTTTCCATGTCTGGACATTATGTTCTTTGATATTCAGGTTATGGTCTTCTAATGTTAAGATAATGTTTTCATACCCTTATGCCCATTTTTTACTCTAGTGATGATTGATATATACCTTGTTTACCCATAATAAGAATCTATAATCAACCTCTATTATTTTTTATTTTATCTTGGTTATAAAGAATAATGATGAGTATGAAATGAATAATAAGCAGTCTTGGAATGATTTTTATTCAATGAGGTGTTGTAGTATATATATAATCCATTTTCATATGTATCTGACATTCCAATGATAATAGATTCATATGATTTCGGTATAGATCGAAATGTTATGTATAGAGTATTAATATAATACTATGTAATATTTATTTAAATAAATTATTGATCACTATAAAGTACTATATATTTGTGTTGATTGAAAAAATATTAATCTGTTGACTATTAATAATAAATACCCATTTCACATGATTTAAAATCTATTTTTTCATCTCATATGAACATGATGGTTTTCTATGATACACATGAAATTAGTGTTCCATAATTTAAGATTCTATGAAGAGTATATAACTAACACATCATTTATTATCTGATATAGGCATATAAATTTCCATGTTGTTCCATTGATTCACTCTAACACTCTTATGGTATTTATAGTATTGATGAACTAAATTTCTCATTAGTTTAGAGACTCATTTGTAATTGAATTTGTAGATAATATTGTGGTGTGCTCTAAGTGAGAGGTAGAACACTAGTACCAATTGGAAATTATCCTTCAAATCATGATATAAAATCAACTATATGGGAATATATAAAAATATTTGTTTTGGATATGAGAAGTGGAATTTATATATAATATATTATCTGATAGGGGAATCTCAGGGGATGGATATAAATTACCAAATATTATCTTATTTAAAAGTATATTACAATCATTTACTTTAGTAATTCTATAATCATGCACTTCCTATAGAAAAATTAACCAGCATTGGTGTTAGATTTGTATTGAAGGATAAGTGTCAAAGAGCATTTAATGAATTGAAGGTGATATTTACTTTATCTTTAGTTATCATTTATTTTCAATTTGGTTTAATCTAAGTTGATTATTATGATGCTTCATGAATAGGGTTGGTGTGATTGTTGATTCAAGTTAAGCATATAATGGCCCGTGGATCTCTTCAAATAATCCTTTATAAGAAGAACCATCCTAGCCATGGTGTTATTCTAGCATCCATGATAGAGATTCTTATGACTTGATTCTATTATCACATCAGTGAGTAGTTTATGGTGTATTAATGTCAGAAGAGTTTGATGTATATTTTAACATAGAGATATATGAACATATCAATTATATAGAGGGTTTAATATCATTATAAATTTGATTTAAATAGTTCATACACACCAAAAATATGATCATGATCACCAAAACATTGACAAGGTTGTTACATAAACATGCCATTAAGGGATTAGAAGAGGAGTAGTCTATGATGAGTTTAATTACTATAATGAGATTAGATGTGTGATAGTCTAATGGAAAGGTTATCAGTGAATGTGTGAATAATGATTCTTTATTTGATGATTAGATTCATATTTTCAGGAGAAAATATCAATTATTAGTATTTTAGTATAATTTATAGTGGTTGGGAGACCACCATTGACTATACTTAGTAAAATTTTGATATAATTTGTTTTAGAAGAGGATGTATCATTATAATATCATGGACATATCAACTGATATATAGTATAAATCATTAAAGCTGGTTTGTGCAATCTAAGACTATAATGATATATCATGATTCTATACATCATTAATGTTGATTAGTGATGTGTAGATGGAATATATACTTCATTTGAAGATGAGTTAGTTTCTAATTTATTGACTTAGTGAACCAGTGATATGTTGATTTTTATCAACCTTTACCCATTTCATTTTTGAAATGGACTGACATATTTATGGGATTCATGATTGGGAGATCATTGAGAAAAAGTTCCAATTTGGGTGATAATTGATTGACTCAGTAAATTATTTAAAAGTAAAAAAAATATGGATTCCACAAAGGTAAAACAGAATGGGAACTTTTATTTGTGATAGATCAAAAAAAGATATTTGGAGTGGATTGTAAAGTTGACTAGGATAGTGTCTCATTCTTTACATTGATATTATGGAAGGTATTAAAGGAGGAAATGGGTTGTCAATTGAAGTGGAGCACAATGAATCATTAATAAAAAGATGGCCAGGCCATGTGACCTATCCATATTCTTGAACAAATTTGATGGTAATTGAGTTATCTCAAACATTTTGTAAATGAAAATTACATATTAATAGTTGTATATTCATTACACATATCATTATGATCCAGCCTAGAATTATAAAAGATTCATGTAATGGAAACATGGATACATAAAAAACTATTATATAAAACATCTATGTCATATCCTCTAGTTCTTCACAACATCCCCATTTATAGACATATCATACATAAATCCATTCTTCATATCCAAGGGGAAAGTAAACATAATAAATAGTGAGATCATATGAATATTAAAGGTAAACAAGGGAGATATCAATGATCATTTAATACTAACATGATAATAAGTGTGTGATAACACAAGTTTAACATTTTAAAATCATACCCATATATTCAATTACAATAATCATGGGTCATGGGGTATAGCTTATTAATTCAGAAAAAATGACTCATAATGAACTAAAAGAAAATTATCCACAATATTTTTACATTTATATAATATCATGTAATAAAAATGTGGCATAATGTGTGGCATTATCTTAAACATAGAATTATTATAAAAATTCTACCCAAAAATACATTCATCGCATGTTATGATGGGGTTAACCAATAACCTACCAAATTTAATATTGGTATAACCTCATGTGTACCCTTTATTGGGATACGGATAATATATCTTGTATCCATTAAGATCATTAATCATTAATCAATTCCCAATGCATCAGAAAACTATAATGTACACACACATTAGATATTCCTTATTAGTTATTGTGTATGGAACAATATTAATAAAATGTATATTATTCCTTAATAACATATCTTTTTGAATAGAAAATGTGTTTCACCAATATTATGTCATCATAACCATAAAATTAATGGGAAATATAGTGTGTGGTACTAACCAATTATATCTCCCGTTTATCAAATATAATATTATATGATATTGTTATTATTCGAAAACACTCTTTAATGATCCCTAGATTATATCATGAGGAAAATAACCTTTTCATTTTCAATTTAATAGATTAATTATTAAAAAATATAAAATAATTTTGATAAAAGATTCTTTTATAATATCCCTATAATGAAGAATACAAATCATCTATATAATGATAATTCATGATGGTGGGAAATTACATTCATGGTAAGTATGTTAAAAGAACATTTCCATTCACTTTATTGATAAAAATTATAAAGTACCTCATTAAGTAAATGAATGAAATAATTTTAAAAAAATTCTTTTAACATCAATGACACAATCAATCATATTCAAAAAGTAAAAAATTATGGAAATTTATTTTTTGAAAATATAAACACAGAAGAAAAGTATTCTCAAATGAATAAAAAAATTCAGTTTTCCATAAAATATTATTTTAGTAATTTGAGTTAATAATGAGAGAAAATTATAGTGAAATATTTTCTATCCATAAATAAATAAAGGAGAAAAAATAATGTGTATTTTCTAGAAAATGATCATTTAATTTCATCATCTGAATTTTAAGCACACTTAATCCTAGTAAAAACGATATTGTGACATAAAACTCTTACCTCAAATCCATCATGATTCATAAGATCTCTAACCAGATATATAAAAAAAATAAAATTTATTATAAGTTAATAATGAAACCATATTATTACCCATAATCTCATATATCATTCACATATAAAATTTTAGCCCCAATTTATTAATATCTATTTATTAAAAGTGTGGTTTATCGGTGTCAACTACTTTTTTTCCTGAAATAATTCATTATGCAGTTGTTGTTATTATACATTGATCAAGATTCCATAATCTACAGAATGATAATATATTTATAAATTAAATATATATTCATTATATAAATATATAAAATCATCTAATAGAGGTTTATATTCAATCATTAATAACACCATTAATGGAGATGATGATTTTTATGTATGCATGAACATCATTTTTATTTTTAATGGATTCATTGAATGAAAGATAAATATTGTTTTATAATAATAGAATAACTATTATAAAAAAGTATCACCTAAATATTTTAAATTCATCATTATTAATATCCATGAAATATGGATATGGAAAATTAATCTTATCACTATGTGGTGGTAGTAGTCCACCTGTACACATAACGGGTAATTTAAATGAATTTTTAATTGAAAATATATAGAAAATTAGTGTCCAACATAAAATATTAAAAAATTATATTTATAATTCTGTTTTTATTATGTTTTTTATATAAAATAGGTTTAGATAAGGAGGAATAAGATAGAAAATTGAAATTATTCTGTCAAGAGTTAAAACTCTTTATTGAGAAACCTCTTGTACCATACACCTTAATCCTTGAATATAATGTTTTTTGATCAGACTAGGTCTTCTTGAAAATAGTATAGTAATATATGATGTTATTATGGGTTTTATTGGATTTTATAAAAGGTTAAATCATTTCTTATTAAGTAGAAGAGTATGTGTAATTTTATAAATGACGGGACAACCACCCATCGAATTACCTTATTTATTACATTTATATAAATTAATTTTTATGTTCTGATGGACAAAAATGATATATTATGAACACTATAAGAGTATGAGATGATATCACCTCATCCAATAAAATTTAGAGTTTTTTAGGAGTTTTTTCAAAAACATATCTCTCAGTTTTTACTCATTAACACTTTTGGAGATTAAAATCACATCGATGGTTTTTACAGAATATTGTACATAATAGTCACTATAGAAGGAACAGTGACCCATAAGTGGAAAACTTGAGATATTATTTACCATATCTTATTAACATGGATAATTTTACGATTTTAATAAATTGAAAAACATTTAATAAATTAATATCTATTATAAGATTACATTAAATTCATTTTGGAGACTATTCAAATAGATTGAATATAACGATAATAATATAAAAAAGTTATTTGAATAAAAAATTTAAGACAACAATAATATGATACATTTAAAAAAATCATGCAATATAATAATTTATAAAAAAATAATACTTTTAATATTTACCGAATTATTTATTTAATTTTTCTAATATGTGAAAATTTATTTTGTTAGTGTTGTGTAAGAATTTAACTTAATTATTCCAAATATAAAATATAAAAAAAATAAAAATGATCAAAATTTCAAAAATATTTCAAATAACCAATTACAACTAATATAAAATTATTTTATCCAATTAAAAATTAATGTAGTTATTAAAAAAATAGTGGAATTTTGGATTTATTCTTTGTAATAAATTATATTAAGGCCACTATCAATAAAACATAGAAAAAGTTTCCATATCAAAAAATATTAAATGATTTTAGTTGAACAAAACTCATCAGATATAAATAATGTGGTTTTTTTATAGTATTATAATTCTTATGATGTTATATTTAACTGTAATTACCCAATTTACCCTTACAGAGGTGATAAATATTTACCACGTTCACAATTCATACTAGCCAAAAAATAATAAAGATCTCTTTTTAAAAAAATTAATTATTTATTCCAAAAATTTAAATAATTTTACAATTTCTAAAAGTGGTAAAAATACATTTTATAAAAATCTTAGTAAATATAATTGAATATAATTTTAGAAAATGTGTTATTAAATGTAAATAATTTTTTATTTTTTATCTCATGGATAGTAAACATTATTATATGACTATTAAAAAATTTATTTAATTAAAATAAATAATAAATGGTAATTATTTTTATTTATTGTGATAAAAAAACATTACATTCATAAAAATAGTTTTCAAGAAAACCGTGTGTTTTCTATATTCAAATGATTTCATTTATTTACCAAAAATAAATTCATTCTATATAGATATATATATATATATAATTTTACTTTTTATCCAACTCTATAAGCACTAAAAACTGAGGTGTAATAATTATCACATTAAAATAATAATAATAACATAGGATTACAACATGGTTCATTTAAATTTAGTGTTTCATATAAATAAATATATTAAATTCATCATCTAAATTTATATAGAAAAATATATAATTTATTTGGGGGTAACATTATATACAACATATAATTATTTGTTCCTTCAAATATTTTTTTTGCTAATACAATCAATTTACGATATCTAGGTTTCATCACAATCATAGGTTCCCATATAAAATCAAATTTATTTTTCCATTAGAGAAGATTATCCAAGTGAGTAGTCATGTTCCATAGACCATTATATCTCTTATCCCATTTTTTTAGAAATTCTTTTTTAGAGGAATGATCATTTTCTTATGGTACAACCTATGTGTATAATATATGAAATTTTTTAGTTATTTAATTCCTTATGAGAGATACATGTAAATTATAATGATCATGAGATATGTTCATTTTATGATCCAAACAATAACTTACACTACCAAGTAAATTGGGAAAATTAAAAAATAACCATATTCCAAGGGATTATATTTCTCTACATTATAGATTCTATAACTTTATTTAATCGAGATATTTGTAGGAATGCATTCTCACCATCTTCAAATTCAATATCGCACTAGCTACTATTAGAGTAACACTTCTAAAGGATCTAGGTTTCCATGATGTGCGGAATAATAGAACTATTATTATATTTGATTTCATTAGCATGATTTGGTACCAATATATTTTATTTACCAAATACATCTCATAGTGTCATAGTTATACACTTAATTCCATAGAGGAATTTAAAAGGATCTATAAGAATTATCAAGTGAAATAAATAATTTTATGGAAAATATATGAGATGGATGTGTTGATCCAAATCACAAAGGAAATATAGTGAACAAGAATTCATCATATCCTATTATGTATGAATGTTTTTCTCAAACTGACCATCATTAATATTAGGATAATAATTACCAAAACATAACTCTAAACCCATGTATTTCTGATCAATTCTCTCAGACATGGAAGTGTACATCCTTTCTAAATCTAATAAAATGTAATTTGGTACTCCTTAGAAACATTCCAATTATTTAAACTATATTTATGAAAAAATAATCACAAGTGATGTATTCTATGATGGTAGTGAAATGTGACAATTTTATTAATTTTGTTGACTAAAACAGAAATAGAATTCTATACATTATATGATTTTAATAGTTCAAAAAATATATAGTGTTGATTTATCATTTACTTTACTGAATGATAGTTATAACATCCTTTTAGACTATGGTATCTTAGAATTGGTTGTAAAATCCCTTGTTTTATATTGGGCTTTTTTCATAAGAAATATTGAACTTTTCATGTTTCTATGGATTCCCACTATGTTTGGTTGAGCATTGGGGAATCAAAATATTGTCAAGGATATATAGAAGAGCTTTAGTGAGAAACACACAATGTGTATGTTCTTTTCATGATGTGAAATAGGGTGTGAAGGATTGGGGTCCAACCTATTAATCCATGATGTCTACGTAGCTTACACATCGTCAACCTCAAATATAATGTGAAACTTTTACGTGCTATTTATTTTGAGGGAATTTTTTTTTTTGAAATATCCATAAGGGGATAAACCCCCCTTTATTATTCCTCTCTTTCACACATAATGGTAGGATATATTGAGGGGTCTCATGCCCCATATCCCTCCTCTGTGATTCCCTCTTTATTCTCCATCTAAGATCTGACATATGCTATGTCTAAACTATTGGATGTTTAGTGGTATGTCTAGTATACCACTTTCTTCTCCACGTTTTTTTATCTCACTATATAGTATATTAAATCTATTTGATCACATCTCCATGACTTTTAGGGTATTCTAATAAAATTATTTTTTTCTAGTTCAGATTGATATAGAGGCTTATTTTAGTTAAGATAGGTACTGCTAATACAATGGTAGGGGTGCCAAGATATCTCCATGTTTTGGTAGTTTTTTAGGGGTTCACTCAATAAGTTTCATGTGTGTTTAGAATAAGAAAAACTAATTAAAGTAATTGATGATTATTAAATCATTAAAATGATGGAATTATATGCGTATAAGATTTATCCTCCACCAATACCATTTTTAAAGTCAGGTATGGAGCTTGGACCATTGAATTATGTGGCCGAGCATATGATTAAAATTTAATAAAGAAAATTTATATTAAATATATTGGTTTTATGGTAATGTGTCGATATTAAATCAATGATTAGAGTGGTGATAATCACATAGATTGAGGAGATGTGGTTTGTTTGGTTGTACATGGATCATATAGATCAGGTGAGGTTTTTCACTTGGTTGGATCACATGATCATTAGGTTTAGACAATTTTATCATCTAGAGGAGGGAAAGGGACATGTGATTTGTGGATAGTGTAGACCATAACGATGAGAAAAATGGTTAAGGGGCATGAGATACCATGGGCGATTTATGCTTACTTTTTTTACTAAAAATACATTGTATTAATGTACAGATATGTAGGACTCAGATCTATGTGGTTTTGGCCACTCATTGTGGGTAGAGCTCCCCCATAGACTATGCAGATTAGGTCATGGTGTTGACCATTGGGTATGTTTGGGGTTCTCACTGTCACACCCCAACAAAGTATCTTGGGGTCATGATTATTATTTTTATTTGGGTATTTTGGTTTTTTAATGTTTTAAATTTTTTAAGTTAAAATAAAAATTAAATTAAATAAAATAAATGGAAAGTGATTTAATAATAACAATAATGATAATATTATTATTATAAATAATTCAATTATTATTAAGTTTATTATTTTTATTATTAATTTATTAATATTAATATTAATATAATTATAATTTTTATGTGGTTTATTTGTTTATTTTGATTTTTATTTTTGTACACCCTAGGGTATCCTTCCTCCCCTTTCCCCCTCCTCTTGCGACCTGATCCCCTCCCTCTCTCAGCAGTAAGTTGTCCCCTTTTAACAGTACCCCCACCATATGGCACACATACCTATTGGAAAATACTTATTTTCTATCCAGACATCCCTTTCCACTTCCATCCATTCTCGTGTAACCCATCTTCCCCCTCCGCTCCTCGAAGCCATGTAAACCCCACTGACCGAGGCCTCCCTTCATGCCTCCTCCTCTCTATATGGTGGTTGGTTCTCCTAGCTTATTCATTTTAGATTCTCTATGATGAGTCTCATATCCCTTTTATAACGACCCATACTTTACATACATTGTTAATACTTCAAAATTGAAGCACACTTATTACAACATATGACAAAACCACAAAGGACCGTATAGGTATAGTGTCTTTAGAAACTGGGAAACATAAACAACTGGTTCATAAATCTTCTACAGTATCTCCCATTTATTTCATCATATCTAGGGTCCCTTTTAGCATATTCAATTTAATATCCATCTTCCTGACCTGGGGAAAAGAAAACATAAAAGGGTGAGCTCAAATGCTCAGCAAGGGCAAATAAAGGAAATAAAAATCATATCATATCTTTATGAAGATCAAAACCTGCAAAAGAGATCATAATATCTTAACATGGAATAAATCATAGAAGTGAAAATGAGATCCCCATAATCATAACATAAAACTTGAAACTTTGTGGCATGCACACATAATCATGGAAAATCATTTCTTGTTAGTCATGACTCATTGCCAAGACTATCTTAGTGGACAAAGTCCCTTTCTGAACCGAGTTCACTCCTCGTTTCAGTCCTGTATCACTGAACCGAAATAACCTTCCGTTCCAGCCATGCCTATCTCATGAGATATAAAATCTTTACCCAATATATTGGAGGGAGATATAGGTCCCACCCATCTTATAATGAATCCTTTCTTATGTGTGCCACATAATCATAAAACATACATCATCGCATAACACATGTAACAAAAATGGGATTCTTGAAACATCATGACATCATAAAATCATATAAGGCAAATGAATTCATAAAAATAATTCCCTCACAACATAATCAAATCAATGTAATTAAAGGGATAAAAACAGAACCCTTTATTATCTTAGATGGAAAATAATTTTGATAAAACACTTGAACTCCATTCTTGAGGAAAATATCCTTTCCTTTTCAAAAACACTTTTCTTTTCTTAACATGTCATACAATTATAAACTAAAAGAAGTTGATTAAAAATAAACATGAAAACTTGTAAAGGAAGCTTCTTGGAAATAATGTTTTAAAAATCCATTCATGCCGTATAAGTTAAAAAAAACATTCTTCGTACTTTTGTCGGAAAAGTCAAAAAGTACCTCGTACGGAAAAACAACAAAAGATTCCTTTCATATTCTTTACTAAAAACTCACCTAAGGGTAAAATTGGATTTAAAATATTTCAAGTGGATGGAAACAATATTACATATTGAGGGAACATGGATGTGGATGATAAAATACACCCCAGTAAATACTTACGAATAAACAATCTCGGATAAAAATGAGATTGTGATATTTCCCTTACCTTAGGTCCAATTTGCTTTGTACGTGTCCGAAGCTCCTGTATAATGGTTTAAATAATGTTATTGACTTATTCCAGAATCATACATATTTATATGATATCATATATGGTCATATTATTAGCTTCTTGTTAGTAATATTTCATTGTTACTTGTTACTCGGGTCTTTATAACTTTTTGTTCTTATGCGTGTTTTGTCGAATAAATTCTTATTCTTATCTTTAGGTTATAGATAATTCATTTCCAGAATGGTATTAGTGTAGTATATACCATATTCATTCATTCAATTCATTTATATAATCATTATGAAATGAAGATCATGTAGAACGAGTCGCATCACATCGTGGAGACGGTATTCCGTACGTACGCACGAGTGATGATATCGTTCCTATGATCGTGGAATTGTTTTGGAGTATATATATATATTATTTCAGTATCAATATTACTTAATAATAATCATATATAGTTACTCATTACACCATTATACCCATCCTTGTAAGGTGATGGTGGAAAATAGATTACACCACGGCGTGGAGACGGTATTCCGTACGTACGCACGCGCGGTGATTTCATTTTTTCCGTAGGATGGATAGAAGGTGAATTAGGGTTGTTTCATATTTATAATAACATATCAGTATGTAAGTAATACTGATGTTATTACTTTATCATGAAACAACTAAATAAGAAGAAGTTGAAGAAGAATGAAATTGAAAAGATCGGTAATGGATATTACCTCTTCTTTGGAACGCCTCTTTGAATCCTCCACTTAAGGAACTAAGATTGGTCTTTGGAGAAGACCAGGACCTCTAGGATTATTCTAGGGAAGTGTAGAGGAGAAAATGGCAGGGGTTGGCCGAGCTTGAGTGCTCAAATTGGTGTGAGGAGGAGGGGGAGGAGGTGCCCTTTTATAAGGGAGGAGAGGGGCACCTTAGGAATATCTCAAAATATTATTTTATATTAAAGTCAAAATCGGTTTATAATGGTTCCAAAGGGTCTTATTTCGAAGCTAAAGTGGGGATGGGTCGAAATCCTATCAACCAATAGGATTTAGACAAGTTTAGGGTATTATTTTAACCTTATCAATTAGATTTAACTCTAAGTTAATTAATTTAACTTTTACCGTGTCTTTTTGTTTTCTTTCACTATATGGTTAATACACTTACTATAACATGCCAAACGAACCCCAAATTGTTTATTATTAATATATATATCCTTATCTAAGTCATTTGTCCGAACCATAGATTTTTAGGAATAAAATAACAATTAATAATATAATATTTAATTTAAAAACTATTTTGTGTCAATTTTGACACTATTTGATATATGATTTTTGTGAAAGTCATAACAGAATTATATGTTCGAACCAAGTTAATTAAATCATTACTAATATATCATAGTAACCTAGAAAATTAGTGGAATTCATAAAAAGTCTCAAATTACATTTATTTTGGTATTTATATTATCAATTTTTTCAATATTTCATTAATAAGATAATTACTGCATCATCTTTGTGTCATAATTAAATTAAATTATTTGATGTCTAAAAATTACAAATAAAATACCATCATGTAGGAAATCTTTTTAGATTTCTAATGAATATTTACAATCGAATTTATCTTATGTATAACCCTATATTAAAAATGATTTACTTATTAAACTTTGATTTTAACTATTTTAACCCTTCTTTAAATAAATTAATAATAAATATCCTAATCTAATCCAAGTGGGCCTAAATGGTCATATTTTATTCCTAAGTTTGTTTTTGGTCGAATTACACTTGTCCAATAGAATTAGGACATGTGTTAGGGTAATATTAATATCATATTTACCCTTAGTTACCCTATTTACTATTAACCGCGGTAAAAATAGTAAAAAGTTACTATTCACCAAAAAATTATTTTCATCTCATTGAACCACATTTTAGTCCTTGATATTAACCGTGTCTCTCGGATTTTTGAAATTCCATTCACAGAAGCGGTAAAATTAAGTTTTATGAAAAATTCAGTTTTTAACCTACCACTTAGTGGTTTCACTATTCATCAAAAATTGAAAGTTTTCAGAAAAATACCAAAATTTCACCCTAGGCTAATTTCGATATTCTGAGTCCAAAAATGAAGTCCATTTTGAAAAGTAAAATTTATAAAATTTCAAAAAGTGGTTATTACTATTCATAACGGCTAGTTTTAATAGCATATTGTTGTTTAGTGAAACTCGGTATTGCGTACGACGCAAGCTATCGAGGAAGGTCGTGATTGCGTGTAAAGCAAGCCAAGCAAGTGTTGTGTAGAAAAAGATTCCTTTGATGATAACATAAAAGTCTCGGGTGTTACATTCTACCCCCCTTAAAAAGAATTTCGCCCTCGAAATTCGTCACTTTGCAACAAACAAATGAGGATACTTCTCCCTCATCATATCCTCAGGCTCCCATGTAGCTTCTTCAAGTTGGTGGTTTCTCCATAAAACTTTCACCAAGCGAGTGGTCTTGTTTCGTAGGACTTTTTCGCTACGATCTAGAATCTCTATCGGCTGTTCTTCATAAGAAAGATCTTGCTCCAGCGGTACAACTTCTGAGCTGAGTACATGTGAAGGATCTGGTATGTACTTTCTCAGGAGAGATACGTGGAACACATCGTGAACTTGAGAGAGATTCGGTGGAAGCGCCAATCGGTAAGCTACCTTCCCAACACGATCCAGTATTTCAAAAGGACCGATATATCTAGGGCTCAACTTCCCCTTCTTTCCAAATCTCATAACCCTCTTCCAGGGAGATATTCGTAAGAACACTTTATCGCCCACTTCAAACTCTAGGTCTTTTCTTCGGTTGTCGGCATAACTTTTCTGTCGACTCTGAGCTGCTCTTATGTGTTGTTGAATAGATCTAACCTTTTCTGCCATTTCATCAACGAGATCAGGTCCTAATAGCTTTCTTTCCCCAACTTCATCCCAGCAAGTTGGAGTCCTGCATTTCTTTCCATAGAGAGCTTCATAAGGAGCCATCTGAATACTGGAGTGAAAGCTATTATTATAAGAAAATTCCACCAAAGGTAGGTGTTGATCCCAACCTCCTTTGAAATCCATAGAGCAAGCTCTCAACATATCTTCTAGGGTTTGAATTGTTCTCTCAGACTGACCGTCTGTCTGGGGATGATAAGCAGTGCTGAAACTCAACTCTGTATCCAGAGTATGCTGAAAACTTCGCCAGAACTTCGAGGTAAATCTCGGATCTCGATCAGATATAATAGAAAGTGGTACTCCATGCAATCTTACCACTTCCTTTACATATATCCTGGCAAGCTGATCTAGAGAGAAATCCTCTCTAATAGCAATGAAGTGTGCAGACTTTGTAAGACGATCAACTATGACCCAGATAGCATTATTGCCTTTGGATGTTTCAGGAAGTCCTGTGACAAAGTCCATAGTGATGTTTTCCCATTTCCATTCGGGTATGGGTAATGGTTGTAACATCCCCTTAGACTTCTGTCTCTCAGCTTTAACTTGTTGACAAATCAAGCATCGAGAGACATACTCAGCAACATCTCTTTTCATGCCATCCCACCAGAAGTACTCTTTCAGGTCCCTATACATCTTCGTGCTTCCAGGATGAATAGAGAATGATGAACTATGAGCCTCATCCAGCAGCTCATTCTTTAATTCGGGGATGGGAGGAACGCAAACCCGATTCCTGAACTTTATTATCCCATCACAATCAAGGTTGAATTCAGGAACATTTCTCACCTTCTTTTGTAACTCGACATCTTCTTTCTGTGCCTCTTTAATCTTCACATGTATAGATGGTTGAACATTCATTTGGGAAAGATAAGATTTTTCCCTTTCCATTATAATTCCAAGATCCATCCTTTGTAAATCCATAAATATTGGATCTTTTGTGATCCTCATCATGGATAAACTAGCATGGTCTTGTCGACTTAATGCATCTGCCACCTTGTTTGCTTTCCCAGGGTGGTAATGGATTGAGCAGTCATAATCCTTAATCAGCTCCAACCATCTTCTTTGACGCATATTCAACTCCTTTTGTGTGAAAATATACTTTAAACTTTTATGATCAGTATAAATATCACACCTTTCACCATAAAGGTAATGCCTCCAAATCTTTAATGAAAAGATTACCGCAGCCAACTCCAAATCATGTGTTGGGTAATTTTGCTCATGGATTTTCAACTGTCGTGAGGCATAAGATATCACCATATCATTTTGCATAAGAACACACCCCAATCCCTTCTTGGATGCATCACTGTAGATCACAAACCTTTCTCCACTACAAGGCAGTGTGAGCACAGGTGCACTGGATAACCTTCTTTTCAACTCCTTGAAATTCTCTTCACATTCCTCTGTCCAGACAAACTTAACTCCTTTCCGAGTCAACTTGGTGAGTGGATTAGATAATCGTGAAAAATCTTTTACAAAACGTCGATAATATCCAGCCAAACCAAGAAAACTTCGGATCTCAGTTACTGTTGTTGGTCTTGACCATCTTTCGATAACCTCTGTTTTTGCTGGATCCACAGATATCCCCTCTTTTGAGATTATATGACCCAAAAATGCAACTTTTTGAAGCCAAAATTCACACTTGGTAAATTTGGCATAAAGCTTCTCCTTTCTCAGGGTCTTCAATATAATTCTCAAGTGATCTTCATGCTCTTCCTTGCTCTTTGAATAGACAAGAATATCGTCTATAAAGACTACCACAAATTGATCAAGATAGTCTCTAAAGACTCTATTCATTAGATCCATGAAGATAGCAGGGGCATTAGTAAGACCAAATGGCATCACTATAAATTCATAGTGTCCATACCTTGTACGGAAAGCCGTCTTTGGTATATCCTCCCTTTTGACCCTTAATTGATGATACCCTGAACGAAGATCAATCGTGGAAAAGTATTGAGCTCCGCGTAGTTGGTCAAATAAGTCATCAATGCGTGGGAGAGGATATTTGTTCTTGATAGTGATCTTGTTAAGTTCTCGATAATCAATGCAGAGTCTCATTGATCCATCTTTCTTCTTAACAAATAGAACAGGTGCTCCCCAAGGTGACGCACTAGGGCGTATGAATCCCTTATCAAGATTCTCTTGGAGTTGCTTCTTCAATTCCTGCAACTCAATTGGGGCCATTCTATAAGGTGTCTTTGAAATAGGCAAAGCACCCGGTACGAGTTCTATTGAAAACTCAACTTCACGATTTGGTGGAAGACCCGGTAATTCCTCCGGAAAGACATCATCAAACTCCCGTACAATGGGCATATTCTTAATCGTGAGTTTCTCACCAACAATTTGATATAAATAACCTTCATTTAGTGGAATCAATACCCATAAGATGGAAGAAATTTCCACTGGAAGGTTATGTTCATCCTTGCATTGATAGACGATCGTAGATTGATCTGGAATATGAAATGTGACTTCCCTTCTTTGGCAATCGATATGAGATCTATGTAGAGAAAGCCAATCCATGCCAAGAATCACATCAAATTCCACTAAAGGAAGGATCACAAGATTTGCAGGAAGCACTATCCCACAAACTTCGATCAGAGAAGAATTATAAACTTCTGATGCGATTGATGTGCCATTAGGTGTTGTCACAGCTAACTCAACATCTAATTGTTGAGGTAATACGGTGATACCCTTAGAAAATTTTTCAGAAATAAAAGAGTGGGTGGATCCAGAATCAAATAAAACATTTGCTACTTTAGAGTGGGTGGTAAGTGTACCTTTCACCACATCGTTATCGTACTCCACCTCGCTGATAGAAATTGCATGTGACTTTCCTTTGTCTTTAGCCTTAAGAGTTTGTTGACGTCGACCATCATCATCAACCCTTGGATTTGGGCATTGATTGGCATAATGCCCCATCTCCTTGCACTTGAAACATTGAAGTGTTGTAGGTTCATTCTGTGTATCCCTTCCTTTGTTTGCGTCATTAGACATCTTCTTCCCATTATCACGGCATTCAAATGCCCGATGACCTTCCTTTCCACATTTAAAACATTTACTAGTCCCTTTAAGACAACTCCCTCCATGTTTCTTTCCACACTTTGAGCATAAGGGAAAGTTCATCTTCTTTTCCGTGTGCTCTTTAGATTTTTCTTTGAATTCCATCTTCCTCTTCTTATCAAACCCATGTGACTGATGGGTTACTCCAATCTCCATCTCGACTTTGAGAGCACATCGAACGATTTCCTCGTAGCTATTGAAGTCCCTTATGGCTAACGCCCTTCGAAGACTTGGTTTTAAGCCACTAAAGAATCGATCGATCTTACTCTCAGGTTGGATAATAATACCAGAAGCGTACCTTGCAAGTCTTGTAAAATTTGCTTCATAGGTACTAACAGATTCATCATCCCTTTGCTTCAGTTCAAGGAACTCTTTCTCCATCTTTGTTCGGAGAATACGAGGGAAGTACTTATTGAAAAATAAGTTCTTGAACTCGTCCCATTCCATAGACTCAATTTCATCCCTTTGCCTCGTATTCTTAACAAGATTCCACCATTGATCAGCATCTCCTTCCAAACGATACACTGCTAGGATGACTTTATCATGCTCAGAACATTGAAGAACTGAAAATATCTTTTCAGTAGTACTAATCCATTGTTCAGCAACTAATGGATCAGTAGACCCGCTGAAAGAAGGTGGACGCTGCCTCATGAAGGATTCAACAGAATGTTGCTCCCTCCTTTGCTCGTTTGGAAATCCTGCATGATTCATAGCTTGAGAAAGTTGTGTGAGCATGGCTACAAGATTTTGCATTCCAGCTCCCATATCGTTTGGTTGCTCAGGGGGAAAATCATTGCATTGCCCATCGCATTCCGCATTAACACGGTTCCTTCGGGTTCCAGCCATTGACTAAAACCAAGAAGAATAATGTGAGCAACACTAATTATAATAGGAAACCACATAATTCAAGAATAAAATTTTCATGCTTAAGGTCTTATCCTAGGTTATTCAAGGCCATTTCTAAAACACTAAGATTGTGTTCTATGCTTAGACTTATCCTTTGGGTTCTTACTAAGGCTTTCACATCCTAGTTTCCAAAGGTTGACTATACCTTTCCTCTGATACCAACTATAACGACCCATACTTTACATACATTGTTAATACTTCAAAATTGAAGCACACTTATTACAACATATGACAAAACCACAAAGGACCGTATAGGTATAGTGTCTTTAGAAACTGGGAAACATAAACAACTGGTTCATAAATCTTCTACAGTATCTCCCGTTTATTTCATCATATCTAGGGTCCCTTTTAGCATATTCAATTTAATATCCATCTTCCTGACCTGGGGAAAAGAAAACATAAAAGGGTGAGCTCAAATGCTCAGCAAGGGAAAATAAAGGAAATAAAAATCATATCATATCTTTATGAAGATCAAAACCTGCAAAAGATATCATAATATCTTAACATGGAATAAATCATAGAAGTGAAAATGAGATCCCCATAATCATAACATAAAACTTGAAACTTTGTGGCATGCACACATAATCATGGAAAATCATTTCTTGTTAGTCATGACTCATTGCCAAGACTATCTTAGTGGACAAAGTCCCTTTCTGAACCGAGTTCACTCCTCGTTTCAGTCCTGT
Source organism: Viscum album (assembly GCA_963277665.1). NCBI lineage: Eukaryota > Viridiplantae > Streptophyta > Magnoliopsida > Santalales > Viscaceae > Viscum > Viscum album. Next base: position 198,737 of record CAUJRU010000136.1, on the reverse strand, counting down.
ATCACTGAACCGAAATAACCTTCCGTTCCAGCCATGCCTATCTCATGAGATATAAAATCTTTACCCAATGCATTGGAGGGAGATATAGGTCCCACCCATCTTATAATGAATCCTTTCTTATGTGTGCCACATAATCATAAAACATACATCATCGCATAACACATGTAACAAAAATGGGATTCTTGAAACATCATGACATCATAAAATCATATAAGGAAAATGAATTCATAAAAATAATTCCCTCACAACATAATCAAATCAATGTAATTAAAGGGATAAAAACAGAACCCTTTATTATCTTAGATGGAAAATAATTTTGATAAAACACTTGAACTCCATTCTTGAGGAAAATATCCTTTCCTTTTCAAAAACACTTTTATTTTCTTAACATGTCATACAATTATAAACTAAAAGAAGTTGATTAAAAATAAACATGAAAACTTCTAAAGGAAGCTTCTTGGAAATAATGTTTTAAAAATCCATTCATGCCGTATAAGTTAAAAAAAACATTCTTCGTACTTTTGTCGGAAAAGTCAAAAAGTACCTCGTACGGAAAAACAACAAAAGATTCCTTTCATATTCTTTACTAAAAACTCACCTAAGGGTAAAATTGGATTTAAAATATTTCAAGTGGATGGAAACAATATTACATATTGAGGGAACATGGATGTGGATGATAAAATACACCCCAGTAAATACTTACGAATAAACAATCTCGGATAAAAATGAGATTGTGATATTTCCCTTACCTTAGGTCCAATTTGCTTTGTACGTGTCCGAAGCTCCTGTATAATGGTTTAAATAATGTTATTGACTTATTCCAGAATCATACATATTTATATGATATCATATATGGTCATATTATTAGCTTCTTGTTAGTAATATTTCATTGTTACTTGTTACTCGGGTCTTTATAACTTTTTGTTCTTATGCGTGTTTTGTCGAATAAATTCTTATTCTTATCTTTAGGTTATAGATAATTCATTTCCAGAATGGTATTAGTGTAGTATATACCATATTCATTCATTCAATTCATTTATATAATCATTATGAAATGAAGATCATGTAGAACGAGTCGCATCACATCGTGGAGACGGTATTCCGTACGTACGCACGAGTGATGATATCGTTCCTATGATCGTGGAATTGTTTTGGAGTATATATATATATTATTTCAGTATCAATATTACTTAATAATAATCATATATAGTTACTCATTACACCATTATACCCATCCTTGTAAGGTGATGGTGGAAAATAGATTACACCACGGCGTGGAGACGGTATTCCGTACGTACGCACGCGCGGTGATTTCATTTTTTCCGTAGGATGGATAGAAGGTGAATTAGGGTTGTTTCATATTTATAATAACATATCAATATGTAAGTAATACTGATGTTATTACTTTATCATGAAACAACTAAAGAAGAAGAAGTTGAAGAAGAATGAAATTGAAAAGATCGGTAATGGATATTACCTCTTCTTTGGAACGCCTCTTTGAATCCTCCACTTAAGGAACTAAGATTGGTCTTTGGAGAAGACCAGGACCTCTAGGATTATTCTAGGGAAGTGTAGAGGAGAAAATGGCAGGGGTTGGCCGAGCTTGAGTGCTCAAATTGGTGTGAGGAGGAGGGGGAGGAGGTGCCCTTTTATAAGGGAGGAGAGGGGCACCTTAGGAATATCTCAAAATATTATTTTATATTAAAGTCAAAATCGGTTTATAATGGTTCCAAAGGGTCTTATTTCGAAGCTAAAGTGGGGATGGGTCGAAATCCTATCAACCAATAGGATTTAGACAAGTTTAGGGTATTATTTTAACCTTATCAATTAGATTTAACTCTAAGTTAATTAATTTAACTTTTACCGTGTCTTTTTGTTTTCTTTCACTATATGGTTAATACACTTACTATAACATGCCAAACGAACCCCAAATTGTTTATTATTAATATATATATCCTTATCTAAGTCATTTGGCCGAACCATAGATTTTTAGGAATAAAATAACAATTAATAATATAATATTTAATTTAAAAACTATTTTGTGTCAATTTTGACACTATTTGATATATGATTTTTGTGAAAGTCATAACAGAATTATATGTTCGAACCAAGTTAATTACATCATTACTAATATATCATAGTAACCTAGAAAATTAGTGGAATTTATAAAAAGTCTCAAATTACATTTATTTTGGTATTTATATTATCAATTTTTTCAATATTTCATTAATAAGATAATTACTGCATCATCTTTGTGTCATAATTAAATTAAATTATTTGATGTCTAAAAATTACAAATAAAATACCATCATGTAGGAAATCTTTTTAGCTTTCTAATGAATATTTACAATCGAATTTATCTTATGTATAACCCTATATTAAAAATGATTTACTTATTAAACTTTGATTTTAACTATTTTAACCCTTCTTTAAATAAATTAATAATAAATATCCTAATCTAATCCAAGTGGGCCTAAATGGTCATATTTTATTCCTAAGTTTGTTTTTGGTCGAATTACACTTGTCCAATAGAATTAGTACATGTGTTAGGGTAATATTAATATCATATTTACCCTTAGTTACCCTATTTACTATTAACCGCGGTAAAAATAGTAAAAAGTTACTATTCACCAAAAAATTATTTTCATCTCATTGAACCACATTTTAGTCCTTGATATTAACCGTGTCTCTCGGATTTTTGAAATTCCATTCACAGAAGCGGTAAAATTAAGTTTTATGCAAAATTCAGTTTTTAACCTACCACTTAGTGGTTTCACTATTCATCAAAAATTGAAAGTTTTCAGAAAAATACCAAAATTTCACCCTAGGCTAATTTCGATATTCTGAGTCCAAAAATGAAGTCCATTTTGAAAAATAAAATTTATAAAATTTCAAAAAGTGGTTATTACTATTCATAACGGCTAGTTTTAATAGCATATTGTTGTTTAGTGAAACTCGGTATTGCGTACGACGCAAGCTATCGAGGAAGGTCGCGATTGCGTGTAAAGCAAGCCAAGCAAGTGTTGTGTAGAAAAAGATTCCTTTGATGATAACATAAAAGTCTCGGGTGTTACACCTTTTCCTCCTGATGTTTTGTGCTTTTTCTCTTTTTCATGTGTAGAATAGGTTTTGGCCAAACCCTAAATCACTTTGGGGGGGTTTTTTGGTCAATTCTAGTTTTTTAGGGTTCCTCTGGTTCTATCGAGGCTGGTTCTAGTCACTCGCATTAAGGGCAGTGGATTCACCATATTTTTCAGGTAAGTATTTCTCAATTTCTATATTATAGATCAATTTTAATTTATATATTTTTTTATATTTGAGATGTTGACAATTTATTTTTGGTGTGTGGATCTTTTTATCAGTGTTTTGATTTGTTTGTAATTTTTTCTAGTGTGTATTCTACCTCAATGTGGTTGTTTTGTGCTGTTGGTGATGAGAGCACCTATATGTGCATGCATATGGTAAGGAACATAAATATATATATATACATATATGTGTATATCCATTCCCTCTTTAAACATATTCCCTCATGATACAAGGAATATATACAAAGTAACTATGGATATATATGTGTGTGTGTGTGTTTGTGTGTGTGTGTGTGTGTGTATGCATGTGTGTATATAAGCTAATGGTCACTTTGAGTGGTCGTCAGAAAATTGCGGCATGTCTGAGGTAGGTCCCCTATACCTATATATTTAATTTTAATTTCATGACTTCTCAAGTGTTTTAAATTTTTTTTAAACATTAGATATTATATATGCGTTCTATGCGAAGTGTTATTTATGCTTGGTGTTAGACTTGCATTATTTTTCTTGATTCACTTTTATTTTTTGAAATGTGGTATTCTTTTAAATGTGCTTCCAAGAAAGACACTTTAAATGCCTAAAGGTGTTTCCAAATATGTTTTTGGGTGTGTAGTTGGTAGTACCCATGATGTTTTGTGTTTTCCATTTTGGTTGTGAAAGTTTAATTGAGTGAACATGGGTTTTTGTTTGATTTAAAAAGGGGGAAAATATCTTTTTCTAGATTTTTTGGGAAAGCACGTGGGTTTTGGCATGAATTTGAGATTAATTGGAAGTTTTACATTATTAAAAAAAATTCTTTGTATTATACATGATTTGATTCTTTTTTGTATGTTTGTGGTATCATAGTGGTCTAATTGAGCTTTTAATGAATTTTTAAATTAGAAGTGTTGGGTAACTGTATTTTCGAAAAATGAATGTCTTCTTTGTAAAGAAACAAGGCCATTTTGGCACTTGAAATGGTTTTCAAATGTTGAAAAAACCAATTAAGTAATTCCCCTTAATTTAAGAAATGTTATTCAAGTATTAATGTGTAATTATTGATATGTTCTTAGTGTAAGGGATTGTGTGTGGATGTGTGATGTAAAAAGTGTATGCGCTCAAGGAGGGAGGTCGATGGTGAGAGGGTGGGTGTGTTTTTAAATATAGATAATGATACATTCACGCATGGTAGTTTGATTAAAACTCACCACCACTAGAAATAGTGCACATGGGAAGACCAGGGTATCTAGGTGGGTAGATTAGGGCTATTATTCTAGATGATATGGAAGTGGTTTGTACTAGTTTTGTCTAGTATGATGGACGATACAAATCAGACTAAACATTTGTGATGATTAGAGACCACTAGGTTATGGGGGGTGTCCCTTAATAGTGTCTCCTGGATGAGAATGTTGAGGTTCATGGTTTTTATTCCACATTTCACTAATGTACGAGGTTCTTAGGGCCCCATTTTTTCTAGTTACCTATAGGGATTGACCATGGTTCTCACTCATGACATGGTGTTTGTGAAATGATTCCCATTTATGTTACTTGATGTTTGTTTCCTCATTGTAAAATCCATGTTTTTAATTTAAAATTTTGAATTTCGTTTTTTAATGTTAAATAATTATTGGAATCTATTTTGAAATTAAATTGAAATACAAACACTTTCCTTAAAAATGTAAACTTGACACATAATTTTTAATAGAATAAAGAACATTATTTTATCACGTATTATTTTCAAACTTGTGTGATTGAGTTTTTTCTTAAAGGAAAGGGCATATGGAATTGATATTCATTGGTGTTTATACTTAGTATCTCGGTGCTCACACCTACTTTATTTCTCAGTTTTAGGTTCTTCTTGTTTTGGATCACTCTCAGAGTGAGTGTGGGTTATGTTCCATGGTGATCCATGCGGTCACTTGAGGTATGTCTCGTTACTTAGTTTATTATTTTTCTCCACTACCAATTTGTTAAATTTATTTTCTTTTATTTTTCTATCATCTTCAATTTATATATATTTATTTTTCCTTCATTTTTTGTGAAAAATTATTCCCAATTTTCTTATTTTGATGCTTGATACTAGTTTGTAGCCCGTGGGGATGGAAAATGCACATCGGTCCTTGTCACGGGCTGACTCAAGTGACCGGTTAAGGGTTGACCTAGGTTGGTTCATGAAAAAATGGTATCAGAGAAAGTCTTTGTTATTTGGGGTGTCTGGTAGCTTGGTGATTGGGTGTGTCAGGGCTTGGAAGGTAGGTGCTGGAAGGATTTCATGAACCCTTACCCATCCCAAGCCTCGAGTTTTTAGGGGTAGTCCAGGATTTTAATTTTTCATTTTCTTTCTTTGTATGGATAAAGGATAACAAAGGAACTGAACCTATGTTTCACGATGACCATGCATTGAGTAAAAACCCATGTAAAACCCAAGTGAAATGTTCAAGATTATTCTTATGGTGGACTCTCGCTTATATCATGGTCTTATAATCCATTTTCTCGGGTTAGTATAGCCACTAGTACTTATTTATGTAATTTTTTATGTGAGTTATGTTTTGGATTCGTTTTGAATAACTTGAGTGGATTTCAAAAATAAAAATAGTTCATTAAAAAGGGGATTTCATAAGGTAAGGTGGTTTCTGGGAGTAGTAACAAAAATTTTGAAATGGAAATTATTATCTCATAGTAGAATGTTTGGTTTCAAATGAAAAAAATAGAAGGTTTTTTGGAAATTGTTTTGGGTTTTTTGAAATAATTTTTGGAAAGAGAAATTAAAGTGATTGGGAATTTGGAAATATGTTTCATAAATAATGAGACGAAACATAAATTATTTGTTTATTTGGGTTTTAAGTTGAATGATTTCTTTTTGAAATGAGAAGTATTTTGAATTGACCCTTAGTATTCCTTTGAATGATCACATATATAGAGGTACGCATGTGGAACATGGATAAATGGTGGTATGTGTGGATGGGTGCTTGAGCTAGAAAAAGGGTGTATATATATATGTGAGACATCATGGAATAAATATGTTGGATCATTAAGTTGTATTGATTTCTAAAAAAATTATTTTCAAAAAGGCTAGTTTCAATATTTTGAAAAGGAGTAGTTGTTTACTGTTTTCTTCACATGTTTGATATTCCTTTTCATAGACTTTTGGATTTGACATGATGAAAATGGTGTTGAAATGGTGATTTGAGTTTGATTTTTGGGTTGTGATTGATGTGTGGGATTTCATTTTGTGATGAGTTTTGATTTGGCTTTGCACCTATTATTTTTTAGTATGCCGCCCGATAAAAGTCCCAGAGGGTTACAGTGAGTCTATTCTAGTTTTTCATTCTTTCCAAACTCTTATTAGAGTGGTGGAATTGATTTGTCTTCAGTTTTTCTCCATATTCCATGGTGATCATGATATATTGAATGTAGCAGACTGGCTTGGTGAAATTGCTTGTGTTTTCAAGTTATGGGAAACTCCCCAAGCTATGAGAGCCTGTGCAGGTTCGAGATCATTTAAAGGTCCAAATTTTTATTGGTGAAGGAGATGATCCCATAATTGTTGCATGATTGGGTGTCTTGTAAGGTGTTTGAGACCACTTTCATCTAATGGTTTATACCAATGGAGGTGAAGGTTAATAAAGTGGAAGATCTAGTGAGTGATCAGCAAGATTAATGTATAGTGAATTCCTACATCGGGCATCTAAAGGAGTTGGTTCCTTTTTATCTAAAGATAAAATTTCTGAATCAGCAAATGTTTTACTAGTGTGGGGTCTCAGTCTATGATTCAAGTATTGGTTCCTTTTTGGAATTAGGGATGGTTTCCCATCCATTGAGGATAGAGAACTGGAGGAACATGTTTCTAACAAGTCTTCTTGTCAGTTAAATATTTTAATAGTCTGACCACTCTATTTTATTCGTCTGTTGTGGTCAGTTTTAGTACTTTAGGTTTCCTTTTAATCTTTCATTGAAGGCTTTTCTTTAGTTTTGTTTGTTGTTTATTGTCTTGAAATTGTCAAAATTGAGGTGGTTACTATTTTTGATGAAATAAAAAATGAGTGTTCCTCTGAGTATTTTCATTGACGACTCTACCTAGACTCTGAATTGAGTGGTAGATCTAGAGAATCTCTTGATTTTGGACCACACATGAGTCTTCTTGGTTGGTCCCCCACCTTCTCTAGATAAAAAATATAAGAATGATTCCTTCATAAGAAAACATATATTTGGTTTAGTATGGACAGTTGGATTTTATGAAGGTATTCTATGATTCGCTCTACCAAAACAGGATGTTTCAGTTGATAATAAAATTCTCCTAACTGTGGAGTAGTAGATGCTTCAAGACATCATTGCTCCAGCAATAGTTCTAAGAGTTAATCTTTTCATGTTGTCATGAATTGTATGGGTGTGGGGGACATCGGTTTAGTTTTGTCTCTGACATCAAAATAGAGACAATTTATGTTCTCATTACATATTTCTCAGTTTTAGGATCTTTTTTTCTAGTGATATCTCATTTAGTTTTAAGAATATATGTTGGTTTCTTTTTAATTTGATTTCAATGGTTGTGTTTTTTTAGATAATAAACTCTGATTCCTCATCCTGGTTAGCCTTTATGGAGTGGTTTTTGTTTTGGATTATGATCTTTTGGAGATGCATGTGTCTTGTGGAAATAATGAATTGTGGTATGGATAGATTCTTGGTTAGATATTCTTTCATTGGGGTTACCTTGTGTTAAAGGTTTCTAGATTGGATTAGGAGTCCCTCGTGGTTGTGTTGGTTAGTCTATGTAGAAGTTCCAGTCTGTATTGGTAGTTTCTTCTTTGGGTTCAAGATAGTAGTTCTATAGTTATCTCATTCTGAGAGTCTCAATGTTGGTTGTTCTCATCGGGTTCATGTGGTGGGGAGAACCACCCTTATTTCCTAATGGATCTTCTCATTTCAGTTTCCCTTAGAGTTGGTCAGCTGTGATTAGTAGAGTGAAAAGTCACACCGAGTTCATGATTTCATTGGCACCATTCAGTTTTGAACATGATATTGATTTCTCATTAGGCTAGGTAACTTTCTGGGGGAAGGAAGTGTTTGTGGTGGGTATAATTGTCACATCTCGACCTGGTATCTTGTATTTGCGGTTTTTTTATTTATAGTCGTGTCATTTTGTTTCTTAATGTTTAAGATTTATTAAACTAAAATTGAAATAAAATAAATGGAAACCATTTAATAATAATATTATTATTATTATTATTATTATTATGTTTATTATTATTATTACCTTAATAATTACAATAATATTATTATTATTATTACCTTAATAATTATAATATTATTATTATTATTATTATATGTTTTTTTTAACTCTAGGGTCACCTTCACCCCATTTCCCCACTCCCTTGTGTGACCCAATCCCCTACCTCTCCATGTAGCGCGCTACCCCCTCCTCTCAGCATCTCAACCATACAGCGCACTTCCCCATCAGAGACTCACCCTTGTGTAGCCTACCCTCCCCTTCTCTTCCCTTACCTTATTGTGCAACCCATCTTCCCCCATATCTCCTTCATGTCGGGTGAATCCCACCGACAAAGGCCTCTGGTCATGCCTCCTCCTCTCCATCTAACAGTTGATTTTCCTCCCTTATTTTTTTTTAAAAGGTTGGGGCTGAATCCTCATTTTTATTATTAAATCAAAGAAAAGACAACTTTTAACTAGGTGGAGGTAAACCCATTACATAGCCCGAAGGCCTAGTGGACTTGTAGCCCATTACATAGCCCGTAGGCCCAAATATTTTCCTCCCTTCTTCAAGTGTGGTTCTCTCTACTGAGTCCTCTATCAATTTTCCTCCCTATGTTTGGTGGTTTTTCTATTTTATTTTGTGGATTATAGTATTTGGAAGAAACTTAAATCATTTTGGGGTTTTTTGGTTGATTTTTGTTCTTTAGTTTTCATCAGGTTCTATTAAGACCGGTTCTAGTCACTACTATTAAGGGAAATAGGATCATTGTCTTTTTTGGGTAAGTATTTTTCAATTTCATCATTATAGATCAATTTTAATTTAGCGCTTTTGTGATATTTGAGATATCAAAAATTTATTTTGGGTTCATGGGTCTTTGTCATAGTGTTTTGAGTTATTTGTAAATTTTTTCTAGTGTGTATTGGACCTCGCTGCGATTGTTTTGGGTTGCATGTGTCGAAAATGCATATATGTGCATGCATAGGGTAAGGCATATATATACATATATATACATTCCAATTTTTTACATATTCCATTATGAAGTGGGGAATATGTGAAATTCAGTTAAGGGTATATATATATATAAGTGCATGTGCTTGTATGCACCAAGGGTCAGTTTAAGTGGTTGTTGGCAAATTACATCATGTCTCAGGTAGGTCCCCTATGCATATACCTTTCATTTTAATTCCATGATTTCTCAAGTGTTTTAAAAATTATTTTCAATATTAGATAGTATATATACATGATATCCAAAGTGTTAGTGATTCTTGGTGTTTTACTTGCTTTATTTTTCATGATTCACTTTTATGTTTTGAAATGTGGTATTCTTTTCAATGTGCTTCCAAGCATGACACTGTAAATGCCAAAATGTGTTTTAAAAAAATTGTTCTGTTGGTAGGCCCTTGATATTTGGTTTTTTCATATTGGTTGTGAAAGATGAATTGAATGAACATGGGGTTTTCTGTGATATAAAAAAAGTTGGGAAATCTCTTTTTTAGGTATGTTTGGAAAAGATCATAGGTTTTGGTGTGAATGAAAAATTAATTGCAAGTTTTAATTTATCAAATTGTTTTCTTTGGTTTATACATTATTTCATGGTTTTTTTAAGTGTGTGGTACCTTAGTGGTATAATTTATCTTTTAAAGAATTTTTAAATTAAAAGTGTTTGGTATGTGTATTTTTTAAAAATAAAAGTATTCCTTTCGAAGTAGCAAGACCCTTCTGGAAATTGAAAAGGGTTTGAGAATGTGGAAAAACCCACTTGAGGAATGCACCTTAATTTTAGATATGTGATGAAAGTGTTAATGAGTAATTCTTGATATGTGCCAAGTGTAAGGGCTTGTATGTGGTTGTGTGTTGTAAAAAGGGGATTCACTCTTAGAGGGAGAGCAGTGGTGAGTGGGTGGGTGTGTTTTTAAATAAATAGAGTGTTATTTTCATTCATGTTAGTTTGATGAAAACTCAAAACCTCTTGAAATATAGCACATGGGAAAACTAGGGTATCTAGGATGGAAGATTAGGAATACTATGGTAGATGATATGAAAGTGGTTCATCCTAGTTTCCTCTAGAATGATTGACACTGCAACTCTAACTAAACATTTTTGATGATTGGAGACCACTATATTTTGTGGTGCCCCCTACTACTGGATCATGCACAAGGAATCCGATGGTCGTCGTTTCTATGCTACATTTCACTGAGGTACGAGGTTCTTAGGGCTCCATTTGTGATAGTTGCCTGTAGGGATTGACCATGGTGTTCACTCTTGACATGGGGTTTGTGAAATTATTTGCATTTTTGTTACTTCAAGCTTGATTCCACATTGAAAAATCAATGTTTTTAATTTAAACTTTCTACTTATTGTTTTGGAATGTTAATGCATGCTTAGAAACAATTTTGAAATTGTAGTGTAATATAAATTCTTTCCTCAAAAATGTAAACTTGTGACTTGAATTTTAATAGAATGAAAAAAATTATTTTATTTTATCTTATTTCCAAACTAACATGATTGGGTTTCTTCTTAAAGGAAAGGACTTAGGGTGTTGTTGTTCTTTGGTGTTCCTTCTGAGCATCTCGGATCTCACTCCTACATTATCTATAAATTTCATTTCTTCTAGTTTTGGATTTTTCTTGGAGCAAGTGAGGTTTATATTACTTTTTCACACACAAGGTCACTTGAGTTATGTCTCATTACTTAGTTTACTCATTTTTATACTACCAGTTTGTTATGTTTATCATCTTGTATTTATATGTATTGTTCAGTTTATAATTATTTATTTTTCTTTCATTTGTGGGTCAAATCATTCCCAATTGTATTATTTTCCCCACACTAGTTGATAGCTCGTGGGGATCAGGAACGCCCTTCGAGCCTTGTCACAGGCTGACTCGAGGGGCCAGTTCAAGGATGACCTAGGTTGGTTCATGACACTCATCATATAAATCCATTTAGATTTTGATAGACCATTGGTTGACAGTGATGAGACATTTAGTTGGGGGATGAGGCTCTCTATGATACATGATGTCATTGGGCTCAGGCATGAGAAGATAGATATCTCCATTCATTGGGACATTAGTTATTGAGCAGATGGAGACTATATTAGAGGGTAGATATTGTTTTACTTGTTAATTTGGGTTGTTATATGATGGGGATTATTCTAAATTGATTTTTATAGGACTAAAAACATATTGGGTGTTGCATATAGACATTGGAATTTATGATTGATGGAACGAGTTATCAGTGACATGATTATAGGTGGAATCTAAGGGTTTCCCATGCATGATACTCTTCATGGGATGCCTTGGGATTTATTCTTGGGATCCTTGACATTTTAGTTAAATATTTGAAGACTATTTTTTTATTTCATATATATAAATTTTTCCAATATTCATAGTTACCATGGATGGCCAAAGTAGTTGATCACTTCCTTATGGTTTTGGGCATAAGAGAATCAAGTTTTATATTAAATTTTTAATTTTATAGTTCATTTATATTTAAATACAACTTCATTATCATGTATGTAATATAGTTAGACATGGGTGGCGGTCTTCTGAGATTTATTCTGACACCCTACATGGTCCCCTCAAGATGCATATAGACTTTATGATTCTATGATCAGGTATGGGATCAGGATCATGAAATGGCCCATAGTGACTTCTATTTTTCTAATCATGGGATTTATAGAAGTGGACCATGGTGGTTCCTCTATTTTATCTTTAGTTATCCTTTTTGTTTCAACATGATTATATATATATATGTAATCATGGGGGTCTACCTGTTCCCCTTCCGATTATCTATTTTTAATGACCTTTTATTCTATGTTTTTTGTCTATACTTGGTATTGTGAATTTAGGCTTCTTTATTACTACTGTTGGCGTCCTTTTACTCATCTATCTATTTAATGTTACTACATCCACTAATTTTTGGTCCTCTTTTGCTATGTTATATTTATATGGACCATTATTATCATCACCACCTATGATTTTAGTCTCCCCAATATCACCTCACATACCCTCTCTACTAGTTAGTATCATTTTGAATATTGGGGGTGAGGTGCACCGATGCCTAGTGGTCAACTAACCTAGACCACTGATTAATGTGGAATCTGTGTCAGGTGAAAATGATTGTATCAAATGAGTTTTATTTTCCATTTGGTGTTACTATTTTGTTTATCGTAGAGTGGAGTGGATGATGTATTCAAAAATAGTAACATGACGCATGTCTGCGTTTCTATAGCCTCATGCATGGGGGATAAGCCATGTTTCTAGGTTTGAGAAATTGATTTTCTTTTGTTTTATTTTTATATCTGATTTTATTTCCAACTTAGGTGGTTCAAATGGGTGTGATGTTTATTATTTCTATGGTTATTGACCCTTGTCCCCCTATGTAAAGGTATGATTAATTATGCATCATGATAGAAACTGAGTATCATATGGTTTTTTATTAGAATTAAAATTATAAAATTATGTTGTGTCTAGAATGAGTGGGATTTTTAATATTTCAAAAAAGGATGATAAATATTATTTTTCTCCTTATACAATATTTTTAGAATTATAGTCATCCAAATCAAGCGTGGGGTTCCAATGAAATATTTATGTGATTTTTTATGAATGTGATCTATGGGCATGAACCTAATAAGGGTAGAAGGTATGGTGATATGGGTGAGTTCTTCAAAATATAAAAAAGGAAGTAAAGCAGTTTTTCCTGCATAGCCTTTTGGTGGCATTCTAATATAATAACCCATATTTATATTTTATTCATGACTTCAATGGGGGTAGGAGGGTGTCCATGAAGATGAATTAATTATGAATCCTTAATATAGTGCAGGAAATCAGTGGGAGATGAGGTCGGGTTATATTTGATTCATCACCCTATGATGGGTATGTAAGGGGCCTTGAGGTTGTATGTAATAAGACAGGGTGTGGAAGGGGAGTGTAATGGTGGTGAGAAAAACTATTTGCTACAACTTTACTTATATTAGATATATATGTGTGTGTGTGTGTGTGTGTATGCTATTATGGATACCAATCCACTAGAATTGGTATTTAATGTGATGCCACTTACATGACGTGTAGTTGTGTGTTAGGAATGAAGTGATATAGGGTTTCATGAGCATGTGCAGGATGAGAACCCTAAGGTCCATTATGATTCCTCAGTGGGTCAATAAGATCATCATATATAGGTTCATGCACATGTACAATATCAGTTATTGTTAGGGATATTATAAGATATGGTATATTTTGTTCCATCGTTAGAAGATAATTTCAGGGAGACCTTATTTTTTTCATACATGGAATTGATATGGGAGTTTAGGGAGTTGATCCATCAATGGAATACATGACTCATGTGTTCTGGTCTTAGAACCCACCACTATTTTAAGGTGATGTTGGACTGGGGGAAGGTGAGGAATGGATAGAATTAGTGCAAACCATCATCAATACCCTCTACAGATCCCCAAGATAGATCTTAAAGCATGAAATATACAAGTTCAGTGGACCAAAAAGAAGCTAGTGGGATGTGCAGGAAAAGGAATGAATACATGAGGGATGGATTAGTAGGATTTTGAGGCAAGGATCATTGAGTGTTTCTTTATAAGAATTATGAGGGGGGACAGATCACATGAGTTATTGATCCTTATGAAATGTGACATGTGCATCATGGAATATGCATCAAAGTTCACTAACTTATCCCTTTTTTAACATAGTATGGTGGGTGGTGACACCACATGAGTGAGGTGTTTTGAGGATTATTTATGAAAAACCATCAGAGTTTAGGTATCAATCTTCATGTTGTCCTCATTCTCAGAAGTGCTGTAATAGGGTATAATATATTAATGGATCCTTACTGACCAATCATTTTTGAGATGAGTGAAAGCATCAATTTATTCTAATGGGGATGCTCTAGGTATCCAAAAGAGTTGGTGTGAGGTGTCTCAGTAGGACAGTTAGACCAATTATTCTAGTAGGACACAAAATAAGTGTATCTTCATTGATTCTCTTTAGCATGGTCATCTATGACATGACCCAACATAATCTGATTGGCCTTGAAATTATTTCTAAGAATATGGTTATAATGGATATCTTGAGTGGTTCTAAAGGAATCCTTCATCAAAATATGGGATCTAAGGACTTAGTCAAACTCATAGATCTATAGTAGGATTGGGTGAGGTACAATATGTTTATTATCAAGATTTTTCTGCATGTGGATTTTGAGGTATAGTATAATGTGACCAAGTAGTGGTGTTAATGATTGGAAGGTAGTTTTACACTGCTGAGGGGCAAGGACACAGGTAGTCGGGCTTCATCCTAGGTGCCCATAGTGGAGCATACAACTGCAATGTAGGTCCGGGATCTGACTACAGTTTTAGGTATTATATACTTTTTAATTATTATGGGGATCAATGTGATGCTTCTTAAATATGAGGTTTGTATGTATAGGGGCATCGATTCAATGTGGGTTTTATATAAGGTGCATTGGCATTGAGATTTTCTATCATCATGAAGAATTATATATGATGCAAGTTTATAGTGTAAAGCAATTGAGATATAGTACTTATGGGAATTTGATGAGATGGTGGACCTGATGTGTCTCATGATAGACATGGTTATGTGGTGGGAATATAATGAGATGTGGCATTTTATGGGTGTTAGATATGAAACAAGCATGATTTGGGAACCTGGCAAGGTTCTCTAATGGATATGCATCATGGGAGGACATTTTTAATCGAAGGATGGTCGTTGGACTATTTAAAATGTTTTTATCAAGATGTGACCATGTATGTAACACTAAAGGGGAGGGGTGACTTGAGGGATTATGACCTATGGATTAATGAGAAGTGTAGAATGAGTTTATTTTAATGGGATCAGTATGTTTGGTATAGTCTCAGGTTAATGTGTTTGTCTCAAGGATGGTCTATGTAAAGGAGGGAAGATTGTAACGTCGTAGGTTTTTGAGTGAGTATTTTTTATGGGTAATTTTGATCTATTGATGTTTCTATGGAAGTCTAATTGGTCCTGGATAGAACTAGAGGAAGGATAGATGATCTGGTATTGTTAAATCAAAATCATCTAAAAATACAAATAGTATAAGTCTTTTACACAATGTTCACTTGGGAGTGAAGGCTTAGTGGTCCAACCCAAGGAATTCACAACAAGTTACACGGTTACACATATTGAACCTAATACATGAAGTATGGTATTTACACACCATGTTTGTTATATAGAGTGGTTTTATAAAGATCTATAGGGGGATTTCCCGTCTTAATATTTCTATCCTCTACATACAGAGGCAGGAGCCCCCATGGGGAATCACATGCCACTTACATCACCTCTCAGTTTTACCAATTCTTCCCTATCCTAGATTTGTTCTGAGCTCCATCTTTAAAATTAGATGTGAAGTAATTTTTCAATCAGAACTATTTAATATCTTCTTCGGTTATATCTACATTATGAATTATAAATATATTAAAACAATTTCCCCAATTTTCAATTAATTATTTTAAAATACAGTTTTCTTCATAGTCATCATGAGTTACAAGTTGATATTAGATGAGTGAGCGCATACTAATACTAGGTAGGTGGTTATAGGTATTATACACTTTTTTGAGTGTTTTTGGGGTATGGTCTTTATGCACAATGCGGGTTGACTGTGAAAACACCTATATAAATAAAAAAAATTATATAAAACAAATTTGATAATGATATGACATAACTATGGGCGTTCTCTTTCTTATCTTCTATTGGTCAATCCAACTAGTTGGATTAGAATATATTGGGTAGTTTAGGAAGGGTTCAACATTTACATTTAATTAAATTTGTTGCATGGAATTTATTGGTTCCATGTGAATGTTCCAAGATTATCCCAAGTACTGAGGATATGATGATCACTGTAAAGAAGGTTATATAGGTTGTTAGGTTTTGCTTGAGCCAAATAATTGGAATATTATTGATCATCATGTTGGATGACATGGTCATCATGTTTAGTTGAGGTGATCATTAGGATGGGGTAATGGATCATGTTATTTGATATGGTTTTTACCAACAGGATCAGTGAAATAGTATTAGGGAAACGAGGTGTTGTATAATGTGGATTAGGTACTCTTTGGGTGACTTATGGTTAACATTTCATGGATGATGCACATTCAAAGTCGTGTGCACACATATAGGAATCAAATCAAAGTGGTGTTGAACACTCATTATGGGTGGAGCCCCCCATAGACTATGTTAATTTGGTGATGGTTTTGAACATCGAGTACAATGGGTTTGATCACTATAGAAAGTCACATAGATGGTGATGGACCATAGACTGATGCTGATGAGACCATCATTTGGAAGTGGAGGCTCATAGGGTTACATTAATCCATTGGGATGAGACTTGGTTGGGAGGATATAATTATTCCTTAAGATGGGGGCTATTAAGTTGATGATTATTATATTAGAGTACAAATATTTCTGTTCCTAATGACATAAAGCTTCAAGGTGAGAGGGAATTTTCTAAGGTATGGTTTGAGGGATTTAAGGATTTATTGGTAGTTCCATTTGGACATCAAATTATATGATTGATGGAATTTTTTTTTGGTGATATGATTAAATTTTGAACCTAAGGGTTCACCTGTGATGATACTTGTGAGGGGATTCCTTAGTCTTTATTAAATGTGTACTCACCAATACAGTTACATTTTTGATCACATGTGTTGTATTACATATATATAACTAGCAGGTAATATTCATATTTTCCAGTGATGGATGAAGAATGAGATCACTTCTTTGAGTCTATTGAGTGTAATAGAAGTATTATTTTTAATATATGTGAAAGTGATGTTTTATTTTTATTTAGATGCACATTAATTTTCATGGGAGTAAGATAAGAACACATTTCTGGTGGCCTATTGAGATTTATTCTACCACACTATAAGGTCCCCTCAAAAAACATTTGGACATTATGCTTACGATATCAGGTAAGGGACTAATCTCGATAGTTAGACCATAGTTTATATTTTGTTCTTCTTAGAATGGTATAGTTGTAAGTGGATGATGGACGTTCCTCTATTTTATCTAAAGTTTATATTTTCTATTTTATCATGGATATATATGTTTGTACTATTGGTGATCATTGGGAATCCCCTATGATAATCTATTTTGTATGAACTACTATGTCGTGTTGTTGTTGTCTATAACTAGTATTGTGATTTGAGGTATGATTTTTTTAATATTGTTGGTATATGTTTATGATTCAATGTTTTCATGTTATTTATTCCACAGATGTATGGTTCTATTAAAAAAATTTATATTTATATAGACTATTATTATCCCCACCTCTTTAGGGTATATCCTCCCCACTATCACCTCCTTGATCCTCACTACTATTCATTAGTTGTTGGTGTATAGGGTGGCACAACAACTTAGTAGTGGTAAAACAACCTAAATCACCAGTTAAAGTTGTACACAATTCATGGAGCTATATTATGTTTTGGACTTACCCATCTTGATTATACTAAACTATTATATATCTCTTAATGTTATCCCCCTTGAAATAATCCTTATGATCTATATACATATTTTTATATCATAGAAGTATAGGTAATTATGAGATCAGATATTTATCTAAAATCCCCTTCATAATGTCTAGTATTGATGTGACACATACTCAATTTCCAAACCTTATTATCAAATCACAATCTTGGTTGATCTTAGGATTATTTCTCACATTCTTTTTCAACCCTATGACTTCATTTTTTGAATATTTAATATTACATGAAAATATTGTTGAACACTCATTTTAGTATGATAATATTTATCCCCTTATTTCATGATTTCCAATTCCATCCATTATAAATATTGAAGTATTAGTACTATAATAATCCTAATCCTATATAATCATGAATGATAATTTTGACTCATATCATAATCCGAAAAATTATCCTTCTTAGGGATGTAATGTATTAAGAAGTCGTAATATTTAATCAACTTGAACCATTTTGTCCTATTCATATTGAACACTGTTAGAGTGAATATGTTAATTAAACATTTATGATCAGAATATACATTTCACCTTTCTCAATAAATAAAATTTCCATATATCAATATTGAAAAAATTAATACAGCTAGATCTATAACATGTGTTTTGTAATTTTTTTCATGAACATTTTATTAGAATGAGTCCTAAGTTATCACCATATAATTCTGCATGAGGAACCATCCTAATAAATTGTTTTTTGTGTCACTACATATGACATACCATTCTTTAAAATTCGTTAGTGTGATTACATGGTCTCTAACCAAACATAAAATCATTTCCATTAAATTTTTCTCATATTCATCAGTATATAGTAACAAGACTCTCATTCGGGTTACCAAGGGTCTCAAATTTTATAGATATGAAAATTTATTCACAAAGTATCAATTGTAACCACCCAAACCCATAAATATATGTATATCAGTTACCATGTTTGGTTTAGGACATTATTCAATAATTTCCAGATTGGATGGATCCACTGATATACCATATCTTGATATTAAATGACTCAAAAAAATTTATAGACAAATATTTGTCATATAAATTTTACATCATTGGATTCTACATTAAAATTATTAGGTGATCTTCGTCAATTTCTGTACTCCCAATATATATATATATAATAATTTCTTCTATGAAGACTACCACATAATGGTCAAGGTAATCTCTAACAACCCATTTCCATAAATCAATGATGAAATGGGGATATTATTAGGACCAAATATCATCACTATAAAATCATCGTTTCTATAGGTAATATGAAATTATGTCTTGGGAATTAATTCACATTTAACCCTCAATTTTTAGTATCCTGATTAAAGATAACAGTTTAAAAAATATTGAACACTACAAAATTTATCAAAAAAATAATCAAATTAGAACATAGGGGACATGTTATTCATTGTGATTTGGTTATTATCTTAGTAATCAATTATATGTCACATTGATCCATACTTGTTCATAAAATATAGGGGTACCATATTGTGACCCACTTGTGCAAATGTTTCACTTATTATGATTCCCTTGGAGTTTCTTACTGAATTCTTGTAACTTGATATGTACCATTCTAAATGGATTATTGTATATAGGGGTAGAACTAGGTATGGGTTCAATTTAAAAATAAACTACCGAATCTTTTGGATGACTGTGAATCATGTCTGGTAAGATATTATAAAAAATAGAATATGCATATAATTAATATTTATTTTCACTCTAACCATCTAAGATAGAGACATTATGTGAATATGAATCAAGACCCATAGAATTGATTTAATTTTAAGATGATGATATAATTTATTCTCACAGTGAATATTGAATTATTATTCGATTTGACCATTTTATAATTAATATTTTTCACTTAAATTTTAAAATATAATCATTAATGTTGTTTTTCCAAACCCACATAAATATATTTTATTATTAAATAATATTTTTATCTAGAATCAAATAAGTTATTAATCAATGTAGAATTTATGGTAATTCTACCATTCAAAACATCATTATCAACCCCATATTAGAAATTTTGATCATATGAGATATCTTTTTTCACATGAAATAAATTGTTGATGACATAAATCCTTATAAATACCCCAATTATTCGTCAAATTATTAAAAAAATTGACATAATTCTTCCATTTGAATCATTGGAGAATGTTTGGTAAATTATATGAAACATTATATCTATTCATAAAATTATCATACATCTTCCCATCACTTTGGTATTCTATTTTTATATGACCATAATATCCACAATAGAATCATATTTTTACACCCTTATTAAAATTACCTCAATTATTCTTTATACTCATTTATCACATAAGAAGTCTTTTCTTTTTCTTCCCATGGTTTTTATTATCAGAATGACCATTGAATTACATCATTAATTTAATATAGACACCATCATATTGATGGGTAAACTAAATTGATATTTTTACCTTAGAACAACCACAATCAATATTTTCATTACTACTAATGTCCCTTATAGATATTTCCCATCATGGAAATGGTTTTGAACCCCTGAATAATTGATAAATGTTATGTTATGGTTTGTTGATAACAATAGAAGGAAGAATCCTAAGTCCTAAAATATTTTCTTAAGATGTACTAATGGATTCATCATTCTATTATTTAGTTTAGGGAATAACATATCTTTTTTCATACAAATAATATAAGGTATGTTCTTTTTTAAAAATAACCAAAAAACTCATCTACAGATTCAATTTTATCATATAGACTCATATTCCTGATTGGAGTCTACATTTTTTTGGTCTCTATATTCAAAACTAAATTCACAAATAATAACTTGTTGGTGAACCAATAAAACATAATGGAAAATATTATTTCACTCCTAAAAATAAATTCATCATAAAATAATGGATTGGTCGATCCCCAAAAAAGAATATGGATATTTCCCTATTAAGGAATCAATTGGATGTTATTCTCTCAATTTCATGATTTAAATGTCAACATTATTCATCACATGAAAAAAAGTTTCAAGAATAAAAATTATATTATTCATTATGTATCTGATTAACTATTTTCCTAGTAGAAAATAATTTCATTTTCAATAACAATAAAATAAACATGGTTTCTTCATGTTCCAACCATTGACTAAAACTAGAAATCATGGGGTGATAAATAATAGAAATAGTGAGAAACCATGTAATCATGAAATATAATTCATTGTATATCTGGATAATAGCATGTTCTTTTCATACTAATATGACATTGTTTTAACCTATGTCATCTATGTTAATCAACCATTCACATCCATCATAATGGTTTAATAGGAACAATCAAATTAACCTATTATTATCCTCAAGAGTTTATATCCTAGTGTGTAGTCATAGGCCAACTCATTAATAATTTATGATGCTCAATTTAATACCCAATATAACCAGTATATAGTTTTTACCCAAATGTCATCAATAATATAGTCTCATATAATTTATAATTTTTATACATGGATATATTTAATATGAAAATCACACTATTTTATTTTCTATAAGATAAGATTTTGTCCTTTATATGAAAATATCTTAAGGGTAGTCACTAAATATTTCTCATCCTAGTTTAAAAAATATATAATCATTTCTCTGATACCAATTGGTGAAAAAATATCCTATATTAATATTACAACTTATTTGATGTCATTCATTCGATGTATAATTATTATCCATGGTAGAACCATAAATGTATAATGTCTTGGGAAACCATGATAGATAATACATTATTATATAAAATATATACATCATTCTACACTAGTTCCTTATAAGTATCACACTTCTTATATACAGTATTCAGAAAAACATTACTCATATTCTGGGGAAAGGGAAACATAATAAATTGGGTTATATGATGCTCATTAAGGGAACCAATTGATATATCAATGTCCATTTAAGATTAACATGATAAAAATAATATGAGAATATGCTCTTACCATTTAAAAATCATACATAGTAATATATATATCATAATCATTAGTAATGGAATAAATCTTTATTATACGTAAGATATGTATCATAATGAAACCATAAATTAGGAACCAAGAGTCTATAACATTTTCTGAAGATCATATCATAAATGAGTGGAATAATGCATTGAGTAATCAAAATAATATAAATATTATTTTAAATATTCCTAAAAAGACATTCATCCCTTTTTAAGCATGGGATAATGACCCATGTACCTTATTTGGTCTTAGGGATAACTTCATGGGTACACTCTTTTAGGAATTGAATAACTACTAGTGTTCCAAATTTTTGTGTGAGATAACCTCATACATATCCACGTTTAGGCTTGTGAAAACCTATCATATACCCTTTTTCTCATGGAAAACTAATTTTTTCACAATTAATGGGGGATATAACTAATTTACCTATAATAGATTTATAATCCATTAACATATTTGACACTATATAATGAAAAGATTTATCATTCCATTATAAAACAACAAGTGGATTATAAAATGAGACTAATCAGTATTCTGCCATCTTAACCACAACCCATCGTGAGAAATAATTAATATGGTATTAATTCATCGTATTTCAAGTGAGATATAATTAATATAAAATGATGTTATTATTTATAAAAATCCATTTTAAGGATTAATGAAACATTTCATATAGAAAATACCTTTTATATTTTAAAATCCATTAAAAAATATAAAATTTATTAAAAAATTCCAGAAAATATATTTTTTGGAAAGAAACATTGAAACCAAAATAGAAAACCTTACCACATTGAAAATTAATGATGATGGGTAATTATATTCATGTAGTGTATGTTAAAATAATGATACCTTCAAAAAGTATCATTAATAATTAAAAGGAGCCTCATTCAAAAAAATAGAAATAATAGTACATTTAAAAATATAATATATATATATATATATATAACTAAATTAATCTCTTCTATAAAAATATTAAAAAAATGGAAATATTTTTTTATTGAAAATATGGACAATGAAAAAAATATTCCATACATAATGGTAAATCAAAGTCTCTTTTCCTCAAAAATCATTTTTTTGTCTCTTAGTTACATAAATAGAGAAAAAGGAAATGAAAACATATAATATCCTTAAATTAATAAAGGATGAGAAATTAAATAATATATGGGAGGTAATGATCATGTAATTTCATCATAAAGAATATATCCACTAACATTAACTATAAAAATGCGATTTCAATATAAAACCCATACTCTAAGCCCAACATGATTTGTATACTCTATATCCTCATGTATAAAAAATTTAAATTTATTTAAATTCTATACTAGATCTATTTTCAAACTAATAAAATATCATCTGGTATTAAAATATATTAGGTTATCTTTCAAAAATAATATCTCTATAATACAGTTCACATTGTAATATTTCATGGCATAAAAAAAATTATTTTTTTAGAAAAGAAATTACCTCAAAAAACTATTTTTTATGAATTATTTTTATCAATATTAATAGATTAAAAAAATTAATAATAAAATATTTAAATTAAATGTCTAAATTATATATCTAACTATAATAATTTAAATACTTATAAAAATTATTAATATTCACTTAGTAAATATATGATCATCATATACATGAAAAATTAATTTCTTAAAAAAACCCATTTTCAACACAATTTTGAATACTATTTTAAATATAAATTCTTCCACATATGGGAGTGTAATTTAATAAAATAAATTCCATATTTATTATCATCATAATTAATTTTAGGTAATGAGTTTAGTAAACTTATTTTTCCTATTGACTATTAAATATATTAAAATTTATTTGATGATGTTAAGGGAAAAATGACGATTTACACAATACATGAGCTAGTAATAAAAATAATTTTTGAGAAACATGTACCTTTTATTTGATAAATTTTAATTCTATTTTTCTATAATTGGGAAAAATTATATAATAAGGATTAATTTATTTTAGGATTAATGTATTAATTTACTTGATTTAAAAAAATAGTTACCATGGTGAAAACTAAAATGGTAATAATATGTAAACAAGGAGAATAAAAGATTAATTTCATTAAAATAAGTTTCTTTTCTTTTTTCTAATGTTTTTATCCGTATTAAATTCCATCACCTCAATTATTATCAATTTTTTTGGAACATGGGAAGATATTGACTTCCTATTATTGAATATTGTTGGCTATTTATAGAAATGCAAATCTAACTCCAGTATAAAATGATTTTCCATCCACTAAATTATTAAAACTGCTGAAGAAATTTGGGTAGACCAAACATTAAATAAATTTCTATCAAACATTTCTTACTACATTCAGAGGGTGATGGTCTACACAAATTTATTCATGAGCGATACATTCGATTCCCATTTGTTAGAAAAGTGGAAAAAAATAGTACTTCTGTCATCATAATAAAATATCAATACATTTATGATATATAATACATCATGCTATAATGATTAAAATAGATTTAGATAAAATTAATAAATTAAAAAAATGAATGTACTCAGTTAATAGATATAACAATTTTTTAAGAAACACCATTTGGTTTAAATATTAGGCCTTGGAAATAAAATTATAATCCAATATCAAACTCTAAATTGAAAGATGTAGTGTTATGAAGGTGTTATGGTATGTATTTTATGAGTTAATATGGTCAAAAATTGTATAAATTTAGTAATAGGAGGATCCCTTCTACAAGTTAGGGGGGATGTTAGAAATACCTAAAGTATAATATTAATAAAAATTAATTTTCAAGTTAAACTTCCCCAAAATTTATATATTTAAAATATAAGATTATGATGATTTGATATCCCCCCATCAAATAAAATTTAGACTAGTTTTTTTGTTTTTAACCCGTATATTTGGGGTTTATCCCTTATTGTCCCTTTTTCCTATTTCTGTTATATTAATGGTACATACAAATTATTAATCATTAAAGATACTATTAATGTAAAATTGATATATAAATGTAAAATGAATGATATTCACACCAATATAATTTTTAATTTATGTAGGATAATATTTTCAATAATTATTATTCATTTTATAAAATATTATAAAATATAAGATAACACTAAATTCGTTTTTTGGACTATTCATAAAATTTGAACTTAATGGAAACTTGATTTAAATGGAATTTTAATATAAACAGTTAACACATAATTAATATGTAAGTTTTATCTAAAATATATGTGGGAAAATTAATTAATCCGTATTTAAATACTTCTAATATTTAAAGAATTATTAATTATATTTTTTTATTACCTTCACAAGTATTATGTTGGTGTTCCATAAGCATTTCAAAAAATTATTACTTTGATAAAAATTAAAAATAAATTTTCATGATAAAAATCATTCATATGTCAAAAAACTATTTAGAAACAAATATAAACTACTTTTATCCTGATAAAAATATTACTGTTTTTAAAACTAAGTGGGATCCATTATTTATTTAAAGTGTGGATAAAAAATATTAATGTAATTATTAATGAAAAATGTCCCCATTTTTCCATATCATCAAATATTAAATAATTATATTCAAAATAAAAATATTTTTTAGAAAATAAAATATTTTATTGAGATTTTTAAGTGTAATCACATTATTATTAACAATAATTACATTATTTTTCCTTACCAAGGCCACAAACATTTTCCATATTTACTATTCATAATAAAATAATAATTTATAGTTATTTACTAAATATAATGATGTTGATTAAAAATATTTTATCCTTATTTCAAGATAAATTTCTAGAAGATGAGGGAAAAAAATTTAAAATAAGGGCATTAAAAGTATTTAAAAAAGTTTTGGAAAATAATTTGTTTGAAAGAATAAGACAATATTCAATACCATCAAAATCCTAGTAAAAACTATTAGATGATTATGAAAACATTTTATTGAATTGTTGTCAATCATCATTAATGATTAATTTAACTTATTATAATAATTACTCATTTCTATCAAACAAATAGATTTTTTTTCTAGAGAAACGTATCAATTTTATGATCAATGAAGTTTATCAATTTATTAAAAATAAACTCAT
Source organism: Viscum album (assembly GCA_963277665.1). Lineage (NCBI taxonomy): Eukaryota > Viridiplantae > Streptophyta > Magnoliopsida > Santalales > Viscaceae > Viscum > Viscum album. The sequence goes on along the minus strand of CAUJRU010000136.1, from coordinate 172,726 downwards.
TACACAAATATGTAAAAAATATATCTTTTTAGTTTTTTTATTCCAATTCATAACTTCCAATCCAACAGAAAAGAGATAAATACTACAATAATAAATATTTATAATACAATAATGTAACATGATTCATTTAACATCAGTTATGTTTGTGACGAAAGTAATGGAACACTTCATGTTTATCTCAAAAGAAATAAATATAAAATCATGCATTGTTAAATGTATGAATTGTTGAATTTGGTAGTTCAATATATAAAGATTGTCCAATTATTGAATTTTTCTATAATAATAGGTATCAAATTTTGATTAAAATTAAACCCTATAAAGATTAATATTATAGACCTTATTTGTCCCCTTTAAGATATAATGTCCATGGTGAGTTGTCTCCTAAGGGACTGATTATTGTTCAATAGATGATAGAAAAGGTATATTCTATCCATAAAAGGGTTGAAAAATCTCAACATCACTAAATAACATTTGTTCATCACCACTGTTAGCTGTTGGAATTTGATTTTAGTGGTTTCACTTCTCTATGGGTTTTCTTCCAACTAGGGAATCATCTCTTAGAAATGTAAGGCGTGAATACTCTATATAATTTTTATCTCTCATGATCAATGAAATAATTTGAAATATATAATTTCATATGAACGTACCATCTCATTTCTCTTCAATTCATGATGATTTCATGATATGTAGCTGAAGAGGAATCCTTCAGATGTATCCCATGTGATTGAATTTGATGATATCTTGATCAAACCCAATACCTCTATTATTGAACAAGTATTTTTAATTTTGAATCATTAGGATAAGTTAAATCATGGTAATGAAATCCATTAAGTAAATTTTTTATGGAATAATGTTTGAGATATCCCAAAGGCATGGAAGTGAGAACTGATAATAATGAAACAATATCCTTATATTTTTATATTTCTTGAATCTTGAGTGGTTTTCGAAAAAAAAATCCTAGAGGGGATAATTTTGACACCCATTAGGTCACATATATTTTTTATTTTGAGCCTTTCTTATATCTTTTGAGATTTTTAAATATTTCACCTACCAGGTATAAAAAATTTGAACATTTTCGAAAATCATGATATGTGGATAGTTTATGATGACTATTAGTAGTCATAATGTAGTGACCAAATTGTTTTAAAATTTTAATGGTTTGAGAACATTTTGTCTAACCATTTGAGTATCTAAAAAAACTTGTTTAAGGGTTTAGGAGAAGGGGAGTTCACATATCTTGTGACTGGTTTCTCATATAGTTTTTCTACTTCATATAAACCATGTGAATTATTTTTCAATAGATAGTGGTTTCCAAACTGTTTATTTAAACATGTGTCCTAACCATGTGACCTTGTAAAACTTTTATTAAATAGAAATTACCATTATTCTGATTTTCTTTTTAAACTCCAATCTGCTTTAAATCCCTGATTATCTTGTACCATCCCCTATATTATTTTCTATAAGAAACTCATCATGATTCTTTAGTGGTCCTAGATTAATTTTTGTGGTTATATTGAGGTAAATTCATATTTTTTAGCTATTTATCATCTTTTCTCTGGATATTTCATCGATCTCTTTTCCCACTGACTTATCAAAACTCAATATAGTTTTGATTACCATATTTATTTGGTAAATTGAGGTCTTTATAATAATATTTTTAGATCAACTCTTGAGAAATGAAATCATAGTTTTCCATTAACAGATGTGAATTCTTTATTGTTTCCTTTATTAGTGATGTATGTTTATCTTTCAAATGGATTATTTCCCATGGAGAAATTTAATATTCTAGAAAAATTATTTTTATGATATTTTTAACTAATAAATTGAAATACATGATTCTGAAATGATCTTTATTAGTGGTTGAAAATGTTTTAAATGGATTTTTTTCATTGAAAACTATTTTTTTAATATTAACTATTTGATGAAATGGCAGAAAAGTGAATTTTTATAGCTGGTATTGGATTCTCTTACACATAATGACAAACATTGGTAATTAAGGATAAGATATGGATAAATGTATTTATAGATACCAAGATATCACCTCCATTAATTCCACATTATTCTAGACATTGTCTTAGGGTCTATTTTCGAATTATTAATGGAAATTAAAAGTATCCTTATTCTTTACGATCACTCATTATCTTTCATGAATGAATTGAAAAGTTATTGAATTTTGATAAATATAATAGTTTTTAGTTATATTTTATTATGATTTGGGATATTATTAATATAAAAAAGGAAAACCAAATAGGTGTCATATTGAAATGTTATTTTTAATAATAGCAGTATAAAATATATTTTTTAAACCATTAACTATTGATTTTATGGTGAATGAAATTGCATAAATTCATTTTCTTATCCCAATATGAGTTTCTAAATACCATACATATGATTTTGGTAGTATCTATACATGGTTTTTAGGACTCGGGTAAGGGTAATGGGGTCATTTATCTTGGATGATCCTGTTATTATGTATGAAAATGTTCTATTTTGTGATGGTGGTAATGGATATCATACATATATTTAATATTGGGTCATGGTTTTTTTATATTCTGTGTCATTGGGATTTATCCTTGTAATGTCTCAAGTTTGTTGTTAGAGATATTTTTTTACTTTCTTTTGTCTTTTACTTTTATGTTATTCCTTTGGTGCCTAAGAAATGTCTTTCTAATTATTAGTGTTAAATAATCCTCATTAATTCCATTTTTGAAACCTAGTTACTTTTATCCAACCAATGGTGATCGAGAACATGCATCACTCGGTTTGGAGGGTTGACTGAGGTGATATTAATGGTTGAATAGGGTCTGTTATTTTTATAGGGCATGCAACATGACTATTTGTAATCAATAACATCACACATTAAGAGTATAAATTTTATTCAATTATTCTATTGGGTCTCAATTATTCCAATGAATGTAATAAATTACTTTGATGGATATTTGGATGGATCAAATTATTCCTTCTCTTAGAGAACATACCGTATATATTTTTTTCATTTTCTAGAATTTTTTGTGTCACGCACTTCTATTTTTTTTGTGACATTATTTAAAATTTTATATCATTAATAGATTCGAAATTATATGTTAGAGGTAATGTATTTATATCAATTTACTCCAACATTGTACTAAAATATGTTTAAAGAGTATAAAATAATTGGAAAATATTCACTATAGAGTATGATGGAGAATGTGTTGGTAGTTATTGGGATATTATTGTTTTCACCAGATTATTGAATAGTTTATGATAATTAGTGTTGGATGGATTTCATTTTCATTATTTGTTCTTACACCTCAGATAGATCAATATCATGAAATCATCAAAAAATAATATATTTGGGGGAATATTTATTATATCCTAATATACATTGATTTCATTGAGGTTCATATTGAGGAAGATTAGATGTTTAAGGTGTGAACAATAAAGATTCAGTATCTCATGTAATGTGTTCTATAAGAAAATTCCATTCCTTTGGTGTACATAATATTAAGGCCTTAGGGTTTAGAATAATACACCTTAGATATATAACACTATGAATATAATTCATCACCCAAATATTTTTTATTCAGGATTATTTTATTGAACATGTAATTTATTTAGTTTATGTTATTGTGGTTGTTTTTTCATCAAGGTTCTATTTGGTTTTTTTGATAGATTTAATTAATTTTAGAGTTATCTCACATTGTTAATAATTTTTCATTTTTTTATTTTTACTCCAATTTTTTATACAATGTTTGGTCATTTCATTTACTAATTAAAAAAAGAAATGCATATTTCATATGGGTGGTATAACCCATTACAGGTAAAAATAGCACAAACCCAAGGACTAAAGGGGTGGAATAAAAACAAAATTTGATGAAATCCCAATGAAACAGGGTTAAAAATATGAAATAAAAGTATAATGGAATTTTAGTCAATAAAAAAAGTAATCTCTAGGAAGAAACCTAGGAACACCATTTCCTGATATCATGCATCTACTACCATGATGACACTGACATCATCACTAGGGAAAGGGCTTGATATAATGTATGCCATGAACTGGGTCTCTTCCATTGAATCAAAGAATTCCACCATCCAATCAGAGATAACCATGATGAAGAGAATCAACTCTATTTTCTTTCAACATTTCATAGAATGAGGTTACATATTCCAACTACTTCCTACATCTTTAATCCATATTTTAAAATCCATCTAACATCCCACCACATGGTAATTAGAGACAATAAAGATGATTCCACCATGATTCCAAGATGGTCAAGAGGATGTAGAGGAAGATTTAAAAAATGGGGACCATTAAAAATGAATAAATTATTTTGGAGAAATCACTGTCAAATGGAGTTATGAGGGAACTCAAAAAACACTAATGGAACTCTAAAAAATAGTTCAATCAATAGTTACATTAGATTTGAAACCACTATCTCTCTCAAAAATTGTTCATGACTTGATCAATAATTTCTGTAAATGATCATTACTGATAAAATTAACTCCATGAATCCTAATCTATGAGTAGAAAAAACCCAAAAATCAAAAAACTATTACACTAGAGGATACACCACCATGTTAAAATTCTAGGGCTGAAATATTTAAGGTTCTATAAATATTGATATATGTGTAATTAAAGATTGAATGAAAATGTTTGGAGTTGAATTATTTAGGATGTGTTGAAAATATATGTATAAAATAATTTTTGACCTGGATCCTTGAAAATTATTCCACATTTTTTCTTAACTCTTCATTGATGATGTTCTCATTGTATTAGAGCCATCTTGGTTATAACAAATAAGTTTAAGGGTTCATTAGACTTAATAGGGAATATATTAAATAATTATTTTACTTTAATGATGTGGTCTATTTTAAAATTATTGTTTCTCATGTTGTTTCTTAGAGATAGGACTCAATGATGTCTTATCTCAATGATGGATCGGACCACATAAAATTACATCATAGCGAATTAAAAATTCATTTTTCAAATGGATAAGCTAATGGTGTAATATTTTTTAAAAATTAATAAGAGGAAAATAAGTTATTATTTCATAGGAAAATTAATCATTTCATAAATAATAAATTTTTGAAAGAATTTTATCCAAAATAATTAAGAATTTATATGAATTAACTCACGATAGTTCTCCTATAATTGTTGACTGACCAAAACCATAATAGGGTTTACATTATTACATCATGGTTTGGTCCAACCAATTTTTATATAATGGTTTGGTGGATTTTTAATTTCATTAAATCCACACACCTATTCATTGTACCCATATGTTACATAAGAATTTCTATAATGATTTTAAGAAACTCATTGGATCATTTTATATATATTCTCAAGATAAGGAATTAATATGTGATTCTGTAAAATTACTTATATTTTACCATCATTTTATATTATATTCCATCTATACAATGAATTGAAAATGGGTTATATTTTTTATACAGGATGATATATTTGCAGATTATGTCTTTTAAATTAATTTGAATATCGTCATAAGGATGTGGGATATATGGTATTGAAATTCATCCATTTGGTTACTTAGTGATTCTGTATTCTGATTGAGGTAGGTGAATTTGAAACATGTCATTCATTTTATATTTTTATTATGGGATAATTGTGTGTCAACTCACATAAGGTATATCGTTTAAATTGAAAATTTGTATTAAAATTGATTGATATTTTGATAGGTTTGTAGTTACAAAAACTTATATATAGTTCATTCATATATACATTCATGATAACACTTATATTTTTTATTAACACATAATGATATATAATTTCTTATAAAACAATACAGTAGAGAAGAGTTAGTGTAACATTGTAATTCATTCATGTTTATTTTAATTTGTTGTGTGTTTTATGGGGGGATATTTCATATTTTACTTAATATTGAGATGATATAAAATATATTAAAACATGAAATTAAAAATATAATTGGATATGATATTTAAGTTGGTAGTTTAAACATTTAAAGGATGGAATTAATGGGTTAGTGTTTGAACTATTATGTGTGGTAACTAGTAAAGTATGTTGATGTTTAACTATTAACAAGGTTAATTATATCTATATAAATTAATAATGATTTATGAATAATTGGTTAGAAATTATGAAGTAGAAAAATTGATGTGGTTAATTTTTATTAAATTATATTGTTTTGGTTTTTAATTAGTATATGGATAGATGTTTCATTGAATTATATATTTTTTTGTTTAATAACAAAATCAGAAAATATAGAAATAATTATTGTGTTATAGTCACCATATAAGTAATTATAATGTTTACATATAATATTTTCATCATTGATTGGGCCTCCTTCATTCATGATATTGGTAACACGTCTATATTTTAGTAATTGGTATCATTTTCTTCCATATGGGTATAATGTGTTTTGGTATGAGATTATGGCTTGAGGATTTGATATATGGTTTTGGTATATTGTTGTACTATAAATATTCCACATGAGGATATTGTAAGTTGATATCAGATGGGATACGAGTAAAGAGATATATTACATAAGTATTTGAGATATATTGGATCAGTTATGAAAGGGTTGTGGGTATCACTGTTTCTATATATTTTTAATTAACTGTTTCTCAATTTAATTTTGTTTTTTCATGTTAAATTATAGTGAGAGTAGGGATTCTATATGATTGAGGATAAAACCTAACTTTTTTTAATGTTTATCCAATGAATCATTAGTATAAATCATCCATATTAAATCAATTTTCTTCAATGAGAACCCAACGGATAATAAATATACTATCATTCTTGACTCAATAACATAATATTAAAAATATTTATGATAAATTTATAGAATTTTACAGACTCTTCCATATTAGGATGGTTTGATTCGCTGGAGTTATTGCAGTTTTTTATTTTATTATTTTTTTTTCAATTATCATTTTTATATATTTGGATTTTATGAAATTTTATCCATTTTGATATAATTAATCAGTTATTCACATTACCTAATCATATATGTCAGTTTTTTAATTCTAGTTTCCAATTCATTTAATGGATTAAAGAGTTTATTCCCTCCCATTTTTTATATCATTCTGTGTCAATAGAAACCACTGGTAGTATATAAAACATAAATACCACTTAATTAATTTTTTTAATAAAAAATAATATTTTTTAGAATCATAGAATTAAAAAACCCATTACATTAAAATATATATTGTTCTAATATATGTACATATAGTTCAAAAAATATTCAAAAATCGATAAACATTAATCATTTAAGTAAAATCTCTATAACTAGAACATTGAATTGTTTTTTATTCATATTAATTATTAAATCTAATAAAATAATTTGAAAACGTGTTATAATAATTTATATATGAACATTGGTTATAATTTTTTTTGAAACTGTTACTTCAATGGAATATGGTAAATAAATGAAATAGATTCTATTTTAAAAATACACATTAGGCTCATTGAAATATATAATTACTTGAAAAATAAACTTCTTTACTAAAAAAAGACCACAATAAAATCTCATTATAATGAATAAAGGTAATATTATATTTATAATGTTTTTTTCAAACACAAAAATTTTAATCATGAATGTATTGACCTTTTTAATAACCCTTTAAATGGAATAACTCTTTCAATTAATTTTCTATTATTTTTTACTAAGAATAAATCATTACGTAATTTACTAGGCAAAATATAATGGTTCACCCAATATTTTGGGGAAATTTCAATGAACCATAACTTTAATAAAACCATTTTGATCATTTATTTAGATACTATATAAAAATACATAAAAAACATATCTGAAATTTATAAAAACATTCATTTAATTAAACTCATAAATTGGGAAAGAAATATAAAAAATGGATCAACGTACTCCCTAATAACATGAAATTGAAAAAACACATTATAGTGTATTGGTTTTCAATAATAAGTATCTAGTAGAGTTATATATTCTTATATAAATGTTAATCTTATCCCATTTGGGAGTGGATATGGGATGGGAGAAGATGTTGTTTGGTGGTGAATATTTGATGGTTGAGTTTTTTAGAGGTGATTACCAGTGGAAAGTGTTGACGAAGTTGTAACTATGTGATATTAGCATAGATGATGATGGGTGTTAGGGGATGATTGAGAATCATTGGTAGTGTTGGGATATTAAGCGATAAATAGTGCATGATGGGTGTCATTCCTCTTCCTAAATTTTTATTGATTGATTTTTTTATTTTATGGTTTATTATGGATTTGTGTTGTGTATAGTGTAAAATATTGCTTTTGGATCACACTTTGTCACCAAAATTGTGTTTTCTATGAAAAAAAACTGATAATCTGAAGAAATATATTCCAATATTTGGTGGAAGAAATTATAATTTACATAATGTATTTGATACCATTTGAGGATAAATAAATCTTAAATATATTCACTTTACCTTGAATCATTAACTTAAAAGTAAAATCTCAAAAATAAAAAAAATATATATAAAGTGTGGAAAAGTTGAGTTTCTTTAGAGATTAGCTATATAAATGTGTTATTGAACATTAATTCATTAAAAAATCCCACAAAATTATTAAAATAATATTTTATTATAAAAATAATCTTGAATATAATTATTTTTAAAATTTATAAATAATGGAAGTAGTGAACTCAAATTCCATCTAATTCAAAAATTATCAGTGATTAATATAATTGTAATTTAATAAAAATACAAGAAAAAATTGGTAGGTGATAAATATATGATAAAAATTAAGATATAGACGTATGATTTTTCTATAAAATAAAAAATAATTATATATAACCTCAAAGGATCAATCATATGCAACTTTATAAGAATCAAATGACATGTGTAAATAATCAATAGACAGTTAATGTAATTATGGAAAGTGGAATAACATATTAGAATGGGATGGATTTTAGAATAAGTCCTATATAATGATTAATTAAAAATCCAATCATCAAATAGTGGGTAAGGATAGACACTATCCAATAATATATAGACTTATAATTTCCAATTATGTATCTTTTTGGGAATGGGTTATCCACTAGTGTACCTTTTTCGGTCATTGTATAATAACTCATATTATAAAGATCCAACCATATCCAACCTACTTAATATCAAATCTCAGTGTTCCATAAGTCCTAATGAATATTCCCAATCTTCTTTAGAATGATACAAGTGAAAGGGTACCAATGATAACCAATGGGAATGATTTACCCTATAACATATAAGGAAAAATATATATGAATTCCATCCTAGAATCTAGAATGAAAAATAAATAGTTTGGACCACCTCTACATCAAATAAAATTATAAAATAATATAATACAATCCATATAGATCGTAAGAGACAAAATCAATATAACATTAACCATTATTTTCATTATAACTAAACCATGAAATCTCAAACATAACATACATAATAATGATTATCGATGTACTTCCTAGGAAAATTTGAACAATATAAAACTACAAGTTCCAAAATACCTAAAAGTCAATGGGTCTCAAAACGTTATACCAAACATACTGCATGTGGACTTCAACATCCACAACCAAGTTCATGAAAGATATAATATTCCTTAATGGGTTATATAATGAGATATTTCTCCATATTCATTCCATGGGTCAGATAGAACCATGTTTTCATACTCCTAATTTTGAATTCATTGGTTTGGGTAAATAATAGTTTTATACTAGTAAAAAAATAATGTAACTTTTTAAAATGAAAAAAATATTCTTTGAAATAGATGTTCTAAAAAAGTTTTTTTTAGAGACATTTTATTAATATTTTTTATTTCATATAAAAATTCCTTAATATGTGTAACATGTAACATAAAATCCGATTTTTATGCAATTGATTGAAAAGATAACTAAATGATAAATCTAAAAAATGAATGGGCATTAAATAAAAACAATTCATTAATAGATTAAAAAAATTAGTAAGGGCTACTCCGGTCTATAGGTTAAATTTGTCCAGGTCTCACTCATGAAACACCAACCATCACATGTTAACCTTATTATGTAATCCAACCAAGACATATTGATACCATTGAATTTTTCACCTATCTATTTCATGTATAATTCTAAGGAATCATCCATTTTATAACTCATATACCCAACAGATCCAATCTTCACTGATAATTAGATCAATTAAAAAAACTAAAATCCACGATCAATAAATAAGGGTTCCAAAAATTATATTTCCAAATATAATTTCATTATAAATTAATTATAATAGTATTATTTATGTCAATTTATCAAAAAAATACATAAATAACCAATATTTTAAAATTGAAATCCAAAAAAAAAAAATTTATACAAAATACAATAACCCAAATAACACATCCATAAAAGCCCTAAATAAATCATTAAAAAATAATTAATCAATAAAAACCAAATGAAAAAATGATAACTAAGGTATGATAACAAAAAAATTGATATATAGTGTCACATTCCAAAAAAACTATGTAATTTTATCTAATACACAAAATATAAATGGAAATGCAGATTGGGGATCCTCACTAACTGGAAAATCTATGAGAGTTAAATAAAACCCAATATAAATTGTATGTTTTTACATACATGGTAATCTTAAATATGGGTATTAGAATTAAATATTAGAACATGGTAGGAGAGGAATGATATAGGTGATATCAATAAGAATTCATGATAGAACATTGAGGAATATACCAAATCATCAAGGAAGAATGCCAAAATTCAAGTGTTTAAAAATACATGGTTGGGAGAGTTCATTCATTGAATGATGGACTATTTTAGTGTGGAACCCATTAAAATATGATAAGGATATTGATTTTTTATTTTCATTCTCATACAATTTTGTGAATAAAAAGATTTGGAAACATATTTTACCAAACCATGGAACACACAGGTTTGTCAATACTACAAAATATTTTGTTTGTTGTGGTTCTTATGTAGGAGTCAAATTATTTAATAAATCATTCCAATACCATTAAAATTATCACTCTAACCCTCCATATAGATACACTAGCCTTTTACACATAACATTTCAGGATTTTAAACTTAATTCATCATCAGAGTACAGGCCAAGGATCGTTAAGTCTAGTGTCTTGGAAGACTAGGTACATATATCACAAAACATGGGGCTAAAAATATTTCTTTATTTAATCTTAAAAATGAGCTCCTAACTTCCTTTGAGCTCTTACATCTACATAGGGTACCCTGGGGAACACATGAACAAAGGGATGAGCTAAAAAATCCCAGTAAGGGAAAGAACATAAGAATAAACTTTAAGCACATGAGTTAGGAGGCTTAACATAATGATATTGGAAGCATGGAACATATGGAATCATAACATATAAACATGGGATCATAATAAAATGGAGTAAAATAATCATGGGATCATATAATAATGAAATTATATATACATAGTTTCATAGAGAGGTGGTAGCAACTTTAAACATGACTCTAGTATGAGTCAAGGCTAACCGCCAATCTCGTTTCCCATAGTAGCACAAGCCAAGGCTAACTGCCCAGAACATTTGTCCATAATCTTCTCATGATACATTAACTTTACCCAGTGCATTGGAGAGCTATCTGGATGCACTCATCTAAGCTTATTCATGTATATGATTGCCACATATATAATCCCACATAATCAATCATACATAAACATAAGAGTACCCAAGGAAAGAAATGGGCGCACAATCACATCATGAAGCATAATAAAAAGAGACATAACATACAAGAATCCATGAAAGAAAGGAATTAAATCATAAATAGACACTAATAAGGTATAAAGGCATAAATCATGACAAGAGATAACCAACTGAATTGATAACATGTAAAAATAGTTTTTAGGAATCTTTGAGTCAAAACATTTTAGTACGGTTTAAGAAAACATCGAATATCTCTTTAAAAGAAAAGTGGCATAATATTTTTTATAAAACCATAAGTAAACCAGGAGGGTTTTCATAATAAAAATACTGATTTCATAAAGACAAAGGTGACTTAAAAAAGAGGATAGAGTAAACTTGATAATAGAAAAGAATTCGGGAAGTTCCCTTAAAACGGGGTCACTTATCAGGAAGTAATGAGGAGAGAAACACTTAAAAACATGCATATCCCTGAAAGAGAGTGATGAAAGAGTCTTTCTAAATAAACTTGGAACATGTACACAACATTTATAGTATGCACATGAAAGGATAAGATAATATCATTTTGGTAGAAAGGTAGATAAGACAACCTGAAGGAATAAAAGAGGTTCGGGTAGAATTCCTTACGAATTATCGGCATGATATCGAAAGTACTTAAGGGGGATTAGTGAGAGAAGGAAGGGAATTATCATCACTTATACATAAATAGGGCAGTATGGGGGAGGTTCAAAATCATACCCCATAATTAATAATTACACACAACATGTCCTAACATAGTGAACAATCTTGAATAAGAGTGAAATTGAGAGGATCGCTTACCTTAGGCCCGTTGGTGTTCTCCACTTGATATTAATGACCTGAATAGTCAAATTAGGTTTGTTAATAAATAGTTACAGAACCTTATATATATTTAAAAGATTCAGTATAACCTTTTTAAGTTCATTTATACCCATTTTGATTGATTACAAGGTTCAATTTCATTGTTCGGGACTGTTTGTTTCATTTGTTTTAATGATCGGTTTAGTTGTATTTAGGTTCAAACAAATTGTAAGATTAAAGTGGTTGTCCAGAATTTAAGTTATATAAAATTAGTGTAAATCCAGTAGGTTAAATGGTTAAAATTAATTTGGTTAATTAGAGTGAAATAGAACCTTTACATTAAACATTAATGATAAACAATTGAATCATTTTTAACGATTTTTCCCATAATTGACTTGTTTTGTATTATTGTTTTATATCATGAGTGTATTAGGATTACGGCACCTTAAATAGGACTTATAAAATATATATAATAATCTGGTTCAACCATAACATAAATGGTTTCATGACTTGAAACAAAATGATAAAAGAATTTGAAAACACATTATCCATGATGTTGGTAATTTGACACAGCACGAGCGATGTTTTAATTCTAGAACGTGAGGGAGAGGAGGGAAAGCATGATGCTTGAAATTTTACATAAACATGATTAGAATCCAGAATATATGAGATTATGGAGCTTTCATTCCTTCTGTATAAGGGAAGGGTAAGAGGGTATAAGAAAATAAAGGAAATGAAAACAAAACACTTGAAAACGAAAGAGGGTTCTTACCCTTTGATCTCCTCTCTTTGAGACTCCTCTTGGGGGTTTTGATTTTGATCATTTGGAAAGACCAGAAAGCCTTGGACGTGGGAAAGGAGCTTGGGGAGATATTTGGGAAGAATTTAGAGAAGGATTGGAGCTTGAGAGGAGTGGATAAAAGAGGGAGTGAAGGGGGGTTTATATAGTAAAGGAGAGAGGGGTTTTCTTAATATAAAATTCATTAGTTTATTAATTACTCCAAAGACAAGGAATAGTGAGTCTTATATGACCAAAAATAGTAATTTCATAATGTAATCCCAAACCATGGGGGCTTAAATCATAAGAACATCACACATGACCCTATAATTAGCTTATTTAGCTTATTTTTTGTAAATTACGGTACTTCACTATTCATAAAAAATTCAAGTATTTCAGAAAAATCCCAAATGTTTAACCCAACCATTTTTCGATGTGTAGAATCCATAGATGAAGTCCATTTTTCAAAAATAATTTTCTTAATATGATTATTTTAATATTTAAAGAAAATAATAATTTATTATCAAAACCAGTTTTACAATATTCATTAACTCATTCTAAACTATAGGTATACTATACTTCCAACATGAATATTATTTTTATACCACCATAAGTAAGGTTACTATTCCTTAGGGTATATCACTATTCATAAGGGTATGTTACTATTCATTAGAGTAGGTTGCTATTCACCAAAAATTATTTTTTTTTATTAGTCTCTAAAAAACATCTTGAACACAACCGTGTATGTTAGATTTTTAAAATTCCAAACACAGAACTGAAAAACTTATGTTTAAAGGTCACTTATCACTTTGAAGTTCATTTTTATGTGATTTTTTGGCATATTCATAAGAAGGGAATTTCCATTAAAAACATTGGGACGTTACATTCTTCCCCCCTTTGGAAATTTCGCCCTCAAAATTTCATTTTACATTCTAGGCCACAAACAGATGTGGGTACTTTTCCTTCATTGCTTACTCCAGTTCTCATGTTGCTTCCTCAAACTTATGGTTCCTCCACAACACTTTGACAAGATGGGTTGTATTGTTGCATAGAACCTTATCTCTCCAATCCAGAATCTTTATTGGCTGCTTCTCATTGGATATATCATCTTCCAGCTGCACCACCTATGAGCTTAGTACATGTGAGGGATCATGTATGTACTTCCTCATGAGTGATACGTGGAAAACATCATGAACTCGAGCCATATTCGGTGGAAGTGGAAGCAAATAAGCCACGGATCCTATGCGGTCAAGGATATCAAAGGGGCCAATATACCTTAGGATTAGCTTCCCTTTCTTCTCGAATCGCATGACTCTCTTCCATGGAGATATTTGAATGAAGACTTTATCTCCAACGTCGAACTCCAAGTCCCTTCGACGTTTGTCAACATAGATCTTTTTCCGACATTGAGAAGCTTTGATGTGTTTCTGGATGACTTTAACCTTCTCTATCATCTCTTGAACAAGATCAGGTCTAAGTAGCATTCTCTCTCTAACTTCATCCCAACAGGTTGGTGTTCTACATCGCTTTCCATACAGAGCTTCATATGGAGCCATTTGAATACTCGAGTGGAAGTTATTGTTGTATGAGAACTCAACCAATGGGAGATGTTGATCCCATCCACCTTTGAATTCTAAAGAGCAGATTCTCAGCATATCTTCAAGCGTCTGAATAGTCCTTTCAGATTGGCCATCAGTTTGGGGGTGATAGGTTGTGCTAAAATTTAATTCAGTACCCAAAGCATGTTGAAGACTCTTCCAGAATTTAAATGTGAACCTTGGATCATGGTCAGAGACAATTGAGAGTGGAACACCATGCAGTCTCACCACTTCCTTCACATATAGCTTTGCAAGTTTTTCAATTGATAGATCTTCCCGAATAGCGATGAAATGGGATGTCTTGGTGAGTCGGTCAACCACAACACATATCGCATAATTTCCGTTAGAAGTCTTCGGGAGACCCGTGACAAAGTCCATAGTAACATTTTCCCATTTCCACATGGTTATAGGCAATGGATGCATCATACCTTTGGACTTTTGTCACTCAACTTTAACATTCTGACATACCAAGAACGTTGATATATATTCCGCAATCTCTTTCTTCATGTTATCCCACCAGAAGTGTTCTCAGAGATCACGATACATTTTGGTACTCCCAGGATGGATAGAGAAGGTCGAGCTATGTGCATCATTCAATAGCTCCTTCTTTATCTCTAGATCAGATGGTAAACATAATTGTGTCCCAAATCTTACAACTCCTTCCTCATGAATTTTGAAATCAGAGGATTTCCCATTTTTAACAGCTTCTACCCTTTTCTGAATTTCCACATCCTTTCTTTGCACAACCTTTATTTTATCCATGAGGGATGGTTGAGCAATCACACTACTACAAATCTGACCTATAGCCACGGACCTATAGCCACGGTTCTATAGGTCCGTGGCTATATCTTATATACTGCCACGTTAAAATATTCATATGTGGCTATATGCAGCAGCCCCATTTTTTTCCCCAAACCTATCGGGCTACTTCCCCCCCCCCCTCGCGATTCCTCCTCCTCGCCGCGCCCTCCTCCTCCCCGAAGCCTCCTCGCTGATGCCTCCTCCGCGCCGCACCCTCCTCGTCGCGCCCTCCTCGCCGCGCCCTCCTCGCCGCGCCCTCCTCCTCGTCGCGCCCTCCTCGTCGCGCCCTCCTCCTCGTTGCGCCCTCCTCGTCGCGCCCTCCTCGCCGACGCCTCCTCGCCACGCCCTCCTCCAGAGACATGGGTCACTAGGATGGATTGGATTACGTGGCCGACTCTTCTGGAAACAGTTCCATGTTCTTGGAAGATCCTCCATGGATTTCGACCCACGATGGAATGGATCAGAAGATTTTAGGCAATCGAGTTTGTGGGTCACTTGGAAACCCGCTCAAGATGATCGATTCAAAGAATAGGTACTTTGGGTTCCCAGAAATTGACAGAACGAAGCGGCCTGAATGCAAATCTGAGGTTTCGGAAGGTGCGAGGAGGAAGAACATGGCGTGGGAGACGGAACTGGACTAGACTAGATTAGTCCATAGTAAAAGGAAGCTTCAGCAGCACGATTAATCCACGGAAATGGGGGCAGCCTCCCGGTCTGACTATTTCTTCAAAATCAGTGAAAGAGAGAGCAAATACCAGTGCACCACCTGCAGCAGGATCTTCAATTCTTACCAAGCTCTCGGGGGGCATAGGTCCAGTCACAAGAAGATTGGGGGCTGCTTCGCTTCCAGAACCGAAAGCAGCAGAAACGCCATCGACATTGGTCAAATCTTCAACACCGCCCCCTGGAATGAAAGCTCCATTGATGGGAGCGGCCCTCTGTCAAGAAAGAGTCGGGGCCATGAGTGCTCGATCTGTTTCAGGGTTTTCTTGTCTGGACAAGCCCTGGGTGGGCACAAAAGGTCGCATTTCATTGGGGGAAATGAGCAGAAAGATGACAGTCGAAGTCGATCCACTGTAAACCACAGACCGGTGCAGGAAGCGAGCGATCTGCTTGATCTTAATCTTCCTGCTCTTGTTGAAGACGAAAGAAATGGAAATGATGATACAGAGTACGAACGGCGGTGGATTTGGGGCAGCCTCAAGCGTGAATCACTTGTCAGCCTACTCTCTAATTGAGAGATTTGAGAGTGTGCAGACTTGCTCCCCCCAGGATGGTATGAATTCATTGATTCTTTTCAAATTCAAGAATTTTCAATCTCATTTTGTAAGGATTTTGGTTTCATTTTGCATTACTTTGTTTCCTGCACAATAATAGTATCCATGGCTGCAGATTCATCCTCATCCATCGGCTTTGTGGTTTTAAATACATCATGTTTGTCTTACTGAATTTCAACTTCCTGGGAAAGAGTTTGCTTCCCAGTCCATATGTCGTGCAGCTTGAGGGTCTGGCCAACTAGGGTTTCTTCCCATGAAATAAAAAATGAGTTAGGGGTTGAAAAAAATGGCATGTGAAGTCACTGAGAAGGGAAAAAGGGAAAGGTGTTTTAGTAATCGGGGTGGTTGTGTAGTCACCCACCATAAAAACATGACAACCCATCTTGAGGAAAATGTTGGCTTAAGGAGTATGTCAAATCCTTTCACCATGAAATGAAATATAAAACCCTCTCATTATCCTACCATTTTTAGTTTGAGAGATTTAGTATGGTTTTCTTCTATAGAATCAAGCTGAATTGGAACAGAAACATCCAATAGAGATCTTCCCACCCTGTAATTGATTGAGTCGATGAACCGGTGTACCCTACAAATGTTGGTCCCTATAATTTCTGTATAAAGATCTTGGGTTTCACTACTTATTTTTTAGGGGTCCCCATCATGGAATCACAACGGGACACAAAATGGGTCAAATTCATCTTTGGGTCCCCTAAACCATTGAAAATTGGAAATGTAGTGTTTCCCAAATTTAGTGGGGAAAATTCAGATCACCCCCTTTAGGGTAAGGCTTGTTTTATAGTTGTACCAATTCCCACTGTACCTCTATGGATTCTAATCAATCCATTAGAGAATAAATAGTTTTTATGAGCCCTTGAGGAATGTTTAGCTGAGAAGAAGCATGAATAGGTGCAACAGCAGGTAGAGTGAAATGTGGCAGCCCTATTAGTATATGTCATGTGTAACCTATAGGGTGAGGTCTGTAATGATGCTCCTAGACACGTTTTGGTTGTGTAAAAAATGTTGGGAACTCTCTATTTTCTATTTCTTGATTCATGTATGTTGGTTGTTGGTACCCCATGTTGATAGGATGTTTCATCTTAATTCTAGTTGCGGTAGAGAACCCTCTTTGATAAGGTGCTCAAGTTCAGAGTACGAGTTGAGGATCTGCTTATAGAATATATCCAGCAGGAACACTACCTCAGATAAGTTATTCATTGATTCTTCTCAATTATTTCAAATCTTCTACTTATTGAGAAAATCCTTCCTCATGTGTAAGGGGTTCAACCACTTCAGTATGTGGTTGCAGTGTATCCTTAATTTTACTCTTTTCCTTGGTGGATAATATCTAAGGAGGTAATCATGGAGTGGTTGAGTGAATTCCAAATTTCAGGGAAAGCATCTGAAGGTTGTAAGAATTGGATGGTCCAAGAATTATTAAACATATAGGGAATTGTTAGACTGTCCCCCTTAGCAATGAAGGTTGTAAGAATTGGATGGTGATCAGAATTGTGCTTTACTAGAGTGACACAAGAGATGGTTTTCCAACATCCATGAAGGGAGTGATTACCAAAGGCACGATCAACCCTACAGGCCCTACTTCTATTTAGATTCCTCCTATACCAAGTGTATTTGGCACCAATCAGATTGGTTTCAATAAGTTTTAATTCCTCAATACAAGCCATGAAATATCTCATTGTGGTAGCATTGGATACATGTCCAATCTTGTCATCTGCATGTAAAATAGCATTGGAATCTCCCATTATAACCGAGGGATCTAATATAACTCTTGAAATCTCATTCATGTGTTTCCAATGAGTTCTTCGACTGATGTAATATTAGAAAGCATAAACCATTTAACAAAAAGAGATCTGACCCTCGTTAAGGAAGGTGCAAGTGATAATTTGATTGTCCACTCAAAAAATGGAAGGATTAGTAACATTATGATGGAAAACCAAGAAAATTATTTCAATACTAGTGATATCTTTCACAGAACATAGAAAAGAATTACCATTTTGGGGAAAAAAGAACCACAAGTGATGTATTTAGATTTTAGCTCAGAGATGCCAATGAAATCAGGTTTCCGTTTACTCACAAGAATCCTAAGGCAACATAATGTTCTAGGGTTGGCTAGCCCCTGGAAATTCTAGAAGAGGATACACATCATTGTTTCTGAATGGGGGAAAGTCCCCCTTTCTGTTATTTCTCAGTTTCACTTTTTTAATTGGAGCTTCTAAAATCTCTCTTGTTGGAATGGTTGGTAGAATAAACTTGCTTTATAGTGAGATGGATCCCCAACCTAAAATAATCTTCCCTGGTTTGTAATCCTTTCATTATAGGGTATGAATATTTTATACTGATGTTTATATGTTGAGAAGGTGTGTGCTCTGACAATTGCATAGAGAGAGCAGCCTGAGAAAATCCAGCTGCAAGTCTGTCATCCATATCAACTGTTTTTAATAATTCTGAGGTAATGAACTCCAAAAGAGGGATTCAGACTACAGATTTAAAGAAAAAGAGAGAATATAATCCGATACCAGTTTCAGCATGAACACATCCTTGGGATTCTTATTCCTCTACTAAGTCTTCCTAGGATTTACTAGTAGCAGAATTGTTATCCCATGTGACCTCTTTTAAACCTTCTTTGTATTTTTTTCTCACATAGTGTTTGGTATTAATATTTTTCCCTTTCAGAGCATCTTTCAACGAATTATTAATAGAGGATGGCTTGTAGAATTTCTGTATAATTCCGCACTTATCAGGGGGTCTATGGGGGAGGGAGGGGTGTCTGGGGGGGTCCATGGGGGGTGTCTAGGGGGGAGGGGTGTCCAGGGGGGTTTTCTAGGGTGGACAGAAGGGTGTCCAGGGGGGGTTGTCTAGGGGGAGGGGGATGTGCAGGGGGTGCAAGGGGGGATGTGCAGGGGGTGCAAGGGGGGATGTGCAGGGGGTGAAAGGGAAGCTATGCAGGGGGGGTGGCAGGGGGCAGGGGGGTGATCCTCTCATTTGGCATCTCTCAAATAAAGAGTCGTTAAACTCTTTTATTTTCTTAATCTTCACTTCCAACTGAGAATCACTGACATTCATGGATACTTTATGCAATTTCTCCAAAGCATGGATCACTTTTTTAACAACATTTTCAAACACTTTTCACATAAACTCTTTGCAATTCTTCATCATCTTGAAAAAATCTTTCCTTGCAGGGGTGGGGGTGTCCAAACATGCATTCTGTTTTCATTATTTTTGTTTGTTCTATTGCATTCTGTTTTTGTTATTTTGTTGTTTTTAAATTTCTGTTGTTCTGGAAACATGCATTCTATTTTTTTCCATGTGCATCAACAATCCCAATGACGAGATGTCAACACAATTCATCTTGTTGATGTATACAGGTGGGGAACGATATTTCTCTACCATTTCCCAACGAATAGAGGATTCCTTGAAAAGTACTAATCTCAAGTCCAGGGAAACTTTATCAGCCCCAAGAAAAAATAGTGGGGGCAGGTGTGATTGCATTTTGGATAAAAAGTTCTGGAATTTGAAACCGATGAATTATTCACGTGTAAAAGCTTTTTGAGATTTAAATGGAAATCTCTACCTTAACTACTGGTAATGTTTGTGTTTTCCTGCAGGGTCTCAAGCAGGAAGTTATTATTGATTTAGTGGAATAGTGCCATGCATACAAGTGAAGAGTGGTACACTTTGTTCATTTGATATATCAAATTTGGTTTTCCTGCACTTAGAATGTTATGTGTTATCTTGTGCTATTTTTAATCATGGATGCTACTAGCATCTATTCAGACTTACTAGTTTGGTTCTTTATACAGGAATCCATATCCCCTGGGAATGTATATCTTGAATATGGTATTTTATTCTCATGATTTTATTCTATGTAATTGAATCGTTTCTATACAGAATTTCATTTTTGTTGCTATGAGGTTGAGGTAGGGTCCCTCTCCTAGCCCATTTAATTCAAGAATGTTTTAAATTGCATTTAGTTTCCTTCTTAATTTTTCATGTCTATATTAAATTGCAATTCTTGAATAATTGTTAGTTCAGATAATTGTTTTGTTTGATAAATAAGTCCTGGTTTTGTAATAAAACCCCTCCAACGGAGGTGCGCTGTCTGCAAAAACTCACAGTGGTATACCTTGCTTAACATTATTGCATTGATGTTTTCCTTATACTTGATGTCATTGTTAGTCATAAAACACACATCGTACTTGACCCTTTTTATATCCCTGTAGGGGGTTTCCCACTTTTTATTAAAACAGTTGTTTGAACCAAGACAATCTTTAAGTGCCGTTAGACTTTTAAGATGGGTCCCATGTTGTGTGACCATGTCACATGGCATGTGATATTTAAATCCAACCAAAAGCCCAGTTCCACAGCCCAGGGGTCCCACAGTACCCGTAATGTCAGAGTACATGTTATGTAACCTGTGATTTTCCTGATCCCATGGGGTATTCCTCTAGGTATTCCTACACATTTCTAGATCTCCAAACCTCACCGAATTAGGTATATCAGGGGTCATCCAATCCTCTAGTCATCACAGATTAGCATTCATTTCTTTAAATCTTCTGAGAAAACATCCTCTCATTCCATCCATATCATCCTATTTGAAACTAAGTGGAAGATGTTGCCCCGCGGATGTCGCTGGACCAGGCCAACACGTTGTGGTCACGCTGCAGTCACGCCGCGGTCACGCCGCGGTCACGCAGTGATTTGGCCCTGCTCCAGGACGACACCCTACGGCGGTTACGCCTCTAGGACGACACCCTGCGGCGGTTACGCCGTGGTCACGCTGCGGTCACGCCGTGATTTGGACCTACTCCAGGACGACACCCTGTGGTGGTTACTCCTCCCAGACGACACCCTGCGGCAGTCACGCCGCAGTCACGCCGCGGTCACGCCGCGGTCACGCCGTGATTTGGCCCTTCTCCAGGACGACACCCTGCGGCGGTTACTCCTCTAGGACGACACCCTGCGGTGGTCACGCCGCAGTCATGCCGCGGTCACGCCGTGATTTGGCTCTGCTCCAGGACGATACCTTGCGGCGGTTACTCCTCCAGGACGACACCTTGCAGTGGTCACGCCGTGGTCACGCCGCGGTCATGCCGCGGTCATGCCGTGATTTTTCCCTTCTCTAGGACGACACCCTACGGCGGTTACTCCTCCAGGAAGACACCCTGCGGAAGTCATGCCGCGGTCACGCCGTGGTCACGCCGCAGTCACGCCGCGGTCACGCCGTGGTCACGCCGCGGTCACGCCGCGGTCACGCCGCGGTCACGCCGCAGTCACGCCGCAGTCACGCAGCAGTCACGCCGTGATTTGGCCCTGCTCCAGGACGACACCCTGCGGCGGTTACTCCTCCAGGACGACACCCTGCAGCGGTTACTCCTCCAGGACGACACCCTGCGGCGGTCACGCCACGGTCACGCCGTGGTCACGCCGTTGTAACGCCGCGGTCACACCGGGGTCACGCCGTGATTTGGCCCTACTCTAGGACGACACCCTGCGGCGGTTACTCCTCCTTAGAGGAACATTGAATGGTTAGCTCTATAATTTTTCGTATTTCCTCATTCCTAAACTATATCTCCTCTCAGCGCTGCCTCTCATCCATATTTCCACAAAACGTGCATAGCAGGTGGTACAAAGGCTCAATTCAACTGAAAACATTGGTTTGGAATTGTCTGGCATATTTTATTGTACATGTATCACATAATATTTGTTCGGTAATTCTTCTTTTTCCTCATCCTCTTCACATGTTGTCCGAACCAGATCATCCTCATCCTCTGCACATGTCGTCTGAACCAGATCAGCCTGTTGTGATGGTTCCCACAACCGTTTGACTGAATTTCACACCAAACCAAGCCCTGCTAGTGACTATTTTTCGATGCACTATAAAAATCCCATGTCCAACCCACCAAAATCAAACCAGCTATTCTAGGGCCATTTCCACTCTCACTAAAAAATCCAAACTCAATCCCTACTACAATTCCAAGCTCCCACTTCAATTTAGCCACTATGAACTCCTTCCCAGTCCCCCACCATTTTTCAATCCACCTAGGAAACCCATCCACAACTTGACCACCAATCAGGCCTACCCACCTCTCAACTTCTAAGCCACCAACCCCACATTTTCCACCAGGCATCCCACATTAAAATCATTCCAAACCTCACCCAATTCTAACCAATTAAACCAGACCCCTTAACATTTGAAGCCCTCATCTAAATTCCTGTTCCAACTCACTTATTTTAGACCCAATCAGCCCTGCCACTTCATAAAAACAAGAGCAGCCTACTTAAAATCCAGTCCAACTTAGTTTCCTTCATGCTTTCCCCCATGAGTCCACAGCCTCACCTCAACCAAATTATTAACCACCTGGACACCTGGAAGCCACAAGAGGAGAGAGAAGGTTTATAGATTTTTTTGTAATATTTTATTCCATTGGAAGATAATTTGTTGGATGCTGCCACTTGTAATGAGGTACTTAATTTCCTCTCCCTCTTTCTTCCATTAAATATTAGACAGATCCTATGTAAAAAAATCATTCTCTACCTCCAGGGAAGGAACTCTCAGCTACCGTTCTTTTGTTCTTCTTCCTGCTGATGAATAAAATTCCCCAAGTATATTGGGAAAATTTTATTCATTTTTCTTCATTTACCTCTTCTTACTTACTGCTGATTTCAGCAGTCGGATTCGGTCTTTTAGCTATAGCCCATGACATCCATCCGTTGTTTAGGGGGTCCAGTGGGGGGGGTCTGTCCTGGGGTGTCCAGGGTCTGGGGGGGGGGCAGGACTGGCAGGGGTAACGCCGCGGTCACGCCGCGGTCACGCTGTGATTTGGCCCTGCTCCAGCCACATCCATCCCACACCAGCCCCCTTCCACCTTCATTTCAGCCCGCTGCCACCAGTATTCCATCCCGAAACATCCCCCCTGCCACCTTCAAATCAGCCCACACCATCCCCCCAACACCTGCAACCATCCCCCTTCCAATAGCATTGTAATATCCTATTATAACCGAGGGATCTAATATAACTCTTGAAATCTCATTCATATGTTTCCAATGAGTTCTTCGACTGATGTAACAATAGAAAGCATAAACCATTTAACAAAAAGAGATCTGACCCTCGTTAAGGAAGGAGAAAGTGATAAGCTTACAAGTCAGGTTTCATGTCCTCAAAGAACACAAAATTTAGAAAAGTTCTTGAACCGTCCCTACTATTTTGTTTACATCCACATTGCCCAAAAACTAATTCCCATATCACCATAAGCCTGACAAGGATAAGCTCTCTCTTTTATCTAGTTCTGATACCGCCATCACTAGCTGGTCCATTGTGGACACTTAATGAGTAGGTTTTCACGGAAGGTAACCTTAAACCCTATGCTACAACTCTATTCTGCTATGACAATAATGAGGAAATTTCATTTGGCCAACAGGGGGGTTGTCCAGCAGGGGGGGTTGTCCAGCAGGGGGGCTGTCCAGCAGGGGGAGGGTGTCCACGGGTGGTGTCTAGGGGGTGTCCCGGGGTTTAGGGGGTCCAGGTGGTGTCCAGGTGTGGTGTCTAAGGGTTTCCAGTGGGGGTCTAGGTGGTGGTGTCCAGGGGTGTCCAGTGGGTGGTGTCCAGGGGTGTCTAGTGGGGGGCAGGTGTGATTGCATTTCTGATAAAAAGTTATGGAATTTGAAATCGATGAATTATTCATGTGTAAAAGCTTTTTGATTTTTCAATGGCAATCTCTACCTTAGCTACTGGTAATGTTTGTGTTTTCCTGCAGGGTCTCAAGCAGGAAGTTATTGTTGATTTAGTGGAACAGTGCCATGCATACAAGTGAAGAGTGGTAAACTTTGTTCATTTGATATATCAAATTTGGTTTTCCTGCACTTAGAATGTTATGTGTTATCTTGTGCTATTTTTAATCATGGCTGCTACTAGCATCTATTCAGACTTACTAGTTTGGTTCTTTATATAGGAATCCATATCCCCTGGGAATGTATATCTTGAATATGGTATTTTATTCTCATGATTTTATTCTATGTAATTGAATCGTTTCTATACAGAATTTCATTTTTTTGCTATGAGAATATTGTAATCCTGAATTGATGTGTAATGCCTTTGTTTAATTCTTGTTTCTATTTTTCATAGATCATGTGTGTCTAGGGGGGGAGGTGTCCAGGCAGGGGGGGAGGTGTCCAGGAGGGGGGGGGCTGTCCAGGCAGGGGGTGCTGCGGGGCAGGGGGGTGCTGCGGGGCAGGGGGTGCAGGTGGGGAGGGTTGTCTGGGGGGTGCTGCGGGGCAGGGGGAGGGTGCAGGTGTGGTGAAGGGGGGGGTGTCCAGGTTGGGGGGTGGGTGCGGGGGGGGGTGTCCAGACAGGGAGGCTTTCCAGACAGGGGGGTGTCTAGACAGGGAGGGGGGGTGTCTAGACAGGGAGGGTGTCTAGACAGGGGGGAGGTGTGTCCAGACAGGGGGGTGTCCAGACAGGGTGGTGTCCAGACAAGGGGGGTGTCCTGCAGGGGGGAGGGGTGTCCGGCAGGGGGAGGGGCTGTCCGGCAGGGGGAAGGGTGTCCAGGAAGGGGGAGGGGCTATCCAGCAGGGGGGAGGGGTGTCCAGGCAGGGGGAGGGGCTGTCCAGTAGGGGGAGGGATGTCCAGCAGGAGGAGGGGTGTCCAGGCATGGGGAGGGGTTGTCCAGCAGAGGGGGAGGGGTTGTCCTTGAGGAATGTCTAGCTGAGAACGAGCATGAATAGGTGTAACAGCAGGTAGAGTAAAATGTGGCAGCCCTATTATTATATGTCATGTGTAACCTATATAGGGTGAGGTCTGTAATGATGCTCCTAGACATGTTCTGGTTGTGTAAAAAATGTTGGGAACTCTCTATTTTCTATTTCTTGATTCATGTATGTTGGTTGTTGGTAGCCCTTGTTGATAGGATGTTTCATCTTAATTCTAGTTGCGGTAGAGAACCCTCTTTGATAAGGTTCTCAAGTTGGGAGTAAGAGTTGATGATCTGCTTATAGAATATATCCAGCAGAATTGTTCTTTACCAGTTTCAGCATGAACACATCCTTGCGATTCTTATTCCTCTACTAAGTATTCCTAGGATTTACTAGTAGCAGAATTGTTATACCAGGTGACCTCTTTTTAACCTTCTTTGTATTTTTTTCTAACATAGTGTTTGGTATTAATATTTTTCCCTTTCAGAGCATCTTTCAACGAAGTATTAATAGAGGATGGATTGCAGAATTTCTGTACCATTATGCACTTATCAGTGGCATGGCCTATCATCATGCAATGCTCATTGTACTTTGGTATGTTTTCTAATACAAAACATACCTCAATAAGATGATCATTTATATCAATAGAAACACATTCCAGGGGGTGTAGAAAGGGGCAGGGGGAGGGGTGTCCATCAGGGGGGTGTCCAGCAGGGGGAGGGGTGTCCAGGGGTGCAGGGGGTGTCTAGTGGGGCTGTCCAGTTGGGGCATGGGGGCTGTCCAGTAGGGTGCAGGGGGGGCAGGGGGCAGGGGTAGGGGGAAAGGGTGTCCAGCAGGGGGAGGGGTGTCCAGCAGGGGGAGGGGCTGTCCAAGCAGAGGGGAGGGGTGTCCGGCAAGGTGGGGAGGGCTGTCCAGGGGGTGAAGGGGGTATCCAGTGGGGATGTCTAGTGGGGCTATCCAGTTGGGGCCTGGGGGATGTCCAGTGGGGTGCAGGGGGCATGGGGGACTAAGGGGGGCATGGGGGGTGAAGGGGGTGTTTTGTTTCATGTGGATTTGTGGCCTCACCAGATTGGTTGTTCCATTTTGAGGTACTGTAGTGTAAGGGTAGTGATAACCCCTATGACCCAAGTATCTTCAAAATCTTGATCATTTGTATTTCTCATCCTCTAAGATATTTCTATAGGTTTCCTCTGGTGAAAACCTTGATCACCATTGATGCTTTGCTTCATCAGAGCTCTTTCCATACATATCTCTCCTTGAACTCATATCATTTCTTGTTTTATAGTGGATATGACGTCCTTCCTTCAAGGAAGAAGTGAAGACCCTTCTTGGTGATAGTTCCACAAGTGCAGAAATGAGAATATGAACTTGTGGATCCTGGTGCATCGTGCATCAAGATTTCAGCATGAAGAGAATGGGAATGTTGGACTACTACCCACTCTAGTACTGTGATTTTCATTTTTGTTTCATTTATTTTGAAGCCTGTGAGTATTGTATACTTATGTTATTATCCCTCATATTTTGATTCTTTCTAGTTTACAGTTGTAGGGTTTTTGTTTTCTTTGACCATAATAAAATGTGTGAGTTAGGTTTTGTTATTTTTATGCACGTAGGTCCCCATGGGACTAAAGCATGTTAAATAATAGTGTATGTTATATTTCTTTTACTTTCTTGCATCTTGTTCTTATATTTCAATAAAATTCAACTTCAAATTCAGGGGGCAGGGGGGCTGGCAGGGGGACTAGCAGGGGAACTCGCAGGGGGTGGTAGGGGGGACTGGTTGGGGGTAGGGGGGGCTGGCTGGCAGGGGGGCAAGCAGGGGGTGGCAGAGGGAGAACTAGCAGGGGGAAGGGGGCAGGGGGGGCTGGTAGGGGGGGTGGCAGGGGGGACTAGCATGGGGCAGGGGGGAAAGGCAGGGGACAAGCAGGGGGCTGGCTGGGGGGCTGGCTGGCAAGGGGCAAGCAGGGGGTGGAAGGGGGGGAACTAGTAGGGGGCAGGGGGCAGGGGGGCTGGCAGGGGGTGGTAGGGGGGACTAGCATGGGGTAGGGGGGAAAGGCAGGGGGACAAGCAGGGGGTGGCAGGGGGGGGCTGGCTGGCAGGGGGCAAGCAGGGGGTGGCAGGGGGGAACTAGCAGGGGGCAGGGGGTGTCCAGTGGAAGGTGTCCAAGGGTGGGGGTGTCCAGTGGAAGGTGTCCAGGGGGGTCTAGGGGGTGTCCAGGGGGGTCTAGGGGGTGTCCAGGGGGTCTAGTGGGTGTCATAGGGCACAACAATGTGAGATTTTTTACTTTTACATCACTTCACACCAAGATTTCACTTATTTGAAGTTTACTGTGCTAGTTCTGTTTTATCTTGTTTCACCCACTAATGTGTAACGTGAATACGTAGATCGGAAGTGGTAAGACTTGCACAATGTTGGGAGACATTGAGAGAGGCAGTAAAAGATACAATGTACTAGAAAAATTCTGGTCACAGTGTGCTAGTTCTGTTTTCCTTTGCATCTCTTTTCCTTTGTCTCTAGTTTTGACCAAGGAAATTCTAGGAGGAAAAGTAGCATGGCGGGGAGTTTATTATATCCCCTATGTCACTACATAGTTCTATTATTGTTACTTGGTTAAGTAGAGTTTTGGTTTTTATCTCCATGGAGTTCCAGGTCAGAACATGGAAATTTTTTAAGTTTCCATACTCTTCATGGTTAAGGTGCATGGTTTGAGGAAAATAGTATGACCTCCCTTCGTGAGGATAATTTTAAGTTTATTTTGAATTGCACACAATTTTTTAGCATGAGTTGTGCATAGCCAAGTCTAAACCATGTAGCCCCTTTGTGAAACAATGTAGGATCCTTGGGCCAGTGCAGGGGGTCTGGGGAGGGGGGACAGGTGCAGGTGGGCTGGGGTAGCAGGGGGCTGGGGGGCTGGTGCAGCTGGGGGATGGGGTTGGGGGCTGGTGCAGGTGGGCTGCGGGGGGGGGGGGGGGGGAGGTAGGGGCTAGGGGTAGCAGGTGGCTGGGGGGGTGCAGGGGGCTGGGGAGGGTGGGGGAGACTGGTGCAGCTGGGCTGGGGGTGGACTAGTGCAGCTGGGGGCTGGTGTAGATGGGCTGCGAGGGGGGGCTGGTGCAGGTGGGCTGGGGGGTTGCAGGGGGCAGGGGGGACTGGTAGGGGGTGGCAGGCGGACTAGCAGGGGCTGGGGGAAGGGGGGACTGGTAGGGGGCAGGGGGTGGGCTAACAGGGGGACAAGCAGGGGGGGCTGGCAGGGGGTGGCAGGGGGCAGGGGCAGGGGGGGACAAGCAGGGGAGTGGCAGGGGGGACTAGCAGGGGCAGGGGGCAGGGGGGCTGGCAGGGGGACTAGCAAGGGGCAGGGGGGACTAGAAGGGGGCAGGGGGGGCTGGCAGGGGGACAAACAGGGGGACAAGCAGGTGGGTGGCAGGGGGCAGGGGGGACTGGCAGGGGGTGGCTGAGGGGGACTAGCAGGGGGTGTGGCAGGGGGGCAGGGGGACTTGCAGGGGGCAGGGGGACAAGCTGTAACACCCGAGACTTTTATGTTATCATCAAAGGAATCTTTTTCTACACAACACTTGCTTGGCTTGCTTTACACGCAATCGCGACCTTCCTCGATAGCTTGCGTCGTACGCAATACCGAGTTTCACTAAACAACAATATGCTATTAAAACTAGCCGTTATGAATAGTAATAACCACTTTTTGAAATTTTATAAATTTTATTTTTCAAAATGGACTTCATTTTTGGACTCAGAATATCGAAATTAGCCTAGGGTGAAATTTTGGTATTTTTCTGAAAACTTTCAATTTTTGATGAATAGTGAAACCACTAAGTGGTAGGTTAAAAACTGAATTTTGCATAAAACTTAATTTTACCGCTTCTGTGAATGGAATTTCAAAAATCCGAGAGACACGGTTAATATCAAGGACTAAAATGTGGTTCAATGAGATGAAAATAATTTTTTGGTGAATAGTAACTTTTTACTATTTTTACCGCGGTTAATAGTAAATAGGGTAACTAAGGGTAAATATGATATTAATATTACCCTAACACATGTCCTAATTCTATTGGACAAGTGTAATTCGACCAAAAACAAACTTAGGAATAAAATATGACCATTTAGGCCCACTTGGATTAGATTAGGATATTTATTATTAATTTATTTAAAGAAGGGTTAAAATAGTTAAAATCAAAGTTTAATAAGTAAATCATTTTTAATATAGGGTTATACATAAGATAAATTCGATTGTAAATATTCATTAGAAAGATAAAAAGATTTCCTACATGATGGTATTTTATTTGTAATTTTTAGACATCAAATAATTTAATTTAATTATGACACAAAGATGATGCAGTAATTATCTTATTAATGAAATATTGAAAAAATTGATAATATAAATACCAAAATAAATGTAATTTGAGACTTTTTATGAATTCCACTAATTTTCTAGGTTACTATGATATATTAGTAATGATTTAATTAACTTGGTTCGAACATATAATTCTGTTATGACTTTCACAAAAATCATATATCAAATAGTGTCAAAATTGACACAAAATAGTTTTTAAATTAAATATTATATTATTAATTGTTATTTTATTCCTAAAAATCTATGGTTCGGCCAAATGACTTAGATAAGGATATATATATTAATAATAAACAATTTGGGGTTCGTTTGGCATGTTATAGTAAGTGTATTAACCATATAGTGAAAGAAAACAAAAAGACACGGTAAAAGTTAAATTAATTAACTTAGAGTTAAATCTAATTGATAAGGTTAAAATAATACCCTAAACTTGTCTAAATCCTATTGGTTGATAGGATTTCGACCCATCCCCACTTTAGCTTCGAAATAAGACCCTTTGGAACCATTATATACCGATTTTGACTTTAATATAAAATAATATTTTGAGATATTCCTAAGGTGCCCCTCTCCTCCCTTATAAAAGGGCACCTCCTCCCCCTCCTCCTCACACCAATTTGAGCACTCAAGCTCGGCCAACCCCTGCCATTTTCTCCTCTACACTTCCCTAGAATAATCCTAGAGGTCCTGGTCTTCTCCAAAGACCAATCTTAGTTCCTTAAGTGGAGGATTCAAAGAGGCGTTCCAAAGAAGAGGTAATATCCATTACCGATCTTTTCAATTTCATTCTTCTTCAACTTCTTCTTCTTTAGTTGTTTCATGATAAAGTAATAACATCAGTATTACTTACATACTGATATGTTATTATAAATATGAAACAACCCTAATTCACCTTCTATCCATCCTACGGAAAAAATGAAATCACCGCGCGTGCGTACGTACGGAATACCGTCTCCACGCCGTGGTGTAATCTATTTTCCACCATCACCTTACAAGGATGGGTATAATGGTGTAATGAGTAACTATATATGATTATTATTAAGTAATATTGATACTGAAATAATATATATATATACTCCAAAACAATTCCATGATCATAGGAACGATATCATCACTCGTGCGTACGTACGGAATACCGTCTCCACGATGTGATGCGACTCGTTCTACATGATCTTCATTTCATAATGATTATATAAATGAATTGAATGAATGAATATGGTATATACTACACTAATACCATTCTGGAAATGAATTATCTATAACCTAAAGATAAGAATAAGAATTTATTCGACAAAACACGCATAAGAACAAAAAGTTATAAAGACCCGAGTAACAAGTAACAATGAAATATTACTAACAAGAAGCTAATAATATGACCATATATGATATCATATAAATATGTATGATTCTGGAATAAGTCAATAACATTATTTAAACCATTATACAGGAGCTTCGGACACGTACAAAGCAAATTGGACCTAAGGTAAGGGAAATATCACAATCTCATTTTTATCCGAGATTGTTTATTCGTAAGTATTTACTGGGGTGTATTTTATCATCCACATCCATGTTCCCTCAATATGAAATATTGTTTCCATCCACTTGCAATAGTTTAAATCCAATTTTACCCATAGGTGAGTTTTTAGTAAAGAATGTGAAAGGAATCTTTTGTCGTTTTTCCGTACGAGGTACTTTTTGACTTTTCCGACAAAAGTACGAAGAATGTTTTTTTTAACTTATACGGCATGAATGGATTTTTAAAACATTATTTCCAAGAAGCTTCCTTTACAAGTTTTCATGTTTATTTTTAATCAACTTCTTTTAGTTTATAATTGTATGACATGTTAAGAAAAGAAAAGTTTTTTTGAAAAGGAAAGGATATTTTCCTCAAGAATGGAGTTCAAGTGTTTTATCAAAATTATTTTCCATCTAAGATAATAAAGGGTTCTGTTTTTATCCCTTTAATTACATTGATTTGATTATGTTGTGAGGGAATTATTTTTATGAATTCATTTTCCTTATATGATTTTATGATGTCATGATGTTTCAAGAATCCCATTTTTGTTACATGTGTTATGCGATGATGTATGTTTTATGATTATGTGGCACACATAAGAAAGGATTCATTATAAGATGGGTGGGACCTATATCTCCCTCCAATGCATTGGGTAAAGATTTTATATCTCATGAGATAGGCATGGCTGGAACGGAAGGTTATTTCGGTTCAGTGATACAGGACTGAAACGAGGAGTGAACTCGGTTCAGAAAGGGACTTTGTCCACTAAGATAGTCTTGGCAATGAGTCATGACTAACAAGAAATGATTTTCCATGATTATGTGTGCATGCCACAAAGTTTCAAGTTTTATGTTATGATTATGGGGATCTCATTTTCACTTCTATGATTTATTCCATGTTAAGATATTATGATCTCTTTTGCAGGTTTTGATCTTCATAAAGATATGATATGATTTTTATTTCCTTTATTTGCCCTTGCTGAGCATTTGAGCTCACCCTTTTATGTTTTCTTTTCCCCAGGTCAGGAAGATGGATATTAAATTGAATATGCTAAAAGGGACCCTAGATATGATGAAATAAACGGGAGATACTGTAGAAGATTTATGAACCAGTTGTTTATGTTTCCCAGTTTCTAAAGACACTATACCTATACGGTCCTTTGTGGTTTTGTCATATGTTGTAATAAGTGTGCTTCAATTTTGAAGTATTAACAATGTATGTAAAGTATGGGTCGTTATAGTTGGTATCAGAGGAAAGGTATAGTCAACCTTTGGAAACTAGGATGTGAAAGCCTTAGTAAGAACCCAAAGGATAAGTCTAAGCATAGAACACAATCTTAGTGTTTTAGAAATGGCCTTGAATAACCTAGGATAAGACCTTAAGCATGAAAATTTTATTCTTGAATTATGTGGTTTCCTATTATAATTAGTGTTGCTCACACTATTCTTCTTGGTTTTAGTCAATGGCTGGAACCCGAAGGAACCGTGTTAATGCGGAATGCGATGGGCAATGCAATGATTGTCCCCCTGAGCAACCAAACGATATGGGAGCTGGAATGCAAAATCTTGTAGCCATGCTCACACAACTTTCTCAAGCTATGAATCATGCAGGATTTCCAAACGAGCAAAGGAGGGAGCAACATTCTGTTGAATCCTTCATGAGGCAGCGTCCACCTTCTTTCAGCGGGTCTACTGATCCATTAGTTGCTGAACAATGGATTAGTACTACTGAAAAGATATTTTCAGTTCTTCAATGTTCTGAGCATGATAAAGTCATCCTAGCAGTGTATCGTTTGGAAGGAGATGCTGATCAATGGTGGAATCTTGTTAAGAATACGAGGCAAAGGGATGAAATTGAGTCTATGGAATGGGACGAGTTCAAGAACTTATTTTTCAATAAGTACTTCCCTCGTATTCTCCGAACAAAGATGGAGAAAGAGTTCCTTGAACTGAAGCAAAGGGATGATGAATCTGTTAGTACCTATGAAGCAAATTTTACAAGACTTGCAAGGTACGCTTCTGGTATTATTATCCAACCTGAGAGTAAGATCGATCGATTCTTTAGTGGCTTAAAACCAAGTCTTCGAAGGGCGTTAGCCATAAGGGACTTCAATAGCTACGAGGAAATCGTTCGATGTGCTCTCAAAGTCGAGATGGAGATTGGAGTAACCCATCAGTCACATGGGTTTGATAAGAAGAGGAAGATGGAATTCAAAGAAAAATCTAAAGAGCACACGGAAAAGAAGATGAACTTTCCCTTATGCTCAAAGTGTGGAAAGAAACATGGAGGGAGTTGTCTTAAAGGGACAAGTAAATGTTTTAAATGTGGAAAGGAAGGTCATCGGGCATTTGAATGCCGTGATAATGGGAAGAAGATGTCTAATGACGCAAACAAAGGAAGGGATACACAGAATGAACCTACAACACTTCAATGTTTCAAGTGCAAGGAGATGGGGCATTATGCCAATCAATGCCCAAATCCAAGGGTTGATGATGATGGTCGACGTCAACAAACTCTTAAGGCTAAAGACAAAGGAAAGTCACATGCAATTTCTATCAGCGAGGTGGAGTACGATAACGATGTGGTGAAAGGTACACTTACCACCCACTCTAAAGTAGCAAATGTTTTATTTGATTCTGGATCCACCCACTCTTTTATTTCTGAAAAATTTTCTAAGGGTATCACCGTATTACCTCAACAATTAGATGTTGAGTTAGCTGTGACAACACCTAATGGCACATCAATCGCATCAGAAGTTTATAATTCTTCTCCGATCGAAGTTTGTGGGAAAGTGCTTCCTGCAAATCTTGTGATCCTTCCTTTAGTGGAATTTGATGTGATTCTTGGCATGGATTGGCTTTCTCTACATAGAGCTCATATCGATTGCCAAAGAAGGGAAGTCACATTTCATATTCCAGATCAACCTACGATCGTCTATCAATGCAAGGATGAACATAACCTTCCAGTGGAAATTTCTTCCATCTTATGGGTATTGATTCCACTAAATGAAGGTTATTTATCTCAAATGGTTGGTGAGAAACTCACGATTAAGAATATGCCCATTGTACGGGAGTTTGATGATGTCTTTCCGGAGGAATTACCGGGTCTTCCACCAAATCGTGAAGTTGAGTTTTCAATAGAACTCGTACCGGGTGCTTTGCCTATTTCAAAGACACCTTATAGAATGGCCCCAATTGAGTTGCAGGAATTGAAGAAGCAACTCCAAGAGAATCTTGATAAGGGATTCATACGCCCTAGTGCGTCACCTTGGGGAGCACCTGTTCTATTTGTTAAGAAGAAAGATGGATCAATGAGACTCTGCATTGATTATCGAGAACTTAACAAGATCACTATCAAGAACAAATATCCTCTCCCACGCATTGATGACTTATTTGACCAACTACGCGGAGCTCAATACTTTTCCAAGATTGATCTTCGTTCAGGGTATCATCAATTAAGGGTCAAAAGGGAGGATATACCAAAGACGGCTTTCCGTACAAGGTATGGACACTATGAATTTATAGTGATGCCATTTGGTCTTACTAATGCCCCTGCTATCTTCATGGATCTAATGAATAGAGTCTTTAGAGACTATCTTGATCAATTTGTGGTAGTCTTTATAGACGATATTCTTGTCTATTCAAAGAGCAAGGAAGAGCATGAAGATCACTTGAGAATTATATTGAAGACCCTGAGAAAGGAGAAGCTTTATGCCAAATTTACCAAGTGTGAATTTTGGCTTCAAAAAGTTGCATTTTTGGGTCATATAATCTCAAAAGAGGGGATATCTGTGGATCCAGCAAAAACAGAGGTTATCGAAAGATGGTCAAGACCAACAACAGTAACTGAGATCCGAAGTTTTCTTGGTTTGGCTGGATATTATCGACGTTTTGTAAAAGATTTTTCATGATTATCTAATCCACTCACCAAGTTGACTCGGAAAGGAGTTAAGTTTGTCTGGACAGAGGAATGTGAAGAGAATTTCAAGGAGTTGAAAAGAAGGTTATCCAGTGCACCTGTGCTCACACTGCCTTGTAGTGGAGAAAGGTTTGTGATCTACAGTGATGCATCCAAGAAGGGATTGGGGTGTGTTCTTATGCAAAATGATATGGTGATAGCTTATGCCTCACGACAGTTGAAAATCCATGAGCAAAATTACCAAACACATGATTTGGAGTTGGCTGCGGTAATCTTTGCATTAAAGATTTGGAGGCATTACCTTTATGGTGAAAGGTGTGATATTTATACTGATCATAAAAGTTTAAAGTATATTTTCACACAAAAGGAGTTGAATATGCGTCAAAGAAGATGGTTGGAGCTGATTAAGGATTATGACTGCTCAATCCATTACCACCCTGGGAAAGCAAACAAGGTGGCAGATGCATTAAGTCGACAAGACCATGCTAGTTTATCCATGATGAGGATCACAAAAGATCCAATATTTATGGATTTACAAAGGATGGATCTTGGAATTATAATGGAAAGGGAAAAATCTTATCTTTCCCAAATGAATGTTCAACCATCTATACATGTGAAGATTAAAGAGGCACAGAAAGAAGATGTCGAGTTACAAAAGAAGGTGAGAAATGTTCCTGAATTCAACCTTGATTGTGATGGGATAATAAAGTTCAGGAATCGGGTTTGCGTTCCTCCCATCCCCGAATTAAAGAATGAGCTGCTGGATGAGGCTCATAGTTCATCATTCTCTATTCATCCTGGAAGCACGAAGATGTATAGGGACCTGAAAAGAGTACTTCTGGTGGGATGGCATGAAAAGAGATGTTGCTGAGTATGTCTCTCGATGCTTGATTTGTCAACAAGTTAAAGCTGAGAGACAGAAGTCTAAGGGGATGTTACAACCATTACCCATACCCGAATGGAAATGGGAAAACATCACTATGGACTTTGTCACAGGACTTCCTAAAACATCCAAAGGCAATAATGCTATCTGGGTCATAGTTGATCGTCTTACAAAGTCTGCACACTTCATTGCTATTAGAGAGGATTTCTCTCTAGATCAGCTTGCCAGGATATATGTAAAGGAAGTGGTAAGATTGCATGGAGTACCACTTTCTATTATATCTGATCGAGATCCGAGATTTACCTCGAAGTTCTGGCGAAGTCTTCAGCATACTCTGGATACAGAGTTGAGTTTCAGCACTGCTTATCATCCCCAGACAGACGGTCAGTCTGAGAGAACAATTCAAACCCTAGAAGATATGTTGAGAGCTTGCTCTATGGATTTCAAAGGAGGTTGGGATCAATACCTACCTTTGGTGGAATTTTCTTATAATAATAGCTTTCACTCCAGTATTCAGATGGCTCCTTATGAAGCTCTCTATGGAAAGAAATGCAGGACTCCAACTTGCTGGGATGAAGTTGGGGAAAGAAAGCTATTAGGACCTGATCTCGTTGATGAAATGGCAGAAAAGGTCAGATCTATTCAACAACACATAAGAGCAGCTCAGAGTCGACAGAAAAGTTATGCCGACAACCGAAGAAAAGACCTAGAGTTTGAAGTGGGTGATAAAGTATTCTTACGAATATCTCCCTGGAAGAGGGTTATGAGATTTGGAAAGAAGGGGAAGTTGAGCCCTAGATATATCGGTCCTTTTGAAATACTGGATCGTGTTGGGAAGGTAGCTTACCGATTGGCGCTTCCACCGAATCTCTCTCAAGTTCACGATGTGTTCCATGTATCTCTCCTGAGAAAGTACATACCAGATCCTTCACATGTACTCAGCTCAGAAGTTGTACCGCTGGAGCAAGATCTTTCTTATGAAGAACAGCCGATAGAGATTCTAGATCGTAGCGAAAAAGTCCTACGAAACAAGACCACTCGCTTGGTGAAAGTTTTATGGAGAAACCACCAACTTGAAGAAGCTACATGGGAGCTTGAGGATATGATGAGGGAGAAGTATCCTCATTTGTTTGTTGCAAAGTGACGAATTTCGAGGGCGAAATTCTTTTTAAGGGGGGTAGAATGTAACACCCGAGACTTTTATGTTATCATCAAAGGAATCTTTTTCTACACAACACTTGCTTGGCTTGCTTTACACGCAATCGCGACCTTCCTCGATAGCTTGCGTCGTACGCAATACCGAGTTTCACTAAACAACAATATGCTATTAAAACTAGCCGTTATGAATAGTAATAACCACTTTTTGAAATTTTATAAATTTTATTTTTCAAAATGGACTTCATTTTTGGACTCAGAATATCGAAATTAGCCTAGGGTGAAATTTTGGTATTTTTCTGAAAACTTTCAATTTTTGATGAATAGTGAAACCACTAAGTGGTAGGTTAAAAACTGAATTTTGCATAAAACTTAATTTTACCGCTTCTGTGAATGGAATTTCAAAAATCCGAGAGACACGGTTAATATCAAGGACTAAAATGTGGTTCAATGAGATGAAAATAATTTTTTGGTGAATAGTAACTTTTTACTATTTTTACCGCGGTTAATAGTAAATAGGGTAACTAAGGGTAAATATGATATTAATATTACCCTAACACATGTCCTAATTCTATTGGACAAGTGTAATTCGACCAAAAACAAACTTAGGAATAAAATATGACCATTTAGGCCCACTTGGATTAGATTAGGATATTTATTATTAATTTATTTAAAGAAGGGTTAAAATAGTTAAAATCAAAGTTTAATAAGTAAATAATTTTTAATATAGGGTTATACATAAGATAAATTCGATTGTAAATATTCATTAGAAAGCTAAAAAGATTTCCTACATGATGGTATTTTATTTGTAATTTTTAGACATCAAATAATTTAATTTAATTATGACACAAAGATGATGCAGTAATTATCTTATTAATGAAATATTGAAAAAATTGATAATATAAATACCAAAATAAATGTAATTTGAGACTTTTTATGAATTACACTAATTTTCTAGGTTACTATGATATATTAGTAATGATTTAATTAACTTGGTTCGAACATATAATTCTGTTATGACTTTCACAAAAATCATATATCAAATAGTGTCAAAATTGACACAAAATAGTTTTTAAATTAAATATTATATTATTAATTGTTATTTTATTCCTAAAAATCTATGGTTCGGCCAAATGACTTAGATAAGGATATATATATTAATAATAAACAATTTGGGGTTCCTTTGGCATGTTATAGTAAGTGTATTAACCATATAGTGAAAGAAAACAAAAAGACACGGTAAAAGTTAAATTAATTAACTTAGAGTTAAATCTAATTGATAAGGTTAAAATAATACCCTAAACTTGTCTAAATCCTATTGGCTGATAGGATTTCGACCCATCCCCACTTTAGCTTCGAAATAAGACCCTTTGGAACCATTATAAACCGATTTTGACTTTAATATAAAATAATATTTTGAGATATTCCTAAGGTGCCCCTCTCCTCCCTTATAAAAGGGCACCTCCTCCCCCTCCTCCTCACACCAATTTGAGCACTCAAGCTCGGCCAACCCCTTCCATTTTCTCCTCTACACTTCCCTAGAATAATCCTAGAGGTCCTGGTCTTCTCCAAAGACCAATCTTAGTTCCTTAAGTGGAGGATTCAAAGAGGCGTTCCAAAGAAGAGGTAATATCCATTACCGATCTTTTCAATTTCATTCTTCTTCAACTTCTTCTTCTTTAGTTGTTTCATGATAAAGTAATAACATCAGTATTACTTACATACTGATATGTTATTATAAATATGAAACAACCCTAATTCACCTTCTATCCATCCTACGGAAAAAATGAAATCATCGCGCGTGCGTACGTACGGAATACCGTCTCCACGCCGTGGTGTAATCTATTTTCCACCATCACCTTACAAGGATGGGTATAATGGTGTAATGAGTAACTATATATGATTATTATTAAGTAATATTGATACTGAAATAATATATATATATACTCCAAAACAATTCCACGATCATAGGAACGATATCATCACTCGTGCGTACGTACGGAATACCGTCTCCACGATGTGATGCGACTCGTTCTACATGATCTTCATTTCATAATGATTATATAAATGAATTGAATGAATGAATATGGTATATACTACACTAATACCATTCTGGAAATGAATTATCTATAACCTAAAGATAAGAATAATAATTTATTCGACAAAACACGCATAAGAACAAAAAGTTATAAAGACCCGAGTAACAAGTAACAATGAAATATTACTAACAAGAAGCTAATAATATGACCATATATGATATCATATAAATATGTATGATTCTGGAATAAGTCAATAACATTATTTAAACCATTATACAGGAGCTTCGGACACGTACAAAGCAAATTGGATCTAAGGTAAGGGAAATATCACAATCTCATTTTTATCCGAGATTGTTTATTCGTAAGTATTTACTGGGGTGTATTTTATCATCCACATCCATGTTCCCTCAATATGAAATATTGTTTCCATCCACTTGCAATAGTTTAAATCCAATTTTACCCTTAGGTGAGTTTTTAGTAAAGAATATGAAAGGAATCTTTTGTCGTTTTTCCGTACGAGGTACTTTTTGACTTTTCCGACAAAAGTACGAAGAATGTTTTTTTTAACTTATACGGCATGAATGGATTTTTAAAACATTATTTCCAAGAAGCTTCCTTTACAAGTTTTCATGTTTATTTTTAATCAACTTCTTTTAGTTTATAATTGTATGACATGTTAAGAAAAGAAAAGTGTTTTTGAAAAGGAAAGGATATTTTCCTCAAGAATGGAGTTCAAGTGTTTTATCAAAATTATTTTCCATCTAAGATAATAAAGGGTTCTGTTTTTATCCCTTTAATTACATTGATTTGATTATGTTGTGAGGGAATTATTTTTATGAATTCATTTGCCTTATATGATTTTATGATGTCATGATGTTTCAAG
The DNA here is from genome assembly GCA_963277665.1 of Viscum album. Lineage (NCBI taxonomy): Eukaryota > Viridiplantae > Streptophyta > Magnoliopsida > Santalales > Viscaceae > Viscum > Viscum album. Next base: position 132,406 of record CAUJRU010000136.1, on the reverse strand, counting down.
AATCCCATTTTTGTTACATGTGTTATGCGATGATGTATGTTTTATGATTATGTGGCACACATAAGAAAGGATTCATTATAAGATGGGTGGGACCTATATCTCCCTCCAATGCATTGGGTAAAGATTTTATATCTCATGAGATAGGCATGGCTGGAACGGAAGGTTATTTCGGTTCAGTGATACAGGACTGAAACGAGGAGTGAACTCGGTTCAGAAAGGGACTTTGTCCACTAAGTTAGTCTTGGCAATGAGTCATGACTAACAAGAAATGATTTTCCATGATTATGTGTGCATGCCACAAAGTTTCAAGTTTTATGTTATGATTATGGGGATCTCATTTTCACTTCTATGATTTATTCCATGTTAAGATATTATGATCTCTTTTGCAGGTTTTGATCTTCATAAAGATATGATATGATTTTTATTTCCTTTATTTGCCCTTGCTGAGCATTTGAGCTCACCCTTTTATGTTTTCTTTTCCCCAGGTCAGGAAGATGGATATTAAATTGAATATGCTAAAAGGGACCCTAGATATGATGAAATAAACGGGAGATACTGTAGAAGATTTATGAACCAGTTGTTTATGTTTCCCAGTTTCTAAAGACACTATACCTATACGGTCCTTTGTGGTTTTGTCATATGTTGTAATAAGTGTGCTTCAATTTTGAAGTATTAACAATGTATGTAAAGTATGGGTCGTTATAACAAGCAGGGGGCTGGCAGGGGGTGGTAGGGGGCAGGGGGCAGGGGAGACTGGCAGGGGGTGTCTGCAAGGCAGTGGGGAGGAGGGCAGGGGGGGTCTGCAAGGCATAGGGGAGGGGTGCAGGAGGTGTTAAGGGGGGAGTCTAGGGGGTGTCCAGGGGGTGTCCAGGGGTGTCCAGGGGGTGTCCAGGGGGTGTCCAGGGGGGTGTCCAGGGGCTGTCAGAGGGGTGTCAGGGGGGTGTCAGGGGGGTTTCCAGGGGGGTGTCCAGTGGGGTGTCCCAGGGGTGTTCAGGGGGTGTTCAGGGGGTTGGGGGGTATTTTTTTATGTATGTGCACACCCTATAGCCACGGTTTTAAACCGTGGCTATTGGTTTATTGCCACGGTTTTTAACCGTGGATATAGACCTAACTCCACGGTTTCCAACCGTGGCTATAAAGCTTGTCCGGCGTCTAATATAGCTACAGTTGAAACCGTGGCATTAAGTATACAGCCACGGTTTGAACTGTGGCTATAAACCTATATCCATGGTTGAAACTGTGGCTTTAGGTATATAGCCACGGTTTGGAACCGTGGATATAGGTCTTGGCCTATATCCACGCCAAACTTAGCCACGGTTCCTCAAACCGTGGCTATTACCTATAACCACGGTTTGAGGGCCTATAGCCACGGTTTAGAACCGTGGCTATAGCCCAAATTTCCAATAGTGTCATTTGAGAAAGGATTGATGATGTTCCTCCCTTAATGATTCTCATGTCTATCCTTTGCAAATCCAAGAAGATCGGATCCTTTTCAATTATCATCATTGATAAAGATGTAGGATCCTTTCTACTTAGAGCATCTGCCACCTTGTTTGCCTTACCGGGATGGTAGTGGATTGTACAGTCGTAATCCTTGATGAGCTCTATCCATCTTCGTCGTCGCATATTAAGCTCTTTTTGTGTGAATATATACTTGAGACTCTTGTGGTCAGTATATATCTCACATTTCTCCTCATAGAGGTAATGCCGCCAGATTTTCAAGGAAAAGATCATAGCCACTAAATCTAGATCATGCGTTGGATAGTTTTACTCATGTATTTTCAGCTGCCTTGAGGCATAGGCTACCACTTTATCATTTTTCATCAGCACACAGCCTAATCCCTTCTTAGAAGCATCACTATACACCACAAAGAGTTCCCCGCTAGTAGGGAATGTGAGTATTGGCGCAGTGATAAGCCTATTTTTCAACTCCTTGAAATAGTCTTCACATTCCGGTGTCCAGACAAACTTTACTCCCTTCCGCGTCAGCTTGGTCATTGGGTTTGACAGTCGTGAAAAGTTCTTCACAAATCGTCAATAATACCCAGCTAGACCCAAAAAGCTGCGGATCTCCGTTACAGAAGTTTCCATGGGCCACTCTTCAATTGCCTTTGTCTTGGAAGGGTCCCAGATATTGCTTTTCTAGTGATAAGATGCCCCATGAATGACATATCATTAGGGAAATCATCACATTGCCTATCACGTTGCATGTTGGTACTTGTTATTCTATTTCCCGCCATTAACTAAGAGAAAGAACGTATAATTAGAGGTCTTGAATACTTATCCATTGATAAAAAAAGGAAACATTGAACATAAAAGGATGAACTTATAAAGAAGAAGTATATCCTAACTTATGATTCCTCAGGTTAAATCTAGGTTATCCTAAATCTACTTATTAACTTTTATTCTTATGGGATTTTCTTTTTTCCCCTAATAATGGTTTGTACTAAGCTCTGGAATCTACCAAATCATATCCCCCAGGAGTTTCATAACCAAGAGTGCATCAAGGCCGGTTGTTGTGCACCAGTTCCCATTCGAGTCCAGCTCAAGGCGGTGTTTTTGGGTTTTACCCCTAGGATACATCTGTGCCAGAGCTGCCTCTACCTGCTCATATCCAGACAGGGATGTATTTTCTTGATAAACCACCTACTCAATACTCACTGAAATTTGGGACTGTTTTATAATACTTAGTCTCATCTTTAAGGTTCTCACTAAGGTGCTCTATTCTTAATCTCCAAAAATAACTAGACCATCTTTTGATACCAACTATAGTGACCCTAGCCTTTTACACATAACATTTCATGATTTTAAACATAATTCATCATCAAAGTACAAGCCAAGGATCGTTAAGTCTAGTGTCTTGGAAGACTAGGTACACATATCACAAAACATGGGGCTAAAAACATTTCTTTATTTAATCTTCAAAATGAGCTCCTAACTTCCTTTGAGCTCTTACATCTGCATAGGGTACCCTAGGGAACACATGAAACAAGGGATGAGGTAAAAAAATCCCAGTAAGGGAAAGAACATAAGAATAAACTTTAAGCACATGAGTTAGGAGGCTTGACATAATGATATTGGAAGCACGTAACATATGGAATCATAACATATAAACATGGGATCATAAAAACATATAGTAAATTAATCATGGGATCATATAAGCCTAAGATTATATAAGTATAGTTTCATAGAGAGGTGGTAGCAACTTTAAACATGACTTTAGTACGAGTCAAGGCTAACCGCCAATCTCGTTTCCCATAGTAGCACAAGCTAAGGCTAACCGCCCGGACCATTTCCCATAATCTTCTCATGAGACATTAACTTTACCCAATGAATTGGAGTGCTATTTGGGCGCACCCATCTAATATTATTCATGTATATTCTTTCCACATAAATAATCTCACATAATCAATCATACATAAACATAAGAGTACCCAAGGAAAGAAATGGGTGCACAATCGCATCATGAAGCATAATAAAAAGGGACATAACATACAAGCATCCATGAAAGAAAGGAATTAAATTATAAATAGAAAATAATAAGGTATAAAGGAATAAATCATGAAAATAGATAACCAGCTGAAGTGATAACATGTAAAAATAGTTTTTAGGAATCTTTGAGTCAAAACATTTTAGTGCGGTTTAAGAAAAAATCGAATATCTATTTAAACGAAAAGTGGCATAATATTTTTTATAAAACCAGAAGTAATCCAGGAGAGTTTTCATAATAAAAATACTGATTTTATAAAGACAAAGTTGACCTAAAACAGAGGATATATTTCACTTGATAATAGAAAAGAATTCGGGAATTTCCCTTAAAACGGGTTCACTTATCGGGAAGTAATGAGAAGAGAAACACTTAAAAACATGCATATCCCCGAAATATAGTGATGAAATATTCTTGATAAATAAACTTAGAACATGTAAACAACATTTATAGTATGCACATGAAAGGATAAGATAACATCATTTTGGTAGAAAGGTAGATAAGACAACCCGAAAGAATAAAAGAGGTTCGGGTAAAATTCCTTACGAATTATTGGCATGGTATCGGGAGTAATTAAGGTGGCTTAGTGAGAGAGGGAAGGGAATTATCATCACTTATAAATAAAGAGGGAAGTATGGGGGAGGTGCAAAATCATACCCCATAATTAATAATTACACACAACATGTCCTAACATAGTGAACAATCTTGAATAAGAGTGAAATTGAGAGGATCCCTTACCTTAGGCTCGTTGGTGTTCTCCACTTGATATTAATGACCTGAATAGTCAAGTTAGGTTTGTTAATAAATAGTTATAGAACCTTTTATATATGTAAAATATTCAGTATAACGTTTTTATGTTCATTTATAACCATTTTGATTGATTACAAGGTTCAATTTCATTGTTCGGGTCCATTTGTTTCATTTGTTTTAATGATCGGTTCAACTGTATTTAGGTTCAAACAAATTGTAAGATGAAAGTGGTTGTCCATAATTTAAGTTATATAATATTATTGGACATCCTCTAGGTTAAATGGTTAAAATTATTTTGGTTAATTAGAGTGAAATAGAACCTTTACATTAAACATTAATGATAAACACTTGAATCAATTTAAATGATTTTCCCATAATTGACTTGTTTTGTATTATTGTTTTATATCATGAGTGTATTAGGATTACAGAACCATAAATAATAGGACTTATAACATATATAATGATCTGGTTCAACCATAACATAAATGGTTTCATGACCAGAAACAAAACGTTAAAAGAATTTGAAAACACATTATCAATGATGTTGGTAATTTGACACATCACAGGCGATGTTTTAATTCTAGAACGTGAGGGAGAGGAGGGGAAGCATGATGCTTGAAATTTTACATAAACATGATTAGAATCCATAATATATGAGATTCTTGAGCTTTAATGCCTTTTGGATAAGGTAAGGGGAAGAGGGTATAAGAAAAGAAAGAAAATGAAAACAAAACACTTGAAAATGAAAGAGGGTTCTTACCCTTTGATCTCCTCTCTTTGAGACTCCTCTTGGGGGCTTTGATTTTGGTCTTTCAGAAAGGCCATAAAGCCTTGGACGTGGGGAAGGAGCTTGGGGAGAGATTTGGGAAGAATTTAGAGAAGGCTTGGAGCTTGAGAGGAGTGGAGAAAAGTGGGAGTGAAGGGGGGGTTTTATAGTGAAGGAGAGAGGGGTTTTCTTAATATAAAATTCATTAGATTATTAATTCCTCCCAAGACAAGGAATAGTGAGTCTTCTATGACCAATAATAGTTATTTTATAATGTAATCCAGAATCAAGTGGTCTTACATCAGCATAACATCACACATGACACTATAATTAGCGTATTTAGCTTATTTTTTGTAAATTACGTTACTTCACTATTCATCAAAAAATCAAGTATTTCAGAAAAATCCCAAAAATTTACCCCAACCATTTTTTGACGTGTAGAATCCAAAAATGATGTCCATTTTTCAAAAATAATTCTATTAATATGATTATTTAAATATTTAAATAAAATAATAATTTATTATCAAAACCAGATTTAAAACATTCATTAACTCATTCTAAACTATAGGTATATTGTACTTCCAACGTGAATATTATTTTTATACCACCATCGGTATGGTTACGATTACATAAGCTATATCACTATTCATAAGGTTACTATTCATTAGGGTAGGTTAATATTCACCAAAAATTATTTTTTTTATTAGTCTCCAAAAATCATCTTGAACACAACCGTGTATGTTAGATTTTCAAAATTCCAAACACAAAAGTGACAAACTTATGTTTAAAGGTCACTTATCACTTTTAAGTTCATTATTATGTGATTTTATGGCATATTCATTATAAGGGAATTTCCATTAAAAACATTGGGTCGTTACACTCCCTTTCTAGTTGCACAGTTATTTGTACAGTTAGAAGTTACCCTATTCCAAGGAATTTTCTCTCAAAAATTTCCATTTTAGTTCCCTAATTCAAAAAACACTCACAAATGATTGATATAAATTAAAATATAAAATTAATACAAATCAATAAACTACTGGGTGTCCCAATAATCTCTTTCATCCAACATAATGTCTCGTGATTTTCCTCCCAGATTTCTTCCCACAAAAGCATGTGGCCATTACTTTTTTACCAAGGAATCCCACTACTGATTCTCTTGGATATCCAAGACATGTTTCCAAAACCCATATAATAGAGGGATTTAATATCCCAATACTACCTTAATATGTATGTTTAGAATACTAAATACCTACTGATAAAATGAGGTGTCATTTTCATAGACCATCCTCTCTAATATCATCATTTATGATTGATAGGACTATAATTTTTAACAAGGACATGTGTAATATGTCATCGATCTATGTCATCTACACTAGAAATTCTAGATAGAATGACACAAATACCATATTTTCTACAATTTCTAAAGGCCTGATTTAATGTTATGGAATCGTACCCTACTTCTAGAATTAGTATTCCCTAGATTTATAGAGACCATGAGAAACACTCAATCACCAGCATCAAACTCCCGAGGTTAAGAACATTAGATAATGGAAAATTTTCTTTCCTATGATATATATGTATAATTTTATTAATCAATTAAACAATGATTTTTATTTCCAAAAAAACTATCATCAATAAGAATAAATGATCACCTATCTCTGTATATCAAGAAATGACTTGAATAACTATATGTATTGGGGTTATAAGGGTGAAATGGTTATCCTATCATTGTAGATATTATTATAGGAAAATTTATCCAATGATATTTTCTTTTCATATGAGGAAATTAAATCAATGATGAAATCTTCTAATACAACCTCATGAATCTAGTTAACTCTACCAATCATTTCATCTGTATACATATGGTAGACCTTGTATATGTCTAAATGATATCCTGATGCCACTATAAATCCCTGAAATAAATGATATGTAAAAAATGGGTCATGATATGAAATTATCTATTTAAGAACACTGTGATTCTAAATAAACTATCTCATATGACATTTTCCATTTTCCATCAACATAAAAGTCCCATTAATTTGAAATAAATTAAATTATTTAATTATTTGATCAATGATAACCCACGTTCAATTATTTCAATATAGATATAGTATAAATACAATAAAAAATCCATAGGGATCACATATGGTTTCAAAACAAAGATATTGAGAATTTAAAACACCCTAGATGACATATGATACTTATCATTGAAGCTTTGAGAAATTATTATTTGAGAGGAAAAGTAAAAAATATATCATTTTATCCTAAGTCACCCTTATCAGTATTTTAGATTCTAGATCATTTTTTGTAGCTCAAAAGTTAATGACCTTTATAGTGTGGGGAACATTACTCATTAAATACTTCTTAAAATCTAAAGTACTATCACCTTCTTCTGAATATATATGATTTCATCAGATTACCAATATTGGTTAGTTAACCCACCATTAATAATCCTTTATTCCATTGACAATCTGGGTCTTCTTACTATCCACGATTAATATGATCATCATGGAATTGGGTGATTTACATAGTATTAAATTTAACCCGTCAACATTCCTTTTCTACCTCTAGGTGAAGCACAATGAAAAATTAAATCAATACCTATTCTTCCATATTCTATTTCACATTCTATGTATATAATTAATTTCATAATATATTAGTACCCATATTATAACATTAGAGAGTGTATTCTATGTAAAAACCGAATCATTGAAGGTAATATACCCATATCCTCTATATGAAATCAAAATTTCATTTGGTAATGATATATTTAAAACTACTATGACCCGATTACATGGTGAACCTCTCCCCAAAGAGTAAGTGGAGACCCATTGTTAGAGAATTCATCACTACCACCACTTTGAGGACAAGAGTGGGGTAATTTATTCATGAGGGAGAACTGATGTGCGTTATACCATTAATCAAGTTAAAAAAGTCCCCATTCACAAGGAATCAGAATATATATTCTATTCTCTACCATGTTAGAAGGGAATAAGATAATTAGTAGATTTTAATATCATTATTGTCTCCTAAAATGATCACACCCTTTGGGTAATATCTTTCAAAGGATATGAATGTTTGAGAAATTTCTACAAAATTGAATATAATATATTTTTTTAATAAATATTCATTAAATCTCATTCACATTCATGGGTCACTCTAAAAATTTCACAATAGAAACCATCTATCCCCCAAAAATCTTATCTCGAATATAATAGCATTGTGAAGATTTTTTAATATCCACCTTTGTAATGTTATTTTGGGAATATTCGACTAGTGAATCATTAAATAGTGGTACTATAGATATAATAATATATTTAAATACCTCATAACACCCCTGAGTAAATATAAAAAACCATTCATTCAAGTAAGGAGTAACTTTATCACCATTTTCATTAAATTGGATTCATGGTCATCTATTTCCTTATTTTTTTTATTTGAAAACAACACCTAGTATGCCTAGAGTGACATGCTTAGAAAGATGAATCTATTAATCTCGTTAACTTATAACTGAATCACTAACTCCATTAAAATAGAATATTTGATAAAATATGACAGAATGGTTACTGGGAACACCATGAGGAGTATAGAGGTAGTAAACACAACCACTAATGGGGGTGTGAATATGAAAATTCTTTAGAAATTATATAGGGTACCCATCCACTTCTAATAGAAGATATTCACAAAAAAATGTTCAATGAAATCATAAAAAACTCAAAAAATTAATAAAATTATTTCACATACTAAAGAACAATCGAACCTAGCCCATATATCCTTAAACCATAATCACCCTGAAATACACAACCTCTCTCATTAGAAGAGAGAAACAATCTGTTTTATTAGAAGCAGTAAATATTATAATTAACTCCAAACTCGAAAAAATGATGATGATAAGGTCAATTATATTCAAATTGAGAATATGAAAGTCCCAAACAACTACAGTATCTAAGATGATCAATACAAAATCTAAGAATATATAACCCTACTCTATCCTACCTATCAAGGTGTTAGACATACTGATGACATAAATAATGATCATTGAAAACAGTCCAAATTCATTAGTTAGAATAAATGATACAATAGAAAGATATTCACATATGAATAAAGGAGAAAAATACCTAGATGTTGTAATAAAAATTATACCACTGAAAGTGATGTTCCCGACCTCTAGCCACACTCACTCATTCTCTTCTATATAAATGCACCCAAATATGCATCAATATTGATATTTCTTGGTATAATGTCAGTCCTATTTCACCTTGGTATGAGGTGCCCATTTTTTTATACATCCAACTACACATTATAATCCTTGTAATAAGAGGAATATACACTGCTTCCATATGGAGAGAACAAGAAATTCCACTGATGATGTCCAATAAAACCACACTAGTGGAAGGCCCTTATAAATTCCATGAAATGATGCTTAGTATTCCCTATTATGCCAAATTCATAAAGAATATCTGGATTTCATCCTAAGGAATCCACTGGATGAGAAAGGAGCACTACGAAATCCTTCTAATATGATATTGTGTCTACTCACAATTCCCTTTTTTACTTGGAGAGGATATATATATCTCTACCATGAAAGTGTGGGAATGAATCATATCTATCATCCCAAAAATAACTATCTTGGAAATACCATAATGTTACCCCCCATAGGATTTATAGGCATACAAATAAAAAAAATATTACACATTATCCATGGATTAAAACCCATTGAAAAATCACATGGCTTGAAGTATTATTTCTGGATGTGATTGTGTGAATGATATTGTAGCTCAAAAAATAGAGATGAATAATCCATCGTTGATTGATCACCATCATCCATGGTCACAAAATCCTACGAATTCTCTAATAAAAATCCAATATATATAATTTTTTGTTAAACATCTCCTTAATCACATTCCACGTATGATTATACTGTAGCTTATCCAACACCATTAAGTCCTGCAACATTGGACCCATCCCTTAAAACTCATACATTGAAAATCGTATCTTTGATTTATAATTTGTCTAGTGTAATTAAATGATATAGTTGATCATTATGTTCATCTTTTTCAATTAGTAATTCCCCTGTTAACCCTTAAATGTTTTAAAATTAACCTTTGTGAACTTCTAGACATGATATGTTGACCAATCATACCTTGGATCACTATGTCACTTTGGAGTGTGAATGATGTAAGTGACTTATTTAATGATTGTGTATTCCGAAGGAGGACACGATGGTGGGATACTCTCTATGGATTTTCCCTTAAATTATTATATGTCCCCTCATACATAAGTATAAAATGAATACATATTTCATATTTAAATATCATTAATAAATGTTACACAAGTAATCATCCAAAATCACATAAAAGAATGAAAACTTTTCAAAACTCAAAAAATTACTCATGAAAAAATTTAACAAAAAAATCATCCTAATTACCATGGTAACTCAAGGTGTGGTATGAAGAAGAGCTATCTAAGATCAACCTTTCACAATCATTTGAGTCCTAATCACCCTACTCTATATTTCCAAAATGCCCCAAATAAAAAGTTTGGAATAATAAAAATTTCTAAAGAACCCACACTTATCAACAATCATGTCCCTAGGGTAATAATTTCATAAGGCATGGGGTAGATTATCGATCACCGTAGGATAAGGACAAGAACCTATCTACCAATTTCGAACCATGGTTATTATTTCACCACCCAAATCAAATAATAAATTCCAAGAATTCCATTCTAGATACTCATATGAACCATATATATATTAGATTTATATGACATAAAATTAATAGAATATATAATATAAAATAGTCCAATTTTTTTTTTAAAAAGTAGAAATATAATAATATAAATTCATATGAAACATTAAAATATAAAAATCTATAATAACCTATAAATCACATAAATAAACTAGAGAGTCATAGTAAATCTCATGTCATATTTTAATATACTCAACATCACATCCCATGATACCCAAAATTTATAGGATCCAAATATTTCATGATGATTCCTACATCATGTGGTCTACATCCACTACCACCCAGATCATGGAAGACAACATAATCATCAAGGGGCCCTTCTATGAGATGTAAATAATTTACCTTTATATTATTCATATAGAATAAATAATTCATGCTCTCAGTGGAATGTGAAAGGGTTAGGAAAATCCTATTTAGAAATGACCTTAAATATATATATCAATTTCAAAAATTAATGGAAAATATTTTGATTGGAAAAAAATATTTTGAAAATCATTTCATAGAAAATCTGTTTATAAAACCTTTTTATTTAAAAAAACTAGCTGTAATGATAAGTGAAATTGTAAATATATAATTAATTATAATTAAGTATAACACGAGTTAAACAAATAATCAATATTAGAAATTCATTAGTTTGAAATAAAAAAAATCATTTTGTAACAATATGAACATAATTGTTTGAGATGGGGGAGCTCTAACCTATGTTTTTTTGGAAACATAGTTTTTTGTGGAATAATAACTAGCCTAGGTGAACCTAAATATGTATTCTCTCTCAGATTCACTATAAATGAACCATAGTAATATCATTCATAAGTCTACAACAACACTATTCCTATAATCCACACACTCATGGTCTCACATGTGCACCAATAATAATATCCACTACACACAAAAATGTCCCTAAAAATAAATACAATTTCCAAAAGTATTTTTTCTTTATAAATATCATGGAAGTGAAATTTAATTAAAAAGTGTTATTTTGATTTTATATTTTCACTAACTTTATAGGAAAAATATTGATTTTCAAAAGGAAACAAAAGAAAACATTATTTTTCCTATACAAGCTATGTAGTAAAATAACATGTTCCTAACCTCCATAAAAATCAATCCACACACACATGCATGCATCCAACTAGGAATAGTAATAACTCATGAGATTAATATTGACATACTACTTAAGTTTTCACATTTATATAAATCCAAGGAACCCTTAAAGGGAACTCAACCATTTTTTCAACGTATCTAGTCATATTGTAATACAATGCGAACTCACATAATCCTATATATAATGAAGTATCAGCCCCATTGAGTAAATAATAATAAATTAATTATTTAAATCATTCACTAAAATACCACTAAGATGTAAATTAAAAATATCAATTTTAAATCATAGATAAAAATAGTATTTCATGAAAAACAAATAAATCCATCAATTTTTAAATCAAATCACTTTCTAAGAAAAAAGTCATTAAATGTTTTATTTGAGAATATAGGAAAATAATTTCAGAAAATTAATTCTCTAAGATACTATATTTAATGGATAAAAATTAGGATACACCTACAATTAAATATATCTACATGAACCCGAATAAATTGTACATGATCTAGCCATTCTTGACTCCCTTTCTCATTCCTTAAAATAATCTCATTAATGAATTTCCATTAAATGGTTAATACTATAGATTTGCATATTGAATCCCTAATATATGGATATCTGACAAGGGAAATAATCATATTTGGAAAAGGATGTATAATATTTCTCTTACCTTTAACCTACAGGGTTTGATGATAAATGAATTAATTAAATTGGTCTTCAGAGGTTAAGGATCACCAAAAAGTACCAAAATGATTCCTAAAATTAAATATCATAGATAATAGGATGAAAAAATATTGATTTAAAATTATAATTTAAATAAAATAATGATTTATCAAGTGATGTTAATTTCTTCACATATTTACACCATAAATATTGACAAAATGTTCCCCAACTATAAGAGTGACTCTAATCATATCCTTGGGAGACAAGTTTGTTCTATATTGATTGGAAAAAAATATTCCATTAAAGAAAATGTATATGTCCCAAAAAATCCAAAATCACATATATTTTCACATTTATTTCCAAATAATGTTCCTTCTCAGAAACTCCAACACTTCCATACATGATATAATATAGAAGTTTTATAGAATACCCTAATCATATTTCAACTTTTCACCTATATAAATTCATACAAAACATCAAAAAAAACATCTAAAATTTTAAATAAATAAACAAAAACATATTATAAATTGAAAACACAAAACATAATATTGATGTACCTCATGTAATAGATGTTAAACATCTAAAAAAATATGATGAAATGTCACCAAATCAATAAAATTTAACTATAATAGAAGAATATGGAACCTCATAAAACAAATCATCCTTAAAATTCACCAAAACTCTAATATAAACCATACATTTTGACCAATATTGAATCAGTTTGGAAATTCATATATATAACCTCTCTTTTATTCATATATGTCTAGAATATTATGAAATGTGGTATATTATAAAACATAGTGATAAAAGGCTATTTCATTAATTGATAAAATAAAATTTTGGGAAAAACTTTAAACCAATTGAAATGAACAATATTAAAATGAAATAAATAAATAGAACAAATAAAAAACTAGTATAGTAAAACTTGATAATCGTGATCACTAATGATTATTACACTCATAAACTACAATGTAAAAATTGAAACACTTTTTTATGTAATAATAATTTTGAAAAAAATAATATTGAAAATTGATAGAAATTTATGTAATATATGAATGAATAAAAATGAGGAAATAAATGGATATAGAAAACAAAAAATCCCATTGGGAATTATGACTATTGGGAGTTATGAACACTATGAATTATGACCATTTTAATATAGCATTTATATTTTGATCATTAGAATCAATGTATATTAGATGAAATTCAGAGACATATATGATAATTAATTGAGAAATGAGTGGAATCGTATAGTAAAATCATGAATTATGAACCATTTTTTTAGATCATGGGATAAAGGTTGCATTTTTATTGTTCATTATTAACCAATCCCTAGAAAACCTATAAGTTAGGTTTCTGAATAACCTAAACAGGGAAAATTTCAAGACAGTAGAGATCAACCCTAGATCGATGTGAGCTAAGACTACCCTTTAATGTACCACCTTCAGACACCATAGCTGTATTCAAGTGTAATAAGGTTTTATATTTCTAGACATGAATATTATAAAGTATAAATATTCATTTTATAAATGAAATATTTGTTCTATAAATACTATTTTCATTACAATATAATAAAATAATCTTGAATATAATGTCAATATATGAAAAATAATATTATATAAAAATAAATAAATAATATTTTTTTGGAAAATATATAATTTCCAAAAATAGATACACATTTATAATATTTTCATGAATTTTAACAAAAATATATTTTCATGAAATATTAATATAAAATAATATTTACTTAAATATGAATTATATAAAAAATTTACAATATCCAATGTCTTTTTATAAGTGTATAGATGATGATTATGCCACTAAATCTATTATTTTTTAATAAATAATGTCTTTAATTTATAATTTAATATTCTCATATTTAAAAATAAATTTTAATAACAAATAAATTTTTAAAATCATCATATCTGAATTTTCAATATTTTATAGTAAAGGATAATTATTAGAAAAAAATTTGTATATAATAAGAATATACTCTATGAATTATGAAATCATATCAAAAAATGTAATTTAATAAATAATGTAAAGTAGTTTCCTGATAGAAAATATTTTTTTCATTAAAAATTAAGTTTTAATGTGATAATATTATTTACCAAAACTAGTAAAGAACATTCCCAATCCTATAGGATATTCTTAGATTTCATGTTCAAATATTTATGACAATTAATCACATCCACTTTATGAATAATAAATTTTTTGAAAATTTTTCCTTAAAATAAGAATATATTCTAAAACAATCTACCTTGTAATATTCCATGGGAATCCTAGGGGACACCAAATGTTTTGTTATTTTTTTAACAATACAACTATGGAAAATGTTAGGAAATTATTAATCAAACCCCTCCCTTTTTTATATAAATACCGACCATTTATCCTATCATAACCTGACCAGAAAAATTTAATTATTTTTTTATTTTAATTACTCATATCCTCAGTTTTAATTTTAGGCTCGTTTAGATTGAAATTTAAAAAATTTGATCAATAAGGGGTCCTACACACGAGTTGTTCATGTTTAATAATAACCATGCATGAGGGCCTGTCATCAGGACATTACCATTAGGCACGGTTGGAGCAAGGTTGCTCAACCGTGCATCTGCATGTAGGTAACCATGCAAGGGTGTTGGGCCTAGGATGTGGCCAGCGTAGGGTTTAAGCCATGTGTTTGCCCAGTTTTCAAAATAAATAAAATTTAATTGAATATTAAATGAGAAATAAATTAAAATAAAATAAAAAGGAATGTGGTTTTAAAATAATAATAATGATAATATTACTATTATGGAAATTATTATTTTTATTATTAGAGTTTATTATAATTAGTATTATGGTTATTATTATTATTATTATTATTATTAATGTTTTCTTTTTTTATAAACCCTAAAGGGTTTCCCCATTTCCTATACCCTAACCAGGTGACCCCCCCCCCCCCCTCTCCCCCTTCCCTCTCCAAGTTCACCTTATTCTTCCCTCTTGTCGACACTCCCTCCTCTCTGGTGACCTCTATCGAGTTGGTGCTTCCACCGGGGGAGGAACCTCCCTCCAACAATCCCTCGTGTGACACCCCTACCTCACATATCCTTATCATGCGCTATTGGACTAGCCAAACCCCCTCCATCCTACTACCACCTCCATAATCTCACCCTCCTCCAGCAGCCACCCCTTCTCCATTGGTGGTGGCTTCTCTCTCACGTGGCCAACTCCCCCTTTTGCAAGCTTCCTTGGTCTTTTTTAGGGGTTTATTCCTATTACTGAACCCTAATTTGTAGGTTTATGCTTTATGATTTTTTCTTGGCTTAGATGGTTTTGGATCATATATGGGGACCTAGTATTCTTTATCCAAGAGTTTTGTCACGTTCACACACCAGTAAGGTTGGTGTTTAGATATTTTTTCTTTCTAGAGAAAACCATTAATGCAAGGATTTTTTTAAATTAAATTTTAAACATGATTTTCACCTTTATAATATATGTATTTATTTTATTATAGTAATTTCATGTTGGTATAATTTTTTAGAAATAGTTTTTGATATGATTCTTGGTTTATGTGTATTTGTGTCAATGATAAATGTGTTTTATTAAATTCCCAATTTTGTTTCAATGAATTTTTATATATGATTCACTCCTTGATAATTCTTATGGATACCCTATTTTGGTTTATTATGGTAATAGAATTTTCTAAAAAAATATGTTTTGTTTAATCTTCAATAATGCCTAAGTACACACACAACAAAAAATGGTTTTATTAAATGTAATTTTAGTTTTAATAGCTAAACTGGTTTATTTGTGTTGTGTTTTCCATTATAATTATTGTGTTAAAATTTATGAATTGTGATTTAGGATTTTCTATGGAAAAAATGATTTTTTAGATGGAGTTTTAAGTTTTTTTGGAATTTTTTTTTTCTAAAATTCTTTTTGGAACTTTTGGAAATTAGGTGTGAATGATGTGTTTGGTATGAAAACAAAGTGTTAGTTTTAAAAATGTTTTTTGGTCATTCATGGAATTTAGAGGGTTTTATTGGATGATGGGACATCCCTAGATGCACCAGGTGCACGCATGGACGTGTATTCAATTGAAGATGGAACTATTAATCACTTTTCCTCTAAAATCTTCCTATCTCTCCTTCCTCCCATTTTTCTTCAGATAGTCCCATGTCTTTCCAAATTGTAATTTTTCTCTTCAAGTGGTTTGAGATTATTGGTTTAAATATATTTCATAAATAATGGACCATTTGGCTTGAAACATTATAGGTAAGTGTTTATGAACTTAAAACCCCATTTGGAATCGAAAATATAGTAGTTCTATTTGGTTTTTTTTGTAATTAGTTTTCAAATGTTTTTACTAAATGTATTGGGTTTTGTAAATCTAATGTCCTAATTGGAAGCACTCTTGTTTTCCATGAAATTATTTAAATGTCTAAATAAAGTGGTGGCCCATTTTTCACCTTATATGAAGTGATACAAGTATATGTATGTATATAATTGGAACCTCTATAGGTTGGATTTCCCTTTACGAGTTATCATATAGGGTGTCCATGTTTAGGGTAGTTAAGTGTGGTGACGACAGGTATGGTTGTTCATGCATGTGATTTTATCCTACATACATAGTTTAGGTATATTTATTAAGGGTTCTTGGGAATCTTTTAGAGGATCAAGTGATGGTTGATGATCATCATCGATTAGATGGGTTAGCACCCTCTAGAATATGGATAGGCCAGGTGGGATGTGCTACTATATTGGCTAGTTTAGGATGGCCAGTTGGTTATAGACATAGGGGCTTCACCATGCTCCAATAGCTGGATCCGAACCAAGTACATATAGGGGTAATCTAGATATATTAAGGAATTTTCATAGTTACTCAATTGTTTATTCTTGTTTACTTTCCATTGCTTTTATTTTTTAGCTTGCAGTATTTATGTATTTATTTATTTATTTTTAGCACATTCCTATATTTTTTTGAATAGGTATTTGTTATAGTTTTGGTATCAAACGGATAATCTATTTGTAAAATGAAATGTGGTGTGTGTCTGTTTTTTAAATGGGAAAGACTAGGGTTTCTAAGTAAAATGTGAAAACCCTATTTTTGTAACATTATCTTAAATATTGTGTTAATATAATGTTTTTGGAAAAGGAAAATACGTGGATTCTATTGTGGTTGCCTACTAAGAATTGTAGTGGTCATGTCTACTTTTTTACTTTTAGTTTTAGGTTTCTCTAGTGTTGGATCTCTCTTGGAGAGAGCTTGGTTCTATGTTCGGTGGTGACCTATGAGTTCAATTGGAGTTATGTTTTTGTTATAAAACTCTATTCTATTTTAACATTACTTGTTTATATTATTATTTTTTGTGTTTATATTGATTTATTTGTGTTATATTTATGGACCAGGTCCTTATCTATTATTTTAACTTGATGCTCGATACTAGTTTTTTACCTGTGGGGATTGGGAATGCCCTTTCATCTATATCCCAGATCGGATTGGGTGACCGATTTAGGGTTAAAATGGGTAGTTTCATGAAAAAAATGTATCATAGAGGGTTTCTATTATTTGTTATGTCTGGTAGGTGAATATTAGGACTGTCAGGACTTTGGAGGTAGGATTGGGAAGGGCGTCATGAAGCCTTACTCATACTTATCCCCGTGTTACTAGGGGTAGTTGGGGAATTGATTCTTTTGCCTTTATTTTGGATTGGGGGATGAAAATGGAGGAATTATGATGTTATGTTGTGATTTCACCTTGATTAGTGACCCATGTGGAGTCTGAGTACATGTTTTAATCTCCTCCTTGTTGTTTATTCTTACTTAGGATATGGCTCACTACCATTTCTCCAGGTTATACATAATTACTAGTTCCTCTTTCCATCAGTTTGGTGTAAATTGTGGTTCTCTTTGGTTTAGGTTGGTGTAAACTTGTTTTTTAGAAAATGGATGTGGTTTTTGAAATAAAAATTATTTTTTAAAAATTGATCAAAATTTTTAAAGTAAGTTTTAAAATTAAAAACATTTGGTATTGGAAATGTGGATAAATTTTTGGATTTTCTAAATAAATGGTCTGAGCATAACCTTGGGTGCTCTTTATGAATGCTTTCACATTTAAGGGTTTGTATGGAAAGTGTGTGTTGGTTCATATGGATGGAAACATAGAAACACATGTGCGATGGTTAATAGGACTCCATGGGTGATTATTTAAAACCTAAGTGTTGGACTTGTTTGTTTAATGGTGATTTTGGAGGAGGGAATGATTTTGGAAATTGAATTTGATGGAAATGTGGGTTTGGGTTTTCTGAAATGTGTCCTTGAAAGAATGTGGGTTTGAAATTTAGAATGGAAATGGTATTTTAAAAAGAGAATTTTTTGTTTTTCTTGTATTTCTTTTTCTTATCAACATGGTATTTTGGATTAATATATTCTTTATGGTTATGTTTTGGATTGAAGTCGGATTCGAATTTATATTTCTCTTTTTGTTCAGAAAATTATGCCCAGAAATGTCCCCAATGTTTGTGATGAGTCGTGCCTAAATTTTATTTTCCTTAAATGTTTCCTATATATCAGAGTGATTGAGGTCAGTTAGAGATAGTGGAGTGTTTTGACGATGTAGAGCATGTCTTCAGTTTATTGGTAACTCCATTGGTTTCTAAGGTTCATACTATTTTGGGATTGGTTGAGGGTCTAGCCATGGACTAGTGGAAATTGGTTGACCCGCCATCATTCTATTTTAATATGACATGGGATGTTTTTAGGTTTGTCTTCATCCGATGGTCCATACCTGAAGAGGTGAAGACAAATAAAATCGATGAGCTCATGTGTATTCAACAAGGCCAACGGTCTGTTATGATTTATGTAAACTATGTCATGGTTCTTACATCCTTTTCTAAAGAGGTGGTGTCACAAAATATAATGAGGAATTCTCTTTTGGTTCGGGGGTCTTTTTCTAAAGATCATGGAGCTGGTTCTCTCTTCTAAGGACCTTTATTTTGAAAGATGGTGGACAAAGCTTTCCCAACAGAGTTGGTTCTATAATTTTAGATGTTTGGTAATCTATTGATTCTCTCCATTAATGATGGTTCCCTATATGGTGAGGATTGGATTCCAGAGGTATCGATTCCTAATGAGTTATCCTCATTGGTTCTGACTTCTAGTTCATCATACTGATTTATAGTGTGTTGTTAGTGTGGTCATTCCGGTCATTCAAAGCCATCTTGTAACATACCTTTGAAGACCTGCCAGTGTTGATGTCATTTGGGTCACTTGGAGATGTTCTGCAAGAATAATTTCTTGAAGAAGGGGTTATGATCGAGGGATGCTCTTACCTAACATTGAGGTATGAGATGTTTTAGCTATTATAGCCCCAACCACATGTCTCTGGGTGAAGTTCACACCCAAACATGTTTTTTAGTGGTATGTGAGACCTTGGTTCGGTTCTTTATCTTTCATTTTGGAACATATAAGTTTAAGGATACCTTATTCATGTTCTCCAACTATTGTAAGTTTATCTCTTGTTAAAATTGAGTGATGAACTCTCTCTATGATATACAATGCAGTTTCATCTATTCTAAATATGGTTTTCTGAATCTTACATTTTTCATAAAGTGTGTTTGGACATTGTATGGGATAGTTTATGTTTAGTGATGCCAGTTTGGAGATGTTTGGGTATTTGAGATAGGTGAATATTGTGTTTAGTCTCTTGTTTAGTCATGGTTTCTTTTTTTTATTTTTCCCCAAATAATGGTAGTTTGGTTTGTGTGTGAATATATTCTAGGTCTAGAGGTGGAGTTGTTTCACTCGTGTTATGGAAGGCGGTTTGGATCAGTTGGGAGTTTCCACATTGGCCCCCTCCCTGGGGCAGTGTGTTTATTTTTTAATCTTTGTATTAGTTGAGTTTTTTTGGTTGGGAGAACCATCTTGGGTTCTCCTATTCTCTTCTGTTTTGATTTCTCTAGATCATATGAGTGTGACTTTTGGAGTGAAAGGTGACCCTGAAGTTCATGTTTTCTTTGGTTTCGATCAGTCATGGAATTATGTTTTGGGTAAATTTTGGTAGGGTGACTTTCTAGGGGAAGAAGGCTTTTTATGGTGGTGATAATTGTCACACCCTGTCCTCAAAATTTTAATTATATTTATTATTTATATCCACTTTTTAATTTTAGTGAGGGGGGAAATTTAAAATTTTCGAGCAAGTAGGGGTTATGCGCACATGTTGTGCATGGTTAAGAGTAACTATGCAGAAAACATGCATGACGGCATGTCATTGGGACAATGCCATTCAGCATGGTTAGAGCACGGTTTCTCAACCGCACTTTTCCTTTAAGGAAACCATTCAAGGGTTCTAGGCCTAGGTAGTGGCCAGCACATTTTTTAAATCATGTGGTTTCCCTGTTTTCAAAATAAATAAAATTAAATGAAAAAATAAATATATGAAATCAGTTTTTTCACTCAGGTATGGATGCTTTAAAATTTAGGTCTAAATCTTTACTTCGGACCCATTATGGATTCCTAATGTGTTAACAAGGGTCTGAGTGGTGTCCAGGTCAAGTTTAGAGACCAAAACGCATTTTTTGGGAAAACGGGACAAGATGCATGGTTGGCACATGGTTGGCATAGTGTTTACCTAAGTGTGTGGATGGTCAATTTTTGGATAGTACCACTTCACATGGTTTGGACACAGCCATGCGGCCTAACCATGAAAAGTTCCCTTCTGCCCAAGTAACTATGCGGACAAACCTTGCACATGCTATTTTTTCTAGGTAATTTTACAGAATTGACCATAATGATATTTCAAGCCACCTCTTCTTCCCTAATCCTAGAACCAGAAGAATTAACCCCTTTCTCTATAAAATTGGATATTTTTAAATTCCAAAGGTATGGATTTAAAGATCTCCTTCATCTGGGGTCTTATTGAGTTTATATTCATCACGTTGGATGTGCAACGGTAAGTACTCGAGTCCTCTTGAGTCGTTCTTCATCTTTATTTCTCTCAACCAAGTTATCTTAGTATGAACATTTTTCTATTTTTCATATATCTGCTTTAATCTAAGAAAAATCAAGGTCAAAAAACAAAGAAAAAGAGTCATACAATCCAAAGGTGGGTGGTCTATAACTCATCCCTCAAGTTCGTTGATTTTGGAATTATTGGGTGGGGCCCAATGATTTCATCAGGTGCTATTAATAGAATTCATATTCCATTATTATACTAATTATAACCATATTGATATGATATTTCCATATATTTGATTATTTTTTGGTGGTTATATCCTAGAATCCATCCTTCTCATGTCGAAGGTTATGCCATAACTATTGTTTAGTGTTTTGACACGTTTTCACCACTGTTCGATTGTGCATTGTCTTGAGCATTCTAAAGGTAAGATTTCCTATATTAAATTTCATGATTTATATTTTGAATTTCATAATGAAAATTACCATGTAGGCTCACCAATTGACCCGCCTAAGGTTAGTTCTTCATTTTTCCAGTAAAATGTTAAATGTGAATTGTCAAGTATACTAAGTATATGACTAACCTTAAATTTAAATGAATAGTAGGTTGCATGTCCATAGAACCCCTTAACACATTAATGGAAGGTATATGAATGATCCTTGAATATATAATATGCTTTAATTGTATTAAATGAATGGTTTCATGCTACTTGGCTTTATCATACTATTGAAAGGCAAGGCTTGAATGAAATGGATTAATTAAAAGGTTGCATGCTACTTGATAATATCAAACTAATGAAAGGAAAGGCTTGAATAAAATGAAATGTTACATGAATTCATAATCAAATATGAATTTTCTGACTTGATATCACCTTGGATTCTGATTAGGGAATCCAATGAGCACTCGGGAACCCCATTCTGATTCAAGGATACAACTTTCTTATGTTGAGACCCACCAAGATCCTGATACTTGTCTATTATTAGATTCCTGGTATGACACTATAGGATCCCTCCATATTATTACTGGATTCCTTAGATACAGTCCTTGAATCCATCATTTACTTGAAGGTTCCATGGTTACAGCCCATAGGGCCCTATCTATGCTTAGCCCTATCTTACCTTGGACGATCACGTTAGATTTGGTAAGCACATTATTGTGGAATACATTGGAATATGCTCCTTGGATTACACTCTTATCCTTATCCATACTGTAGTTATTAATGAGTTTGTGACCCTTGAGGTGTATGCCACCTTGGATATTACCCTGGGACTTCACTATTAAATATCATTATAGGTTTCCTTGTTACATGTTGGAACTTTCATTATTATTAAAATATGATAGGTTATAAACTTGTAAGAATAAAATAATGAATTGGTTACCTATTCATACACAAGTCGATGGATAAAACCGGTAACTATGTATTTAGTTACATTTTACTGCTATACTTTATATATGCATGCTTGAACACTATTACATTTCCATTACATTGGTAGATGTTATAGACATCATTGCTGGTGGACCACTGAGATTTATCTCACTTGCTCTCTAGGCACCGATTGGTACCCAGAGTAGATTACAAGGTTGTTTGTGTTGATAAAGGGAAGCATGTGGCTTCAAACAATTGGTTGTTTACTGTTAAGTATAGATCTTGATAGTAGAGGGCCGAGTTGGAAATCAGGATATTTGGGATAGTCATCATTTTCCATTATAATTTTTTGGAACATGTTATTAATGTTGTCTTGTATCCATGTTTTCATGTTTTCTAGTGACATGACATATCATTAGTTGTTGAATTAAATTCCATTTGTTCCGGTTATTGTTAGTGTTGTCTCTATTTTTTCCTCTGATCCTTCTATTTACTTATATTGCTTTTGTTATTTATCATTTCTAACATCCATCCTTTACACTGCACTTTTGTAATTAGGACATATTCTCCAAATGAACACACCCTATGACCTCATGGCTAGTCGGTAGCCTCTGGCATTCTGGGAGATGCACTTGAGACCATGTGGCCAACTGGATCAGGGAACCCATTGAGTGACATCCAAGTCTAGGATGTCACAAAGTGGTATCAAAGGGGTTTTCTTTCAAGATTAACTATTTGGAGATAATATATTGGATATTAGGAGTGCTTGGGACTTGATCACTAGCCACGATTGGTCATGGTGAACCCATGTTTGGGGTAAAAACCATGTTTCCTAACATTATAATTTTTGTTCGGATTTTTCTATTTAAGTTGATATTATTTATCTGTTAGGGTGAAAAACATGTGTATCGAGTTGCTGATTATTACTCTAAGGATATTATTTCATCCTTGACCTAATGATATGTGGAAATGTAGAATAGTTACATAAATCACTAGAGGCACCTAGAATTCACATGTCATGCATATTTCCATGCCAAATAGGTGAATTTCACTTCTTTGCATTGTTTGTAATGAATGTAATTACTATTTGATAATGTGATAGTTAGCTTATGTTTATATTAATATTTCATATGATTGATTGATTTCTGGTCTCAATTCATGAGGTGTATGGCCCCTCATGGGTTAGGATGAGTAATTTACCAAGTCAAGCTATTATACTATAAATAAATGGGTTCCATTTCTGGTGATAGGTGTATGGGAACTGATTCATCAGAAATGGATATCAATTATGAATTGAATCATGAAATCTAATATGAAATGGTTGCACATAATTATCCCACCTTTTAATGTTTATTAAAGGTAAAGGAGTGAACCTCGTAATTAAATGTAAAATGAAATTAAACTTATACTTAAGAACAAACAAATACTTGTCTGTCTAAGCAGGTAGTTGGGGTAGTATGCATTGGGTAGTGAATTTTATTACATTCACCTTTATCTAGGGATGATATATTTCTACTTAATCTTTTTTTGAGGTGTTTTATTATCTATTATAGACCAATTCCATGATGAAATCCTCATATAGTATGCTAGGAAGGTGGCGATGACCCTGCTCTAGAAGTTGTGGGCCCTCAGCCACCAGTCTTATCTCCAAGAGTATCACTCAAGGAACCGCCTAATATACTTGATCTAGGAACATATTCCCAAGTTATTGAATGTTTATTACATTTTATTTAGTCCATTCATGGTGCTCCATGAGTTTTATCTCCGATGAATGATCTAAATCGTCAGTTTTAGTCGCAGCATCCTCTAACTTTCTCATAGGATGGTGGTCCACAAGATGCTAAGTCTTGGCTAGAAGCCACCCTATCTATATTTGACCATATAGAAATTAATCTAGGGTGGAGTTTCAAGATTTACACATACGTTCTTTGGTATTTGGCCAAGTATTACTGGGATGTGATTAAACAGGCTAGTTGTCATCAGGGCATGTTATGGGTTAATTTTCATGCAAACTTCTATAATCAGTTCTTTCCTCATATGTTGAGAGATGACATAGCCAAACATTTCATGCATCTCGAGTAAAGATCTATGTCAGTTGTATAATATTCAACATGTTTCATGGAGTTTCAACTCTTTCCACTGCTTCTAGCCTATGATGAGATTTCACATGCTAGATTATTTGAGGATGGGCTCCAGTACATCATCCGTACACTGGTGAATTTCATTCCCCTATATACATTTTTTGCAATATTCAATCAGAATCTTATCATTGTGCATAACCTATGGGAGAACAATAGTACTAGTTTTAAAGGATTAGTGTTACATTAGGCTGGTAGTTCTTCTAGTGGAATTATATGTTCCCTCAAGGTATCTTGTCAGGGAAGTGACTACCATAGTACCTATTTTGACATCTCTAAAGTGTGTCATAAGTGTGGATGATGGGGGGATTCAAATCCACAGTGTGATAGAGACCCACCGGAGTGTCTGGATTATGGATGTATGGAGAATATTCATTTTTTCTACAAGACCTTTCCAATAGACTCAAGTGGAAAAGGATCAACTCCAACTCCACCTTCAAGAGAGGGTTGTTTTACACCGCTTCCAGTAGGGAGTTAGAATATCCCAAGTAGGTCTAGAAGAGGCAGAGTTTTTGGCTGTTGTAGCTATATCACTGATCCCCAGTAGCAGCAGCAAAGAAATTATGATCATGGTAGTCTATCTGTTGCACATGTTCGGGAATTAGGCTAGTTTCATGTACTACAACCATTACCTGAGGATCAGGTTGCCAGGCCATCTATAGTATGAGGCACTATTCTAGTGGCATCTACTAGAGTATTTTAATTATTTGATACATGTTTTATGAACTTATTTGTCGATGTATCTCTCATGGGAAGTCTCGAACTATCGATACTATACCACTATGGTGTAATGACCCTAGATACACTTTTATTGGTAAAAGTAGAGGGCATACACTAGTGTAGGGATTATCCCCTTGAGTTATGATGTTACCATTTGTTATAAAACCATATTATCCTTGAGATTATGGGATTTGATTTCATACTCAGGATGGACTGGTTGGTTAACTATCAAGCTTCTATAGACTGCTATCATCACAGGGTATCTTTTACAACACCAAAGGTCAGAATTTATCTATATAAGGGTGAGTGGGATATCCAAGCTGGTAGAGGTAGACCATAGCATCATGGTCTAGGAGTAGTTACCTCCCATATTGCAAATCTCATCACG
Source organism: Viscum album (assembly GCA_963277665.1). Classification (NCBI taxonomy): domain Eukaryota; kingdom Viridiplantae; phylum Streptophyta; class Magnoliopsida; order Santalales; family Viscaceae; genus Viscum; species Viscum album. The sequence goes on along the minus strand of CAUJRU010000136.1, from coordinate 106,344 downwards.
TAGGATCAGTGTTTATGTAAATTTGATTTTCCTCCAGTAGTGGATTGCTTCAGGGATGTTTTTCTCGATGATTTTTTTTTACTTCCTAAGATAGAGGTAGATTTTACATTTGATCTTGTTTCATGAGAAGATCTAGTGTCCTTTCCTCCATATAAGATAGTACCAACAGGTCTTCAAGATCTCAAGTGGTAGTTACAGGATTTTGAGGCCAAAAAATTTATACGGCCCAATAAATCCTCTTGGGGTTCACCTATACTATTTTCCAAGAAAGTGGATGTAACATTACATTTATGCATGGATTATAGATAGATGAACCATATTACGATTAAAAACCAATATCCACCACCACATATAGATGATCTATTTGACCAGATCTAAGTAGAAATGGTCTTCTCCAAGTTCAACCATAGATTGTGTTATCATTATTTGTGAGTCAGGCCATCATACATACCTTGTATATCTTTCTATAGTAGGTATAGTTTGTATGAGTACCTTGTTGTGTTGTTCAGTATTATGAACACGCCTATTGTTTTCATGTCTCTGATGAATAGGTTATTTCGCCCCTATTTTCATTCTTTTGTCGTGGTCTTTTTTGACAACATCTTAATGTATTCTCACAGTCATAGAGACCATGCCAAACATCTTCATATCATTCTTGTGTACACTAAGAGATCATCATATTTATGCCAATCATTCTAAATTCCACTTCTAGATTTAAAAGTTTACTTGTTGGGTCATAAAATCTCAAAATCATGTGTATATGTTGACCTAGAAAAGGATAGTGCTATTTTTTTCTTGAATAATCCCAAGAACATGTTTGATATAAGATGTTTCTTGGGGTTTTATAGATATTAAATGCATTTAATAAAAGACTTCTTAGGTATTTATTCACCTATTACTGGGATTACAAAGAATGGTTTCATGTTCATATGGTTAGAATAATGTTACAAATCCTATTATGAACTGAAAGGGAGTCTTTTATCTGCACATTTCAAACACTTCTACAGCCGTACATAGGTTATACCATCTTTTGTGATGCATCTTACATCGGCCTAGGAGTAGTGCGGATGAAGGAGGACAAAAAATATGGGAAAATAAATTCACTCCTTTGATTTTGATCTTTCCTATATGCCTTGTAAGGAAAATCTGGTTGTAGATGCAATGGGTAAGAAAACTCAAGCATAGGATATACAAGAAGCCTGTGATAAATTGAAGTTAATGGACCTTTTTTAGCTGCATCTAGTGTTCCATGACAATCATGAGAAGTATTACTTATCATCAATGATAGTTACCTCTTCCCTACTTTACAAGGTGAAGGGTAGAAAATGTTTAGTTCATAAAGGCATGGTTCCTTGTGGGATTATTTCAAAAGATAATTCGCCTTTGTATTTTTCTGTAGACAGAGACAATGTTCTATGTCTACATAGATGTATTTGGATTCTTGTAGATATGAAAGTGGAGTTGATGAATGATTCCCACACCTCTCAATGGGAAGTTCATCCAACCATCTCCAAGATGTATCTAGATATGAGACCCCAGAATTGGTTTCCGGGAATGAAATGTCAGATAGAAGGATTTATAACTAGGTCTTCCACCTGTTAGCAGGTGAAGGCGGGGCACCAGAGACCTATAGGCTTGATATAGCCGCTTCTAGTCCCGGAATGGAAATTAGAAGATGTTGAAATGTATTTTTTTTAGTTGACGTACCTAGTTTACTGGGGGGTATTCAAGCTATCTAGTAGTCATTTATCGACTAAGGAAATCATCCCACTTCATTCGTATTCAGGATACATTTGTCGTTGATGAGATGGGAAGACTATATGTCTGTGGAGCTATATGACTCAATAGGGTTCCTCATACAATGATTTTAGTTAGGGATTCTCATTTCACTTCATGGGTTTGGAAAGTATTGAAGAAGGATATGGGAACTCAGTTTCTTCTAAGAAAAAAAATTCACCCTCAGACCGATGGATAGTCGGAACAGACAATACATGTCCTAGAGGATATGCTTTAAGCATGCGTCCTTGATTTCGGTGGTTCATTGGAAAAATAATATACCACTCATCGAGTTAACCTATAATAATATCTTCTATGGAATAAATAAGATGTCTTTGTTTGAGGCCTTATATGGTAGGGAATTCTTCTCACCCATGTGGTGGCTGGAGGTTGGTGAGGCATCCCTATTAGGTCCTCATGTCATTCAGTAGTCTTCAGAACAAGTTTGGATAATCATAAAGTGTATGAATACTGCTCAGTCAAGAAAAAAATATTATGCCAATTTTCCTCGATGACAACTTGAGTATGAGTTCATGGATTTTGTTTTTCTTCAGTATCACCCATGCTATTGAATATATGGTTACGAAAGCAGGGAATGTTGACGCCTCGTTATGTAGGCCCGTTTGGGACTCTAGAGAAAGTTGGGTGGTAGCCTATCAGTTACTAATACCTATGAGGTATCATTCCATGAACAAAGTATATAACATTTCAAATATTCACATGTATCTTTAAGACCCGTCTCATACCTTTTATTCTAAGTAATTTGAGTTACATGATGATGCTACCTTTGAAGAGTATCCATTACACATCATTGAATGGAGCACGAAGGATCTATGAGGCCAGTTTGTCCTTCTAGTACTGGTGCTATAGTATAATGGTCTAATACTTGATGATAATTGGGAGAGGAAAGCTGATGTAGGTGCCCAATGGCTAGATCTGTTCTCAGACAGTGTTTCTGCACCCTTGGAACGTGAACTTGGGGATTAATTATTTTAAGGGGAGACGATTGTAAAAACCCGGGTTTTCAATCAAGTATGGATTCATTAAAATTTTAGTCTAAATCTTTACTTTGGACATAATATTGATTCCTAGTGAGTTATAAAAGGACTCAAGGGTTTTTGGAGTGAGTTCGAATCCCAAAACCCATTTTTTTGGGAAAACAGGACAAATAGCAAGGTTGGCACATGGTTGGGGCAGGGTTTTCCAGACTGTGTAGATGGTCATTTAATGGACAGAACCACATCACTTTGTTTGTACACGAACATGTGGTCTAACCATGAAAATTTCCCTTCTTCCTAGGTAATTGTGCATGATTGGAACACGGTTGGTCAAACAATGCAGACAAACCGTGCATAGTCCATTTTTTCTGGGTAAGTATACAAAATTTCCCTTAATGATCTTTTCATACACTTCTTTTTTCCTAATCAAAGAACCATCAGGATTAAACCATTTATCACTCAAATTGGGTCATTTTAAATTTCAAAGTTAGTAATTCAAAAATCTCTTTAATATGGAATCTAATAGATCTTATGTTCATCATGTTGGATGCATAAAGTTTAGTACTCGAGTCCTCTTAAGTCATTCTCCTTCTACGTTTCTCTCGACTGAGTTATCATGGTATGAGAAATTTCAAATTTTCCTTATATCTACTTTTATATAATCCAAAACAACGGCCAATATTGGAGGAGGAGTGTCATAAAAGCCTAAGGTAGTTGTTCTATAAACCATCCTTCAAGATTGTTGGTTTTGAATTTGTCTTATGGGGAACACTGATTTCATTGGGTGTTGTTAATAGAATTTATATTCCATTATTTAACTCATTAGAACCATATGGATATTTTATTTCCATATATATTTTTAATTGATGATTTTTATGACCACAAATCTGTCATTTCCAAGTCGAAGGTTATGTAATAATTATTGTTTAGTTTTTTGACACGTTTGTGCCATCATTCAGGTGTGCCTTGTCTTGTCCTTTATAAGGGTAATATTTACAATATTAAATGGATTGATTTATAGTGTGAATTTCATAATGTATAGTACCATTTATGCTCACCACTTGACCTACCTAAGTTAAGTGCTTCAATTTAAAAATAAAATGTGAAATATGAATTGGAAAGTGTACAAAGTATATGACTTTCCATACATGAAAATGAATAGTATGTTGCATATCCGTTGAACCCCTTACAACTTCAATGGAAGATAGAAGAATGAACATTGGATATCGAATATTCTTTAATTGGATTAAATGAATGGTTGCATGCTACTTGGCCTTGCCAAACTAATGAAAGGAAAGGCTTGAAAAAAATGACTTAATAAAAAGGTTATAGGAAACATGAAATTATCAAAGTAATGAAATTCAAGGCCTGAGCCAAATGAAATTTTACATGAATTCATAATTAAATAGGAATGATCTGAACCATGATCACATTGGATTCCAATTGGGAAATTCCATGAGTACACGGGAACCCTATTCCAATTCAAGGATACAACTTTCCTAGGTTGAGACCCACCAAGATCCTGATCATTGTATGTTCTTGGATGCCTGGTATGACACTGTAGGATTCCTTCATATTATTACAGGATGACTCAGATACACTCCTTTGATCCATCATTGACATTTAGGTTCCATGGTTACATCCCATAGGTCCCTGTCTCTTCTTAACCTTGTCTTACCTTGGATGCTCACCTTGGATTCAGTAGACACCTTATTGTGGAATGCCTTAGAATATTTTCCAAATATTGCACTCTTTTCCTTAGTCAGGCTATAGTTATTACTGAGTCGGTGACCCTTGAGGTCTAAGTCACCTTGGATATTACCTTGGGACTTCATTATTAAATATCATTATAGAATTCCTTGTTAAATCATGGAACCTTTAATATTCTTAATATGGGATTTGCCATTAACTAGTAATAATAAAATAATTAATTTGTTAGATGTTCAGACACTAGTCAAAGGCTGAAGTAGATACTTGGGTATTTTGTTACATTTTACTACTTTACTTTATATATTCATGCTTGGACACTATTATATTTCCATTACATAGGTTGAATGTTATAGAAATTGTTTTTGGTTGGCCACTGAGATTTATCTCACACCATATCTAGGCATTATTTGATACCCAGAGTAGATTACATGGTTTCAAGTGTTGAAAAAGGGAAATAAAGCTTCGAACACTTATTCCTTGCGATTTAGTATGGATATTGATATAAGATGACCAATTTGGAACCCAGGATGTTTGGGATAGACTTTTTTTCCTTTATTCTTTTGTGTAACATGTTTTTTCAGCAGTCTTGTATCCATGTTTTCTAGTTTTCTATTGACATGACACATCATCATTTGATTAATGAGATTCCAGTTATTTCAATTATTATTACTGTTGTATCTATTTTTTCTTTTATCCTTCTATTTACTTATATTACTTATTCTATTTAATGGTGATTGCATCCATTTATTGTGCTAAACTTTGGTAATGAGGGCATATTATCCCCACATGCACACCCTAGGCCCTCGCTACTAGTTAGAAGCATCTAGAGTATGGGGAGATGTTCTAGATTCCACATGGCCCACTAGGCTTCGAGCACTAATTGAGTGGCATCTGGGTACGGGATGTCACAATAAATGAGATATAAAATAAAGTTAAAAAAAATTATAATAATAATAATGATAATTTTATTATTATATATAATATTTTTATTATTATTGGTTAACATAATTCTTAATAGATTTATTGTACTTGTTATTATTATTAATATTATTATTAAAATTATTTTCTTTTTTTAGAAACATAGAAGGGGTTCCCCCTTTCCCCAACCCTTATAACACGACACCCCTCTCCCTCTTCCCTCCCCCCGTTTGACCCCTCCTGCCCTCCCTCCAGCTGATACTCCCTTCTCTCTGATGACCTCCCTCCAGCCAATGCGTCCACCGGCGCTCACATCTCACTTTATCTCCCCCTCGCACGGTTCCCCCTCTATCACGTGACCTTCTCACATGTGACCGCCCTAGTCCGACCCTCCCTCTAGTGTAATACCTCCTCTGGTTCACCACCCTACTCTGGCAGCTACCCCTTCTCCAATAGTGGCAACTCCTCTCTCGTGAATATGTTACCCTCTCTAGTGAGCTTCCTTAGTCTTTTTAAGGGGTTTCCTCCCATGGCTGAACCCTAATTCCTTATATTATTCTTGGTGAATTTTCATGGGTTTTAGGGGTTAGGATCATCTAAGGGGCCCTAATCTTCTTTCTCTGAGAGTTTCTTCTTGTTCGCACAGTAGTAATGTATGTGTTTCCATATTTTTTCCTTCTCGAGGAAAACTCATAATTATTTGATGATTTAAATTAATTTGTAAACATTATTCACACCTTTATAATGTATGTCTTTAGTTTATTATGGTATTCTCATATTGGTAGAATTTGTTAAAAAGAAATTTTGATATAATTCTTATTTTATGCATATTTGTGTCAATGCTAAATGTGACTGATTAAATCATCAATCCTGTTAAAATAAATTTTTATATATGATTCACACCTTTAGAATTCGTATGGATTCCCTATTGTGGTGTTTTAATGGTAATATAATTTGTTTAAAATATATTTTGCAGTTAATATTCAATTATGACTTTTTACAAACACGCCAAAAAGGGTTTTATTAAATGTCATTTTAGTTTGAATTGATAAATTGGTTGATTTTTTTTTATTTTCCTTTAGTTTTCTTATGTTAAAATGGTTGAATTGTGATATTAGATTTTATGTGGAACATAATGATTTTGTGGAATGGCTTTTATTTTGTTTTGGTAATGGTTAATTGATTTCTAAAATACCCTTTGGAACTTTTGAAAATTGGGTGGGATTGATGGGTTTGGGTTCAAAAGAAAATTTTGATTATAAAAATGGTTTTGGGACTTTAATGGAATTTAAAGGGTTTCATTAGATTATGGAACATCCATGGGGGAATCAAGTTCACACATGGATGTGAATTTTAGTGATGATGGAACTCTTAAACTATTTTCCTCCAAAATATTCATATATCTTTTTCCACCCCTTTTTCATGAAATGGTTCCATCTCTTTCCAAATGGTATAGTTTCGCTTCTTGGGGTTTGAGATTATTATTTAAAATATATTCCTTTAAGATTGGCCCATTTAGCTTGAAAACATTCTTGGTAAGTGTTTGGGAACTTAAAGGCTACTTTGGCATTGCAAATATAGTAGTGCTATTTGGTGTTGTTTTGAAAATATTTTGCAAGTGTTTTTAGTAAATTCATTGGGTTGTGTAAATCTAAAGGATTGGTTGGAAACCCACATGTTTACAAAGAAATGTTTTAAATTTCTAAATGATGTGATGGACCGGTTGGTACCTTGTATGAAGTGATACAAGTATATGTAAGTATATATAATGGGAACCTATATAGGAGGTATTTTCCTTTATGGGTTATCGTATAGGGCATCTTTGTTTGGGGTGGGCAAGTACGGTGATGGTAGGCCAGGTGAGTCATGCATGCAAGGTAATTCTACTTACATAATTTATGTATATTTACCATGCATTCTTAGGAGTCTTTTAGGTGATCAGGTGATGGTTACTGAGAAACCCCAATTAGACATGTTGTGCCCATCGATTGCGGATAAGCCAGGTGGGATGTACCACTGTATTTGATAGTTGAGGGTGTCTGGTTATCAATAGAATTAGAGGCTTCACCATATACTGGTAGGTGGTTCCAAAATGAGTATGTCCAGATGTATTCTATATATGTTTAGGAAATCCCATGGTTATTCAAATGTTTATTCTTGTTTACATTCTATTACTTTTAGTTTTTAGAATGAACTATTTATTTATTTATTTATTTACTTTTATAATAGCCCTATATTGTTTTTACTAGGTATTTGGTATAGTTTTTGTATCATAAGGATAATATTTTTTGAAAATGAAATGTGGCATGTGTTGGTTTTTGAAATGGGAAAGATTAGGTTTTCTATCTAAAATGTAAAAACACTATTTTTGTAACTATATTTTCAAACTAGTTTTAATGGAATGTTTTCGGGAATAGAAAGTACAAGAATTATATGTTGGTTTCCTACTGATCATTTTGGTGCTCATACCTACTTTATATTTTTAGTATCAGGTCCCTATAGTGTTGGATCACTCTTAGAGTGAGAATGGTTCCATGTTTGGTGGTGACCTATGAGGTCACTTGGTGGTATATTTCATAAAGTAACTTTGTTTTATTTTTACACTACTAGTGTTTATTAATTCCATTCAGCATTTATTTATTTATTTTTCTTCCATTTATGGGAAAATCATTCCCTACTATTTTAACATGATTTCAGATACTACTTTTCAACTGGTGGGGATTGTGAACGCTCTTCAGGCCTTATCGCGGAATGGCTTGGGTGATTGGTTTAGGGTTCACCTGGATTGGGTCATGACATCTCCCATTACACTTCACACTAAACCCTTACATCATAAAATTCATCTCATTATTCCACACTATATCCATCCCATTTATTTTATAAGGTTCTAAGTAAATCATAAAAATATTTATATTGAAACCTTATAAGGTAAGAGTTTTCTCCCACCACTATCATATTCATGATTCCACTGTAGTAACCCCTTCATTAACAATTAACTATGTAATTATAATATTATGAACATAAAATTATTATCCAAATGTTTCCCAAATAATGTAATATTACCTTACTATTTTGTGTGTCCCTTCTATAAATTATTATGGACTCCAATTATTTTAATTATATTATTCATTGATTTTCTATGTCATACCATTGTGTTGTGAATAAGAAACACCATTTTTATTAAATTAAAATAACCTAGATATATTTATCCGTCATTTATTAAGGATATAAATATATGAATCCCATATAACATAAATTTTTGGACTGGTATGATGAAATATGTTTTTGTGATATATGATTGATGTGGCATATATAAGGTTAGACATTTTATGGGTGCACCCTAATAACATTGCAATGCATTGGGTAATATATTCATCTTATGAGAAACCATTTATGGTACACATTTATTTAACATTAGAAAATAATGTTATGGAGCCATAGTTGTTATCCATATCATATGTTATTATGTGATAATTTATGTTGTTTTTATATTAATTTGATACCGTGATTTTATGATACGAAATTATCATGTCATGATTACTTGTGGGTATGTTTGATTCTTACCTCTTCATGCTATCATTTTATGTCTATTGACTCAAGTGAATTATTTATCATTATATTATGATTTCATTATTCCCTTATATAGCATTATAGATCACCCATTTACTTATGTATGACAAATAATTATCCAGTGTATTATTATGTGCTCAATGGAAACTACGAGAATGTTATGTAGTATTATATAAATATTTTGTATTTTAATTTTTATTATTGGTTATATAATTTATTTCCCAATGAAACATGGGAAATCAATTTTTATGGATTTTATTTTATAGATAATTATGATAAAATAATGAAATGAAATATGTTACAAATATATGTTGTTAAATCAATGATCAGTAGTGTTTTAGAGGTGAGAAATCTATGGATAAACATGATAGGAGAAGAAAAAAGAATACATGTCAATATGAAATGAAAACTAACCATTTATGAATATAATAAATAATCAATGGAAAAAAATAATAATTTTGGAGGAAATAAATAACTATGAGAGGGATTGATTCACATGTGGTGAGACCAATGAGAGGGATTTGAGTTAAAATACATTAGGGTTGTATGGGTAAATTTACTGGTTTTTATAATACTAGGAAAGATATATTTTTAACATAGTTTACTAGAAGACACACCAATCCTACATGTAACTATATTCCAATGTTATAAGTCACACAGTGTTACATGTTGTCTCACATGTATAGAAAACCCATTAACATGCATTGAGAAATAAAACTATCCAGAACCCCTCCCTATTGCATAGTTAGATACACAAATAGATATCATATTCCCATGAATATTTTCTAAAAATTTATATTTTTTACCCTTAATGGCCAGAAACCTCAATAACACGTAATCTAAAGTCAATATATAAACTAAATACATAACTATGCCAACAAAATATCAATCATGAACATTTTTCGGCCTTGGGGGACCATGTGTGTACCCTTGGGGTGGGGATAATTAACATTCTACCCTTGGGTATAAGATAAGATCACATTTACCCTTAGTCTTGTGAGAACATCCCATGTAGCATATGGGTAGGTGATAACATTATGTGTACACATTCATGGACTGATAGAAATTCTCAATGAGCGCCATACTAAAATATTCCTAGTTATTTATGACATTATTAAAAACACATATGTTTTTCTTCCATATATGTTAGAACAATATTCTACAATACCAATAAAATGGTAGTGTAACCTTTTATAATATTCATCAAGGATGTTTTTATTTGTTATGGTATTGGTGATTAGTGTTATTCTAATTCTCAAAGGTTATGTTATGTCGAGGGATATCTGTGGGATTTGATTCCTAGTGGGTTAATGGTTTATAGAATACTACCATGTTGTGTTTTATTAGATCATTGATATGTAAATATAGTATGTTGATGTTGTTTTTTAGATTTTAACTATGTGAAGTTTCATATGAGTTATGACCCATCATGTGGCCACGTCTGTGGTGATTGGTGGGAGTCCCTCATTGTCCTTGTGATATGACTTACTTAATAGTGAGTGAGTGATGGTTATTTTTTAGGGTGACCCATTTTAGGGGTTGGCCTATACATGTGGTTCCTTTTGAGGAAATAATGACGGTTGTATAGTTATGTTGAGATAGATGCTTATAGGTGACATCAATTATGGAAGTTATCCATGGTAATGAATTGGAATCCAAAAGATAAAGAAAATTGATTTATTGGGTATCAATTATGTCTTATATGGACATGACCATTTAGGTGATGGACCCTTCCAACATAGGATGAATCATAGTGTATGACCATAGGAAATGAAAATGCTCCAGACCATGGAATAGAGTCATATGGAATATAATCATGTGTGTGTTATTAACTTTTCCCTAGATAAGGATGGATATGTATGGTTTAGGAATGATAAAATGTGACATTAATCATGTGAGAGAACATGGAATATGTAATTTGCATGATTTTTTAGAGGTTATCCAATGTATATCTTGGATTTAAAAGTTGATAGATAAGGGGAATTATGTTCTATGTATAGTGATTGAAAACTAATAAAAACATCTTTTCATTTATTTATTTGGTGGTATAGTATTGTATACAACCTTAAATGGGTGATATGGATATGTTATGAACCATTTCATTCTTATACCAATTTAACATTATAATAATTGATGGGTTTAAGTAGGCTTATGGTTAATGGATGTTTATCAAGGAGAATTTGGGAATGGTGACTCAAATATTTGGATAGAATAATTGAAATTACTCATTGGAAATGAAATTTTTATAACTATATTGTTTATGGTGATATAGTTTATACATGGATTAGGCAGGTGTTTATACAATAGAATTTGAATTTCTTGAAAGGAGTGTCATGAATGATCTTATGATCAAACACATTAAGATGGTTCTCACTTTGAGATATATGGTAGTCCATATTGTGCGGAGTAATAAATTTCTAATATAATGGGTTATAACTCATTTTGATATAGGTTTTTTGTTTGATATCATGATGATAAAGACATTCCTATTGTGTATAGGGTGTTTTTGGTTTCAAGTGTGATGATCATCGTGAAAAAAGTTCCCTAGATGATTGATATGGTTTTCTAGATAGTTTTTATGGATTTTGGATAATTGGGAGTGAATGGATATAAGTATATCCAGATTCCATAGTGAATTCCAGGAATTAATTCAAATGTGGTTTTAGATTGATTCAATAGAATGATATTAGTATCAAGATGGTCTTTGATGATAAAAATGTGGTTAGGTTGGTGGTGCATGAATGCTCCTAATATGATAGGACTATGGAAATTTAGGGTGGATAGTTCAACCTTGGAATTTCATTGGGTTTAATGTATGACATGTGTATATAATTATTAAATGAATTTGGGATGAATTTGGACTTAGGGAATTAATTATTGGGGGTTTTAGTTTTATATAAATAGTGGGATCCAAGAATTTTTAGTAAGGGTAATTCAAAAGAGGTTAAATGGGAGTTTTTTTCCTAAGATATACCTTTTTAGAAAGGATCCACTATGGGTATGTTGTTATGTATATTCCATGTTGTTTAGGGTTGTCGTCTATTTTTTCAAGGAAATATTGGTGTCCTCATTTTTTCCAAGATGATAAAGTTGCATCCATTAGAATGAAATTTTTTGATTTAAGATAGTAAATAAAGTGGGACATGAGTTCTTTTATATTTTTGACAATGGAGGGATGAATACAATGTTTTAAATTTCATTAGAACATATGTTTGGATACCTATTATCTGATCCTAATGTTAGAAAAACCAAGGAATGGACAAGTAGTTATTCACTAATTCCTATGGCGGAGAGCACTATAAACATGATAATGAGTTGAAAAAATATTTTTTGGAAACTTATGAAATGATGGGTGATATGGAGAAACATATCAGAGTTTGAAGAAAGAGATATTAGGTTCATTTCATGGTTTGGAGTCTTAGAATCCTGTAATGGGATGTTGTTCCTAAGGAACGTGTTTTTTGTTTTGAATTTGGACTCATTTAGCTGGTGAAAAATCGATGAACCATTTAGATCATGAGATTTTAATGGGTTACCACCAATACTTCTTAAGAAAAATAGTTTTTATATTTTGGATTCTATAGTAAACCCTGTCTAAATCTGAAATTGAAATTCTAGTATGAATTTTAATTTTTTCATCTTCTTATGGGATGAATTTGAAACTAGGATTTGTAATGGAATTATAAGAGATATAACATACTAAATAGATATTTATATAAGTATAACTAGGATTGGAAGGTTCCTTGGGTTATTGATTAATTATTATAGGGTTTTTATTATGTTTTAGGTGTTTTTGTATACTCAATTTTGGTTTACAATTTTATATTCACATTTTAGATAAAACCATGCATATACCCTTATGTAAGAGTAGTTTTAGTTATGTTATAATACTATAGGGTTTTATGGAATATTTATCTCATGGTATTGATCAATACATGAGGATATCATGTGGAATCATGTGGACTTTTTTATTGAGGTTTGGAACAAATCTATAGACAAACCATGTGAAATGATGTAGAGTTAGGCAATTCTAATTTGAAAGTATTGAACATTATTTTAAAACTTTGTGACTTAACCATGAGACAGTTGTGTTTCTAGAAAATGTTTATGTAAGAAAAAATTTTGTCGAAACCCTAAATCTAAATCATATAACCTATAAGTTGTTTTGTTTTAGTGTTTTTATCCTATCAGATTAAAGAGGGGATCCCCTCTTTTCTACCTATTTCTCATGTGTGTGACCCATCTGACTCCACCACTCATTCTCAATGGTCCCTCTGTAGATTTTGGTGTTTCTATATATAATTTCAATGTATTTTGGTTGAATAACATCAAATGTCTCCCTATTTTAATCTCTAATTTTTATCTCCTTCTATTAGGGTCTCGATTACGATTCCTCCTTTTTTTGAAAAGGTGGAGGCTATGCCTCTATTATTAAAAGCGCAGAAAAGATAGAACCAACGAAGGAGGATGGGAAAAACAGGCAAAACCCAAAACAAAAAACTATTTGTTTATCTTTTTCTGCAGTCACTCGGTTAGCCTTCGATCCTATTCTCTAATTACATCCAACTCTGCTCTTCCACGCCCTCGTCCCTGGCCTCTCTCTCTCCCTCTACTTGCACTTTCCTGGGTCGATAGAGATTGAATTATTTCATAAAGTTTCTCAACATCAGTACTCTCTGAGCCCAAGCTATCCTATTTTTCTTCCCTAATGTTTTCAGGAGAAGCCTCTTTTGTCACTGGCATCTTCATTTCTTCTGCAATCGGTAGGTCAACCACCATTGAGGAAACAATTGGGGGTTGTGTCTTCTTGTATGTAAAAATCTGGAAGCCTTATTTATCTAGAATTGGCTTTGAAGAAGAATGAAAAGCCTTAGAGATGACCGGGGAGTCAGATTCTGAAGTTTGTTTATCTTTTCGATTCACCGAGGAAACCATTATTTCCTGTAATAGTTGTTGATCAACTTCAAACTATGCTTCCTATTCTCTTACATGCTCTTTTACATTGCTATTAGCATCAACATGGCAAAAATTTTCCTCTTCCGTATAAATTTCAACCCAAGACTTTTTCTTGTTTTCATAGTTGGAAGCACATACCTGGGGAGAATCAGGGCGGTCACCCTTTTTATCAACTTTAGACACCTCTACATGAGAATCATCTTGAACCCCTTTCTCAGGAGGATTAGAAACATTTCCCAAGTCTTTAAAACTCTTACACAAGTCTTTTTCATCCTCATGCAACAATTATGGGTCAGTTTTCCAAGTAGAGGTAGTTTTGTTCTTCTTGAGACAATTATTCACGTTATGACCATGCACCGCAAAGAAGCTTCAAACTATAGAATGCTGACAAGAAGATAAGTCATGAACAATAACATTGCAGTCTTTGCAGAATTTAGGCATTTTTTCATAAACGATCCTCATCTCAATAATATCATCATCAGTTGCAAGCATCACCTTATCAACAAGAGTTGAACCAAGATAGTTTGTGTATTATTTTTAGACAAGATAGTTTGTGTATTATTTTCATATACATAGATGGAATTCCAAGATTCCATATATAGTTAGATTCTTAGTGATTATTTAGGGAATGTATCCTTTATATACTATCATAGGTTTTTCCAAAAAAATTAATTACATTAATTATTGAAATGATATTTATTGTTATTTATTTTAAAATGTATAATGTTGAAGAATGTTATAGGTCATTGGCATGTGTTTATTTTTTTTATTATGGTGAGGAATTCATTTGTATTTTCTGTTGTTATTAAAATTTAAAGTGAAATCATTAAATTAATATTAAATCATTTAGTTAATTGTTCAAATAATTACAATATGAATAATAAATGTGTTGTAATTTATTTTTTGGACAACCTAACTTGAGTTAGGGATTTTGTGTTTTCAACAGTGGTCATCCTAACAATTATGAACTTTGATGGATCTTGGTTGTCCTTGGGTGAACCATTTCCCCTTTAAGATAACTAGGAAAATCATTGGTCAACGGTATTTCATATAAATACATTATCTATGGAATATATTAACTTTTTATAATGAATGTGTGTTAGGGTCACACCAATAAGGGAATTCATGAGTGTAATTAAACTGTTTAATATCAATTAAATGCCTCTTAAATGATTTATTGAGTATCATGACCATGGTATTCATTGTTTCTTGATGTCTTTACCAATCCACTAATGAAATATATGTTGACTATGAACTTATTTATCCATAGTGGATGACCATAAGAAAATTATGGTGGGTTGGGTGAGGGTACCAACCCATTGAGATCATGATGACCAGGATTGGCGATGGGACTTCTCTAGAACTGATACTAATGTGACAATCCTAGGTTTCCATGTGTGGTCACACCATCATGTTGATAAATTCATGGGATTTAGTATCCCTCGAGAATAGAGTTCATATCGAAGATATGGATTAGTACTGAGCACCATGTGAGCTTGCTACTACTATTTAGTGACCTCGGGGAAACCAATGGGACCATAATTTACTTATTAGATGAATTATAAACATATATTAATATATTTACATGTTTACATGTTTACTCTTGATACAGAAATGGATTCTAGGATGTTATTCATGGAACATGGCCTATGGTCCTAACTCTATAGGGATATTTTGGTATGGATTCGAAGAGGTTTTTCCAAGGATCGATATTTAGGTCATATGTGAAAATATTATGTGATGGCATCAACCATGACATCTTTGTGGATTCTTAGTCAACCAGGGATCTAACTATTGATCCACATGAAATATTATCAGTATTTTGGGAATCGAACAAATATAAATTTGTTTGTTCGATATACGAGTGTTGCATAGTATGCATATATTTTCTATGAGCTAGCCATTAAGTATTCTGAATTGATATCAATGTTTTTTTTGTTTATAATGATTATTTTTCTATGTCATTACAACAATCTAGCTGGTTGATTTTAATTATATTATGGATTCTTGATTGGTATTCCCCTAATGCATGGGATCTGAATGTTTGGAAATGTATATTAAGGGATGATTCTTTTCATTAAATGGTTTTTCATGATGTTTTTAATTTCCTTTGAGCCATTCACTTCATTGATATTTGAATATATTCAATGGAAACTATGAAGTTGTACATGCATCTGAACATTAAGTGGAGTTTCTTATTGAGGATCATGTTGGAGGATTCCTTTACTACACCTGGATACAATATTTATATTCAAGTAATATTTATCAATACATTCTTTGAGAAACCATAGAAATTGATGAAGCATGTAATGTTGATCAGATTCATCGTCATATGGATCAATAATGATTGTTTTTTGTACATGGGTTAACATGGTCTATGTGACATTATAAGATACATCCCTGAATTCATCCAAAGTCAGTATTGTTTATTTATTTTATTTTAGTTGTGTTATTTATTTATTTATGTTTTTCAGGTTTCATACACATATAATTGCATAAAATAGTTCACATGGAACTAATTTGTTATTTACCAATTGAATTTCATACTTTCCCACTACTCCGACTTCCATTGTACACAGGTACTAGAGAAAAAATCACTTAGTTATTTTAGGCACAACATTGGGGTGAGGCTCGTGAAAGAATGATCCATGGAATTGATCATGATTGTTTTGATTTTGGGATGATATGGGACTTATTTTAGTCATATAAAGAAATATATTTTTTTTCTTTTGTACTCACATGTAAATGATATCATCCTAATGGGATTTCATATATTGTTTGGAAAGGATTTTGGGCCATTATTTCCATTCAATTATTATATGTCATGATTATATTTATTAATTTATCTTTTAGAATATCATGATGGATGTAATTTGGTAATTTTTTTATTCTATTTTACACCTGGATACATAGGGTATAACATCCCCACAAATCCTCCTTATACACCCACAACTTTTTGGCATCCTCTATTATCCTGAGAGGTGTTAAAGAGGTCTTATTGAGAATAGGGTTGGGTCACTAGTGTAGTGGCTCCTAGACTGGGTCATTTCACCCCTACCTTTAAATAATTTATGATCTATACATTTTAATTAATGGTCAATTATGATAATATATAAAGGTATAAACATGATAGACATGACTCAAGGTATATTTTATATTGATATATCAATCTCATTATAATTTATAATATTAGAAACTAATTTTCTCCCTTATAATTTCAATACGTTGATATTCACAATAAATATCTAAAATATTACCCCTTCTCTAGATATTAGATATATGTGTATTTAGAGACAAAATATTAATGTATTTATTTCCATGATTGTATTTCCAATAAGATATTAAAAACAATTATCATTATAGTATACAATAAAATAGAATTAAACCATCTTATGAGAATGATAAACCAAACATATGATTTATTATCATTTGAAACTTTATTTAAATCATTCATACTTTATGTTCAACTATGATATAATATGTAAAACTATAACCATTGCTGAGGAAGCTTGGATTTTATAAGTTACCTCCAAATAATATCATTATTCAATTCAAGAAAGATATGTCAACCCTCTTTTGATAAAACATTAGATGCAGTGGACATACACCCAAAGAACATGTTTAATGTATATATATGCTTTCCAAAAATTACCTAAGTTACATACTACCAAAATGATTAAAAATATACAATGGTATAATAATATAATGAGAAGAGGAAAAAAAATCATGAGTGATGGAGAGGGATATTTCCATAGGGAATTTAATAAAAATATGGCATAGATTTGAGATGGAAAATGTGAGAGGATTAACTATCAATAATGTCCTCACATAATGAAATAGGATATCGACCATCCCATAATATAGTGGGATTAGAATAAACAACAATATACCATTTTTTTCTACAAATAACCCTCCATACACTATATCTAGTCTTGATCTAACCACTAATATATTTATTTTTTGCATTGGATAACAACTTGAGTATCCTTTGTCATGGGATAACTACTCATGTACACCTCTATGTGGGATGAACTCCCACATATCATAGTGTTTTTAAATCCTTTACCATACCTTATTCGATTGGGATAACCTCCTACGAACCCTTTGATCATGGAGTAACCCAAAATTAACCATTTTGGGATTAGGAGGACCACACATGTGCACATTGGGAACAAGATAAATATAAATATACCTTTTCAGATTGTGATAAACTATTGTGAACCCTTCAGTATTAGGATAAGCTTGCATATAACCTCTATACTTGGGATAACCTAATGTGTATTGAATTTGGATCAAGGGTTATAAACATTATAAATTTAGAAGAGAGATATATAGGACAAAAAAAATAAAATATTTTCAATAATACATATGTGTTCAAAATTAAATTAGTAATAAAATATATCTTTTAAAAAAACAAAAAAAATTATAACATTTTCAAATAGATCCATACAAAAGTAAATCAATAGATATATAAAATAATTCAAGATTTAAATCTCTAAAATAATTATATCATAAGTGCAATTAGAGGTTGATCATTAATAATACCCTATACTATAAAAATAATTCAGAGATAGAGATGAAAATAAAATTTATGTCGTGAGATG
Organism: Viscum album; assembly: GCA_963277665.1. Lineage (NCBI taxonomy): Eukaryota > Viridiplantae > Streptophyta > Magnoliopsida > Santalales > Viscaceae > Viscum > Viscum album. Next base: position 87,812 of record CAUJRU010000136.1, on the reverse strand, counting down.
AATATTTTAAAAAATTATTCATTTTCATAAAAAGATAATGTTATGAGTATCATTTAAATAATTACTTTATAAAATGTAATGAGAATATTTTTTGAAAAAAATTATTAAAAAAAATCACTATTAACTAAATCTAGAAATGATTTAAAGCTCATGTTGGTAATTTTTGATTGGATGATAAAAAATAGGTGAGTTTTAAATTAAATCTTATTTTTTGTTGTTTAGGTAGTTTTAGAGAAAAATACACCACAATAAAAAACTTTTAAATAATACTTTTGAAAAGAAAAAAAAATAAAGGGTATAAAATATTATACATATTAAACATTATCATAATAAATAGAAAAAGTTGTGCAAAAAAATAATATTGATATGAATGAAAATATCCAATATTATAGGATGTAAATTAATTTAAATGTCATATTTTTATGATTAAATAAATTCATCAAAAATATAACTTCATTTAAAAAAATTAAATTCCCAATAAAAATCATGTTCATCAGCAATGGTTATTTAATAATTAAATGGTGTTGAGAAAATAAAAACCATTATGTATTTGATAATATTTTCATTAAAAATCATTGAAAATTCCAATATCAAATATATCATTAAATATCTCTAATATATATAATATTTGTAAAAAAAAATAAGATTTAATGAATATAAAGATTATAAATTAAGAAATAGGTTCTTATTAAATGAGTCTGTATGCCTTGAATGAGAGTGATTGTGGCAGTTTAAGTGGGATATCCATGGTACGTGGGAGTAGAAATTCATTATGAGACAATAGTGGTATTTTAATTACACATGTCTAGAATCATGATAACATTATAGGGAATAAATATATTGTGGTTGATATATTATTAACAATCAATTGTTTTCAATCAATTATAGAGTTTCATTTTTTTCTTTTAGTTTTTTAAAAATCATAGTTTCATCATGGCTTAAAATGATGTTTTTGGGAATTAGATTGAAAAATAGAAAGGACCATAGTGGTGAGTGTGGTTGAATTTTTATAATATATTTCTTATGTTATAATTCCCTAATAAAACTACCATGTATGTGCATATCCTATGGTGGATCACACTAGTGGTCTCTTAATACACCAGAGATTAAAGTTATCAAAATGATCATTATTAATCTTATGGAAATGACTAATAAACATGGATCTCATGGATAGGGAGTGTCCAATTTCTATGGGAGATTCCACCATGGTCGGGGGGTATGTCCAGGTTATGGAAGATGCAATTATCATTATTTTAAAAATTCATTTTCAAATATGATCATGTTGGGGGAGGTTACACAAGTATTTCTCACAATTAATGGAAGATTTTATAGAATATCTTTAATTCATGTTCCCTTATTAAATTGAATCTTCTATCCCATTGGTTTTAGATTTTAGACATGTCTGGTTCTAGGAAGGGATCTTGGAAGTTCATTTGTCAACCAATATTAATGTATGGAGTTCTACTTCCTTTTTAATTTTCCCCTTGTAAATTTATGGACTTGAAGACTAAATCCCTACCCTATAGATCACCATGTTTAAAGGAAACAATGTTTCTATTGATCATTAAGGTGGTTTATCTATTCAATGTTTCCATCATATTATTTACAAAGTTACTTATAAATTTATTTTGATTTAGATTATGAAAATCATTTATTATAATTATATTATGGTTGTTTGATTAAAATATATCTTAAGTTTCTTGTGAAATGGTTTTTTAAGTGTTTTTTGTTTCATTTTTTAAAAAAAAATTCATAAAATGTTTCATATATATTTTTACTCTAAAATGGGTTTTCAATCTTTAGAGTAGTGACTCATCCCATATCAGAATATTTAAAAAAATCATGGATTATTGTATATTTTTTGTGGCAAAATAGAACATGAGAACATTTGGGAACCATTGGTGTGGATATATGGTTGTGATATTGATATAATTCTATACAAATTGAAAACAACATTGATTCAATATGTGTCTTCTAACTATTCATTGCATATACCATTTATTAGTTTCACAAAAAAATCCCAATAATATTACATGAACTTTATTTCATTTATGTGTCCTATTTTTTATACCCATCTAGTTATATTATGATTTTTAAATACATTGATTATTTCTAACTATATTTTCATTCATTTTAAAATTTATTATTAATTTTTATTTGAATATAAAATATATTGAATGGAAATACCATTGGATGTTTTATGTTATGTGTTTTCAAATAAAAATTTATTTATAAAATTTTTTATGTTATTTATAATTGTTTAATTATTATATATATTGTAATGATTCATTGTTTTATCCTACTGAGTATTAATTCTTACACTATTTTTTCCTTCTGTATTTTGTATATTTTTTTGTATGATACATGTAAAGGGATGAGAGTCATATATATCTTTGTATTCCCAATGTTTTCATTTCCTTCATAGTTTTATGGGATGATAGTGATAAATATTAACATTTATATAGGGTTTTTAACATTGGTCAAGACTATGTTTTATTCCCATGGAATTTTATATTTTCTATATGTACCCATTATCCTATTCAACACACACTATTATTTAACACTTTTCAATTATACATGATACATGATTTTTTTATCTTTTTTATTGATGCCATATGGTGAGCCCTTTAAGGTGACATGTCATGTTTACACAAGTCTATTTTCTAGATAATATTTCAAATGGGATGTATAAATCCCCATAAAATAATACAATTAATCTTATAAAATGAGTATAGTGACTCTAAAAAAATATTTTATCCATTACAAAGACAACAGAGCATGATGAAATTATATTATTAAAATATTGTATCAAAAAATTCATGGAAATGGTTTTTTTTTCAAAAAATAATTTGAATTATTTACTTATATCAAAACATCATTTATTTTTTTGAAATAAATTACCTATAATTAAAAATTTACAATATTGGGATGTAAATAAAAATATATATTAACTAAATATATGTAATTCTAAATCAGTATCTATTTTATCAGTATTATTCCAAATGACTATTTACATATTTTTGGTAGATTTATAATGATTGTATTTTCCCTCTTACCTATAAAAAATTAATTTTATTCAATGATTTAAAATCATAACTTTTAGTAAGTTAATTTTATGTAAGTTTTTTTAACTTGATTCCTATATTCCGGAAGATTATTGTGTTATTCAATATTATTTTCAACTAATTATAAATCACATGAGTTTTTATTTTCTATGGGATTTCCAATTTGTGATGATGTATTCTGTTTTTTTCTTATTATAAATTATGAACTTTTGAAATTGGTATTATATTGATTTATATTTCTTAATTATTACTTTCTATTCCTTTATTTTTGGAAATCACAAAAAAATATTAAAACATTGTTTATAGATATTTTATATCTCTAGTGATTTAGTATGTTTTTATAGAAAACATTATTTTTTCCTAAAAAATAAATATATCTAATTAATTAACAATACAAACATATAATTCATAAATATGATCCACAGGATCAATATGAGTATGATTATTCACACTATAATTTATTCTAAATGACGATTATAACCATGTTTTCTATATCATATTGAAAAAATCATGAATATTAGGCTGACAATGGTACATGTACATCATACTGATCTTTATAATTTTTATCATATTGACAATAAAGAAGTCCATCAGACTATCTGAACCTTATAATCAAAATATTTTGTCTTTGTTCATATATTATGTAGTAAAATATATTATCGTAATGGGGCTAAACAAAATGGTGTTGAGAACTCTATTATAGCTTGTCAATCAAGTGGATTATATCTGAGTAAATTACAACAAACTCAAAAACAATGAAAATTGGAGTGTTTCTTAAAAATAGAATATAATTCGAAGAGTTTTTTTAGATTTTTTTAAGTCTTTTATTATAGAGATTACATTTCATGAACATCTTATTCAAGTCTTTATAGTACATTAAATAGGTTTCTTTCTAATGAAAACTTTATATTGTTGATTCCTAAAGAATATTTTCATTTGTATTCTATATCTGATCATTATAACGATAGATGGAGTCAAACTATAGTGTGATGGTGAATAGTATCCATCCAATTGAGGGCCTTAGGGTCTAGGATGATAGGATTCGATTCTCATATGGATGGACTCTGAGGATATGGAGAGAGAGAGAGAGATGTTTTTTTTCATTATATCAAGGGATTTCCAAGTAAATAATGAAAGACATTTCATTGTTTATTAAACTATGGATACTATTAGTTGGGGTTTCTAAATAAAATCACAAATATATTTAAAATGTGAAATCATTTAATATAGATTGTATGGAATTCATACATTAATTAGATATTGTACTTTATGTTTATACAAGTACTTATTCAGATGATCGTATTAATATAAAAATATTGTTTTACAAATCATTATTATCTTTTATTTAATTGGTCTATTTATGATAACGGTTAAAAAATAATTTGATATAGTCATAAAATCATTGAGTTTGATACTAATAATTTGATCTTCAAATTAAGTTTGAGTCTGATCATATTACATAAAAATGATTTGTGTTATTGTTTTGTTTAAATATTATACTATAATTCATCCCAACTATTTTAATCCAATATATACTCTTACGATCTAACAATTTTTATCTTAGTATGTTCTATGGATTATATAAAAGATTAGTTTCTTACATCTTCTATAAACTATAAGATTATTACTTTCATTAAAAACTTCTTGTGTATAATTTTAATACCCTATTATGTTTGTAGAAAAAGAGTTATTATTATTAGGATGGAAGTTATTAATTTTTAATTTATTTATAATATAAATCCTAAATGACCATAATTTTTTATGCGAATTAATATGAGTATTTGAGAGATAAAATTTAAACTATTTTTATTGACACTATAGTTGATAATTTTTTAATGCTTATTAGGATGTACAGAATTCCTATGAAATAAGTTTTTTATTTTACAAATTCTAGTAAGCTAAAATATCAATTGAACTACAGGTTAAAAAATACATTATTTGGTTATATGAAAAGTAATTTCTATAGTCATATTTCATATTGTGATTATGATAATAGTATTAGGAGAAACTTTTAAATAAAACATTTGGGTACTTCCAAGGTTTTTGAAACAACAAGATTTATGCATCATGCTGATTATCATGAAACTTATTTTCTATCTATTCAAACATTTTCATAGATTCACCAATGTTTTGTAACTATTATCAATATTTTACTATCTCTTGGAAAAAAATTCATATGTGGTAATATATTTTCTGAAAATGTTATTTTTATAATTCTTAATGAGTGGAAATTTATTTGAAGTTATTTTTATGATACAATAAAGATTATTAACAATACCATTGAATATATGAATGAAACTATAATATAATATAAATGGATATTGGAGAGAGTTAATGGAAAAAATAAAAAGAAAAATGGCAGAGTTTGATTCTCAAAAATGATTAATGTACTTACTAAAAGACAATATCTTCAGAAAACAATGAAATATTTGATGAAAAAGAAATTTTTCGTTCAATTAGATTCTATTTTATAATAAAATTCTATGAATTATTTGAGTTATATTAACATTATAATGACAAATATAATGGAAAATAATTATTTTCAATATAGATATAAAAAGGGTTAAATAGAAAAAAGTGATTGAATTGTTTTTTTATGTTATGAGTTTTTAATGAAATAAGGTAGAATAAAACTGACCTAATTTTTCTTAAGTTCAAAAGGAAATATTGTATGGAAAGAAATTAAAATAGAAATTCCAAGGGGTATTATAGGTCTAAAATCAAGGAAATTATTAATTCTTATAACATAAAAAGTACCATTGGATGAGATTATTCTTAAAATTATTCTGATAATAACTTTCCCAAATAGAGGAACGTTTTTCTTTTTAGAAAATTACCAATGGTAAATAAATGTCTAATGGGTAATTTACACACTACTGAATCTATTAATAATATATATTTAAGTAAAACTATCATTATGGGAAAAATTATACACCATCTGATGAATAATCATCCTCATTGGAAGAGTATAATACATTACCTAGTTATGAAGGGGTATCAAAATTTTCCAAATTATTAGAAAATGAGAATTGTGAATTCTATAAGAAACATGATAATTCCATAGAAAAAAATGCTAAATAATATTAATGAAAAAATAATTTTACTCATATAATATCATACCTTTCTAATGATTTTGATATGGTTATAGTTGAAAAATAATTTTTTTAAAGAACATGAAAAATATTTTTTATAAGAAAAATTATTTACAAAAAAATATTTCTAAATATAATATTTTTTTTATAATAAAATTATTGTGAAATTAATTTATAAAATATCTCATTTTAAGAAATGTTTTTATATATTTATCAATAGTATGGGAACCATTGAAAAAAAAATTAAAAATTAATCCTCATGGTAATGATTCAAGAATGGGTTTCAAAAATAAAAGAAATTATTTAATAATAACTATTTTGTTCCTAAATGTGAACCATTTTGTGTAAAATTTCAAAGTAGTGGAAACAATAAGGAAAATGTTTAATTAAAAATAGTTTTGTATCATAGTTTTTGAAAATAATATTCTTCAAAGTAATTTATATTTTCCCAAAATAATAAATTTTAACAAATGTGGGTACCTAAAATAATATTTTATAATAATACTAAAGACATGAAGGTTTTGGGTTCAAAAAAACTAATATTTTTTGTTTTAAGTAAGAAATAGAAAGTAAAAATGAAAAAAATATTTGGTATATAAATATTGTTTAATTTAGAAATATGAAGGGAAATAATTATTTCTTTCAGAATATAGTCATGATAAATGGTTTCACAGTACCTTTCAGAGATAATGCTCAAGGGTAAATAATTGGTATAACTAACATTTTACTTCTTGGAAATGATTTAATTTCAAATGCTCTATTTTTCAGGACTTAATCACATCCTTATAATCATAATTTAATTATGTGATGAAGGTTAACTTGTGAAATTTATGAATGAAAATTGTATTGTATATAGTTCCAAGATAAATTTATTCTTTCTTCCAAACATCATGAAAATGCTTACACACTAAACATAGGATACTTTAGGAGCCAAACCTTATATTCCCTTAGTGCAATGGATGATCAATTTTTGTTATGAAGTAAAAGTTTAGGACACTTAAATCTTAAAGAATTATCCATATTGAATAATAACTGACTTGTTGAATAATTACCTTATCATATTTTTGATACATTTACTTTTTCTGATCCTTTTCAATATTCTAAGAAACATAAGTCATGTTTTAAATCTATTAGTAAAGTTTCAACTTCTGATGCTTTATATTTAGTTCACATTGTCTTATTTGGTCATACAAAAACTATAAGTATTTGTGGGTTTTATTATTTATGTGTTTTATTTGATGACAAAAATTTATTCACATGAGAATATTTAATAACATGAAAATATTAAGACTCTAGTTATTTTAAAACTATTCTTCCATAGTTAAAAATGCGACAACCTCCCCTTGATGACTATTCTATGTGATCCTGGTAAATAATTTAAAAATTATGTGTTAGAAACTTCTTGTTGTGATAATTCTATTGAATACAAATTTTCACCAAAAAGTAGTCCCTGTAAAAAATCATCCCCATTTAGTAAAAATTACATAATTTAATATATATTAATTAACATTATATTTTTTTATAAAATCATTTTATGGCATAAAAAATATATTCATTTCATTTTTTACACTTATATTTAAATTATTTTATATCACTAATTTATATTGGTTCATTGATATGGATTTCATAATTTTAATTTTATAGTTAATATTTATTAATTTGGTTATTTTCATCATTTCAAAATGAATAATTAAAACACTAAAATTTACTTACCCAGATAAAATGAAAAAATAATTAATTGAGGTAAAAAGTAATTTGTAAGACAAAAAAATTATTAATTCACTTTGGATGATAGTATTTTGACCATTATAACCTTATATACTAAGTTGTGTTTATTTTGTTCCATTTTACCATTATTAATAAATTTAAAATATTTAAATATTTATGATATTTATTAGAGTAACACACTCTTCATATATAAAATGAAACCTTCTATCCAAAATTTTAAACAACACATGATCAATTTATATCAACATAGATCTATAAAAATTCCTTTAAAATATTACTACACATGACCAACAGGTTTTGGTTTCAACATAATATCAACATAAAAAGCTATTGTTGTTAATGAAATGCGGTTTTCCAAATTATAGGTATAAATATTATCAGAGTTGTTTCATATTTATTATTTATTATAACTTCTTAAAACCTATCCTAACCATTGAGATAGAATAAAATAAATTTCTCTAATATAATAAATTTTTACTTTTTATGTTAGATCTATTTCCATCACCCTTTATATCCTATGGGAAATGAAAAAAATTACCATTTTTACATGAAGAATACCACCACCATTAAGCTTTGTGTTTCATTTTTCATCCTTGTATAACATGGTATTTTAGTTTTATATATTTTAATAATATATATTATATTCATGAAATAAATTTTATTCTATAAAGATATTCTATTAATTAATATATTACTTTCAATTAGTTTTAAAATGAAAACATTTCTTGTGTGTACCTGTGGACTACAACCTCCACAAAGTGATATGATTAATCTTCATGTACTAATTTCAATGATAGATATAAAATGGAATCTTTTATTTAAAAATAGTAATTATTTCATAATTAATAATCTATATATGTTGAAATTATGACCCAGTTTACAATGTTTGACATACAAATTTTTTTTAGATATTATGGATTGAATTTCCACAAAATGATCGACATGAACTTAATCAAATTGAAAGAAATATAAAAAATGATATGGTATATTTCAAGGGAATAAAAAATAAAATGGTTCCAATTAAATTTATGAATCAATATAATTTTATTACAATCAATCTATACAATGTACATCACAAATCAAACGTAATGTGTGAGTTTTCTTCTTAAAACCTTATTTAAAAATTATTATGCATTTAATTTATTCTTCATCCATATTGTTATTAACTATAATATTAAATTAATGTTATTAATATATTATTATGATTTTATAAAGTATTTTTAAAACATTTTTTACTTTCATTTATATGGTTGTCATGAAAATATTTTTTATCATTTTCTCAAATGAGTTAGTTATGACCTTTTTAAAAAATATTAAAATGAATATTCTTTTAATAGAAGAGGCATGAAATTAAATTTTAACTATCAGTAATGTTATATATTATGATTTATTCTAAATAAGTTTTCATTTTCATTGAATGATTATTTAATTTTTTATCCATTTGGGAATTTAGTGTTTTATAATTCATCAAATGAAAATGGATTTTAATCCATAATTTTATATAAATCATGGAACTGATTTTGTTTATGTGTTTAATATGATATTTTGTGATAATTTATTTTAAAAATTATTAAATTAAAATAATTTAAAAATATATTTCATTTAAATGAATGATTATCAAATGGTTTTTTTGTAATTAAAATGAATGATGGTATGATTTTACATGAAATTAAAATCTTTTAAATTTTTATTATAAATTAAGATAAAATATTCGAATTATAAAAATGTTAGTTTTCAATTATTTTATATGGATTATTATTTTATTCACATATATAAATTCTTTTTTAGTTTATGTATATTAATATTTTATAAATTTTTATTATTAAAACGATAAAATATATGCTCATTCGTTATATGATCCAATATATTAATTATAAATTATAAATACTAATTTCTCTTGAAAATATCTAATAAATTTTACATTTAAGTTAATTATATTGACTGTTTTTTGTAAAAACGTATTTAATAACATTTATTTAATAAAATTATTTAATTATTTTATGATTTTGAGATTATGATATGTGAAATTATATAAAACCCTTTGGTGAAAAACATGATAATTTGACCTTAACATAAAATGGTTAGTAAATATACTATATATATTTCAAAAATATAAATATTTAATATTACAAAATTGAATACAAATTTATAATAATATTATATTAATTGTTTTTTATGTAAAAATTACATTAATATTCACTTATGTGTTAAAATATATCCAACCCATTGGCCAGCCAAGGAGTAGTGAAAACACATCACAAGTGGAAAATTTTGTCAACCCATTTAGACCATAAGTGGAAAGTTTTATTCCTTCATAAGTTTTATGGGATGTGATTATGTTTTACTATATGGCATTTATGGATACATAGGTGAGAGAACATAGAACCAGCAAAGGGAACGCATGTGTGTGCATGTGTTTTATTGCCACGATGCTAGTTGAATAATATATGTGATGGTTTAGTGTTCTTGTTTTCCATGTGATTCCACATTTACTTATCTTAAGTAGTGATCATAAGAGGTTTAAATATATGAGATTTCTTGACCCATTTACTTTTCAATGTAGGACACACATTTTAGGGAACTATTAACCTATTTGAAATCATATGCCTAAATGGCCGGAAGGACTTTTTTTAAATTTTATTATGGATAATCCACCTTTTAAGGGTTTAAGGGGAACTCGTACATGACCCGTAGGCCCAAGCCACAAGGCCCGACAAACCCACAATCCATGAAACGAAGGCCTAGAGGCATACTATGCCCAATACATGACCTGTAGGCCAAGCCCACTTGAACTACCCCTCCCAAGCTTTCTATTTCAATGATCACTTATCTCCCCACCTTGCATTGCTGATCGGCTAGCATTGCCTCGTGCAAAGCTGCACGATGCCTCATCCCGATGGTGGCTGCCATACCCTCTCATTCTTCTAATCCGGTTAGCTCTGCATCTGGTGGCTACTACTCATGTTGCTCTTATCCTCTACAGGGTCATGTTCTGTGTGAACTGGGCTACTCCATGGTCTACGTGAGCCGAAGGCCCTGTGGCCCGAAGGCCTTTGATGACCCGAAGGCCCTGGAGACTAGTAGGCCCAAACCGGTGGCTCGAAGGCCCAAATTGGGTGAATAGTTCTGGCTGCTACAGTACCGAACAGTAAATGCTACAGTACTCCTACAGCGACCCGGAAATTCTCCTCCAACCAGTTTTGAAATCATATGTTTACAACAATTTCATCAGATCAATCACATCTTAATTGTCTGATCATTTAATATGAACATATTTAACCTCATTCCAAATGTAATCCCTCAAAATAATCTTCTCATTCTTCCTATCATATTCAATGCCTTATTTTTTTCACACATGACTAAATATGGGTAAGATCAATGTCATTTTTATTACTAAATATTATATCATTCCTCACATGATAAAACTAGACACCCAATTACTTTTATATTTATTCTTCCCAAGGATTATAATATATATATATATGTATGTTTGTATGTATGCATGTAAATATATAAATTAATTTTTGAGGTTTGGTAATTATCATATAAACTTCATGATAATTGGCATTCAGAGAGTCTAGTGATGTTTTACAACTTTCTATGGTGAGAATATCAATGTGTAATACATGTTTATATGAACATATATATATGCTTCTTAAGGGTTATCCAGATCAAATCGATAAATTTAAGATAATTCCAAATGTATTCTGTCCCAAAACCATTATTATCATCCATTCTATGAAGTTTTAGTGATGATATACTTATATATATATATATGGTTGAATTAACATATTAACAGAACTGAAATTATGATTTTTAGAGGGGAATATTATTTGAAACCACTTACCTATACTCAAAAAGAATTATAATATTATAATCCAATTTATATACACTTGTTTGAGTATTAAATAATTATTAAAAGTCATCTGATCATGCTCTCCATCATAGAAATGGTTATGGAGAATTATGGATTATTTACTTTTTGGAACCAACTGAAACATATTTAAAATAAAAATAAATAAATAAATTCAAATATAATTTTTCTATATAGGATATCTAATTTTATATCCAAACATAAGGAATACATGATTCATGATTTTATATGTATATATTAATATTAAAATACAAACACAGTAGCCACATGTGTTGATGATATTGGGTTTACAATTTAAAAAGTAATTATATTATAGATAAAGAGGATATCAGAAATACCCCAAAGAAAGGCTACAATACCTTCACAATACTATATAAATAAAGACATAAATTTAATACATTCACTTTTCTACATAAAACATTCAATACCAAATTAAAATTCTTATGATTTTGGCGGTTAACTTATAAGAGAGTGATATTTTTGAAATTTCCAGTAAAAGGAATGGGGATTATTTTTTATAGTTTTTTTATACAATCAAGAAATCCTCTATATTCATAATTTTATATGAAAATATATAATTTTATTATTATTTTTTGTTTTATTTCTAAAAAATTTGATTCTATATAATAGAATATTATTCTTCATCATCTACTCTTTTATTATAAAAAACCACAAGTAAGGGTAAATTATTTTATTAAATATATGATTGTTGAAAAAAAATTCACATAGAGACGAATTTATATATTTATACTCTTATTTCTTGTTTTTATAATACCATATATAAAGGAAAATATTTTATTTCTGTATTCTTCAAAACCCATTATTATATGGGAATTTATTTTTCCTAAACTAAATATTATCTTCTAAAACCCTAGCCATGGGAGAAGTTTTCTTAATTCAAATATTATTTCTATAAGTGTTTATTTTCAATATATTTACATAAAATTTTATATGATTGTATTATTGTATAAAAATTAATTACCATTTTATGTCTGAAATATTCTTTACCAATTTAAAAATGGTATTCTTGATAATGGGTATGGTCACACACTGTAGTTGTAATTTAAATTCAACTAATGTTTATAACATCATTTTTTATGTTATTTTTTCACAAATTATTTCTATATATTTCATTTGAGTGAAAGGATTTATTTGAAATGTATGAATTTTCATTATTGAAATATATGATAATATTTATTTATATTATTTTATAGAAAAAAATAAATAAATGTTTTTAAAAGGTAGTTTTAATGGAATTATAATTAGAAATGAATTCTATGGAAAATGTTTTACTTAAAAAATCATTGGTGTATCAGATGTGATGATAAAGAATAGGGAGTGAACCAATGACCTCAAGTGTAAATTTTCCAAAAATAATTGATACTTTCTCCCTCTTGGATTTTGTAATGTTTTCTAACTATCATTATATTTCATAATAAAGTTATTATTTTCAACATAAACATTTAATATTTTCAATGAGAAATCCATATTAATTTTAAATGTTTTTTTATATTTTAAAAGTGATATGTTTTTGTCTAAATATTTTGAACTGTATTTCTTATAGAATCATCATCTAATACATTGATTTATATTTCTAAAAAAATATAATATCAAGGTTCTTGTATTTGATATAAAAAATATATATTTTTAAATACTTTTTTAGTATTTATAAAAATATTATTTTTACCACTATTTCTTTAACCCTTTAGAGAGTAATTTTATTATCACCTATATATTTAAAATATTTTTTTGGTTTACTAGATATTTCAAATGTGTTTAGTCTTATTTATGGATATATGTAGAGTGAAGATGATTTTTTTTTATAGATAATTTTTTTATATAAGAATCTCATTTGTTGTAAGGGTAATTCTTAATCCTCTTGAACCTTGAAAAAATATCCATGGGTGTATAAAATATGATATATATATCAGTATATGTTTTTATAAAATAAATAAATTGCACATTTTTATCACTGAATTCAATAGTGTGGGTCTCAAGCTGTCACATTTAGTATCGAAGTCATCTTTTAGACAACATTGGAGATTAGGATGCATTTTTTGGAGGATTGTTTGAGGTATTTATGTTTTTTTAAGGATCTAAATAATTTGGATACCCATAAGAACATATATTTTTTTTAAGATATTATTTTTTCAAATAATGAATATTAAATATAAAAATTTTAGTAAGCATTGAAAAATAATTACAAGGAAGAATTTCTATTAATGTTCATTGAATATAACATCCCTATAATTTAAACATATCATTATATTATGTTCATGTTTATTAAATGTTTTTTTTCAGAATTAAGATGAACTAAGTAAGGTTTTAACATAAAATTAAATTATTTCAAATTTTTGTGAAAAATTAAATTAAATTAGTCAAAATATAACAATGATACTTCTGTATTATTTTTTAATACGTAATATTAATATTGAAAAATATAAATTCTATTATAATGGTAATATATTATTATTTTACTAAATTTTATAATTGAACTAGATAAAATATAATTTTACTCAATTTATGATTCATTATTTTAAATGGATACTATAAATAGTAATCCCTTTTGAATAAATCTAAAAAATTATTTATATATATATATGTGTGTGTGTTAATATTAAAAATTTTTAAATAAGTATGTAATAATATTTATGAAAAAAAATTCTTGTTGTTTTCTATAAATTTAAAATTATGAAATTTAAAATGATATAAAAAACTATGGTTATAATAATGTAAAGTAGATTTTAATGGAAAATTATTAGTGAATGAATTATATATATTTTTTAAATAGAATTTTTTAGTTTGTGCATAAATGAATAAAATAATTCTGAAAAGATTATATATACTATTTTTTTAACTTAAAAATAAATTAAAAATTACTTAAGTTTAAAAAATATTACCAACTAATTTTATATCCAGGGACCAATGAAACTAATTATTAGGTAGGAAAGTAGGTTAACAAGAACAACCAAAAAGTTTAATAGTGAATGGATACAGATGTATAATAGATTGAGAAAATGGTTTATAATAGAACCCACTAGGATCCCTAGGTGGGAGTACGTAGAAACTAAAAAACATCCACATGTGTGTGTATGGATATTAGAGCCACCATATGGGATGGAATGGTGGCATGGTAGTGTGGTCAATGTTTGTGATATGGGTGATGGCCCTAGTTCCTAGTACTGAGTAGTGAACAAATGTGGTTATAATATTTGTTAGTGCTTGACATCTTTTCTTTATGATGTGAAATGCACTTCAGGGGGTACAATTTAGGGTTTAAAATCATAAATTTTAAAAAATCCATTATCATGTCAATCATGTCTAAACTGTTTGAACTTATTATAATATTATCTTCAAGCCCAAAATAAAACTAATAACTCGATTTATTATTCTTCATCCACCCATAATTGAAATTTTCTTATTCGGAACATGTTTAATTGAAAATGGAAAATATCAATGTCAAGTTCATTACTGAATATCATCTCCATCCTCGCGTGCTATACCAAAAATTCCATTGAATTTCTATTTCATATTCCCAATTATGATAATATATATGTAATTATATATATGAATGGCATGTCCAAGAGGGTGGATTATCATAGAAACTCTATCATAAAGGCTATTTGGAGAGCCTAATTGTGTTTTTACCACTTCCATTAGTGACAAAATTAATTTGGAATATTGGTTAATATGAACCTATATATGTATGTATATATATATAATATGAGGCATATATATATATATCCATTTTATCATTGTAAATAGATTGCAAAATAAATCAGTCCTGGAATCTTCATCACCATCCCATCAATGATGTTATGGAGTTGTTATAATTATATGTATACACATTACTACTAAGGATTGTATCTATAAATATAAAATCATTATTTTTCAATTAGAATGTGATTTTAAATCCATTCTCTATACACACACAAAATCATATAAAATTATCAACCAATTCATATACATTGGTTAAAATTTTCAAGAATAGTTGTAGGACGGCTCATATTTCCCTCCATGATAGCTATTGATATAGAGATTTTGAGATTATATTATTATTTAAACCAACTATACCCTATATAAAATGACAAATAAATAAATTCAATGATAAATTCACAATAGAGGAGATATTGTTATATCTATTGTCTTGAGTAAGATATAATTCATTATTTTAGGCATACATGTTGATTTGAAAATACAAAAAAATTAGCATCATATGTTGATTACGAAGAGTATATATTAAAAATATTAAATAAATTCTCAAAACATTAGATACTATAAAAATTTTCCAAGAATTTATTTAATTCAATAAAAATAAAATATAATTGAATCCCTCACTGGAGAATATTTTCTTTTATTCATAAACCAAGCACTAAAATATTTTGAGTCCTTGAATTCTGGTAGTGAACTTATAAGATAAGTATTTTTGGTTCAAACATTCAGTATATTATAATAGTATTTTTCTAAAAAATTTATAATGTAAAATTTTCTATAAGGAGTATATTTTCATGGTATTAGAATCGGACCCATTATATTGTTGGATTTTATGATTTATTTTTAACATTAAATGTTGATAAAGAATTTTATTTTTGAACTTATACCCAATGGTTTTTTAAACCCAATTCTAATGGTAAAAAATTTTATTATGCCATTTTTAGTTGAAAACACTTTCTCATTTAGATGAAATTCATTTTTATACTCTTATTTCATGTTTTTCAATCCCTTATAAAAATAGAAATATTTTATTTCAATATTTTAAAAAAAACAATATTATATGGTATTTGTTTCCATAAACTATATATTATCATTTAAAAATTAGTCATGGGAGTGAATTTAATATTTCATAACTTCTTTATAGAAGGTTATTTTTCAATGATTTTACATAAGAGTTTTTAAGTTAATTTTAAAATGTAAAAATTATATATAATATTAATAATTAATTTTTTAAAAAAAAATATTTTATTAATTATTATTGGTTTGAATAATAACTATAGTTTCCATTGATATTATGTTCATGTTTATAAAACAATTTAATATTGTTAAATTTTTTAGGATGTGTTAATAAATGTTGTCATTGAATGTATGGGTTTCATTGAAATGTATAAATTTTACTTATTTATTTCATAAATTTTATTTCATGAGATGTTTTTAAAATAATTTTTTAATGATATTATAATTATAAATTCTAACGTTGAAAAAAAAATTGATTAAATATTTGCTAGTTGAGAATGAAATGTGATGTTATGGAATTAGTAGTGAACAAATGACCTCAAGAGGGTGGTTTTGAAAAATTTATACTACTAGTGGCCTCATAGATTTATAATAATTTCAATTTATCTTTAAATTCAATAATAATGTTATTTTTTTAGGGAATTTATTTCAGGATAATAATGATAAATCCTTTTTTAATTCAATGATTGTTATATTTTGAAATTAAATGGGTTATCAAAGTGGTATGTAATTTTCTAGTAGTTTTGAACAGTTTTCTTTATGGAATCATCTTGAAAACCCTATATTTATACTTTGTAACATTATTTATTTTATAAAATGTTTTTTATTTGATATAAAATTTAATATATTAAAATTTTAAAATAGTATATATATAAAATGTATATTTAGAAACAATTTTACAACCACTTATAGGAAAATTTTTGGCTCACCCTACACTTTAAAATGAATTTCATGAGATTAATAAATGTGATGAAGGTGTTTATTTCCATATAATTATATAGGTAGAGTGAATATAAATAGTTCTTTTATATATATTTTTATAAAACACCAATATTTGATAATGGTTTTTCGTAATCCTCCAATACCTATAAAAATGATACATTGGTATGTAACGGACTCTATATTTTTCTGTAGAAATTTATATTAAAAATATATATCATTATTTGAACATTGGATTCAGGAATTTGGATCTTGGGATATCTAAAAAAATTAACTTCAATGATTTTTAAATATTATATGGTCATATATATTTGTTCATGATGATAAGTGAGTATGATAAATCTATTTAATGAAATGGTAATTGACTTTTATTTCAAATGAATAACATTGGTATTAACAGGGTATGTTATTATATTTGGAAGGGTTATTTTAAAAAAATTATATTTATGATTTCATAAGGATCCTAAATGATGATCTTTCTCTTTCAAATATATTAATCAAAAAACATTTATATTTACAAGGTAAAAAATAGGAATTTTTTGTAAGAATGTGTACAACCCTGTTAACATTAAATGTATCTTTTTAAAAAAAATATAGGTTCTCATGTTTTCATTAAATCCCTAATTATTTTATGTCTTTATTAATTCTTACAAAAAATATATTAAAATACAGTATTTGGGAGATAATGATGATTTTACGAGTAAAGAAATGAATAGTCAATCTCAATGTTTACTATATAAAGGGAAACAATTTATATTTATTTCATAGTTTTATTAATAAGAGAAATTTTTCCATTCCATTTTTTATCAATTAATAATATTTTTTTATTTTCTCTTACTTTAAAATGTTTAAAAAAATTCTTTAGTATGTCTATTAAATAAATAATGTTTTATTATTTTTCTCGATAGTTTATCTTAAAATAATAGAATTGTTTTATAAATAATAAAAAGTTTAATTTTAGGAATCTTTCTTGTTTTAGAAAAATATAAAATGAATGGAAGTATGAAAAATATAATTTATGGGATTAATATGTTAGAGTTTTTCTTAATTTTCTAAAACAATAGTCTTAAATGGTCACATGAATGTAAAAACGTTTGGGGATGAAGCCTCATTTTATTATTAAAGAAAATCAAAGACCTTTTTTAACTAGTTAGAGGGAGAAACATTACATATCCTGAAAGTCGAGTGGGCTTGTATCCCATTACATAGCTTGTATGCCCAAATTTTTGGCCTAGTGACCATTCAATGAATAGTAACCCACCTGCTATAGTACCCGCCTAAATGATCATATGACTAATTTGGAATGGTTTTCTTCTAAGCATGATTAATTAAGTGAAAATTATTAAGGATGATAATGTCCATAAAAATCAGCAACCCATATTGGTTAGAATTGGAATAAATTAACTTTTGGCTATGTTAACTCATTTGAAAAGGTATATTAATGGAGGGTCCCATCCTAGAGTGAAACTAAACACTCCATAAAGGAATATTTCTACAATGAATCATTTAATGAAACAAAAAAAATTAATATTTGGTGGATCATTATAAATAGTGGTAGTAAAAGAAGGATCAATTCTTGGAAATAATATTAAACATTTTGGCGTATTCTGTGCTTCAAATTTTAATTCATTACATTTATAATTTTTGAATGGACAAATCAAGATATATAAATTCCAATGAGAAGGGGAGGTGGTTAATCAGTGATATTTCATTTATATTATTTCATTATTGTGAAACATCATTCACCCCAACTTACAAATAATTGAGTCTAGAGAAACAAAAAATTATGAAGATTCAATATAATTCTTTTATTGACAAGTGTCACTACAAAATAAGATTAAATATTACTCATCTTGGTTTTTATTCAATCCATGAATACAAAACCAAAAGAAAAATATTATTTTGGTTGTTGTAATAAAAATGTAATATCCTTTTAATTGTGTATCATTATATTTAATTACATTTTATGTGATCCTCAAAAAATAAAAGATATTACACTTTTTTCAAAACACTATAAGATCCTTCACTAATCATATTTGATATGTTTTTACTATTTTTCAAGAACATTATTCACAACATATATTGATTCATGTTCATCCACAAATATAGTTTCATTCACAAATGATAGAATGAAAAAAATACAAGACTTGAATAAAAATATATCCTTGAGATAACTTTTTCCATCTGATACACTTGGCCAGATGAAAGTTGGTCTGATAAACTATTCCTCTAATTCCTCTTCAACCTGTTCGACTGGTCCCATACATACATTATTTTTCTGATTCCAACTCATCGGAAACATATTCTAGTATTTATTGTATTGATTCCTTTCCATATTGTTCAACATTTCATAAAATTAGTTCTAAATAAATTCTCCTTGAAATAAGAGTTATACACATTCTTATCAATTCAAAAAACCTTTTAATATATTCACCATTATATGAATTTTCATGGTAGTGGGAACTCTTTGAAATTCAAAAATTTCCAATCAATTTTTTTAACAAATTCAAATGAACAAAATGTATGAAACTTTCCTAGAAGACATGTAACCAGTGAACCATAACAAACATTCCTTAAAACTCAACTATAATCAGGATCATCCTCTAGAATTATTAAATACTTAACTATACATATAAACATTGGCATAAATAGAGAGTTTATGAAAACATCATCATGTTATTATAATTATTCATATAATAAAAATTCATGAATCAAATTGCATCCAGTAAAGCATTGTCCAGTGTTCCTTCACAACTTCATAGGAACATCATAGAAACATTTTTACAAGACTATTCATTCATATTATTGCTTGTTTTGGTAAGAATTTTCAATCACCTTTTCATGACAAACTTTACCTGAGAAACTTATTTTAAATTTATTTTTTTGATTAAATTAAATGGATACTTCTATCTAATATTTTTTTAACATCCCCATAATTAATCCAAATATTTTAAATTTTAATCATTTATATTTCATAATCATGAAAACATTAATTTTTTTATAATCGAATAATAGTTCATTCGTTGGAAATTGTATTATGATTTATTAGAGGTCCATCAAATGGGATTCAATTAATGAAATTTCTCAGATTCATCTATTAAATACTTCAAAAAATGGAAAATAATCATAAATTATAATAAATTATTTTCTAGAAATAGTTTTTATCATTAAAACATCATAACATTGTAAAATTAAAACTCCAATACATGGAGCTTCATTACTTCATGATATGAACTTTTCACAGCCGCACCTTTGTATGATAACAGCACTATGATAGTCACATATCTGTATAAATTTTATAATTTCCCATACCGTACTAGAATCAAGAAACTTTTCAATATGTATTTAAAATTTAGGGATAATAAAAATCCACCATTTTCTCATTATCATACATTAAATATAATTCAATTTATTATAATACTTAGACAAATGATATATTACCCACTATGGTTGATGAATTATGACTGATTGACTCCTTCTGATATCCTTAAGAATTTTTGATCTATCAGATCACATTTTTGTGTCAAATATATTTTTTGATTTATTTTTTCACTATGTTTTTTACCTTTAATTGAAAAAAAAATTAAAACCCTTTAATAAAAAATTTATCAATATTATCCAACTTTTTCTTCATATAACAACACTTTAAAACAACATCACCCAAAAAATTTACCCATTTGGATTGTTTCTTCAATTATAGAATATAAATCCATGATAAATTAAAACTTGATAGATGTGATAATATATAAAAACACTAAGAATACATGATAGAACTTATTATTGGAAAAAAGAATCACTAAAAATAAAACCATGTTTTCCTTAAGTAGTAATTTAAGAAACATCCCATAAAAACCATTCAAACGTCTTGTTTCACATTAAACATTCATCGTCAAAAACAATCATTGGCTGATAAGAGATACTTCTTTTACAAACATCAAAAAATGTTAAAATAGTTGAAACACACTGAAATTATAGTATATTCCTTTTAAAAACTCCTCTTTGTTATATTCTCTCTATTAATTTTCAAAACACAAAACAATCGATTGATTTATTTTACATATTTTTCTCCCCCATTCATATCACTAATCAGCGATATGATGTGAGAGGGTATAGAACATCGCTTACTTTAGAGATAAAGAGATAGATTTCTGAAACCCATGATCTTACATGGTTTCAATAAGGTTTCCATCATAAATTTTGTAGTTATGAAATGGTCATCATTCTATATTATTATTACAAAATATGGCTTTAGTTGATTTAATTCCACATTCTCTTTAATGAAGTTGAAGGTTTTGGGTGTAGTGGAAGTGTGGTTGGTTCATCACCCAACATTGATTTTTACCATGATCAATTATTATTCCTGTATCAATATGTAAATACCCAGAATTTCCATGGAAATTTTTTTTAAATACATGGTAATTTTACGAGTATGCAGTTTCTGACGGCACTTGATTCTGAGGCCCGATGTGCCTGGAATCAAATTCTAATGTTTTGTTCGGGTACGTTCAATAAACGTATGTTTGGGATTTTATAACCTTTTAACCGATTCTTGGAATTGAAATCAGAGGGCACCGTTGAGATCATAGCATCGGTTATTTCTTAGTGAGACCTTCACCGCAGATGTGTTCTAGCAAGAATGGAAGTTAGTTTTTGGAGTTTTTAAGAATAAAGTTAAATAAAAATAAGTGTGGCTTATTTTTATTTTGGCGGTTAAAATCTCCAAGTTAATGTTGGAGGTGGGGCCACCACACCATAACCTCCAATGAGAGGTTATGGTGGTGGGGCCCACCCGCACATAACCTCCCTTGGGAGGATAATTAACATGGGGACCACACAGGCTTTAACCCCTTGTAACTCTTGGACTTCCTCCATAATTGTGCCAACCCTCTCTTCATTTATTTCTAACTCTCCCCCTCCCCTATTCAAATTTTGAATCCTTTCCATCCCAATTAATTAAATTAGTTTTCTCATTTAATTAAACACAACTCTTTGTGTTGTTGTGCTAACAAATAATAGACTTTTTCGCTATTATTTTTTGTTGGAAACTTGGTAGATCTTAGAGAACCCTTGGAGAATGCTCTCAATGGAGAACCATCCTCTCAACGAAGAACATGAAGAACTATCGGCATCTTCTTCCTTCTTCAACCAGGACAAGAAATGGAAGCGATTCCCATGAAGAACACTGATGTCGTCTTCCACTTCGTCACCTTTGAATGCTCGTCTGCCAACGACGAGTACCCTCTTCCTCCTCTAACATTGATAGAACAACGTCCACCTTCTGCGACTCCATCGTCGATCACCGACAATCGAGGTAGGGGGATTTGAGTTAATTTTATATATGAGTATAAACCTCTGTTCTTCGTCGATTGAATTTTGGGATTATGGTGTGCCATGATGAGGATGGCTCGGACCGCAAGAACATGTTCTGACCCTCCCCTTTTGTTTTTTATTGTTTGATGACGACCGAGGTGGTACACGCAGTGACCGGAAATGAGCCGACCATGAAGAAGCCGGCGGCGCAAGGCCACTGGGTTTCCACAAGGGAATAGCATCGTCGTGCCGCGTAGACAATCAAACCACGTCCATGCAGGCCGCGGTGGTTCCAGAGAGGCATGGTGTCGTCGCACATCGCCAGAAGGAAGGGCCACAGCCAGGAGGGCCGCGGTGGTCGGACGACGAGCGCGGTGCCATTGGGCCACGCGGAAGAGAAAGAGTCCGTGGCCAGGGCGGGCCGCAGCGTAGAATCTAAGCGTGGTGCCTTCGGGCCGTGCCGGAGAAGGACCGCGGCCTTAGGTCGCGGCAGACAAGGGAGGGAGGGAGGCTAAGCCGGCCGCCGGTGCGCTCTATCGGTGGGACCCCTCGGGTCCCGTGGGATTAACTGAACCGGTGCCTAGTGTCGGTTCCTTCAGAAACCAGGGCGCGCCACACCCCCCCCCCCCACGGCGTGGCCATCCAGGCCACATGGCCAGCTGGCTGGGCCACGTCGCCAACCTGCACGTGGCTAGCCAGCCGGGCCACACGGCCAGCCAGCATGCGGCCAGCCGGGCCGCCCCCATGGGTCGGGCCGCGCCTTCAGGCCCGGCCACACCATTGGGTTGGTCGTCCTTTTGGATCGGTCCACCACTTCAGACCGGGTCGGACCCTGGTCCAGACCCGGGTCAGGTCGGGTCGGTCCGACTCGGTCAGACCATACCCGGACCCGTCAGACCCGAATACACTTTTTCGCCCATAACTTAGACTACGGGCGTCCGTTTGACGAACCATCAGTGGAACCAATATTCTTGGAATGAATCTGTTTCCTTGAGAATACCCCATGAGAGTTCAGGGTATCGTTGATATATTCTCAGGTTGGTTCGTACAGGAAACCAACTGGGCCCCTGGGACTAAAAGGCTAATAAATCACAGACCGGGCATCCAATTGGCGTGCCATCTATTGCTTTGAGACCCCTATGATGTGGAAGACCTTTGAGATACGTATACATGATAATTATTGACAATTAAAGTTTTACCCAGTACCTTGGGAATCGAATCCTTCTAGTGACGAGTGGACAGAGTGCGGAGACCTAGTAGCTGACAGACGTGACTACTGCTTGATCGATTTGAATAGCCCAGTGAGGAGCACCTGTTATTTGGAAGCAGACCCATGGCGGAGGAGTGCCTAGGATTTGGCGGCATACCCGCGGTACTCGACAGGAGGAGTACCTCTGCAGGATATTAATGAGAGCGCCCAGTATTTGGCGGCAGAACCACAGCAGAGGAGCACCTAGTATTTGGCGGCAGACCCGCGGTACTCGATAGGAGGAGTACCTCAGCAGTCCAAGGATAGTGAGAATCATCTTGGTGTTGCGACAGGCCAACTGTTCTCGACAGAGGATGAGTTCTCTAGCAGCCATGGTTTCGATAATGAAAATCTTGGTTTGAGATGATTCAATGACCTTTGTGTTTTCCTCGTGATTGAGATGGGTTACTTAATAACTTAGGTATATGTGTGGGAATATACCTAAGTAATGGTTATCCGTTGATCCATACTATTTGTTTTACCCTTGTTGGATTTTCTGAGACCTTTACGGTCTTGGGGTCTCTAATGAGTATCATTATACTCACCCCTGCATGGGCTATGCCAGCACCTCATTGTGTTGGTTGTAGATGATGGATAGTGCTGACCGAGGTGGAGTGTACGAGGACTGGACGGTACCCGGAGGCGAACCTCACGACGAGTCAGTACCCAGAGGAGACGGATGGACGTGGATCCCTGAGGAGGATATATGTACCTACCCTTCAGGTAGGATCCATGTTGGACGATCCAGGAGATGCTAGACACCTTCCAGCTGTTTGTTTTTTTTTTGTACCTGTTTTTCCTTTCCTTGTACTTACTATTGGGGTTGTATTTCCGTCCCCCTTTTACTTTCATCACTACCTTTGTATTCAGTTTTACTTAGGGTTTTGCTTCCATTTTTGTACTCTGATTGTGTGTGTCTACTTTTCATAAACGCAATGCCTTCCCAGCTTAGGGATTTATGCCTTTGGTGCTAGTCGTCAGCCCCTGTCCTATGGAAGGTGGGCTTGGGGTAGTCATGGCATGGGTCTCGAGAATGGTTCGTGACAAATTGGTATCAGAGAAGTTGGTTCTACCACAGAACTCAAGACTCTGATCATTATTTTCTGTAAAGAAATATTGTTATGGGTATCATGTGTGGTTTTCAGTTCAGGGAGTCCAGTGTTGGTGTGGTGGCTGACATATCCGTACAATACGACCCTGACTACTGATTTCTGACTTAGTGCACAAAAACACTGATTGTGTGTGTGTTTTCAAAAGTTTTTCTTTTAAGTCAGCTCAACCAGGTCAACTCACCAGTTATAATCGTTTGACCATGTCGTATCTGTTTCTTTTAGGATGTCTTCCTGCGGACGACCAGTTAGAGCCCCAAGAGTTGTACGCACTGACAGCCCACTGAGCGAAGAGGCCTCAGTGCAGGGCCTCTTTCCAGTTGAGGCACCAGCGGTACCACCACCTGTTGGGCCACCAATTCCACTAGCCCCAGTAGCATACGATGCACGCCGCTTGAGTGCATTGCACGAGTTCCAGTGCTAGAGGCCACCTAGGTTCCGAGGAGAGACAAACCCACAGGCGGCTGAGGATTGGCTGGAGGCTGTGGTGAGAGTTTTCAGGCTAGTAGGGACACCAGCAGACTATATGGTGATCCGTGCTGCTAGACTACTTCAGGAAGCAACAGGTAGATGGTGGAGCCTGTTGCTTCAGGTCCATGATGAGGTAGCGCTACTCTGGGTAGACTTCGAGAGCCTGTTCCGGGTGGAGTTTGTCCCAGCCACCCTTTGTGCAGTGCAGATACAGGAGCTACTTTATCTGATGCAGGGCAGCATGACAGTAGAGCAGTACTCAGTGAGGTTCACTGACCTCTCACGCTACTCCACATATATGGTACGGGACCCATTATTGAGGGCCTAGACCTTCAAGCAGGGGCTCAAGCGAGAGATTAGAGCCTCGATGATCTCCCTCAGCATCCTGACGTAGGCGGGGGTGTTAGAGAGAGCCCTCCTGGTAGAGAGTTTCCTAGCTGAGCAGTCACCAGCAGAAAGACCTACTACTAGTCGACACGCAGCGAAGTCTTCTGCAGCTGGTAGTAGATAGTTTTCACAGATGTCCAAGTGGACCAGACCTACAGGTGGACGACTGCATGACTCAGGATCGGTTGTGTGGGGCACCCAGAGTGAAGACAGAGCCAGTAATGCTAGGAGTGGGCAGTGTTACTCATGCTGCGGGCTTGGTCAGATGGATCGTGACTATCCAACCCGCCTTTCTGATGATCAGTAGATAGTTGAGGGACCTCCCAAGCAGAGGCATAGGTTCAATCGAGGTGGTCTGCAGGGCGCAGGCAGACGTGGCTGAGGAGTTGGCCGAGCAACTGGCGGTGGTCGATGTTATGAGGTGTTATCGCCACCACCACCATGAGGTCTACCCCGACTGTAGGGATAGGGTGGGCAGGGGATATCTCAGCTTCAGGCAGCTGAGGCATATGAGCATGGAACTCCAGAGATGATTCGAGGTACGATCAGTGTCAATTCCACCTTATCTGTAGTTCTTATAGACACAGGTGCAAGTCACTCTTTCATAACCTCTACCCTCGTTCGGAGCTCATAGATTCGGACGGAGCCTTTGGCTCGACCCTTACAGCTATAGACTCTTACAAGAGAAAACTCAATGATTACGAACTACTATAGGAATTGTGAGATTACTCTAGGAGGTGAGGGCTTCAGCTGGGATCTCCTTTTCATGGCGTCGAGGCCTTACGACGTCATCTTGGGTATGGACTAGTTATCTACAGTCCATGCTTAGATCGACTGTATTAGGTGCAAAGTGCGGTGTATCCGCACGGATGGGACTAGGTTCACCTTCATCGGTGAGAAGGGAACCTTTGCAGCGCATGACGGACTTACTCAGAGGACAGTGCAGCCGATCACTCACCAGTTGTCTTGCCTTACCCTCGGAGCAGTATATGTGGAGAGTCCGACATAACCTATAGTGGTGGACCAGTATGCGGATGTTTTCCCTGACGATGTATCAGGACTACCTCCTCGCAGAGAGTTGGACTTCTACATTGACTTGTAACCCGGGACGACACCGATATCTACTCCAGAATATCGTATGGCTCCCACTAATCTACACAAGATGAGGGTACAGCTTGAGGACTTGTAGGGGAAAGGATTCATCTAGCCCAGTGTTTCTCCCTGTGTAGCCCCGATTCTGTTTTCCAAGAAGGCAGACGGGAGCTTAAGGCTTTGTGTTGACTAATGTCGCCTGAACCAGGTGACTATGAAGAACAAGTACCCACTTCCAAGGATTGACAACCTCTTTGATCAGCTCAAGGGACCAAGATGGTTCTCGAAGATAGACCGCAGATCAGGCTATCACCAGCTCAGAGTTCAAGATGAGAATGTGAAAAAGACGGCCTTCAGGTGTCGTTATGGCCACTATGAGTTCTTTTTTATTCCCTTCGGTGTAAAAAACGCTCCAGAAGTGTTCATGAGTCTCATGAAAAGGATCTTCCAGACTTTCCTCGATCTTTTTGTTGTGGTCTTCATCGACGACATTTTGATCTACTCGACTACTGAGGAGGAGCATCCCTACCATTTGAAGGTATTACTGGACACACTCCGAGAGCACCAAATTTATGGTAAGATCTTGAAGTGCCAGTTTTGTATTCGAGAGTTTTACTTCTTGGGACGTGTCGTCTTAGAGGATGGATTAGTAGTTGATCCAATGAAGATTGAGGTGGTACTTGCTTGGGAGCCACCTAGGAGTGTGACGGAGGAACGGAGTTTCCTGGGCTTGGCTGTATACTATCGGAGATTCGTTCCAAACTTCTCTAGAGTTGCAGCACCACTATCAGCCTTAATGATGAAGGGGAAACCCTTCATGTGGTTGGAGATATGCCAACAGAGATTTCAGGAGCTGAGGCAGAGGCTGACTAGTGCCCCCATTTTGAGGCTTCCAGGGGAAGGCGTATGGTACTTAGTCTACTATGACGCATCAGGGACTGGACTCAGGTGTTTCCTGATGCAGGAGAAAGCTGTGATCACATATGGTTCTCGGTAGCTGAGATAGCATGAGCAGAACTACGCTACCCATGACCTGGAGTTAGCAGCAGCGGTCTTCTCCTTGAAGATGTGGCGACAGTATCTGATGGGTGAAGGTTTTACCATGTACTCTGATCACAATATTATAATGTATATCTTCTCTCAGAAGGACCTAAACCTAAGACAGCAAAGTTGTCTTGAGTTTCTCCAGGACTATGACTTCGAGATAGTATATATTCCTGGGAAGGGGAACGTTGTTGTAGATGCTCTCAGCAGGAGATCAGGCATTCAGCTACTAGGAGAGGCGACAGAGCAGCTAGCTGCCTTACAGATATCCTTTGTGGATAGAGATGGAGCAGCCTATCTTCAATATCTTACAGTCACACCTCCACTTCTTCAGCGAGTTAGGGAGGCGCAGCATGGAGACGCTAACTGTGAGACGCGACGTGCTCATATATCCATAGGGCAGGCACCTGATGAATTTTATGAAGGTGGGGAGCACGTCATCCTCTTCAAAGGAAATACCCTGGTACCAGTTTCACTTCGGGAAGAAGTGCTGAGGGAGTTCCACACTTCCCCTCTAGCGGTACATCCAGGAGTGGAGAAGATGTACCAGGACCTTTGACGATAGCATTGGTGGCCAGGTATGAAGAAGGTGGTAGCAGAGTTTGTCTCACGATGCCTCAATTGTCAGCTAGTGAAGGAAGATCACCAGGTACCAGTAGGCTTGGTACAACCCTTATAGGTCCCAGAGTGGAAGTGGGATGGGATATCCATGGAATTCATGACAGGTCTTCCATGTACATCCAGGAGTCACGATTCGATATGGGTGATCGTTGATCGACTCACCAAGTCGGCCCACTTCTTACCGATCAAAGAGTAGGGCTCAGTAGAGAGATTGGGATGCCTCTATGTGCATGAGATTGTGCATTTACATGGAGTACCTTCCCCAATTGTCTCCGAACAATACGCAAGGTTTACTTCTTGGCTATGGAAGGGGTTGTAGGAGGCTTTTGGGATGCATCTACGTCTGAGCACTGCCTTCTATCCTCAGACGGATGGCTAGACTGAGAAGACCATTCATACCCTCGAGGACATGTTCCGTGCATGTGTCCTTGACTTTCGTCGCAGCTGGTAGGACCACTTACCTTTGTTGGAGTTTTCCTAAAAAACAGTTATCACTCCACCATAGGGATGGCACATTTCAAGGCGTTGTACGGTCGACCTTACAGATCACCACTATGCTGGACAAACCCTGGGGAGTCAGCACTGGTGGGACCAGAGATGGTATAGGCTACCACGGAGAAGGTGCAGATCATCCAGGAGTGGATGAAGACTTTACAGAGTAGGCATAAGTCGTACGCTGACAGGATACGGAGACCTCTAGAGTTCGAGGATGGAGACTACGTCTTCCTATGGGTCTCACATCGACGAGGTCTAAGGAGATTTGGCCGAGGAGGCAAGTTATCTCTGTGATTCATTGGACCTTTCTAGGTCCTCAGTAGAGTAGGTGAGGTGGCTTACTGCCTGGATCTTCCACCTCAGCTACATCGGGTGCACGAAATCTTCCACGTATCTCAGCTGAGGAGATACGTGCACAACCCATCCCACATCATCGACCACGGGGAGTTGTACATCGATGACGGGGCGAATTTCATGGAGGTCCCAGTGGAGATTGAGGATCGATAGGAGTGGGTCCTGCGTGGATGGTCGATACCTCTAGTGTGCGTTCGTTGGCAGCATGGGAACCTCTAAGAGAGAACATGAGAGCGAGAGGCTCAGATGTGTGCTCTGTACCCTCTTTTGTTCCCTTAGTTAGAGTTGTAGCTTACAGGGACGTAAATCCCTGATGTGGGGAGAATGTAAAGACCCGGATTTCCCATGGAATTTTTTTTTTAAATACATGGTAGTTTTACGAGTCAGCAGTTTCTGACGGCGCTTGATTCTGAGGCCCGGTGTGCCCAGAATCAAATTCTAAAGTTTTGTTCAGGTATGTTCAGTAAACATACGTTGGAAATTTTATAAATTTTGAACTGGTTCTTGGAATTGAAATCAAAGGGCACTTTTGAGCTCGCAGCGTCAGTTATTTATTAGTGAGACCTTCACCGTAGTTGCGTTCTAGCGAGAATAGAAGTTAGTTTTTTGAGTTTTTAAGAATAAAGTTAAATAAAAATAAGTGTGACTTATTTTTATTTTGGAGTTTAAAATCTCCAAGTGGAGGTTGGAGGTGGGGTCCACCACACCATAACCTCCCATGAGAGGTTATGGTGTTGGGGCCCACCCACACATAACCTCCCTTGGGAGGATAATTAATGTGGGTACCACACAGTCTTTAACACCTTGTAACTCTTGGACTTCCCCCATAATTGTGCCAACCCTCTCTTCATTTATTTCTAAATCTCCCCCTCCCCTATTCGAATTTTCAATCCTTTCCACCCCAATTAATTAAATGAGTTGTCTCATTTAATTAAACAAAACTCTTTTTATTTTTGTGCCAACAAATAATAGACTTTCCCTCAATTATTTTTGGTTGGCAACTTGGTAGAGCTTAGAGAACCCTTGGAGAAAGCTCTCAACGGAGAACCATCCTCTCAATGAAGAACCATCCTCTCAACGAAGAACACGAAGAACCGTCAGCATCTTCTTCCTTCTTCAACCGGGACAAGAAAGGTAAGAGACGCCCACAAAGAATGTCGATGTCGTCTTCGACTTCTTCACCTTTGAATGCTCGTCCACCAACAACGAGTACCCTCTTCCTCCTCTGACATTGACGGAACGACGTACGCCTTCTGCGACTCCATCGTCGATCACCAACAAGAAAGGTAGGGGGATTTGAGTTAATTTTATATATTATTATAAACCTCTTTTCTTCATAGTTCAAATTTCTAGATTATGGTTCCCCATGACGAGGAGGGCTCGGAACGCATGAACACGGTCCGACCCCCCCCCCCTCCTTTTGTTTGTTCTTATTTGATGACGACGGAGGTGGTACACACGGCGACTGGCAATGAGCTGGCTGCGAAGAATCCGGTGGCGCAAGGCCGCCGAGTTGCAATAAGGGTGTGGCACTACCGTGCCGCATAGAAAATCGAGCCGCGGCCAGGCAGGCCGTGGTGGTGCTGGAGTGGTGCGGTGTCGTCGCACCGTGCTGGGAGGAAGGGTCGCGGCTAGGAGGGCCATGGCGGTCGGACGACGAGCGTGGCACCGTCGCACCGCACGAAAGAGCGGGAGGCCACGGCAAGGGCGGGCCATAATAGAGAAGCTGGGCGCGGCACCGCCGCACTGCACCGGAGAAGGACCGCGGCCTTAGGCTGTGGTGGATAGGGGATGGCGGCCGGCTGAGCCGGCACTAGTGTGCGCTGCAAGCGGGACCCCTTGGGTCACGCGGGATCCACCAAACAGGTGCCTAGCTTCGGTTCCTCCAAAAACCATGGGGGCACCGCACCCCCCCCCCCCCCCCACCCCGTCGTGGTGTGGCCAGCCGGGCCACGCAGCCCGCCAGCACGCGGCCAGCCGGCCGGGCCACATGACCAGCTCGCACATGCCCAGTAAGCTGGGCCACACTTCCAACCAGCATGCGGCCAGCCGGTCGGGCCACGCGGCCAACGAGCCGTGCCGCCCCCACGGGTCAGGCCGCGCCTTCGGGCCAGGCCATACCTTCGGGCCAGGCCGCCCCTTCGGACCGGACCTGGACTCGTCAGACTCGAATACACCTTTTCGCCCATAACTCAGGCTACGGGCATCCGTTTGACGAACCGTTAGTGGCACCGATATTATTTGAATGAAGTCGTTCCTTTGAGAATACACCACAGGAGTTCGGGGTATAGTTGAGATACGGTCTGGT
Source organism: Viscum album (assembly GCA_963277665.1). Taxonomy (NCBI): domain Eukaryota; kingdom Viridiplantae; phylum Streptophyta; class Magnoliopsida; order Santalales; family Viscaceae; genus Viscum; species Viscum album. The sequence goes on along the minus strand of CAUJRU010000136.1, from coordinate 55,943 downwards.
TGGTTCATACACAAAACCAACTAGGCCCCCGGGACTAAAACGCTAATAACTCACAGACCGGGCGTCTGATTGACGCGTCGTCTATTGTGTTGAGACCCCTATAACGGGGTGGACCTTTGAGATACTTCTACATGAATCTTAGCGACAGTTGAAGTTTTTTCCAATATCTGGGGAAGTGGATCCTTCCAGTGACGAGCGGACAGTGTGTGGAGACCTAGTGGCTGATAGACCTGATGACTGCTTGACCGATTCGACTATCCTAGTGGGGAGTGTCCAGTATTTGGCGGCAGAGCCATGGCGGAGGAGCGCCTGGTATTTGGTGGCAGACATGCGGTACTCGATAGGAGGATTACCTCTGCAGGCTATTAGGGGGAGCGCCCGATTTTTGGCGGTAGACCCACAGCGGAGGAGCGTCTGGTGTTTGGCAGCAGACCCGCAGTACTCAACGGGAGGAGTACCTCAGCAATCCAAGGTTAGTGAGAAGTGCCTTGGTGTCGCAACAGGCCCACTATTCTTGACAGAGGATGAGTTCTCCAGCATTCGTGGTTTCGATAATAAAAATCCTGGTTTGAGCTGAGTCAATGACCTTTGTGTTTTTCTCATGATTGAGATGAGTTATTAGATAACTTAGGTATATGTATGGGAATATATATAAGTAATGGTTATCCGTTGATTCATACTTTGTGGTTTATACTTGTTGGATTTTGTGAGACCTTAAGGGTCTCGGGGTCCCTACTGAGTATTGTTATACTCACCCCTACATGGAGTTTGCACGCACCTCATTGTGTTGGATGCAGAAGACGGACAGCGCTTACCGAGGTGGAGTGTACAAGGGCTGGACGGTACCCAGAGGAGAACCTCACGACGAGTCGGTACCCGGAGGTGACGGACGGACGTGGAGCACTGAGGAGCCTATCTATACCTACCCTTCTGGTAAGATCCCTAGTGGATGATCCGGGAGCTACTAGACACCTTCCATCTATTTTTTTAAGTTGTACCTGTCTATCCTTTCCTTGTACTTACTGTTGGTCTTGTATTTCCGGCCCCCTTTACTTTCAGCACTACCGTTTTAATTCAGTTTTAATTAGGTTTTTGCTTCCATTTGTGTACTCTGATTGTGTGTGTCTACTTTTCATAAAGGCAATGCCTTCCCAGCATAGGGATTTATGTCTTTGGTGCTAGTCGTCAGCCCCTGGCCTATAGAAGGCGTGCATGGGGTAGTCACAGCATGGGTCCTGAGGACAGGTCGTGACACAATATGACGATGAACTCCAATCTCCATGGAATAGAATAAAAGATTTAGATAAATAATGAAGAGGCTTGAGCCCTTTAGAGATGATCTTGCACATCATGTTTATATTTAATTTATTTAATTTTATAAAGAAAATAATACCTGGATCTTTGGTATTTTTCTTTGTTGGTGATATTGATCGTCTAGAATAACCCTTCCAAATTATCTTGTTGTGCTTGCAAGGATCCAAACTAGAATCCCTCTAGTGGTGATCCACACGTGCTCTGATGGCCTACAATCGACATCGCTTGTTCTCCGAGTGCTAGCACAGGGAAGCAACTATCTTGTGTCACTCATTCTTGATTGCATGTTCTTCAGCCTTGATGAACATCTCTCATTCTTGAGAGGGGCGGGAATAGGATATGAGAGAGAAATTATTTAACTCAACAATTCTCAATTCACCAGGTGTGCGGTTCGGTACATGGAACAATAGACATATATGTCTATTTATTAACATGGGGCTTCAATTACAATATTTAATTGAGTAACAACAATTAAATACATTCATAACCTTATATAAAACCCATGCTATAAATAATAATACTGCGTCATTATTTATGGTGCACCAACTTGTGAAAAATGGAATTATAAATAAAATTCCGCCTCACAAAATAATATAAGCATTATTTAAATTTGTGCTAGTTAAATAATTATTTATAATCATGCAAATAATTATTTTACTATTGGACTAGCCTTGGTCCTCTCAAACTCCACTTACATTTATAGAACACCTGAATAAATAGATAAATAATTTATTCTCTTAAATAAAGATTTTATTTACAAACTAGTAAATAAATATTTATTACATGTTCAATAAAATAAATATATATATTTTACCCACAATCTGGGGAATAAATATTTATTTAATTTATGAAATCATTTTAACATAAATGAAATTATTCCAATATCTTGAGAATAATTCTTATTAATTAAATTCAAATATAATTTAACTGAGGCCACCAGAAACACTTAGTGTGTGACCCTCTAGGATTCTTTCTCGATGGCATTAGGTGGTCTTGCCTAAAGTCCAAGAGTACTGTCTAGCAACGAGTCAAGGAACCCAAGATAAAGAACTTAAAGTTGCAATAAATACATCCACATACAAACACTCACTATGTAATATATTCTTTTTGTTGCAATATCTCATCAATAAGGTGTCGTGATAATGTCATCAACTTTTATGCTTGATACGTCATTCTTTGACTACCTAAAATAAACTCATCGTTACACCATGACCATGGAATTTTGTACTACGGTTCTATTTCAATCAAAGTGTTGAGATATCAACTTCCATAAATGGAAGGGAAAAATCATTCCTCGACTTACCCATTAATAACATGCCACTCGTGATGCACCCAACGTACCCTACTTCCCGCCAATTGTTTTTGTGATGGTTTTTGTCAGTAAATCAACGTGCATGAGTCATGACATGTATTAATGAAAATCTTAAAGTCTAAGGATCATTACACATGCTCGTAGATAGAAATATCTAATGATACCAAAACACGCGGAATTTCTACTGGCAGGTTTATTCTCATAATCTATTGTCTTAGAGACTACCGAGTGTGAACTTCTTGAGAGGAAGTCTCATCGTCTTACGAGTACTCACACTTGACGGTCTTCAAGCTATGTGTCCCATCATATTATGTCATCCAATCGTAGAACTATATTTAAGAATATTGTTTTAGAATTTCAAGTTTCTCATTATAGCAGGGAATTTTCATGACCTTATCAATGAAACAAATAATCTAGGACATTATTATATCATAGTCATGCAGAACAATGAAAAATATGTAATAATATGTTTAATATTTAAATACATTAAATATACATGTATTCAAAGTATAACCATTTGGTTCTAGGACACCAACTCTTAAAAACTCCCACTTGGACTACATTCAACGGCCTATGACTTTCAGTCCACTAGACCTCACATGGTGATCATGTTTCTGCTGAGTCAAGGATTTAGTCAAAGGGTCTTCCACATTGACTTCCATAGAAATACTGCTCACTAGAACTTCACATATCTGAGAAAAATCCATCAACATATGATACTTATAAAGTATGTGCTTCGTCTACTGATATAACCTTGGCTCTTTTGCAAGAGCAACCACTGTAGTATTATCATAGTACAATGTGATGAGATCTTTACTACTAGGTATCACATCCAACTCTTGCACAACGCTTCACATCCAAACTGCTTCTTTAGCTACCTCAAAATCTATGATATACTCAGACTCTACTATAGAATCTATGACCACACTTTTCTTTGAGCTCTTCCATCTCACTTCACCTCTATTCAAAGTGAATATGTATCATGTTTGTGACTTCATGCCTTCTTGATCAGTCTGGAAACTAGAATCTACATATCTTCTTATAACTAGTTCCTCATATCCTCCATAAACTAGGAATGTATCCCTAGTATGCCTTAGATACTTTAGGGCAGTCTTGACTTCCATCCAATGGTGGTCACCTAGGTCAGTTTGATATCTTCCTACCGCACTCAATGCGTAGGCGACATCTAGCCAGGTACATAGCATGGCATACATGACCGACCCAATCGTTGATGTGTATGGAGTCTTTTCCATTATCATTCTTTCATCATGTGTCTAAGGACACATTATATTGGAAAGATGAATGCCATGTGATGCTGGAAACAATCCCCTCTGAATTGTTTCATACTGAATCACTTCAGTATCTTATCAATGTATGTACTTTTACATAGGCGCAACAATCTCTTGTATCTATCATGATGGATCTTGATCTAAAGAATATATGATGCCTCACCCAAGTCCTTTATGAAGAATAATTGATTCAACCATGGCTTAACAGACTGTAAAACTAGTACCTTATTTCAAATAAGTAATATGTCATCAACTTATACTAATAAGAAAACAACCGCACTCCCACTAAACCATTTTTAGACACAAGGCTCACATTCATTATTGATAAAACCAAATTTCGTTATGGATTCATCAAAATGAATGTTCCATGACCTGAATGCTTTCTTCAATCCATAAATGGATTTATGCAACTTACATACCTTATTGGAATCCTTAAGCGTCATAGACCCTTTAGGTTATGTCATGTAGACATATTCCTAAAGGTTCCCATTTAGGAAGGCTATTATGACATCCATTTTCCAAATCTCATAGTCATGGTAAGCGACAATGGCCAATATAATTCTGAAAAATTTTATCATTGCAAATGGAAATAAGGTTTCATCGTTGTCAATGCCTCGATGCTGTAAGAACCCTTTTGCAAATAGTCATGCCTTATAGGTACTGTCTTTTCTTTCCATGTCTAGTTTCTTCTCGAATACCCATTTGCAACCAACAAGATTTATATCAACTAGATAATCTAACAAAATTTAAACTTGGTTTTGGTACATGGAATCCATTTCATAATTCAAGGCTTCTTTCCACTTTCCACCATATGTTCCACTTACTCCTTCCCGGTGGGTTATAGGATCATTATTATCAACTAATAATGAGTCACCATCCTCGGTAACTAGAAAAACATATTTTTCCAGTTCTCTAACCTCTCTTGTACTCTTACGCATATCTTGTGTCTCTGGAATCGTAATTTCTTCCATGGGGCTTTGATGAATTTGTTCCTATACCAACTCTTATGTACCTTGAGCATCAACTTCATCGAAGTCTATCTTGTTCCCACAATCTATTTTCAAGATGTTCTCCCTTTTAAAGAATATGGAATGTCATGACACTATAACCTTTTTGTCTGAGGGGTTGTATAGGTAATATCCCCTTGTTTCTTAGGGGTATCCTATAATGGTACACTTTGTGCCTCGGGGTGAAAGTTTGTTACCTGAAGAGGCCTTAACAAATGCATCACTTCTTCACACATGTAAATTCAATAATATGGATTTCATTCCACATCAGAACTTGTATGGAATACCATTTATCGATTAATTTAGTAATTGGTTTAGTATGTTCGTCACTATTTGTAACGCATATCCCCAAAAGTATAATGTAAGACTCGCATGACTCATCATCGATCTCACCATGTCCAATAGGGTGAGGTTTGTCCTTTCGCTCACACCATTACACTAGGTCCTTTTTGGAGGAGTAAGTTGGGATAATATCCCAAACTACCATAAGTAATCAATGAATTCTTTATTAGGATATTCTCTACCTTGGTCTGAGCAGAGTTTCTTAATCTTCTTACCATGCTGGTTCTCGACTTCATTAATGTATTCTTTGACCTTATAAAAAGAATCTGACTTGTACCTCATTAATTAGATATATCCATATCTACTAAAATCATCAGTAAAAGTTATGACATATGAGAACCTACCCTTTCTTCAACTAGAAATGATCCACACGCATCGGTATAAACCAATTCAAGAAGTTATTTATCCCTTTCACCTTTCCCAATAAATGGGTCTTTTGTCATTTTTCCTTGTAAACATGCATGACATACGCCAAGTGTTTTTAGTTTTAAAGAATCTAAATATCCATCTTGATGTAACATTGTTAAGATTTTTTCATCTATATGACATATCCAGTGATTCCAAAGTTAGGTGTGGTATGAGTCATGTGAAGTATATTTGATATCTATTTTCATTACTTGGTTTGTGTAATCCATCACGTAAAGACCGTTGTATAAATGTGCCCTATCAAAACAAATGTTATCTTTGTAAAACAAGCAACAATCATTTCCAAAATTGAAAAAAAACAAATACATCTCTATCTAATATGGATACTGTAAAGACCCAGAAATTTTGAGGAAATTTTTTTCTTAATTTCTTTGGAATTTTACGAGTCTGTGGCTTCTGACGGAACCTGATTATAAGGCCCGGTGTTCCCGAAATCATTTTCTGAAGTTTAGCTTGGGTACGTTCAGTGAATAAACGAGTGGGTTTTTCTAAATTTTGAACCGATGCTCGGAATCGAAATCTGAGGGCACCGATGAACTCACAGCGCCGGTAAATGCTTAAGGGGATCTTAAGCATAGTTGTGTTTGTTGCATGAGGTGGTCAATTTTTTGGGTTTAGTTGAATTAAATAAAATTTTTCATGCACAAATTTTATTCATTGAAAGTGTTTTTTTTTCAACAAAGGGGGAGTTAGATGTGGGGCCCACACCCACCTAACCTCCCATGGGAGAGTTTAGTGTGGTAGGGCCCACACAAGAACCTAACTCCTCACCTCCCCCATAACCACCTTGACCTCCCCATAACTCACCCCCCCCCCTTGTTTAAATGCATGGCAACTCCACACATTTATTGTGGTGGAGCCTCTCCACCTCTCAAGATTAATGAGGCTGACTAGGATAATTAATGACCTTATTAATTATTGTTGTCACACCTCTTTACTTTTTGAATGGCTTGGAGATCTTTTATAATAATGAGGATTATTGAGATATTTGTTTTTGGGCAAATACTTGGGTAGAGCTTTCTTCCTCCTCGAAGAACGATCATCCATCTTAACGAAGAACATCCTCATTCTGCGAAGAATGGCCATCAACTCTCCTCTTCCTCCGCGTCAAGGGAGAAGTCGCCGACCGCGGTGATCATCGCCAACGACAACGTGCCTTCCTACTTCATCTCCTTCGTTGAAGAATGCTACGTCTCCGAAGAAGGACATCGACTTGGCGGTCCTGGAATTCTCCATCCACTTTCTCTTCCACGACAAGGAAGGAGACGCCGACAGTGGAGACTGAAGCCAACAACAACATTCTTCTTCTTCTTCCGACGTCGATGGAATCGATGTCATTCTTCCGCGACACCCGACTACCACGAAGTTCGACTTCCGCGACTCGACAACGTGCGATGTCAATTTCGAGGTAGGGGTTTAATCTTTGTTCAAGTTTATTTAACGAACTTTGTTGATATTTGTTGGCCGCTTGCTATCATTATAACGGGAGGAGGTCGGACCGCACAAACACGGCCGACCCTCCTCCCCCTTTAATCTTGTGTTCGTTGCATCTCGAACAAAGGCGTTGTGGTGCAACAGCACCACACGGAAACAAGAAAGAATGCGGCGAAGAAGTGCGGCACTGTCGCGCTGCGCCGTTGAGGTCGAACGAAACCGCAGCCGGAGTCGGGGCCGCAGAGGCGATTTGAAGACTCCACAGTTTGTTTATTGGTGTGCGTATTTACGGGCGATGGCGGAACGGGACGCAAGGGCGTTTTCAAGACTTCACAGTGAAGGGCAGGTCCCGAGAGGACCGCAGGCGAAGACGGAAAGCAAAACAGACCACCGGAGCGCGTTCGGTGGTCCGCAGAAGACCCTACCGGTGCGCCCTGCCGGCACCGGCCAGCCACCAGGAGGAACCGCTGCGGCTGAAGCCGCGGCAACAGGCGGCCAGATCCCGCGGTCGTGCGGGATCTATAGGAGGAGGACGTGGTAGGCGCGTCGTGTCCGTGGGGTGAGAAAGGGCGGAACGGTTCCCCCCTGCTCGGCCGCTGGCCGAGCCAGCGTGCCACCCTACCGTGCCAGGCCGGGTTGCGCTGACCGGATAGGGCCGCGCCCTGCCGGGCCGGGCCCAAACCCCCCATTTTGGGACCACTTTCGGTCTTTTTCCCATAACATGGACTTCAGACCTCCGATCAACACGCCGTCCATTGCGTTGGGATCCTTGGATCAAGACGGTCGTTTAGGTATATTACACCCAAGGTTTCAAAGAACTTTGGGTACGGCCGAGGTTGGTTCGAACCCGAAACCAACCGGGCCCTCGGAGCGGAAACGCTTATAACTTGAGCTCTGGACGTCGGATTGACGTTTCGTCGGCCTTGTTGGATTCCTCTTAGTGAGATGGACCTTTTGTCTTACTCCTCTTGAGTTTTGGACGCAGTTGGAGTGCGGTCGGGTTGGTTTTGACTTAAAAACCAACCGGGCCCCTGGAATGGAAAAGCTGAAAACTTTCAGACCGGACGTTCGTTTGACGAACCGTCAGCAGAGTTGGGGATCATTTTGAGAAACGGTCCTTATGAGTATACCCTATAAGAGTTCGGGGTACAGTTGAGATACGGCTGGGTTGGTTCACACATGAAACCAACCGGGCCCCTTGGACGAAAAGGCTAATAACTCACAGACTGGGCGTCCAATTGACGCGACGTCTGTTGCATTGAGACACCTATGACGAGGCGGTCCTTTGAGATACTTCTTCGTTGAACTTTGTGATACTTGGAGTATCGACCTGTAGCTCGTGGAGCGGACCCTCCCAGAGACAAGCGTACGGAGTACGGAGACTGTGTAGCTGGCTGAGACCTGATGACTTCTTGACCGACTCGACTTGGAGTGAGTCGACTAGCCCAGTGGACGGAGCACTACTATGTTTGGGTGCAGACCCACGGTGGATGGAGTGCCTGGTAGCAGGCAGCAGACCTGCGGTACTCAATAGAAGGAGTACCTCTGTAGGCTATTAGGGGGGTGCACTACTGTTTTTGGGTGGTAGACCCCGGCAGGAAGCACTACTATGTTTGGGTGGCTGACCTGTGGTACTCGACAGGAGGAGTACCTCAGCAGTCTTAGGTTAGTGAGCAGTACCTTGAAGTCGTGACAGGATAATTGTACTCATCAGATACGGAGCTCTTCAGCAGTTACGGTTTCAATAAATGAAAATCTTGGTTTGAGCTGAGTCTATGAACTTTGTGTTTACCTCATGATTGAGATGGGTCACTTGATAACTTAGGTATATGTATGGGCATATACCTAGGTAGTGGTTATCCGTTGATTTCATAACCTTTGTGTTTCCTCATGATTGAGATGGGTTACTTGCAAACTTGGGTATAAGTATGGGCTTATACCTAAGTAAGGGTTATATCTTGAGATCCTTCTTTGTGGTTATCCTTGTTGGATTTAGTGAGACCTTGAGGGTCTCGAGGTCCCTACTGAGTATCGTATACTCACCCCTACACGGGCTATGCCCGCACCTCATTGTGTTGGTTGTAGACGACGGGAAGCGCTGACAGAGGCCGAGTGTTCGAGGACTGGACGGTACCCGGAGGTGGACCTCACGACGAGTCAGTATCCGGAGGTGGACTTCACGACGAGACGATACTCGGAGAAGGTTGACGGGAGAGAGCGTTGTGGAGGCTATCTGTACCTACCCTTCAGGTAGGATCAGAGGTGGACGACCAAGGAGTTGCTTCTATTCTTCCAGCTGCTTGTCTTTTCGGTTGTACTTTCGTTCAGTTGTAGCTGTACTTTCGGTTGGGTTTGTATTCTATCCCATTTACTTTTCAGCACTTCTTTTTTACTTAGTGTATTACTTATGCTTGTACTCTATGGTGTTTTGTTTACTTTTATAAAGGAAATGCCTTCCCAGTTATCGGGATTTACGCCTTTGGTGCTAGTCGCCAGCCCCTGGCATATGGAAGGCGGGCTTGGGGTACTCACAGCACGGGCCCCGAGGACGGGTCGTGACAAATTGGTATCAGAGGAGTCGGTTCTACCGCAGAACTTATAACTCTGATTTTTCTTTTCTGTGAAGAAATAGTGTTAAGAGTACCGAGTGTGGTTTTCAGTTCAGGGAGTCCAGTGTTGGTGCGGGCAGCCGAAGTATCCATACATCAGGACCCTGACTACTGATTTCCGACTCAGTACACGAAAACACTAATTGCATGTGTGTTTTCAAAGGTTTTCTGCTTAAAACATCTCAAACCAGGTCATCTCACCAGGTATAATCATTTGACCGTGTCACGTCTGTTTCTTTTAGGATGTCCTTTCTCGAACGACCAGCTAGAGCCCCGAGAGTTGTACATACTGACAGCCCGCCGAGCGACGAGATCTCAGTACAGGGCCCTATCCCAGTTGAGGCACCAGCGGTACTACCACCTGTTGGGCCACCGATGCCACCAGCCCCAGCAACAGAGAGTGCACGCTGCTTGAGCGCACAGCACGAGTTCCAGTGCTAGAGGCCACCCAGGTTCAGGGGAGAGACGGACCTGCAGGCGGCTGAGGATTGGCTGGAGGTTGTGTTGAGAGTCTTCAGGCTAGTAGGGATGCCAGCAGACTTCATGGTGATCTTTGTTACCAGCCTCCTTCATGCAGCAGCTGAGAGATGGTGGAGCCACTTGTTTCGGTTTTGCAACGGGATGACCTTCACCTAGGGAGACTTTGAGACCTTCTTCAGGGTGGAGTTTGTACCAGTAGCTCTACACCCCGAGTGTGTTCAGGAGCTGCTGCCTTTGCCGTAGGATTTTCCATCAGTAGCTGAGTCATCTGTAGGTAGAAGACAGATGATGCAGAGGTCCAAGAGGATCGGACAAGCAGGTGGGTGACCACGGGTTATAGGATCGGTAGTGTGGGGCACCCGGGGTGGAGTCAGAGCCAGGCGTTCCAAAAGCGGACAGTGTTATTCATGCGGCAAGAAGGGTCACATGGCACGTGACTGTCCGAATCCCCGCACAGTTGATCTGCAGGAATTGGAGGAGCCACCAAGGCAGAAGCAGCGGCGAGTGCTTGAGCAACAGCCAAGCAGTGGACAATGAAGTAGAGCTCCGGAAGAAGGTGGACAGGAGCGGAACTAGTGGATTACTTTTGTTCTTGGTACTTCTAGTTCCGTGTTGTTTTTGTATTTGTGTCTTTGTACTATGAAATGTAGTAATAAAAAGACACTTATCTTTGTGATGTTTGCTTTCCTGTCCTTTTGTTCGGTTGATACTGAGAGGTCCCAGTTAAAACTGTTGACTTGACCCTCACTTTCGAGATTTCTACTAGAGGAGACCCAGTGACCTCACACTAATGCCGACAGTGTGACTCAACCCTTGGAGGTGAGAGTGACGGTTGTATATCTTGGTAGTAACGTCGAGGCCTTACGACGTCATCCATGGAATGAATGCATCATTCATGTCAGGATTGATTGTATTAGGCAATGGTCGTGGTTCATCCAGGGGATGAGACTGATTTTCTCTTTTCGGCAAAGGAGAAATCTTAGCAGCTCTTACAGATCGTAGGCAAAGAAGGTGCAGATCATCCAGGAGCGGATGAAGACTGCACAGTGCAGTAAGAAACAAGAAACTGGTGCCAGTCTTAGAGACTTGGGCGTGTTAAATATTTCAAGAAGAGGAATCTTTAAGGAGAGATGAGTCTGTGAAATAACAGATGTGGAGGCAGAGCTAGGAGAGAAGCATGAGGTGGTGTACATTTTAACATGCTACAACCACCCACCTTAGTTTTCCCCACCAGGCTCAGGGAGCTGGAGAGAAGGGGAAGAGTGCAGCTACTTGTGGTCAAGGAGTGTGACCCAATGGCTCTAAAAATGATTCAAGGGATAGTATGTGTCCACTACTAGCTGTCGTAATAACAGACATTGATATGAATCATTCATTCCTTCCACAAATCTTGTCCCAGACCTAGAGTTTCCGGTAAGCCATAGACTTGACCCTCATGTCTGGAGATACCTTGGGAGGAGACTCGATAATCACACTTATGCCGACAGTGTGGTCTGACCCACGAGGAGAGAGTTTCAGTTGGAATCTCTTGGTGGCAGCATCGAGGCCTTACGACGTTGGTCTCGGTATGGATTAGATTCACAGTTCATGCTCAGATTGACTGTATTAGGCAAAAAGGTTGTGGTATAAATACAACGTCGGGATGGGTTTTTCTTGGTCGGCGAAAAGGAAACCCCAGGCAGCACAGGATGAACTCATGCATATGAGGGTTTGTCCGATCACTCTTGGGTCGACCAACCTTACCCTCGTGGCATCAGGAGTTTTGAGTTTCAATTCTAATCAGGAAGTGGAGGCCTCTAGAGTTTGAGGATGGCGATCGCGTCCTTAAACGGGTCTCACCTCGACGAGGTTTATGGAGATGTGGCCGAGGCGACAAGTTATCTCCGAGGTTCAATGGACCTTTTTATGTCCTCAGCAGGGTAGGTGAGGTGTTTTACCGCTTGACCCATCCACCTCAGTTGCACCAGGTGCACGACGACTTCCACGTATCTCAACTGAGGAGATACGTGCTTGACCTGACGCATGTCATCGACCATGGGGAACTGGACTTTGGTGATGGGGTGACTTTTGCGGGGATCCAGTAGAGGTTGAGGATCGACAGGAGTGGATCCTATGAGGACGGTCGATTCCTCTTGTGTGCTTTCGTTGGCAGCACAGGAACCTCTAAGAGAGCACATGGGAGCGGAAGGCTCAGATGCGTGCTCAGTACAACTTTTGTTTCCCTAGTTTGTGTTAAAGCTTTACAGGGACGTAAATCCCTAAGGTGGGAGTAATTTAAAGACCCAGAAATTTAAAGGAAATTTTTTTCTTAATTTCTTTGGAATTTTACGAGTCTGTGTCTTCCAACGACACCTGATTCTGAGGCCCGGTGTGCCCGGAATCATTTTCCGAAGTTTAGCTCGGGTACGTTCAGTGAAGGAACGAGCGGGTTTTTCTAACTTTTGAACTGATGCTCGGAATCGAAATCTGAGGGCACCGATGAACTCGCAGCATTGGTAAATGCTTAAGGGGATCTTAAGTGTAGTTGCGTTTGTCCCATGAGGTGGTTAATTTTTGGGGTTTAGCTGAGTTAAATAAAATTTGTCGTGCACAAATTTTATTCATGGAAAGTGTTTTTTTTTTCAAAAAAGGGGGAGTAAGATGTGGGGCCCACACCCACCTAACCTCCCATGGGAGAGTTTAGTGTGGTAGGGCCCACACGAGACCCTAACTCCTCACCTCCCCCATTACCCCCCTTGACCTCCCCATAAGTCACCCCCCCTGTTTAAATGCATGGAAACTCCACACATTTATTATGGTGGATCCTCTCCACCTCTCAAGATTAATGAGGCTGACTAGGATAATTAATGACCTTATTAATTATCTTTGTCACACCCCTTGACTTTTTGAATGGCTTGGATATCTTTTAAAAGAATGAGGCTTATTGAGATATTTGTTTTTGGGAAAATATTCTGGGAGATCTTTCTTCCTCCGTGAAGAACGATCATCCATATTAACGAAGAACATCCTCATTCCGCGAAGAACGTCCATCAACTCTTCTCTTCCTCCGTGTCAAGGGAGAAGTCGCCGACCGCGGTGATCATTGCCAACGACAACGTGCCTTCCTACTTCATATTTTTCGTTGAAGAACGCTACGTCTCTGAAGAAATACATCGACTTGGCAGTCCTGGAATTCTCCATCCACTTTCTCTTCCAAGACACATAAGGAGACGCCGACCGTGGAGACCGACACCAACAACAATGTTCTTCTTCTTCTTCTGAAGTCGACGGAATTGATACTGTTCTTCCGCGACACCCGACTACCGCGACGTTTGACTTCCGCGACTCGATGACGTGCGACGTCAATTTCGAGGTAGGGGTTTAATCTTCGTTCAAGTTTATTTAACGAGCTTCGTTGATATTTGTTGGCCACTTGTTATCATTATAATGGGAGGAGGTCGGACCACACAAACAAGGCCGACCCTCCTCCCCCTTTGATGTTGTGTTCGTTGCGGCTCGAACAAAGGCGGCGCGGTGCAACGGCACCGTGCGGAAATAAGAAAGAACGTAACGAAGTAGCGCGGCGCCGTCGCGCCTTGGCATTGAGGCCGAACGAAACCGCGGTCGGAGTCGGGGCCGCAGAGGCGATTCGACGACTCCTCAGTTTGTTTATTGGTGTGTGGATCGATGGGCGATGGCGGAATGGGCCATAGGGGCGTTTTGAAGACTTTGCAGTGAAGGGAAGGTCCTGGGAGGACTGTTGGCGAAGACGAAAAGCAAAACAGACCACTGGAGTGCGTCTGGTTATCCGCAGGAGACCCTGCCGGCACGCCGCCAGAAGGAACTGTCGTGACTGAAGCCACGGCGGCAGGCGGCCGGATCCCGCGGCCGTGCGGGATCTGGAGGAGGAGGACGCGGCAGGCGCGCCGCGTCTGTGGGGAGAGAAAGGGGGGAACGGTTCCCCCCTGCTCGGACGCTGGCCGAGCCAGCGTGCCACCCGGCCAGGCCGGGCTGGGTTGCGCGGACCGGACCGGGCCACGCCCAACCGGGTCGGACCGGGCCCAGATCCCCCATTTTCGGACCACTTTCGGTGTTTTGCCCATAACTTGGGCTTCAGACCTCTGATCGATGCACCGTCAGTTGCGTTGGGATCCTTGGATCGAGAAGGTCGTCTCAGTATATTACATTCAAGGTTTCGGAAAACTTTGGGTATGTCCGGGTTTGTTCGAACCCGTAACCAACTGGGCCCTCAGAGAGGAAACGCTTATAACTTGAGCTCCGGACGTCCGATTGACATGTCGTTGACATTGTTGGATTCCTCTTAGTGAGAAGGACCTTTTGGCTTAATCCGCTCGAGGTTTGGACGCAGTTGGAGTGCAGTCGGGTTGGTTTTGACTTAAAAACCAACTGGGCCCCTGGAACGGAAAAACTGATAACTTTCAGACCGGACGTCCGTTTGACGAACCGTCAGCGGCGTTGGTGATCACGTTGAGAAACGGTCCCTATGAGTATACCCTATGAGAGTTCGGGGTACAGTTGAGATACGGCCGGGATGGTTCGCACATGAAACCAACCGGGCCCCTAGGACGAAAAGGCTAATAACTCACAGACCGGGCGTCCGATTGACACGCCGTCTGTTGCGTTGAGACCCCTATGACGAGGCAGTACTTTGAGATACTTATTCGTGGAACTTTGTGATACTTGGAGTATCGACCTGTAGCTCGTGGAGAGGACCCTCCCGGAGACTAGCGTACGGAGTACGGAGACCGTGTAGCAGGCTGAGACCTGATGACTGGTTGACCGATTCGACTTGGAGTGAGTCGACTAGCCCAGTGGATGGAGCAATACTATGTTTGGGTTCAGACCCACGGCGGATGGAGTACCTGGTAGCATGCAGCAGACCCGCGGTACTCAATAGAAGGAGTACCTCTGTAGGCTATTAGGGGGTGCACTACTATGTTTGGGTGGAAGACCCCGGCGGGAATCACTACTGTGTTTGGGTGGATGACCCGCGGTACTCGACAGGAGAAGTACCTTAGCAGTCTTAGGTTAGTGAGCAGTACCTCGGAGTCGTGACAAGATCACTGTACTCGTCATAGACGGAGCTGTTCAGCAGTTACGGTTTCGATAGATGAAAATCTTGGTTTGAGCTGAGTCTATGACCTTTGTGTTTACCTCTTGATTGAGATCGGTCACTTGATAACTTAGGTATATGTATGGGAATATACCTAGGTAGTGGTTATCCGTTGATTTCATAACCTTTGTGTTTCCTCATGATTGAGATGGGTTACTTGGTAACTTGGGTATAAGTATGGGCTTATACCTAAGTAAGGGTTATCTGTTGAGATCCTTCTTTGTGGTTATCCTTGTTGGATTTAGTGAGACCTTGAGGGTCTCGGGGTCCCTACTGAGTATCGTATACTCACCCCTGAATAGGCTATGCCCGCACCTCATTGTGTTGGTTGCAGACAACGGGCAGCACTGACAGAGGCCGAGTGTTCGAGGACTGGACAGTACCCGGAGGTGGACCTCACGACGAGTCGGTATCCAGAGGTGGACTTCACGATGAGACGATACTCGGAGGAGGTTGACGGGTGAGAGGGTTGTGGAGGCTATCTGTACCTACCCTTCAGGTAGGATCTGAGGTGGATGACCTAGGAGCTGCTTCTATTCTTCGAGCTGCTTGTCTTTTCTGTTGTACTTTCGTTCAGTTGTAGTTGTACTTTCGGTTGGGTTTGTATTCTGGCCCATTTACTTTTCAAAACTTCTTTTGTACTTAGTGTATTACCTCCGCTTGTACTCTGTGGTGTTTTCTTTACTTTTATAAAGGCAGTGCCTTCTTAGTTATCGGGATTTACGCCTTTGGTGCTAGTCGGCATCCCCTGGCCTATGGAAGCCGGGCTTGGGGTAGTCACAGCACGGGCCCTGAGGACTGGTCATGATAGATACATAAATAATGTTTTTAGTAACAGACGACACATAATAACAACCCTTTAACACCAATATTATCCTAGTTAGCAATGTGAGGCGGTAGTTCCTGACAGATACAGTAGCAAGTCTGGCTCTGTTGGACGCTCAAAGATTTACCTCCCCTCACTCAATATTCTTGAATCTACTTGGTTCCTATAGTTGGATAAATATGTGAGCATCACAAGGTGTATCTAATACCCAATTTGTAGAAATAGATAGATTTCATTCGATAACAAATGCACCTGAAGCATCCCCTTACTTCTTAGGTTGGGTGCAGTTCTTCTTCCAATGGCCCTTCTTGACACATGCAAAACAAATAGCCTCATGTTCCCTTTCCTCCCCTTTGATCTTCCTTTTCTTGGAAGGTCGTGAAGAAACATTGGGATTAAATCTCTTCGCCTTCCCTTTCCTCTTATTCACCATAAGTACATAAGGATTTTCTCACTTCATATATTTTTCCACTTAGATAATGAGGATAAGAATATCAAATAGAGACTTCTCAATGTTGTTCATATTGAAATTGACAACAATGTTAGAGAATCTTTGAGGGATTGATGCAAGAATGAGATTGGTTCCCTATTATTTTGAGAGTTTAAACCCTAGAACCTCTAGGCACTCAATATATCCAATGAGCTTGACTACATGTGGCCTAGCTGGGGAACCTTCTCCAATCTTTCTCTAAAAGAGTGCCTTAGAGATCTCAAACCTTAACTCTCTTTCTCTCTCCTAGTAAAGACAATGAAGGTTCTCAAGCATGATATAGGAATTCATGTTTTCATGAGACTTCATGATCTCACTAGACATCGATGATAGCATCAAACATTTAAAATCGACTGCTTCATTCATATGTTTCTCATAGACTAGGAAATACTCATTGCTCGATTCTTTGGTAGGAGGATTAGGTAATGTTAACTCCAGCATGTAAAACTTTTTTTCATGGCTTAGGATGACCCTAAGGAATCTAAACCATTTATGGAAGTTACTACTGGTGAGGATGTTGTCTTTATCTACAATTGATGGTAGGGATAGTGTGGTTGACGAGATTGTCATTTTTATTCTAAAATTAAAAGAGTAGATCATTAGTACTTTCTTGATTACATTTTATGAGAAATAATAAATTTTATTAATTCTCCCACTATTTTATCAAGTCACAATGTCCCTCACCATTGAACTTATAATATCCAATTACCATGACATTCTAGTGGAAAGGATCTATATTCCCCTTTGAATAACCCCAATAAGGGTTGGTCAAGCTATTAGAAGGTATTTATGTAGGAAGGTCTTTGCCAACTATATTCTTCCAACTCCTTGCTTTGTTGAGTGGACTCCCCAATCCTAAAATCATGACATTGGATTTCCACAACTCTTGCCTCTAATATTACACCAAGTCTAGTAAGGTCTACTCCTCTTGATGTAATACGGTTAAGTCAACCAAAAACCATTCATAATGGATTCGTGTATAAAATTAAGTGTCCCAACAAGGGTTGGACAAACACATAGTTTTATTGAGTTTTTTCCTTAAACAAGTAATAGAAGGCTTGGTCTAACGTAATATTTTATTTGAGGGATTTTTAACTCTTATACATGAATTTATTATTATCATTATCACATTATTGTTAATATTAAGTTGAACTTACTCAAGTAATTAACCATGTCTTGATAATATTTACGCATAAGTCTATTTTATTTTAGTTCCATCTTTCATGCTTGTTTAATTCATTAATTATGTGATATTAATAACACATCCATAATGATAAACCATGAAAGTGATATAAATAAAATAAGATAAAGGGTATTATCATGATCTTTTATAGTGGTTAGTTTATCTAGCAGTTGATAAACTAACCTTGATATAGGGGAGAAACATCTTGAACCTTTTGGGTTTGTGTTTAAAACTTTCCACCTATCCACCTCTATATCTAATGGGATTGGTTTCGTCTTGGCTCCAGCATGAACTACCTCTACTAGCTTGGGAGTTCCATCAATTACATATTACTTTTTTAAATCACATGATGATGAGGGGTAAAGGGGGTTCTATATAAAAGAAACCTTGGGCACACATGCCCTATATAATAATGAGAAGAAGGTTCGCAAGCCAAAAAATTTAATTTAAATAAATAAATTAAAAGAAACTATTTACTTACAAAGGTCTTGGTCTAGCTCATTATCATCCATACATGAAACGATATTTACTCATAAATAAAACTATCATTTAATTACTTATTCATTTTTTTAAGATAAATCACACTTGAATTAGTTAATTATCATCATTAATTAATCAATCCTTTTATCTTAAACCCTTTTCTGAATTTCCTTGATATTCTCATCCATCATAATTTTAAACAAATAAATTCATTTAAAATTATCTTTGTATGTAACTTGTACCTTGGAGGCAACCTAGTGAATTCCTATTCATAATTACCCAATGAGTAGAAATTATCAATACGTAGATGTTAAATGAAACACATATATATAAAACACATATCTGTGTTGTGCCTCGGCTTTACTCCTACATGACGGTACACGTATCAAGGGTTTGTATAATATAATAATAAATTTTATTAAATCTACATAATTTGGATGAGTACACAGCGTGTAGTTCCAACTATAGGGCTTGTACTATTTTTCACCATCCATCTGAAGTACATGCCTGGGGAAACGATGTGTGAGTGTACTTCAAAAATATTCCAAGTACACGGCGTGTCCAGTGGTCTACACACCATGTAATTCCCCATTATACAGTCTCCATCTAGGAAAGTCATGTATGGGGTACATAGTACAACCCTAACCCAAAGGGACTACACGTCATGTCCAGTTGGCCACATGGCATGTAATCTGGAAATCGCATGCCACCTGTTCTTGGTCAACACACAGAGTCATTTAGACATAGACAAACTCCAATGAAATGGCTTGGTTTGGCAAACTAAACCCAGTGCATTGAACCTTTGCTACATGATGTGTACTGTTGAATACACATCGTGTGTTCTGGTGTTGTACATCCAGGAACCTTTGGAACCTCATGATGAGATCCTCTGTTTTATTTTAATCAAAATTAAAAGAAAATATTGTTTCTGTAAGGTGAATGAGAAACGAAAGAGGATGAACAAGTATTGAGATTCATATTTTTAGATCTATTAACTTGAATTGAAACAACTAAATTATCAAATGTGTAAATCATCAATGAAATATTTAAATAATTATAAACTATGATGTAACCCCTTTGATACCACTTGAAGGTTCCGAGTGTAGTGGAAGCGTGGTTGGTCTGACACCCAACATTGATTTTTACCATGATCAATGATTATTTTGGGATCAATACGATGATGAATTCATGTCTCCATGGAATAGAATCAAATATTTTGATAATAAAGTAAGAGGACCAAAAACTTT
The DNA here is from genome assembly GCA_963277665.1 of Viscum album. Classification (NCBI taxonomy): domain Eukaryota; kingdom Viridiplantae; phylum Streptophyta; class Magnoliopsida; order Santalales; family Viscaceae; genus Viscum; species Viscum album. The sequence continues at coordinate 36,391 of CAUJRU010000136.1, read as the reverse complement.
ATAGAGGATCTTCCACATCATGTTTATAATTAATTTAATTTAATTCATAAAGAAAATAATACCTGGATATTTGGTATTTTCTTCATTGATGATGTTGATCATCTGGAATGACCCTTCCAGATTATCTTTTTGTGCTTTCAAGGATAAAAACTAGAATCCCTCTAGTGAGGATCCACATGTGCTCTGATGGCCTCTGATTGACATCGCTCATTCTCCGGGTGCTACCATGGCAAAGAGAGTGTCTTGGGTCAGTCATTCTTGATCACTTGTTCTTCGACCTTGAAGAATGTATCTCATTCTTGAGAGGGATAGGAAGAGGATTTGAGAGAGAAATTTTTTAGCTCAACAATTATCAATTCACCAAGTGTGTTGTCTGGTAAATGGAACAATAGATGTATGTGTCTATTTATTGAAATGGGGTTTAGTTACAATATTTAATTGCGTAACATCAATTAAATACATTCATAACCTTAGAGAAAACCCATGCGATTAATATTAATATCGCATCATTATTTATGGTGCACCATCTTGTGCAAAACAAAATTATAAATAAAATTTTGTGTCACAAAATAATAGCAGCGTTATTTTAATTTGTTCTAGTTAAATAATTATTTATTATCTTGCAAATAATTATTTTACTATTAGACCATCCTTGCTCCTCTCGAACTCAACTTCCATTTATTGAACACCCGAATAAATAAATAAATAATTTATTCTCTTAAATAAATATTTTATTTACAAACTAGTCAATAAATATTTATTTAATGTTTAATAAAATAAATAAATATATTTTACCCACATTCTGGTGATTGAATATCTATTTAATTTATGAAATGATTTTAACATGAATAAAATTATTCCATTTTCTTGAGAATAATATTTATTAATTAAATTAAAATAGAATTTAACCGAGAACACCAGAAACACGTAGTGTGTGACCCTCTAGGATTCTTTCTCGTTGGCATTAGGTGGGATTGCCTAAAGTCCAAGAGTACAATCTAGCAACGGATCAAGGCACCCAAAAGATATAACTTAAAGTCGCAACAACAACATCTATATACAAATTCTCACTGTGTAATATAATCCATTTGTCTCAATATCTCATCACATAGTTTTCATGATAGCGTCATCAACTTTTATGCTTGACACGTCCTTCTTTGACTACCAAAAATAAACTCATCATTACACAATTGACATGGAATTTCACACGAAGGGTTTATTTCAATCAAAGGACTGATATATCAACTTCTATAAATAGAAGGGACAAATCCTTCCTCGATTTAACCATTAATAACATGCGACTCGTGATGCACCTAATGTACCCTAATCCTTCCAACTGTCTATGTGACAGTTTTCATTAGTAAATCAAAGTGTGTGCGTCTTGAAATGTATTAATGATAATCTTAAAGTCTAAGAAACATTACAAATGCTCGCAGATAGAAATATATTATGATACCAAAACATGCAGAATTTCTACTGGCGGGTTTATTCCCATAATCTCTTGTCTTGGAGATTACCAAGTGTGAACTTCATGAGAGGAAGTCTCATCTTCTTACAAATACTCATACTTCATGGTCTGCATGATATGTTTCCCATCATAGTATGTAATCCAATCGTAGAACTATATTTAAGAATATTGTTATAGCATTTCAAGGTTCTCATTATAGCAGGGAACTTTCATGACCTTATCAATGCAACAAATACACTATGACATTATTGTATCATAGTAATGCAGAACAATAAACAGTATGTAATAAGATGTTTAATATTTAAATACATTAAATACCCATGTAGTCAAAGTATAACTAGTTGGTTCTAGGACACCAACTCTTACAAAAGTGAAATTTGAATTATATGTTCCTAGATGAAGAATGCTTTACTTGATTCATAGTGTGATTTTTTGAGCATTGTTCATCTTAACCCAAGTGAAGGGGAAATTTCTCATAAACTAACAAATATTCTAGTTGTGTTATCATCCACAATAAATATGTTACAAATTCAGAAAAAGAAACATAAATGGGTAAATCTATACTAATAGTTAATGAATTTTTATTCATTGTATGTAAACTCACACAAATTTTACCCAAGAATAAAACACCACTAGATGTGGATCTTCTATCATCAACAATACCCACTATACATGCATCTATGTAACTAGAAATATATATTATATACATGTTGTTATATTTTATTCTAAAATGAATAATTCCTTTGATAAATTAGGGAATTCATTTTCCTAATATATGATGAGATTCCCTTGGGGAACTTTTAGACCTAGAAAAAAATTAACAATATTCACTATATATATCCTTTAATTCATTATAAATAGTATGTTATTAACCATTGTTATAAACTACTTATGATAAAACACTATTATTTTCATAGTGTTTGAAAAATATGTTCTCTTTGAAAAGTGATTGGAAATATACTTTGAATTATCCATTGAAATTTTGTTCAAGAGTTCCCTAAAATACTTATCCTGAGATAGGAAAATTTATTCCTTTTTTTCAGTGATAGTTATTATAGGATCTATTTCAATTCCCTTATAATGTACATTTATAATATATTATAATTACCCTCATCAATCATTTCACATATTTCTTCACCATTGAAAATGAATGTGATGTCATCAACCGAAAAAATCAAAATGTGTGAAACCCCTTGATTTTCAATTATGTAGATGTTACTATGAAATATTCCTTTCATCAAATTAATCTTCCATAATAATTTATAAAATATAGATTATGTTGATATAAAATATATTTTTAATCCTCACAAATATTTCATCAATGTGAAAAAATACATTTCATCTTAACCTTCCATAGAGAAATGTAGTTTTTCAATATAACCTTCATCAATATACTCTATGATGAAAAAATGACTTTGAATCCATATGGAATATCATATATCAACATTTTTTAGTGATAAAAATTATTATTATAATAGTTTTGATACATGATTTGGGGAAAATAGTCTTATCAAAAACTATACCTTTAATCAGATAGAAACTATTAAAAAATTAGTTAGGCATTGTATCTAATCACATACACTATTTCATTAAACTAATTTCAGAACACCAATTTTTTACCAATTAAATTATTAATGTTTGGTTTAGTGCATGATCTAATTTTCCATTTTTCTCATTATAATCATTCTATTTAACCATTTCATTAGCATAGTATTAGTTTTCTATGGCTTTATCAACATATATTGGCACAACCTATGAATATAAAGATATATTTTTAACTCACCTCAATGACCTTATAGTTTTAACATGTTTTCCTTAATAAGATTTATTATTATGGAACCAGCATGATTCCTCACCCTTGTATGAGATGAATATATTTTTACCTCATCAAATTAGATAACTGATTTATAATCATCATATAAAAAATTTTCAGTATTATTAATATGTTTAATAACATTATCTTACTATTTAATTGCATGTACTACATCCGCACATTCTCTCACACCTGTAATTCATTGAGAAACAACCTTATCACAATGTTCTTTAAATTTGAAAAATGTAGAGTTAAGAACATTAATGATTATTTATAATAGAACATGTTTCCATAAAAATTAGGAGTGTAGAAACAAAATATAAAATCAACAACTATTTGATCAAACATTATATTATTCTCACCTTTGAAATTCATAATGAAAGAATACAAAAACCCAATATGATTTCAAGGAAATGGTTTCATTTTAATAAATCCTGTAAGGATCCATATAATAAATTCTCTTTTAGAAACATAAAAACTAAATGAGATTTGATAATCTAATAGTTTTCCTCAATAATAACTGATAAGATCCATGTTCAATTAATATTATTGGTTTCATCTAAACCAGAAATATTTTTAATCAATAAAAAATACAATTATGTTTTACTGTTTATAGTGACCTACTATTTTGATGAATTTCATCCTTTTTAATATAGTCTCTCAAAATAATATTTTTATATTCAGAATAATTATTATTATGAATATTCATTATATAATGACAATATTCCTTCAAAGTACATTTCCTAAAACTAGAAACATTTTTTTAGACTCTAACATACGGTAAAAAATTAAAATATATGTAATATGATTAAAATGATCAATAAATGAACTAAAGTAATTCTATAAATTTATTAATTTCATTATCATGGTCCCATGTGTGTGTGTGTGTAATATATAATGATGATTGTAATAAATCACAGCATTCTTATGTACCAAGTTTATCATATTACCATTTTGGAATTTGGAAAACACAAATCATTTCTTCCTATCATGTCAATAAAATAATGAATAATTTTAAGCTTTTTTGATCACACATATTCCACTAAAAACTATGTCTAGAACTATTATTCCCTAACTAATTTCCTTCCATAATACTCATATTTCATAATAATCAAGCATCTAAAAATTGAAACATCTTTCTCTTCATTAAATTACCTCTTGTAATAACATTATCAACTTTATAAATTTTAACAAAAAATCATATCATCTTAAAAAACATCATTAAATTAATAAAAATGATTTGAATCATAGAACATATTTTGTTTCGTCCCATCCACTAAAAAATTTCTTCTGGATTCCAGATTTTTCAATCCAATGATAGCTAATATAATTCCTTTCATTTTGATATAATAATCATCCCCAAATATCATTATGAATATATTATAAGTGTTTATATAACATATAAATTTAAAACCCCTAGTAATCTATAATGAATCCATACTATCAAAAACCCTACTTCATTCTCCATTTAAATATTTGAGATTAGTATCAAAAAATAAGTCCTTTAACATTAATTTTTCTTCCTTCAACTGAATCATCTTATGTTTATCATTAAAATATTATTTAAAAGGTAATATAATACGAGTTTAATTAGAAATATGTCCCTTCTAATCTCATATTTCAAAAATGTATTCCATATTTTAGAATCAATTTTCTATTCCCAGACTTGATATTTCTAGTTTCCTTTATTTGGTGGGTTGAATCAACCTTAAAATCATTCACTTGTTCATATAGGATTAGTTATAATTCCCATAATAGAACCAGAACATATTCTTTATATGAATAAAGACAACATAATATCAGTAGTATCCATTGAAATCATATTTTCATCTGTAACCAACAAGCTATATGAATTTTTTACAACCATTCAAATTTGTCTCTTACCTTGCACCAGTGAACTTCAATGTGAACTAATGTTATCATTTCATCTTATCGTATTACTATGGATTTTTTATTTATTCCCACCCTTAAAAAATCTCTATTTATAGAATATTTTGGTTCTATCATTGAAATAATAATATTTTTATTATTTTCACCTATAGTTTTCATGGTTATATACATGGAATTCTATACATGCATTTTTATTCTGAACATATTCAACCGTATTTTTAACCTATATGGTTGCTTTTTTATCCTTTTTATGTTTAATTTCCAAATAAATAACTAAATTATAAATTTGTTTTATAGATAATAGTTATTACTTACTTTTCATCAATAGTTTATTATTGAACAAGATCTAATTATTTAATCATCACCATTATCATTTAATCAACCATGATGTTGGGGATATTTTTTAGTCAATTAATATTTATATATCATCAAACTATTTTAGAAAATTTTATTTTTTTAAAATAATATTCATTATTTACTATTAAAATACCATATTTCATCAACATTTTATTTTATTTTTCAAGTCTAACAATCATTGGAATAAATTATTTAATCTATTTATTAAGCTTTAAATTCAAATGATTACTTATATGTTTATTTTCCCTAGAGAAAATTGTTCCATAACTGGAGATGTTTTTATCAATTACATTTGTAACAATAAATTTTTCATTAGTATCTTCAACATAGTTTTTAGGTTTTACATCACAATAATCAACTTCCCGACATTTGGATAAATATTTTCATTCTTTATATTTATTGAACTTATAACCCTATACCTTTTCATGGAAGATTGTTTTTTTATAAATTCTTATTTAATGATCATATCAAAATTTGATCCTCATTACCATTATATTTATCTTCATTTAATTATGGCCATATTTCAATGAAATATCCAACAGGTCTATAAATAAAATTCTATATCATTATCTCTCATTTAACATTCCTATGCCTCATTTAATAGTTTCAAAATTAAAGACATAAATTAATTATATTGTTCAAATATATAATAATTGTTCTTGGAGTATCTAGATCCTTTGTTACATATTTTCATAGATTATCCTTCATAGTATCATTGATAGAAATTTCACAATCATCCACTTATTTTTTCAAAATAACCTTTTCCATTATAATAAAACATTTTATGAAAATGTAATTATAACAGTCCTTCTAATTTGTTTTGGGAACTACATATTCTATGGATGAAACCATATTATAAAACATATCAGGGGGATTAATATAATATTTTAAAAAATAGTTGAATCATAGAAAATAAGAACAAAACAACTTATAGTTCTTTTATTGTAATTAATTTTGTTAATAAGTAAAAATAAGGTCAATGTTCACACATCATAATTTCAATGCACTTTACTTTCCAAATCTGTAAATTTTGAATGTACACATGAATATTTACATCATAGGTATTATTATACACTTTACATATTACTTTTTTTTGTTCAAATACATTTAAACCTCATAAATTCCCTTTTATAGAGTGAGGAAATAAAATAATTTCAAGCCCACCCATGTTTCAACAAATTTATTTTATCAGTAGTTATTAAGGGAAAATCCATTGAAGGAGGAGGGAATTCATATGTTGAATCCTTAATAACTTCATATCTATTGGATATAATATAAGATAATATTATAATTATTCAGATATGATAGTTTTCAATATCAAGGATGATTCCCTCCATACATTTTAGAAAATTGTAAACATCCATGGGATCCTTTATTTTATTTAAATTAGTAAATGTTTATACAAAGTGAATAGTTCACTCCAATACAATAAGAAATATATAAGAATATTGTATGTGATCATGAAGAAGGGATGAATACATGATATGTTTTTTATGATTTCATTCTTATGAAACAACATTTTCTTTAGGTTGGTGAGATTAAAATATACTAGGAAATAATAATGAATTTAAGTCACCATAAAACCTTTATTCATAACATTCACTACTCAATAAGAGTATCTAGTAAATAAAATGTTTTGTATGTAATCAAATATCAAACATCCCATAGAAAAAAAATCATTTGAGGTTGGTTATTTCAATCATGGAATAAAATTTCACTTTCATTGAAGTAAATTTAATTAATAGTTCTTGTTCAAATCACAATGATAAATGATATAACAATGTATTGTAACAATCGAATCAACCTTAAACCTAGATAATTTATTTTTTTCAATATTATTTATAAAATTTATTCAAATATTCCCTCCGATATTTTTCTCATCCACTCCAAAATATTACTTAGAAATGAACAATAATTACATACTAGAATTATTTATAAAACATTATTTCTTATCACTTCTATAACTAATACCTGTGGTCAAAATAAACTTGGTATGATGTATTGTTAATTTGATACAACATTAACCTATTCTACCAATCAACATAGCTTTCCATTCTTCATAAACTAACAGATAGAAAATATTATCTAGTATCCATCGGTATGGTGCCTCATCCCATAGTTCATTTTATTATCTCATCACCTCTAAAAACATTTCCCATATACAATAAGTCTAAAAAAATTATTGATACATCTGACCCCATTATATTGTTTTATATTCTCTGATTTTTTTTGACCATGCCCACAAATTAAAATTTAAAATCCACACATAATAAATATTCAATTTCCCTCAGTCAATTTTTATAAAAGTTAGGAACATTTATTAATATATACTTTAAGGAATAATAATAATTTTTTAAAACATTACTAATTAATAATATTCATTTGTAATAACTATAACATTTAAAATACAAGTCAAAATAGTCATATATAGAGACGTTGAATAACAAGAAAATTTTTTGGAACCATTCACCAGGTATGACATCATAATACTTCATCCTTCTATGGAAACTATGTCTCATTTCAATAAAAATTCTTAGTAACATATTGTAATCCTTTTTTCAATATTATTATTATATTCTATGACCTGTCTTAGTAAACTTTTAACATTTCTATTATTTTGTAAATGTTTTCAAATGAATTTAATTCAAAAAAATTATTTAATGACTCTATATAGAGACATATATCTAATCATTCATTAGAATCCTAAATTTAAAAATTAATCTCTCTAAATGTTCAACTGATATAATTAGTACATAAGAAAAAATTATTCTTTATGATAATCAAATAAATGACTATTTGTGGAAAATGTTATGATTCTTTTATAAATGTTCATCTAATGGACATAATTTGAAGAAATTTAATATAGTTGTATGTTTTATTCTTATTAATACTTCCTATGAATAAAAAACATAATAATTAACATTAATAAAACACTTTGTTCTTTTACAATTCCGTGTATTAAAAAAACTACAACTCTAAATCTTGTAGCATCGTATTATCATTACACTATAGTCATACCTATGAACGATAACATTAGTATAGAAGGAAAATTTTAATATGAAATCAATATTATAAAAAATAGATATAATTATGAAAGCCTTATATATATTTCACACATTTCAAAATAGAAAATAACATCCTTTTATCTTAATCAAAAAAATTATACAAATGGAGTTGGAAACATACATGGATAAACATTCAACTCCAATATTTTTCTGTTGAATTTATATTGATGGACTCGCTCAATTAAATTCATGTTTTTGGACTCTATATGGTACCTTTTGTAACTCAAATAAGATAAGTGATTTATGTTATAATTTTTTTTGATTATTTAAATTTAATAAGAAAATACATCTCTATAATAAAAACTTCTTCAAACAATACCAACTTATAGAATCCCTTCTCTTTCTTACATTACTATTGTGTCTTTTTAAAGATAAAAAAACAAAAAATATTTATGAAACTGGGATACAAAAATTTAGTGTCTTTGGAAAATTAGGACCATACAAAAAATTTACATAAAAAACATAAATATTATTTAATTATTTCTTCTATGACTTCTTAGTTTCCTTTATTTACTCCTTAGTATACGCAATCACCTGAGGATACAAATCAAAGAAAAGGGTTAATATACAACCTATTTAAGAGGCCAGCTAAGAACAAGAATCCATATAACATCTGAGAGCATAGTCATTAAAATCACAACATAAGCATAGTATCATCATCATAATAATAATAGGAAACATTAGATGGAGGAATGGAATGTCGAGATGCATTAAAATGAAAAATCATGTCTTAGTGGTCAAATACCACACATAGTAGTGAAAAAATGTGGTTTCATGTCCACGAATAACATATGTGCATCATCATAACATCATAATTGTGAAAAAAAACTAGAATCATGTTAACACATCCTTCAAATTATCTCATGGGATACATCACTTTACCCAATGCATGAGAGTACTATATAATTCTGGTTGCACCCATCACATCATAACATATACTAAATCATGCATAACACTTAGAACATTTATCAATGTTAGACTTAAAATAAACCATAGAATGGAGTGGGATTCACGATAATACAATCATGAATAAACATTAGGTTTCCCAAATAAAATAGGAATAATATACTTGGAATAAGAATCATAAATCTTGAGTGAAAAATAAGAAATCTGAAGATAAGTAAAGGATGTGTTTTTAGAAAGAAGAGTTATTTTAGAAAATATTCTCATTTATCATAAACAAATTTGGGAATAATTATTGTCCTGGAATATAAAAGGAAAGTAAAAAAAATTATATCAAAGGAATATTAAAATAATATATACACAGAAAGTGTTTACTTAAGAGAAATAAGCCAAATAATGGAAATTGGGTTTGAGAATCCCCTTACCTTATGTATGAATTATTTATTCACACTAATATTATATAAAATCAAATTATATTCATGAATTACTAAATCCTGAACCTATTATATATTTATTTTATTAAATATAATTTTTTTAAGTTCATTATGGCCATTTTGATGAGTTTTATAGTTCAATTTCATCATTTTGTAGTGATCTCTTTCTTTGTTTGCATGATCATTTCACTTGTCTAAATGTATGGAAGATCATGTAAAATGAGACTAAATATCCATAATTTAAATAATATTTTATTAATAAACATCAATAAGTTTAAATGGTCTTATATATTAATTTTTCTAGATAAGATGATGATTTATTAGATAAATCGTTAATGATTATATTTTTTATAAATTTGTCTATTTTTTGGTCATCATTAACTAGTTTCATTTTATTATTTAATATTAAGTATATTTTTTATTTCTAGAACAGAAACAAATTTATAAACTAAATTTAAAAATATGTTTCAAGCATTATAATTTCTTATTTCCATCCTTGAAGGTGGTAATGTAAAATGAAAATGTGTTTTAACAACTCGGCACTTTATTACACAATTAAACAAGATTTATTACATAAAACCTTCACTTGATACAACATGTATGATCAAGAGGTATAGTTTCTTTTGGTCTTAGTAACATTACATAACAACTTAAAACATAAAACATGCATCTTTGTTATAAACTTTCTTTACATTACCACTACATTCCCTCGTACTTAGCATTGCATTAGATAACCTGAGGACATGCATAATAAAAGGGTGAGCTATAAATACCAGTAAGGGAGTAAACAAGGCATAACATGAAGAATAAATTACATGTTAGGAAATAGGAATATCAATGTAGCATAAGAGAAATATGAACATAAAAGAAAGATATAGCATGATTATCATAACGTGGAAATGTGGCAACAACACTTATCATGGTATTAGCATGAGAAAAGTCTCATTGCACACAAATCATGAGTAAAACATAATTTAACTTTAATTATCATGATTAAACCCTCATTTAACTTCATGTATCATGATAATAATCTTTACACAATGAATTGGATTGCTATCATGGTTCATCCTTCTTAAATATTTCATTTCATGCATAACTGTGCCACAAGATCATACAACATAGATTCATTATACATCATAATTTATTCCAAGATAAAGGAATATGTAATTAATACATGAAAATCTCCCATAAATAATTAAATGTGCATAAAGGCTAATAACCTTGATAGAGAAATGGTAATGGTATTCACTATATAATGATTTTGGCTTAGAAAATTACAGTGCAATTTCTGCAGCATAACGGCGTGACATAAGAATCCATAAAAATGGATGATGAGATAGAATGGATAATATCATCATATGTACATTAAATGGAAAGTAAGGGAGTCATATAGGTACTTGTATCAACAATATTAATGGAATTTATATTTATAACACAAAATAATTGCTTGAATGTAATTGAGGAGAGAGAAATTCCTTATGGAATTTCAGTATGGTAACGGGTGTACATGGAAGGAATTAATGAGAGATAAAATGGTATACCATAATTAAAACATAATTAAGATTTATGGAGGAGGTGAGAAATCATACCCCAATATTTATAATTAAAAATAAAAGGACATAACAATTTTAAGAAACTTGGACAAAATGAGAAAGGAAGGAATACCTTACTTGGAAGTGTAATCCCAAAGGCTTGGGAGAGGCTTGAGAGAGGTTTCTTGGGAGATTGGGGCACCTTGGGAGGATTATATAGAGATAATTGAAGAGGTTTTATGAACTCCAAATGATTTGAGTGAATAGAAAGCGGGAGCTTGCATGGGTTTATATAGGAAAGGAGAGGGAATTGTTTATTATTTAGGTTTGGGACACCACACATTAAACTAATCAAAACCACAAACCAGCCCATAGTTTTTGCCCATGATTTTTTTCAAAAAAGATTGGAAAACAATATTTCTTAAGGGAAATGGCCAAATTTCTTAAAATAATAGTGTTTCTTATGTGGAGGTGAGTCACACTCTCAAGGAAAAGAATTTAAAAAGGTAAAATGTATTATAAGTCTTGGAGGGTCCACTAAGGATTTGTAAAATAAATAAAACAAACCAAAAATCACATTATTTTAATGTTAAAACATATATTGGACCAAAATAATGTTTATAGTATTTTATTACATCATTATTGGGTCATTATGATGTCATAAAATACATTATATATTTAAACAGTATTTAATTTTTACCCAAAAATTCGACTGTCTCAGAAAATTATGAAAAAATTACCATTGGATAATTTCAACATCCAAATTCCAAAAATAATATTCATTTTATCAAAATAATTTTCTAAATATGTGAGTTTTTACTTTTAAAATAAAAACCGACATTTATTAAAAATTCATGGGTTTTGACAAAAATAGATTGTAAACCTTAATAAAAATAAAAATTTTATTATAAAATTACAAGATAATTTATATTTAATAAAAATTAATTGAATAATAATATTTTATTAAAATATTATTTAATTAAAAAATCCATTAATTCATAAAAATATATTTCTTAATTGAATATTAACTAAAAATACTATTTGTGCTTTAAAAAGTATTTATAAGGTAACAATAATAAAATGAAAGTATATTCGTTATTATATACAAAAAAATAATGTACATAATCATAGTTCTAGGGTATTGTTACATAACCCATTATAACACCTATATAAGACCGAAGGGAAAGATGTGAGATGGTGAGAGACTCTTGGGGTGGCTCGGATAACATCGCCCAGGTGGTAATCTCTATTAACTTCCACTTCTCCCATAGTCGGTTCCGCTCAAGCTTAACATGTTCAAGCATGGCTTTGGCTTGGTCAAGAGAGAATCCCAATGATGCCACCTCCTTTCCGTGCTTTGACAAATGGGGTTTGTACGGGGAAATTCTACTGGATGAGGCCATCACTTCCTTTTTCTAGGTAAATTGGATTAGTTAAAGCCCTATATTTATACTAATCATTTGATCACTGTTTAACGGCTATATTAGCAACAGTTACAATGCTTAACGGTATTTTAAAATCCAAAAACAAAAAACCAAAGAATTTCATATGTTATATAATCATTTCACATAATAATACATTTAATTAGATCAATAATAATTTCTATTAATAAAATTTTCGGTCGTTACATGCATCGTCGATGATGATGGTAAATCGATACTTCACGGATGATGTTCTCATTTTTATAATAAAATAGAGAGGGTGAGAGTTTTAATGATGGATTATTATATTAATATAATAATATTATAGTGCATATAAGTACTGGAATTATCATTCCCCTTCGATAAGTGGAGGTGGGGAGAGAATAAGAAAAGAAAAGTAAGTGAAAAGAATTTAGAAAAAATGAAAGAGGATTTTACCTATTGAATTCTTCTCATTGATAACCACCCTAATAAAATTAGTTTTTTTATTTTTTTGAGGAAAAAGAATCCTATAAATTTAGGAGAGGCTAGGTAAGTTTATTGTGTAGAATTTGGATATGCTTCAAGGATTTGAATGTTTAAGGGGAAGATGTGTCGAGGTGTGGTATTTATAGGGGAGGAGTAGGGAGTTTTATTATTATTTTATTCATTAGTTTATTATTTGGACTGAAGACTGTGAATATTATTGTTTCTAATGACTAAATAAATTAATTGTAGAAGGTTAGTTATAGATTATGTTTTTTACATAAGAAATTACTAAATAAATAGTGAATTTAAATTATAATGTTATATACAATTAATTACTATATTTCACTATTAACCAAAAACTCAACTATTTCCTAAAATCCCCAAAAATTCACCCTAACTATTTTTTAAAATTTAAAATTCAAAAGTAAACTAAATATATGAAAATAATTTTCCAAATATGAGGAATTTAATTTTCAATTAAAATCATCATTTACTCATAATATATTGATTTTAAAATTATAACTGATTTTATGACACTTGAAATAAAATTAGTAAAGGTATAATAAATTTATATTATTATCATAAGACAATAAAATATTAATATATGAATCTATTTTTTGAAAATGAACTTTATTTTATGAAATTATATTAATTATTATATTTTAAATAAATATTTTATCTTTATAAAAATACCAACACTTAATTTGTCATTTCTAAAATGCTAGTTAACATATACTAATATATAAATATATAATATTTTAATTTATAAGATACCCAAATTTTATTTACACTTTAATAGGTGAGGTTATTATTGTATTTTTTTATATTCTATTCATAATGGTCACATTACTTTTCCAATGGTTAAGTTACTATTCTATCGGTATAGGATTCTTAATTTCAAGATATACATATTCTTTCATTCACTCATAATTTAGAAACTTTTTGTCACGACCCGTCCTCGGGGCCCGTTCCGTGACTACCCCAAGCCCGTCTTCCATCGGCCAGGGGCCAACGACTAGCACCAGAGGAAAATCCCTGATAAAAAGGGAAGGCATTTCCTTTTAACCTGTAACACACACACAGTCTGAACACAAGCAGTAGAGGCAACAAGTACTAAAATATTAAAGTAAGTTGTGATGAAAGTAAGTGGTCCAGTATACAAACCCAACTGAACAACAAATACAAGTATAAGTAAAAAAGGGAAAATAGCTCATGGATTGTCCACCGGGGAATCCTACCTAAAGGGTAGTTACAGAACTCGAACAACTCGTCCCTATGGTACGTCCCGTCTAGTCCAGCTCTGAGTAGCCTCCATCCATCAACCTTAGCCTCGATCATTGTCATCTGACATCTTCACAAAACAAAACAAGGTGCGGGTGAAGCCCGTGCAGGGGTGAGTATAAAAATACTCAGTAGGGGACCCTGAAACCCCCAAAGGTCTCCCAGAATCCAAAAAGGATAAACCACAGTAGAAAGATACAAACACGAAGTATCAACCAAACCTACTTAGGTATATGCCCATACATATACCTAAGATACTAGTCATAGTACCGACTCCAACTCTCGATCCCAAACACAACCCTGTCCACAAAGGAAGTAAAGTCAATCACTAAGATGATAATAGTTTAAAGACATGACTCAGCTCACATAGGTATACATCTTTTGTAGAGTGATAGAGATGATCGTTTTTAGTCACTGGTTCATCTAATCTATTAGACCCATACAGGATACAGGACTAGCTAAGTTGTCGGACCCACACTTGATACAGGACCAACTATTCTATCGGACCCACACAGGATACAGGAACAGAAGTCGGTACAGTCAGACCCATGGAGGATCCCGGTACAGTAGTCATCATTGTCGAACCGATGGAGGATTCTGGACCAGTAGTCATCGTTGTCGAACCCACAGAGAATTTCGGTACAATAGTCATCGTTGTCGAACCCACGTAGGATTCCGGTACAGTAGTCATCGCTGTCGAACCCATGTAGGATTCCAGTACAATAGTCGTCGTAGCCAGCTCTAGGGTTCCCGCACACAGAACGCTCGATTCCAGGAGGGTCCTCTCCTCGAGTCAATTTTCGATACATCAACTATCACAAAGTCTCGATTTAATGTATCTCGTTGTTCCTTCTCATCAAAAGGAAACCAACGTGACAGACGGCGCGTCAATCGGACGCCCGGTCTGAAAGTTATTGGCATTTCCGTTCCAGGGGCCCGGTTGGATTTACGCTCGATCCAAACCCGGCCATTTTCCAAATTTCTCCAAAACTCACTTAGAGTATTGAAAAATGACCTCTTTTTCGCAAGGGTCCCAGTGCCGTAGACGGCGCGTCGATCGGACACACGGTCTAGGAGTTATTCGTATTTAAGCGAAGATGGGCCCGGCCCATCAAACCTAGTGGCCTAGCGGGTCGGCCCGACCCGGATCAGCGGGTCTGACCCGGATGGGTACTTGTCCCGGCTCGGTGGGGCGTGTCCCACTTGCGGACTCAGACCGCGCTGCAGGCTGGTCCGGTTCGCTCGGGGATGCCAAGCGGCGCCGCCTCTCCCTTGTCAGGCCGGCCGATTCTGCCCAGCCAGCAAGCGGTCAACCGGTTCACCCAGCCGAGCAGCCCGCGGATACAGACCGCGGTCTCCTCCTTGAGACGGCTACAGGCGCCTCGGTTTTCCAGCCCGTCCAGCAGGCGGTCGGCCGTTTCTTCTAGCCAAGCAGCCCGCGAATGCGGGCCGCGTTCTCCTACATGCGGCGCCTACGGGCGCCACAGTTTTCCAGCCAGGACGGCAAGCGGCCGACCGTTTCTTCCAGCCTAGCATCCCACGGATGCGGGCCATAGTTTCCCTCCATGTGGCTGACGCGACGGCTCTGATCCACCACCTCCACGGCCCGGCCTGGCCGCGACCTTCGGCTCCATAGCGCGGCGCGACGGCGCCGCGCCTCTGCATCTGACGCGGCCCTCCCGGCCGTCGTTCCTCTTTTGTCCACTGCAGTCCTCCTGGCAGTGGTTATTCTCTGGCACAGTGTGACGACACCGCGTCCTTTCGGCTCCACCTCCGACGTCATCAAATAGAAACAACAAAGGGGAGGGTCGGGCCCTGTTCGTGCAGTCTGAACCCTCCTCATCATATGATATCATTTGGTTTTCCTAACCAGAATTTTGTATGACGAAGAACGAAGGTGTAATATCATATTTAAAAATTAATAAAAAATTCCCCTAACTCGCAACCAGATATCGCTTGATGGTGTCTCGGGAAGACAGCGTCATTCTGTTGACGTCGGAAGAGGAAGAGAGGTACTCGTTGTTGGCGCACGGGTGTTCAGAGGTGACGAATTCGAAGACAACATCGGAGTTCCTCGCGGGCATCGCTTCCCTTTCCTTGCCTTGGTTGAGGAAGGAAGAATACAACATTGATTATCAGTGGAAGAAGTGTTCTTCACATTCTTCGTGGAGAGGATGATGTTCTCCAAATGTTTTCTAGGATCCACCAAAAGAATGCTCAACCAAAATAATAGAGGAAGTCTCTATTATTTTTATGGCACCACAACACATAAGTTGTGCTTAATTAAATGAGGCAACTCATTTAATTAAATGGGGTGGAAAGGATTCAAAAATATTTTAATTAAATTGAATTAATTCTATTCATTAATGGTGGAGAGTTGGCAAGAATTAAACCATGGAAGTTTAAAGGTTTCACCACTTATGGAGAGTTATAAGGGTTAAAGCACGAGTGGGTCCCACCATAAATATCCTACCAAGGGAGATTAGGGTGTGTTGGGGCCCACCACTAACCTCCACTTGGAGGCTTTAACCACCAATCAAATAAAAAAATGTGTCACACATGTTTTTATTTAATTTATTTAGAAACCCCCAAAATTAACTTCCACTCTCGATGAAACTCAATAGTGGTAAAGGTCTCCTTAAGCGATTACTGGCGCTACGAGTTCATCGGTGTCCTCAGATTTCAATTTTAAGCACCGGTTCAAAAGATATAAAATCATGCACGTATGTTTACTGAATGTACCTAAAAAAACTTCAGAAATTGATTCCGGGCACACTGGGCCTCGGAATCAGGTGCCGTTAGAAACTGCGGACTCATAAAATTCACATGTCTTTAAGAAAAAAATTTCCACGGGATTTTTGGGTCTTTAAATTCTCCCCACCTTAGGGATTTACGTCCCCATAAGCAACAACACACACTAAGAAAACAAATGGGGGTACTGAGCACACATATGAGCCTCCCGCTCCCATATGCTCTCTTGGAGGTTCCCGTGCTGCCAGCGAATGCACACCATAGGAATCGACTGTCCACGTCGGACCCGATCATATCGATCCTCAATATCCACTGGAACCTCTGTGAATGTCACCCCATCATCGATTTCCAGCTCCCCGTGGTTGATAATGTGGGATAGTTCGTGCACATATCTCCTCACCTGTGATACGTGGAAGACGTCGTGCACCCGGTGCAACTGAGGTGGAAGGGCCAGGTGGTAAGCCACCTCACCTAATATGCCAAGGACCTGAAAAGGTCCAATGAATCGCAGAGATAACTGGTTTCCTCAGCCAAATCTCCATAGACCTCATCGAGGTGAGACCCGTTGGAAGACGTGGTCGCCATCCTCAAACTCCAGTGGTCTCCGTCTCCTATCAGCATAGGACTTCTGTCTTCTCTGTGCAGTCTTAATCCGCTCCTGGATGATCTGTACCTTCTCTGTCGTAGCCTGTACCATCTCTAGTCCTACAAGTGCTGACTCCCTTGGGTCAGTCTAGCACAGTGGTGATCTGTAAGGTCGGTCGTACAGTGCCTCATAAGGTTCCATCCCGATGGTGGAGTGATAGTTGTTGTTGTACGTAAACTCCACCAAGGGTAAGTGATCCTCCCAACTGCGACCAAAGTCAATGACGCATGCACGGAGCATGTCCTCAAGAGTCTGAATGGTCCTCTCAGTCTGACCATCCGTGTGAGGATGGAAAGCGATGCTCAAGCAAAGCTGTGTCCCGAAAGCCTCCTACAACCCCTTCCATAGCTGGGAATTTAAATGGGAATCTCGATCGGATACGATCGTCGATGGAACACCATGAAGTCGTACGATCTTCTGTATGTAGAGGCGTCCCAATCTCTCTACTGAGCCCTGCTCTCTGATCGGTAGGAAGTGGTCCGACTTGGTGAGTCAGTCGATAATCACCCAGATAGAGTCGTGTCCTCTGGATGTACATGGAAGTCCCATCACTAAATCCATGGATATCCCATCCCACTTCTACTCTGGGACCACTAAGGGTTGAACCAATCATGTTGGAACCTGGTGCTCCGCCTTCACTTGCTGACATGTGAGGCATCGCGAGACAAACTCTGCTACCTTCTTCTTCATACCCAGCCACCAGTGTTGTCGTCTAAGGTCCTGATACATCTTCGCCACTCCTGGATGTACCGCTAGAGGGGAAGTGTGGAACTCCCTCAACACCTCCTCCTGTAGTGCACCTGGTACCATGGTACGTCCTCAAAAAAGGATGACGTGCTCCCCACCTTCAGAAAATCCATCAGGCGCCTTCCCAGAGGATATCTGAGCTCATCGCATCTCACAGTCAACGTCCCCATGATGTGCCTATCTGACTCGTTGAAGAAGTGGAGGAGTGACTATGAGAGACTATATACAGTTTTCTCTGTCTCTATCCACAAAGAATATCTACAACGCGACTAGCTTCTCTGTCGCATCTCCTAATAGATGAATGCATGATCTCCTACTAAGATCATCTGCTACAGTGTTCCCCTTCCCAGGAGTATATATTATCTCGAAGTCATAGTCCTGGAGGAACTCGAGCCATCGTCATTGTCTCATGTTCAGGTCCTTCTATGAGAAGATATACCTGAGACTCTGGTGTTCAGAGTAGACTGTAAAATGCTCTCCCATCAGATAGTGTCTCCACATCTTCAAGACGAAGACCACTGCTGCTAACTCCAAGTCATGGGTAGTGTAGTTCTTCTCATGTTGTCTCAACTTCCAAGAACCATACGTGATCACTACTCGCTCCTGTATCAGGACACACCCGAGTCTGGTCCCTGATGCGTCGCAGTAAACTATGTACCCTACGCCCTCCTCTGGTAGCATCAAGATGGATGCACTGGTCAACCTCTGCCTCAGCTCCTGAAAGCTCTGTTGGCATCTATCTGACCACACGAAGGGTTTCCCCTTCTTCATTAATGCTGAAAGTGGTGCCAAAAATCTGGAAAAGTCTGGCACAAATCTCCGATAGTACCCAGACAGTCTTAGGAAACTCCACACCTCCGTCACACTCCAGGGTGGCTCCAAAGCAAGTACTGCCTCGATCTTCGCTAAATCCACTACAACTCCAGCCTCCGAGATGACGTGTCCCAGAAAGTGAACCTCTTGAATCCATAACTGGAACTTCGAGGGCTTACCATAAAGCTGGTGCTCTCGGAGTGTGTACAGTACTACCCACAAATGGTAGGTATTCTCCTCCTCAGTAGTCGAGTAAATCAGTATGTCATCAATGAAGACTATGATAAAACGATCAAGGTATGGCTGGAAGATCCTATTCATGAGACTCATGAACACTTCTAGTGTGTTGGTTGCACCGAAGGGCATAAACAAAGACTCGTAGTGGCCATACCGACACCTAAAGGTTGTCTTCTTCACATCCTCATCTCGAACTCTAAGCTAGTGATAGCCTGATCTAAGGTCTGTCTTCGAGAACCATCGTGCTCCCTTAAGCTGATCAAAGAGGTTGTAAATCCTCGAGAGTGGGTACATGTTCTTCACAGTCACCTAATTCAGTCGATGGTAGTCTACACCCAGTTGAAATCTCCAATCCGCCTTCTTGGTGAACAAAATCGAAGATGCCCAGGGTAAAACACTAGGTCGGATAAATCCCTTCCCCTATAAGTCCTCCTGCTGTACCCGCAGATCACGAAGCTCGGTGGGAGCCATCCGATACGCTGGAGTAGATATCAGTGTTTTCCCGGGTTACAGGTCATTGTAGAAGTATACCTCTCTGCGAGGAGGTAGTCTAGGAATGTCGTCAGGGAAAACATTTGTGTATTGATCCACCACAATAGAAAAACTAGGACTTCGCATGTCAACCACTCCGAGGATGAGACTAGCCAACTGATGTTTGATCGGCTGCCCCCTCCTCTGCATAATTCCATCCTATGCTGCAAAGGCTCCCTTCTCACTGGTAAAGGTGAACCTGGTTCCATCTGTGCGGATACACCGCACTTTGCGCCTTATACGGTCAATCTGATCATGAACTGTGGATAACCATTCCATACCCAATATGATGTCGTAAGTCCTCGAAGCCGCTACAAGCAGATCCCAGCCAAAGATCTCACCTCCTAGAGTAAGCTCACACTGCCGGCACCAGTGCATAATCGTCGAGTCGGATTCTGTAGGAGTCTCTAGCCATAAGGATTGAGCCAACAACTTCATCAGAATCTCCGAGCTCTGAATGAGAGACATGGAAATAAAAGAACGACTCACACCTGTGTCTATAAGTACTGAAGAAAGGGTGGAGTAGACAGAGATAGTATCTCAAATAATCTCAGGTGCACCATGGTTGTAGGCCTCAACTGCCTGGAGCTGAGCCTGCCTCTGTCCACCAGCTCCTTGTGGTCGGGGTGGACCTCCTGGTGGTGGTGGTGGTAGATCCTCAAAACATCGTCCACCACCCGCTACTCGACTAACTCCTCTTCCACGTCTACCTGCTCCTGATGGACCACCATGGTCGAACCTTTGCCTCTACCTGGGAGGTCCCTCTACTGTCTACTGCTCATCTTCATGGAAGGTCGGGTACTCATGAGACTTGTGGCCCTTCCCACCGCATGTATAGAAATTCCTGCTCCTCGAATAGTTGGCTCTGTGTCGTGTGCCCCACACAACCGAACCTGTATCCTGGGATCGCCCACCTGATGGTCTGTTCCACTTGGACCTCTGCGTCATTTGACTACTGTCGGCTGCAGAAGACTGTTCTACATGTCTCCCTGTGGTGGGTCTCGCCACTGGTGACTGCTCAGCGAGAAAACTCTCCACTAGGAGAGCTCGCTCTAGCACCCCTGCGTGCGTTGAAATGCTGAGGGGAATCGTCTAAGCCCTGATCTCATGCCTGATTCCCTGGTCGAAGGTCCAGGCCTTGAAGAATGGGTCTCGTACCATATTCATGGAGTAGCGCGAGAGGTCAGTGAACCTCACTGAGTACTGAGCTACTGTCATGCTGCCCTGCTGCAAATGAAGTAACTCCTGAATCTGCACTACACGAAGGGTGGCTGGAGAAAACTCCGAGCTGAAGAGACTCTCGAAGTCTGTCCAGAGTAATGATGCATTGTCATGCACCTGGAGCATCAGGCTCCACCATCTGCCTGCTGCTGCATGCAGTAGACTCGCGACAAGGGTCATCATGAGGTCGGATAGTGTCCCTACCAATCTGAAAACTCTCATGATAGCCTACAGCCAATCCTCATTTTCCTGTGGGTCCATCTCTCACTGGAACATGGGCGGCCTCTGGTGCTGGAACTCGGGCAACGCACTTAGGTGGCGTCTATTCTTTGCTGCTGGAGCTGGTGGTATTGGTGGCCCAGCGGGTAGTGGTACCGCTAGTACCTCCGCTATGATGGGGCCCTACACCAAGGCCTCATCACTCGGTGGGCTACCATCTCATCCGTAACTCAGAACCCTAGCTGGCTGCCTTCGTGGGGCCATCCTGAAAAGAAACAGGTGTGACACGGTTAAAACAGTATACCTGGTGAGCTGACACAAAGTAATCACGAAGAAAACCTTTTTTTTAAGGAAACACACACGCAATCAGTGTTTTCGTGCACTGAGTCGGAGATATGAAGTCAGAGTCCTGGTATATGGATACGTCGGCCGCTGCACCAACACCGGTTTCCCTAAACTGTTAACCACACCCAAAACACTTAACACTATTGCTGTTAAAAGAATCAGAGTCCACGTTCTGTGGTAGAACCGAATCCTATGATACCAATTTGTCACGACCCATCCTTGGGGCTCGTGCCTTGACTACCCCAAGACCGTCTTCCATAGGCTAGGGGCTGGTGACTAGCACAAAAGGCGAATCCCTGATAAAAAGGTAAGGCATTTCCTTTTAACCTATAACACACAGACACTGTCTAAACGTAAGCAGTGGAGGCAACAAGTATTAAAATAAGAAAGTAAGGTGTGCTGAAAGTAATTGGGGAAGTATACAAACCCAACTGAACAAAAAATACAAGTACAAGTAAAAAAGGGAAAACAGATCCTGGATCGTCCACCGGAGAATCCTACCTGAAGGTTAGGTACATAACTCAAACAACTCGTCCCTACGGTACGTCCCATCTAGTCCAGCTCTGAACAGCCTCCGTCCGTCACCCTCAGCCTCGATCACTGATGTCTGTCATCTGCACAGAACACGACAAGGTGTGGGTGAAGGCCGTGCAGGGGTGAGTATAACAATACTCAGTAGGGGACCCCAAGACCCCCGAAGGTCTCCCAGAATCCAAAAAGGATAAACCACAGTAGAAAGATACAAACACAAAGTTTCAACCAAACCTACTTAGGTATATGACCATACATATACCTAAGTTACCAGTCACAGTCCTGGATCCAACTCTCGAGCCCAAACACAACCCTGTCCAAAAATGAAGTAAATTCAATCACCACGATGATAATGGATGAAAGACATGACTCAACTCACACAGGTATACAACTTTCGTATAGTGAGAGAGATGATCATTTGTAGTCACTGATTCATCTAAGCTGTCAGACCCACACAGGATAGAGGACCAGCTAAGTTGTCGGACCCACACAGGATACAAGACCAGCAATTATGTCGGACCCACACAGGATACAGGAATAGAAGTCGGTACTGTCGGACCCACGGAGGATCCCGGTACAGTAGTCATCGCTGTCAAACCCACGGAGGATTCCAGTTCAGTAGTCATCATTGTCGAACCCATGGATGATTCTGGTACAGTATTCATCGCTGGCGAACCCACGTAGGATTCCCGTACAGTAGTCATCGATGTCGAACCCACGTAGGATTCCGGTAAAATAGTCTTTGCAGCCAACTCTAGAGTTCTCACACACAGCACTCTCGATTCCGGGAGGGTCATCTACCCGATTCAAGTGTCGATACATCAAATATCATGAAGCCTCGAGTTGATGTGTCATGTAGTTTCGTCTCATAAAAAGGAACCCAACGTGACAGACAGCGTGTCAATCGGACGCCCGGTCTAAATATTATTGACATTTCTTTTCCAGGGGCTCGGTTGGATTTATGCTCGATCCAAACCTGGCCATTTTCCAAATTTTTCCAAAACTCACTTAGATTATCGCAAAAGTAATGCTTCATTGTGAGGGTCCCAATGCCACAGACAGCATGTTGATCTGACGCGCAGTCTAGGAGTTATTCGCATTTAAGTGAAGATGGGCTCGGCCTGTCAAACCTAGTGGGATGGCGGGTCGGCCTGACCCGGCTCAATGGGTCCGACCCGGTTGGGGGTTCGGCCCGGCCCGGTGGTGCGCGGCCCACCTGCGGAGCCGGCCCACGCTGCAGGCCAGTCCGGTTCGCCCTACGACACCAAGCGGCGCCACCTCTCCCCTGCCCGGCTGGTCGTAGCCGGCCGGTTCTTCCCGGCACACGCGGCCCGCACAGTGATTCTCCAGCCCGGCCAGTAGGCGGCCGGCCGGTTCAACCAGCTGAGCAGCCTACGGATGTGGGCCATAGTCTCCTCTGCGGGGCGCCTGCAGGCGCCGCAGTTTTCCAGCCCGGCCGGCAGGCAGCTAGCCGGTTCATCCAACTGAGTGGCCCCCGGATGTGGGCCATGGTCTCCTCCGCGCGGCACCTACTGGAACCGCTATTTTCTAGCTCAGTCGGTAGGTGTTAATCCGGTTCTTCCAGCCGAGCGGCCCACGGATGCGGGCCACACTTTCCCTCCATGCGGTCGGCACGACGGTGCTGGTCCACCACCGCCGCAGCCCGGCCTATCCGCGGCATTCGGCTCTACAGCGTGGCGCGACAGTGCCACACCTCTACATTCTCCACGGCCCTCCTGCCAGCGGTTCCTCTTTCGTCCGCCACAGTCCTCCTGGCTGCGGTTATTCTCCAACACGGTGTGAAGGCACCGTGCGCTTTTGGCTCTACCTTCGACGTCATCAAATGGAAACAACAAAGGGGAGGGTCGGGCTATGTTCGTGCAGTCCGAACCCTCCTCTTCATATGATATCATTTGTTTTTCCTAACCAAAATTTTTTACAATGAATAAAGAAGGTGTAATCTCATATTTAAAAATTAATAAAAAATTTCCCTACCTCGCAACCGGAGATCGCTTGACGGTGTCGCGGGAAGACGGCTTTGTTCCGTTGATGTCAGAATAGGAAGAGAGGTACTCGTCATTGGCAGAGGGGTGTTAGGAGGTGACAAAGTCGAAGATGATGTTGGCGTTTCTCACGGGCGTCGCTTCCCTTTCCTTGCCTTGGTTGAAGAAGGAAGAAGATGATGTTGATTATCAGTGGAAGAATCATTCTTTGCGTTCTTCGCGGAGAGGATAAAGTTCTCTAAAGGTTTTCCAGGCTCCACCAAAAGAATGCTCAACCATAATAATAGAATAAGTCTCTATTATTTTTATGGAACCACAACACATAAGTTGCACTTAATTAAATGAGGCAACTCATTTAATTAAATGGGGTGGAAAGGATTCAAAAAGATTTGAATTAAATCAAATTAATTCTCTTCATTAATGGTGGAGAGTTGGCAAGAATTAAACCATGAAAGGTTAAAGGTTTCACCACTTATATAGAGTTACAAGGGTTAAAGCTCATGTGGGTCCCACCATAAATATCCTCACAAGGGGGTTAGGGTGTGGTGGGCCCCACCACTAACCTCCACTTGGAGGTTTTAACCACCGATCAAATAAAAAAAATGTGTCACACATGTTTTTATTTCATTTATTTAGAAACCCCAAAAATTAACTTCCACTCTAGATGAAACGCAACAGCGGTAAAGGTCTCCTTAATAAATATCGGTGTTGTGAGTTCATCGGTGTCCTCAGATTTCAATTCCGAGCACCAGTTCAAAATATATAAAATCTCACACGTACGATTACTGAACGTACCCGAACAAAACTTCAGAAATTGATTCTGGGCACACCGGGCCTCGGAATCAGGCGCCGTCAGAAACTGCGGACTCGTAAAATTCCCATTTATTTAAGAAAAAAATTTCCATGGGATTTCCGGGTCTTTACATTTTTTATTATTTTCTCAAAGTGACATTATGTTGTTTTTTAAAATATAACATAATAATAAGATGAGAATTTTCATTGTTGAAATTTTGGTTCTTTACATTTTCCCCCCTTAAGAAATTTCTCCCTAAAAATTTTATTTTACAATCTATATTGAAAGAATGTGAGGGTTCTTCCCCTTCATCGCTTTCTCAGTTAACCATGTTCCCTCTTCTTACTTATTGTTCCTCTGTAGAACATTTTCAAGGTGGGGATTCTTGTGGTGTATAACCTAATCTATATGGTCTAAGATCTCCGTTGGCTACTCCTCATAAGAGATATATTTTCACAACTATACCACATATGAATTTAGTACATATGGGAGATATGATATGTACATTTTCAATAGGGACACATGAAATTCACCATGTTCTAGAGACATGTTTTTTGTTAGTGTTTATCAATAGACCGTAGCTCCTAATGGATCAAGAATCATAAAGTGTAGGATGTACATGGGACTTAGCTTTCCTTTCTTACCAACTCTCCTTATACTATTCCCTTGAGATATGAATAATAATAATATTTATCTAACCTTAATCTATAGATATCATCGAAGATTGTCTATATAGATATTTTGTTGACTTTGAGATGCCTTTATTTTCTACTGAATGTTTTTCACCTTTTCTAAAATTTATTTGACCATTTCAAGTCCTAAAATATTACATTCACTATCATAATCCTATGATACTGATGTTCTACATCTTTTTTCACAAATAGATTTATATGGATCCATTTGGATTCTCAAGTGGAAATTATTTCTATAAGAAAACTCTTATAGAGGTATACTATGGTCACAGTCTATATTATAGTCCATAGAACATTATCTCAACGTGTTTTATAGTGACTAAAAAGTCCACTTAGATTGGTAGTTAGTTTGAGTATGATAAGTTATACAAAAGTTCAACATAGTGTTTATAATATCTATGATAATTTTCCAGAACATAGACATGAATCTCATATATCGATCAGATACAATCAATAGTCGTATTCCATACAGACTTACCACTTATATAAGGTTTTTGCATTCATTGTTATCCAATTATAAGTTATCTTAAGTCTTGATAATGTGAGATTTCTTAGTAAGACGATCCACAACATCCCACATAGAATTATTTCCTCTAAATTTCTTTTAAAGTCTAGTGACAAAGTCTATGGTGATGTTTTCCTATTTATATATTAGTATGGGTTATGGTGGCATCATCCCCTTATACTTATTCATTTAATACTTAACTTTATAATATACTAGGAAATTTAACATTTATTTCACAATATCCTTCTTCTTGTCCCACCAATATTGCTCTCAAATATCTTCATACGTCTTTCTTCTCATTAGGTAAGTAGAAATTGTTGAGCATTATGTGTAATCCCAAAGATATATCTTTTTATCTGGATTGGATAGTAAAAATAATTGTGACACAAATCATATAAATCCTTCATTATAAATTTTTTACTCATAGGATTTCTTATTTCCCATGGATTCCACCTTGTTCTGAATTTCCACATCATTTCTTTGAGAATTCTTTATTTTATCTATGAGGTAAGGTTGAGTAATCATTTTATTAAGTATTGATGATGTTACTTCCTTAATTATTCCCATTTCCTTCCTTTGAAAAAATATTATTATTGGATTCTTATCAATTCTCATCATTTATAATATGTTAGGATCATTTCTATTTAGAGCATCTACCACTTTATTTTCCTAACCAAGATGGTAGAGGATTTAGTATTCATAATCCATAATTAGATATAACTATATTCACTAGAGAATATTAATCAATTTATGTGTGAATATATATTTTAGGCTTGTATGATCATTATATATCTCACACTTCTCCCCATGGAGATAATGCATCCTGATTTTCAATGAGAATATAACATCTACCAACTAAAGACCATTCATGGGATAGTTTTTACATGAATTATCAACATCCTTGATGTATATTCTATAGTATTATCATTTTTCATCAGTATAAATCCTAATCCCTTTTTTGAAGCATCGTTGTACACTACAAAGAGTCCCCCATATGTTAGAAGTGTGAGTACTATCACGGTGATTAGACTTTTTTCAACTCTTCGAAGCAATCTTCATATTCACTGGTCCACACAATATTTTATCCCTTCAAAGTCATCATGTATCCTGGGCATAAAAATCAAAAGAAAATATATACAAATATTCATTGATACCTAGCTAGTCCAAGGAAACTATGGATATAAATTACAGATGTTGTCTTGGGCGGCTCTTTGATTGACTTTTTCATTGATGGGTCCATATATATTCCTTTTCTAGTGAAAACATGCCCTATGAATGAAACTTCTTATATCCTAAACTCATATTTACTTTACTTTTCATATATCTTATCCAACCATAATGTCTTTATCACAGTATTCAAATTATACTCATGCTCCTCATTAAACATGGAGTATATCAAAATATCATTGATAATGAATACCAAAAAATTTCAGAGAAATATATAAAGACTCTATTAATTATTTCCATCTATATTTCTAGAGAATTAGTGATTCTGAAAGGCATCACTATGAAATCAGAGGTTCCATTCCTCATTCAAAGGGAAATATTTTTAATATCTTCCCTCCTCACCATTAATTAGTGATATCCCAACTAAATGTCCACCTTAGAGAACTAATTGGGCCCCAGTGCAGATAAAACAAGTCATCTATCCATAAAAGGGGAAACATTTTCATTATCATGATTTTGTTGAGACTGTGATAATTAATATAGATTCACATTGATCCATTCTTCTTCTGATGAAACTGACTGGCACACCCCATGGTGAAGCTCTCAGGTGTATAAAACACTTTTCAGATTCTCTTATAATGGATTTATTCGTTCTTCCAACTCAATGGTTTCCATTCTATAAGGTGTCTTTAATATAGGAAGACATCCAATAATTAGTTCAATTGAGAACTCAACCCCTCAGTTAAGAGAAAGAATCAAAAATTCTTTGAGGAATACATCAGATTAGTTCCTTACAATGGGCATGTCTTCATGCATGATCATATCCTTTTTATCAATCATTTGAGCCAGATATGCCTGGTCACATGGTAATAATATCCACAGTTTGGAAAATAAATTTGAATGATATTCATCCTTATCCTTACACTTGTAAATAATTGGAGGATTATTTATGATATGAAAAGTGACCCCCCCCCCCTTCCGAACAAATGAGGTTGTCTATTTATAAATATAGAAAATATGTGCCTAATATAGAATCAAACTAAACTGAAATAAGTATGAAAAGATTTTATGGGAGGTTAATTCCATAAAAACTGTAGATTAGTTCTATACATTTGATTCTATAATTATCCCATTTTCTATTATCATAGATAACTCAACCTATATATTTTAGGTGGTTTTTGAATTATTCTACTAATTATGAAATATATTCTAGAATGTGTATAACTATTACCAAAGTGTTCATGCTCTATTATTGAATTAATAACAAGTATACATGTCACCGCATCATTGTCAGACTCCACAACATCACTAGTGATGGCATAAGCATTCCCAAGATCCTTTGTCATTGGTGGTTTCTAGTGCTAATTTCCCTCAAGGAGTTGAGGTTTAGTCCACTAGATTTCATATTTCCCTTCCCCTAAAATGGAATCATTGAACCTTGGGTGGTTCTATTCTTTCCTCCATCACATTGTCCATCTTCCTCATGTCTCTTCAACATTCTTGAGATTTGTGGGCTTCTCTCTAACACATGAATCATTTTACCATCCCTTTGAATAAATTCCAAGGATGATTATTCTAAATGTTTTGATATGTGAGTGATTGAGTTTTATTTGCAGATTTTTCATTAGATCCTCTATCTTGGAACTACATATTTCATTTCTTATAATCATATCCATGTAAGCATTCTCCAAACTCTATATCCACATTGAGATAACATCACATAACTTCTTAAAATCTCCCAATGTATTGAATTTCAAGATATTTTATAAGGTTTGGCTTTAAAACACTAAATAATCTCTGTATTTTTATCATTTTAGATAACAAAACGCAATATGTACCTTGAAATCCTTGTTAAATTTTCTTTATAAATAGTAAAATATTCACATTCCTTATGAT
This sequence comes from Viscum album, assembly GCA_963277665.1. Taxonomy (NCBI): domain Eukaryota; kingdom Viridiplantae; phylum Streptophyta; class Magnoliopsida; order Santalales; family Viscaceae; genus Viscum; species Viscum album. The sequence goes on along the minus strand of CAUJRU010000136.1, from coordinate 6,662 downwards.
TCAATTCTATAAATTCTTTATCTATCTTTATCTGAAGTGTTTTTGATATTTTTATGTCTTTTCACTACATCTCTTCAATTTAATCCTTCATCTTGGTGTTCTTAATCAAATCTGACCATTGATCAACATCTCTATAAAAATGATAAACTATGAAAGTCACCATCTATATCTTAGAACAGTAAAGCACATAAAATTTCTTCCCTATTGAGTAGACTCATTATTTTGAGACTAATGGATCAGAAGATCCAAGAAAGTCACTGGTCCTTGATATATAAAAGACTCAATAGCCAGTTTCTCCATCTTAGGGGAATGTGGATGTTCCAAAATATATAGGTTATTTTTTTATATCCTAATAAACCTTATTATGAAACAAGATAAATTTTTAACTTTTATTTCCCTAGAATAGGGGATGTCATTTAGAAAATCATTTCACTATCCCTTGCATGGGTTTTGGTCAAGTTTCTCCTGGTGCTCATCATTTTATGAAATATTAATGGTTTTAACAAAACATAAGTCAACAATTCATTAATAATTAATTTATTCATTCATGGAATTAACTGTAAATGAATATCATATGAGATCCCTTTGTTTAGAATTTCTTCTCAAACAATTCTTCTCAGGTGATTACATATAATTAGACTCGTATTAAGGGTTTTCACTAATGTTCTCCAATCATAATTTTTAAATTAACTAAACCATTCTATGATACATACTATAGCAACCCTTCTTTTTTATATTACTATTATATCATTTTAATGATAAAAAACATGAAGTGTTAATAGACCAAGGATAAAATTTTGGGGTATTGGGAATATTTGAAAGATACATAAAATTTACATAATAAAAAAGTCATTTATTTCTTTATTCTCTAGCTTTTAAGTTTCCCTCATTTACTCATTAGTGAAATTATTTACCTGAGGATATACAACAAAGAAAGGGGTGATCAAAATCCTAGTAAGAGGATAGAAAAGAACATGGATCAATATAACATGGGTGATAATATTCATTATAATCATAAAATAATCATAATATCATTTTTATAATCTTTATAGGAATAATTTCATGATGGCATGAAATGTGGAATTGCATAAAAATGAAATATCATGCCATGGTGGCCAAATACCGCACATATTTTTAAACAATTATAGAATCATTTTCATCAATAACATATGGGAATCATCATAAAATCATCATTTTTAACAAATATAGAATCTTGTTCATGGATCCATTATATTGTATAATAATTTAAATAAAATTACCAGATGAATTGGAGTTCTATATAGTTCCTAGAACACCTGACACATCATAATATTTACATAATCATGAAGGCCACTTAGAAAAATTTATAAATAATTTAAATAAAATAACCCAATAAATGGAATGAGTTTCATGATCATATATTCATGAATAAAAATTGGGGTTCCAAAATAAAAATTTAATAACATACATAGAATAAGAATCATCAATCTCACACAATACTTGTTTACTTTGTTGATTTTTGATATGGAATGATGAGATGATGTGATGCATGATATGAATTTTTTCATAATTATCCCAAGATTTTTTGGGATGGATTCTTTTGAAGAGAGATGACTTAAGACATATGATGTTGTGTAAGTGAGGAAAGCTAATGATGATATGGATTTAGGATACCCATATTTTTAAAAATAATATAACACATTATCTCTTGTATGTGATACATGGTATCAGTTATCTATGACAAGGATAATAATTTAATATAAATGTTTATGTGATGAATTAGTTTTAATTCTTTTTCCCTAGTTTTTATTATGTAATATTTATATTTTGAATGAGAGGTAGTGGGGAGGGTCCTAGAGGGTATTATTTAATTCTCATCCCACAAATAAATAAACTTCTTTCATTTCATTAAAACTAGATGGGTGGTAGAGATTGGTTTTACTAGGATATAGTTGTCGAGTGGAATTTTGGGAATCATTTACAATGTCATCTTTATATTTGGAACTTTTAGTTTCCCATTCTAGTTTTTTTAGTCCCAGGTGACAAAATTTATCATTGAAATATGGAGTTTATTAGGCTATGAGTCTTATCTCTCCTTTCAATATGTTCATTTAGAGCATAATTCCTCCCATTTGTATGTATGATAAACCCTCGGTTCTAGTTTACATATAGTGGCCTACTAATGGAAGGACTTGTGTGGTCACCATATCTGGTCTCTCATTTATTGAATGGAGGGGTACATTCAGGGGAAGAGAGTTCAAACGAAGTGTTGTCAAATGTTTTGGTTGTGGGATTTGATGATGTTTTTAGTTAGGGAGAGGGAATATTTTATTGATTAGTATTGAAATGTTACCATATACATTTATTGGTAATTATGAGAAATTATTACTGGCTATGACATTCTTATTTAAGGACCCTATCATTTTGATTCATAGAAAACTATTTTATTAGTCCTACTATGTGATTTGATACATTCTATATGGTAAAGACTATGGAATGGTTCATGGATTATTCATCATTATTCATATTAATGACATTTTTACACCTAGGGATGTCATTCTGTGTTCTTGAATATTGTTAAAAGTTATGGGATTGAAAAATTTAGTGTTTAGAGAGTTATTTCAATACATTTTAGTTGTTTTTATTGATGAAATATTTATGTACTCTTTGTATGAGGTGGGGCATGAAGAGAATCTGTGTGTGTGTTTTGGTGTTCTTTATCTATAGTAGATGTTTAGAATATTTTCAATGTGTTATTTCTAGGCATGTGAAGTTTCTTTATAGGGTCATGTCATGTCCTAGAAAAGAGTTGTTGTGGAATCATTCAATCATCAAGGTGGTAATTTCTCAGGCATCCCTCATGAATATTTCAGATGTGTAGTGTATCTATGATCTTAAAGGATATAATAGGAGGTTCATATCCAACATGTCTACAATTGAAACTCCTATAATGTACGATTATATAATGATTCATGTGTTCATGTGGATCAACCATTATCATTAAGCATTCTATTTCATCGAAGATTAGTTTTTCATAGATCTATTCCTTGATTTTATAGTATAGGGAGTTCAACTAAATTTCCTATATGATGCATCACATATTGGGGTAGGATATGTTCATATTCAACATAAATTAGTTTTTTATAATGTGACTCACTAGTTACATCCCTATTAGAATAAATATTCCACCCATGATCATGATCTATTGTAATATGTTTTTTCTTTGAATATGTGGAATCAATACATCATTAGTGAGTATTCTGTGGCTTTTAATCATTAGATGTTCTAAAGTCATGTTTTCTAAAATCATGACATGAACTTGTTCAAGTGATGGTTGGTGTAATTCATATTAGATTTTGAAATTTTTATTTTATACACATCATTCTATGTTAATTTTGTTAATGATTAATTGAGAATGGTTTAGCACAGTGATACTATACTTTAATATAGATATTCCTAAAGATTGATGAAATATATCTCAATGATAAAACTAGATACGAGGGGCAGTTGTCGATTTTTTTTTCTTTTATGATGATGGTGAATTCATATTATATTAAAAAGGTATAAAGATTCCCCACAAGTGTATTCTATGGCAGAGGTATTCATAGATTATGTTGACTTTATAGATACCCATAATTATTGTTCTATGTATTACTATCACAATATATTGTTATAGGGAGATATTTTTCTCCCTTTATTGATTTTTGAGATAGTTCTTTATGAATTCAATATCTCATAGTTTTATGTAAATCTAAGTGTGTAAAAAATACTGATCTTTTAGAGGGTCATTTTGGTGGTATGGGTTGAGGAATAATGATGCATAGTTTGTTTTTTAATGGGGGGTATTTCAGAAGGTGAGGATTGAGAATGGTGTTCTTGGATTTTTTTTTCTATAGATATTAGATGTTTTCTAGTGAAATGGGGAGGATATATTAATGGAATTAATTACATTTTTACCTCATTCCCTCATATTATTGGATTCTATAAGGGAGATAGGTGATAATTTAATAAAATATACACACTCTATAGGGGTTATGGTGTTAATACTAGTAGTAGTTTTTAAAATTAGTATATAGATGATTTCATTATACTACGTATAGTCTTGAGGAATATCTTCTCTAATCCTGATTTTCTTTTTATATATAGGTTTAGGGTAGTTCTATGGAATGATTTTCACTCTCAATTCCACCTTAGAAATACGTTTCATCCCAAAATGGTAGAATAGATAAATTTGAAATTCCATACACATGAATACAGAGTGTGTTATTATATTCTTTATTTTAAACATTCATCGATGAGGCACATTATTTTTAAATGTTTCTATATAACAATATTCTCCACTCAGCTATTAGTATGGAACCATTTGAATATTTTCATGGACTACACTTCTGATCTACATTGTGAATCAATGGGATCATAGGGTCATAAATTCTCTTGATAAATTTGGTATAGAAAACAACAATTATGGATTGGGTGATTAAAAATATAATAAAGGATGTGAATAATAATCATGAAACATTTTTGATTCAAAGGAGGTAATCATTTTAGTTAACATTTAGATATAATTTTCTCCTTAAGGTTACTCCTCATAATGGATAGTGAAGACTTTTCATGGGATTAATCTTTCCTTTTAGTTTATTGGGGATTTTGAGGTTTTGGATCGTGTTGGAAACATGACATATCACATAGGAAATACCCCTTATATGAGAAATATGATTTATTTTTTCATGTTTTAAAGCTCCTCCATTACCTTCATGATGAAACTCGAACAATTTAATGGGTTTGATCAATGGTGATATTGATGGAAACTTCGAGGAGTTCCCTATGGAGGTATAGGACTATTAGGAGAATGTGTTTTTCCAAAATTTTATTCACATGGTTCATATATTTTAGAGAAACTATGGAATATATGATTATATCTATGAACATGATTCACTGTTAAATCATATTACATGGAGCTATTTATTCTTCAACACTTTTCTAATTATAATGCTCATTGTTCTTTTTGATCCTTTTCTAGTTTATGAGACCATTTTCTCTATTTTTTCTAATGGTGTATTTCATCTCATTTTAGAAGTATATTCCCATAATAATAATTTATGTTACATTTATTTCTATGATATTTCATTTCACATTTTCCATAGCGGAAGGATTTTGAGCTCCTATTATGTTGACATCATATATTTGTATCTCATGAGGTTATTGTTAAGAAGCCTTGATTCCTTTTATTCTATCAAGTTTGGAATTATGATTCACAAAGATGAAAATGGTTTGGGTGGTATATGATGTGGTGTCCTAAAAAAAATTGGTTATATTTTTTGGGTCTTAGAGGATCCGTGATGAGTTTCCATAGATTTTTGTGGGAAAATAAAATAGAAGGGGGTTCCACTACATCGTAGAGTTTATTGAGGCTAATTCCAAATCAGGTTAGTTGTGATATGGGCTATAGGATGTGATTTAGTCTACCTTAAAACATATATAAGATCTATTTTATATAGGTAACCATAGTTCATGGAATGTATTTTAAATAGAGGGATGTAACGTGGTATCCTCCTACTGCATCATGGTCATTGTGGTCTTCTGTGTGGTCGTAGGGGTTGTGTCACAGTCCTCTAATATTTTTTTACATAAAATACACTCATGTACTGAATTATTGTTTAATAAAACTCATTTATTTGGAATCCTAGGAACCCTAGGGTGCTTTTTCAAAGTATTAAATAACTCATCTGATATGGTTCTACCCAAGTATTTTATTTGTAAATCTATGGTTCTCCAAGGTAGGCTCTTCTACTTTTTCAATTATTTTCTTTTCATTTTGAATATTTTTTATTATGGTTCCTTCATAATTATTATTTGAGGATGATATATATAATTTTACTACAGTTTTATTATGCATTTTTCTATGTCTTCATGGACCAAAGTCCTAGGGAGATTGTATTTTACTTATATATAGGTGATCATAGAACCAAAATATTGATATGTTCTCATGTGTAGAACATTGATGTCTTTGAGGTAGCAGATTAGTTTTTTCTCCTATTTATTTATGTTAAATCATAAATTGACCATGTATTTTCCCATTGGATTCTTGGGGAATTAACCTAATGAATATTAAACCTGATAAATGTATAAAATTGTTTTATGTTTATAATGATCGTGTGATGATTTTTTTCAACCATGATAATGGTTTGCATCTTTATTTTATAGATTATGTGTTATCTATACTATATTTTTTATCATCATTATTATGCATGTATTAGAATGTTTTTCCTGATAAAATTGGTAATGAACATAAAGATTTTAATAGTGTATGTTTCATTAGGAATCAATGAAGAGATTTGAATAATAAATCTAGTGTTTATTATAATTTTACAGTATTCAAATTGATGTATGTTTCATGTTTAATTAAATTTCTTCTTCCATGTGTAAATTTTACACAATCCATAACATGAATATGGAACTATTGTTTACGTGAATAATATTTAATCACATAATAATTGTATTTTTTTGTAAAATATTATTTAGGATAGAGATTACAAGAATGATTTTTAAATAAATTAATATATTATTATAGAAGATTTATTTGGTTAATCTAGGTTGGAAATTGTGATAATTGAATCAATTAATTCATTGTCGAATAAATTTTTTATAAGTATAACTTTTAGGGATGAAAGAGAGAGAGATCA